>CM066320.1:106620499-107820499 GCA_033807775.1 Saussurea involucrata | reverse complement strand
GGTCATAATACGTGGTAATTTTTTTTTTCACATAAAATTAACCGAAAAATCGAAGCCTTAAGATCCGTTTTGGTGCAAGTGTTTCTTTTTGGTTATTTTGTTTCATGTCATTTATTATGCTTATTTTATCCCTCAAATTTTATAAAATCAAATTGATATCGTTATTAATTTGAGGGGGAGCGTTTTAGCTCTTTTACCCATGAGTTTATGCTACCTCAAATATATGCATATTTTGAGGGGGAGCATCTCTCGAGGGGGAGCATACCGTCTTTCTTAACCCTTTTTGTTTCGACAAACGGGGGAGAGAAACCGCATATGCTCATGCTTAGCGGTTGTGTTTGTCATCATCAAAAAGGGGGAGATTGTTGGTGCAAGTGTACCACATCTCTATATATTTATATATATTTATTTTGATGATTACAAACACACCGTATTATTGTTTATCTAACAATTTAATCCAAGTGTGCAGTTGTTGAAGAACACGAAGATTTAATCTGAAGGGTTCAAGACGGAAGTGTTTACGTCGTCATTATTGTTTTTAACTAATAATGATAAACACCCTAAAATAATATACCACTTGGATATTTCTAAAAACCATAATTGATTTTAATTAAATAAGGTTTATTGAGAAGATCCAGCAAGATTGGTTGCGTCCTGGAAGGTGTCTATTCTGACGCCGGTATACCGTGGAGAATGCCCGGTATACCGCGGGTACATATTGGCCGGTATACCGCGGGCGTTCAGCCGGTATACCGCGGCAGGCGTGGTGTTTGTCTCTGATTGGTTGGAAGTTCTTTTTCTGACGCCGGTATACCGCGAGTCCTAGCCGGTATACCGCGGGTACGTATTCCAGAAGTCAACTTTGCATGAGAGCCGTTGAGTGTCAGTGTACTTTTGTCTGCACGGTATACCGCGTGCATTTGGCGGTATACCGCGCCTCATATATCCGTTGGAGATGCTGATATATAAAGAAGCATGCTGGTGATGAAAGAGAACACACAAAAACAAACAGCAACAACAACAATCCAAACTCTCAGCTCTCTCACTCTCACTTATTTTATATATATATATTTTATAAAACATTTTTTATAAAATATCCAAGTGTGAGATATTATACAAGAGTGATTACCCATTGTGAGTTATACTCCTCTTGTAAGCATTTGAATAACGGGTGTGTGATCCTGTACATCTCATAGCAGAAGCTTGAGAATCAATTACGTTTCCTTTGTATTTGGTTTGTATTCTACCGTAAAGAATACTTTTATTGGATCGTGTCGGGAAGTGTCTCGGCTAGTGATTTACCAAGTTGTGGTAGATCACTAAATCTCCGTGTCAAGTATCTCTATCCCTTATCTCTTTATATTTCCGCTGTGCATTTAATTATATCTGTTTATATAATTATTGTATATATACTCTGCTTTATTTACTGTATTTATACTATCCTGTATTTATACGTATCTGTTGTGTTTTCATATACTCTGTTGTATTTACATTATTAAGATATTTTTTATAAAAGGATTTTTGAAAGTAAAATATTTAAATACAACCTTACCCCCCCCTAGGTTGTCTAACATATATATATATATATATATATATATGTATGTATGTATAACATATATACATACGAACACAGACACATCACCCTCCTCTGGCGGTCTTCTCCTGCACACACACATCAATCGATCTCTCTCTGTAGATTCACTCACTCTCTCTCACACACACACACATACACACACACACACACACACACATATATATATATATATATATATTGTACATATGTATATGTGTATATATACAAGTACGGTGCCACACACGGGTGAGGGGGATCCACATGCGGAGGAGGGGTTTCCAACGACCACAACACCCTCCTCCGATGATCACATCACCAGGTCCGATGATCCTCACCACATACACACATTGCACACACTACACACAGATACATACACACTGCACACATATACAACACATACTGCAAACACATACAACACACACTGCAAACACATACATACCACATGTAACCCAACCTTTCCTTTTCTTCTACGGATCTGTAACATACATACGTACACATACTTGTGGTGGAAGAAGACGAAGGCGCATGAGGGATAATCACGGGTGTAGGTGGTGGTCGTAGGTTGAAGATGCTCACAAGTGGCCGGAGGTTGGAGATGCTCACTGGCGGGTTGTGTTAGGAAAGGGAGAGACAAGAAAAAAGAAAAAAAAAACAAGAAAAGGACAAAAATGGTGTAAAAATACTAAAGTACCACTCACGTAACTCAACTTTCAACAGAGTTAACGACGAGGGACCACTTTTAAAGAAAAATGCAAACAGCAGGGACGCTCACTTTAA
This sequence comes from Saussurea involucrata, assembly GCA_033807775.1. Classification (NCBI taxonomy): domain Eukaryota; kingdom Viridiplantae; phylum Streptophyta; class Magnoliopsida; order Asterales; family Asteraceae; genus Saussurea; species Saussurea involucrata. Next base: position 107,818,149 of record CM066320.1, on the reverse strand, counting down.
TTATTAAATCCTATGGACCATTTTTGGAGAAACATGTAAACGTAAAGGACCAATTTTGTAGTTTTCTCTTTTAATACTTTTGTTCAACCACCAATACTTAACTTTTTAATGAAATATGTCCGAATATTTGTTAGAGTAAACCTCACTTTTGGTCCCTGTGGTTTGCAAAAAATAACGAAAATCGTCCCTAGAGTTCATTTATTACAAATTTGCCACTACTGTTTGCATTTTTGTCCGGTATTGGTCCTCCACGCTAACACCGTCAAAGAGGCATCCGTTAAGAAGCTCACATGACCTGCACACGAGGGTAATTCTGTCAATTTACCCTCTCTCTCCTCTTTATAACACACACACGTGCGCTCTCTCGCTCTCTCTCTCTCTCTTTTCACTTTCATTTTCCTCTTTTTTCATCTAACACACGAAGCTTCAGTAACCAACAATGGTGATTTGGTATTGTGGATCGAATGCAGTTGTTTGCACATCGTGGACCAACAATAATCCAGGAAGAAGATTCTACTGTAGTCCTATTGTTGTAAGTGCAATCTTTTCCACCATAGCTAAAATCGAAGCCCTAACTAAAAATATGTCCATTTCTATTTCTCCAGGGATCCAACTATCGATTTATTGGATGAGTTGATCCACCAATGTGTCCACGAGCTGTCCAAGTGATTCCTGGTTTACTGAGGTCCAGTGATATTGTTCAAGCAAGGATTCTGGCAAAAGAAAAAGAGGCTAAGAAGCTAAAATTAGTGTTGTTTATCACTTGGGTGTTGGTTCTTGCCTATTTGATTGTCTTTTGATTGTAATATTGAAAACAATTTACTTAATTTGGATGCATGTAATGAGATGGTTGTATTGTTTTGATTCTGTTAAATGGAAAAATAGTATTATCTTTTTGGGAAATTCATGTCTTTCTCTAACAGTCAAACTAACAATAAATGCAACCAATATGGATGGATGCAAATGGAAGAAATGCATAAGTGCATAAGTAATACCATAAGTAACAGAAGTCATAGTAACAGTAAATGCTAATGCCATGAGGCCAAAACTTATGCCAAATTAAAGGATGCAACCCTGATAAACAGAAGTGCCAAAACTAATGACTAACAGAAGTACCAAACTAACAGAAATGCATAAGTAATACCATAACTAAAGGATGCATTCATTGCCCAAAAGCCAAAAGTTATAATCTTTTACACAATTTAAGTCAGAAAATATCAAAAAATAGAGTGCGTCTAATGTTTTCAAGCACCAAAAGTTTAAATCATCAAAGAGTACACATCATCAAATAATAGGTAAACGTCATGCAACAACCCTGTCTTCTTGACCTTTGCATGTCCTGGAGTTGTGGCCCTTTTTCTTGCATTTGGTGCAGGTAACAGTCTATCATTTCCTTCTTAGCTTTGACCCATTTACAATTGGCTCAGTCAACTCCTCAAGTGTCTTCTTCCTTTTCTTTTTTGGTCTTCCAACTTGAGTGTGATGCTTAGGAGCCAAAAGGGTGAATGGACAATCTGAGACTGGACACTTATCTCTCCCATTGATTGGAAAAACCTTGAATGCATAAACATCCTTCCAGGTAGCAAGGGTGTAACAAGGATGCACCCAATCCTCAGGAATACCCACTTTTTCATCATTTGATGCCATATACCAGATTGTTGCCTCTGCATGCTTACATGGCATGCCAGTCAACTCCCATTTTTTTGCAAGAGCACTCATTCTCTGAAGTATTTACAACACACTGATCCATCCAAGGTCCAGTAACTTGATAATGATGTCCCCCATTCCATATGACTCTATATTGGGAAGCTTCAGTCTTCACTTGTTAAACAATTTTGTTGTTGTGGGTGTAAGGGGTCCCTCACATCTTCTAATTGTGGCTTGTACTTTTGCTATCCTCTTCATCAAATATTCCCTTATATACTCTAATGCCATGATGATTGGCTTGTCTCTCCCATCAACCAATTGTCGGTTGAAAACCTCACACATGTTGTTTAATAAAACATCACAATGACTTCTTCCTGTTTTTGCCATAAAAATGACGTTCAAATAAAAAACAATGTAAATAATAGACTAGACTTTCTGTAACAACAAAATAATTAAAATATTACCCGTGAAATGTGTAACACCCTCAGATTGAGAAAGAACAACTAAATAAAATTTTCGATAATACATCCAAAATGATAGAATTTCTTCCTGTAAGCCTATACGGGAAATACCTCAAATTAAAATCTATGATTAACCTTAACAATATATAACCCAAGTCTCATTACAAAGGCTAAATTCACAACGGGTGTTACTTAACTCAAGTACAAATTGCTAATCCCAAAAATGAATGCGAAAGACTTCACTTAACCAATTCATTTATCGAGCACACTACTAGCACTCGACCCTTCGTGGTATCACTAGAACTACTCCCAACTTGAACGTGTTGCATATGCCGACAAATAAAAAGGTTAGGCTAACGCCTAGTGAGTTCAAGAGTTTACAACATGATTTAAATACTTTATTGAATGAAAGTTTGTAACTTGGATCATGATTTCCAAAAGAGTTTATGTAAAGGATGTAAACGACTCATTTTCCAACGCACACAAATTCTATGAGAAAAGTTCCCAAAATGTATATAGCGTTTGCCAAAATGAATTCCAATCCAAACTCACTCAAAACGTGAATAAATCTATATTATGCAAAACCTCCAAATACGGATGGTGCCATAATACTCAACCCATAAATCATGGAAGAACAATCCATATAATTATAATACTTCACCAAAAACATGATACAAACCAATACTCACACGAACGTAAAATGTAATGAAGTCCAAATACCATAAATATGGAAATGACCTGCTTCATTCAAACTTTAATATACATGGAGGGAAATCCAATATTAAAGTCATCAATTGCAGTCAATCGCACAAGACCAACGATAATAAAACAAGGACATTATAATATCCAAAGTAATGTTGGGCGACGACGGGGGAGACCCGTATCCATTGAGAGTGGAGGAACACAAAAGTATGACACTCATACAATGTTAATCGTATGACACTTCACGACATAAAAACCCAAGTGTCCCTACGACCCATTTCAAGACACACCCAAAGAGACAACTGACCTTAGTGGAATATTAACATGAATACCACTAAAGGCTCGGCACAAGCGGGGTTACAACCATGGCATTGCCCCGACATGGCGAAGGTCATAAATGCCCATCAATCATGATAGTTCAACCGGACTCAACCCTCCTAGTGTACCCTTGAAAAGTAAAGGTCATAAAATATGGGGCCCGGTCAAATCCCGCAACACCCAGTAGACCATCAAATAAAGACTGACTTACGGCCTGTAGATCCAATGCAACACAGTCTACGATTACATGACTATCCCGAAAATGACTAAAGCATTCGAGCACGTACATATAAATAATATGCAATAAGTTGCAATAAATGCAAACCATCAATAGGACTCCACATTGAGCCATCAAAATTGGACAAGATATCCCCAAAGACTCATTTAAAGTCAAAACCGAGCAAAATGCTCAAAACTCATTAGACCAATAATTAACGGTCCTCAAAATATAAAATGCATTCAAGCATCGCTTAGGTAAACATATACCGTAAAATCATCATTAACCCAAAAACTCGTCACGGGTTAGAGCAAATGGTTTCCCCAAAGGAACTCATGCTTCAAAATTCTCAAAACGACTCATGACACGAAAACGTGCATTTTCCCAAATGGTATATAAAATCAATTACACCAACATAATTAAATCATTTAATAAACTCTATTTGAGCAATAAATCATTTAAGGACATATCTATGATGTTTTACACATCAAAATATCCCAAAAATCCCAAATATGGGTGTTTTACAAAATTTATAAAGTTAAACACTTCAAAAGGTTAAACTCACCAAATAACTCAACAATTGATAATTTCAAGTAAGACACACAAATACTTGGAAAATAACATTTTTGGCATGTACAACGTTTTCACAAATCAACTTGAACTCACCTTGCTAGATTTAGGCTAAATCTAGATTTTTCCCAACTTGAGCTCCTTTGAAGAAACTTGAATCCTCAAACCAAATCTTTCAAAAACCTAGATCCACAAGATTTCAACCATCAATAACCATATTCAACCATTTGGAATCGTTTCCCCAAACATTTTACATCCATGACCCAACTCATACCAAAATCCTAATTTTGACCTAGTTTCCCCAAAATCCTCCAAACTGAAATTTGAGAAATAAAGATGCTAGGAGATCAATAATGGAACATTAATAACTTGCAATAAGGTTTATAGAAGAGTAGGATGAACTCACCTCTTGGTTTTGAGCAAAACCTTCAAAACTTAGAAATTCCAAGAAATATGGATGAACTCTTGATTTAACACTTGGGGTTGAGATTAGAAACTTGGATGGTGAAAGAACACTTGATTCCAAGAGGGAAGCTCCAAAAATCGGATAGGGTTCTCCATGGAGGAAGGAGGAACGATTTGGGAGAGAAAGGGAAAAAAGTTATGAGAAATGGGTAGCAAAATCAGAGTATTTAACCCCCTGCCCCCCGATGGCGATTGTCGCAGCGATAGTGACAATGTCACTATCGCGAATCACTCTTGCTGAGAATGTACCGCGAGGTACTGCGATCTTGCGATTGTGCCCCTGCGATAGTGACACTGTCACAATCGCATGGCACTCTCGCCCAGAGTGTACCGAGCCCCCAAACTTCACTTATTGATCACGGAATGCCCCCGACTATATTGGAGTTAAAAGCGATAAGTTCCTAACCCGAAACCAAAACTCAGGGACTACGAAAAACTCACGGGGTGACTTTACTTACCAGAAACTGCGGGTGTTACAAAATGGGACCTTGTCCAACAATGAGGTGGAATATCTTTCAGATAGTTGTATGCTTCTTGACTCACAACCCTTAAATCTCCCATACATCTGTTAAACTCTGGAACAGTTGTTGCTGTTGCACACTTCCACAACAAATATTTATACTATTTCCCCCTCCAAGATTTCTTCATGTTTTCATGGATATGTGATAACTCTATTTTTAGAGTTATTATTTCCTTTTATTTTCTATTTTATTTCGTCAATTTTAGCCATTTCACTTCTCAAAACCCCTATTCTTGGTACATTTCATGAAAAAGAGCAAAAAGAGTGAACCATAGTCTTTAATAAATTATTTGGTGGAATTTGGGTGTTTTTCACGTTTTATCCGCATGGACTTGCGTTCCCCACTCCGGATCCCACTATCGAGCTGAACAAAAAGACAAAAGACAAAGAAACTCCTAGTTGGGATGTAATTATTCTGGAGAATGGAAGATTCATGTGGCTGAGATAAGGACTGGAGAAGTACAAAGGCATCTTGCTTTTAGATGGCATCAAGTACACCTAGTGTACTTTGAAGTTGACTTGGTGAAAGGGTCCATTGGGTAAAAGGGCTATAACATGGTGGATAAAATGATTGTTCAAGGAGCTGATTTCTACCATGATTCTGCAGTCCTTACCCTTTAGACATACCCATTTTTGTGTAATACCCAACCCTTTCTCCTAGTATATAAAGGAGGTGTTGGGTGCCATTTATTACATGCTTAATTTTTAGAATCTCTCAACTACTACATTAGTATTAGCTTTAGTTCTCTCATTTACTGCAGTAGTTAACTTTAAATTTCTGTATTTTACATTCTAAGTATAATTTGTAGTTCGAAGTACACAGTGACAGGGACGAATTCTTGTTCCCCACTGTGGGTTCAATTCAAGTCACTTTCAGTTTAATTATGTGCAACTTCAACTCTCTTGTTTTCTTTACTTCGGAAATGTTAGGCTAAACATCTCTTGGGATGTAGGAAAGAGAAGTACCTGGATTTTATTAAAAATGCTTGAGTAATCTTCATACTTGGAATATTTATTGTTTTGGTCATTCACTCTCGATTATTACCCAAGGATGCGAACAAGCCGATCACTTGCAAGGATCTAAAGTCTAGTTCTTAACTTAGAAATAAGTAGAACGTAATGACACGAGCTTGAATGATGCTAGGGGATTCGAAAGAATTCTTATGACACTTACGAAAGTGAGGTCGGCACAGTGAGCTAATCTCAACCCACTGGAGTAGTAGGCAAGCTAGTTGGTGTATTTAAAACACTTAGAGTATTTGTCTCTACACATTCCATCGTGGCCTGAAAAGGTCCATTTTGAGATCACCATTGACAAAACAACAAGTACTAAGAGTATGGGATTTTTGCTTAAAGGTGTGAGTATTTTGTAACCGGACTTTTCTAGCGAAAATGCCTCCCTCAAGTACAAGGATCACTTTTTAGGATCAGGTATTTAGTATAAAATCTAGGGAAAATCTAACCTACATTCCTCTTTTTAAATCTTTAGTAAAGTAGTTATTTCACCGAACAAACCAAAATTTGCTTCTTCTGTTATTGAAACCTGTAAAAGGAGCTCATGAGAACCGTATTGTCTTGATTGCCCAGTCTCTGTGGATTTGATTCTGGTATTTTACCAACTATTACTTGCTGTGACGATCATAGTGGACAGTGTACACTTGCACTTCCCACTGTGGACAGTTTGCAACCCACTGCGATTAAAACACGTATTTCGCACGTACCAAGTTTTTGGCGCCGTTGCCGGGGACTGGCGTGATTTTAAATCTCAAGACATTAGTTTTTGTTCGAGCCCGAGTAACTCGTTTTTCTAAGTTTTTCGTGTTGCATGCCACGGCAACAACACGGACCTTTGTTACCAATCGATCTTGAAATAGAGCACACTTTTCGAAGAAGACGCAGAAACAGAAATACAAATCGACAACCCCCTGTGATCCCCACTGTGAACATGGCAGAAATACCACCACCTATAGTGGAGACCACAGTGACGATTGCCGATAGCAAAGATCGAAAAATACGGGACTATGCTACTTCCGGAGTTGGTGATTTAAGCTCCGGGATTTTAAGACCCAACATTGTTGCAACTCATTTTGAACTCAAACCGGTGATGTTTCAAATGATCCAAGCCATGGGTCAGTTTGGAGGATCACCATCTGAGGATCCACACTCGCACTTAAAATCTTTTTTGGAAATGACTGATTCCTTTCAATTACAAGGTGTGAGTGATGAAGCGTTAAGACTAAGGCTTTTCCCCTTTTCGCTAAGGGATAAGGCAAAGTCATGGCTGAACTCGCATGCACCTCACTCGATAACCACTTGGCAAGAACTTGCTGATAATTTTTTGCAAATATACTTTCCTCCCACGAGGAATGTAAGATTTCGAAATGATATCATTTTGTTTAGGCAAGAAGAAGATGAGGCTGTTTCGGATGCATGTGAACGATTTAAAGATTTAGTTCGAAAATGCCCACATCATGGCATCCCACATTGTATCCAATTGGAGACCTTTTACAATGGTCTTTCCAATGCGGCCAAAATCATCTTAGATGCAACAACAGGTGGAACATTCACGAGTAAAACTTACAATGAAGGATATCAAATCTTAGAAAAAGTGTCCAACAACAATACCGAGTGGTCCAATCCTAGAGCAATAATACCAAAGACCAACACCATCGATTCCGAAGCACTCAAAACCATGAATGCGCAGTTAGTGGCCTTAACCAAACTAGTTTTGAACCAAAATAGAGGCCAAGTCAATTCCGCAACACATCTCCCTGAAAACTGGTCCCTCTGTGGAGAAGAACATGTTTTTGATTATTGCCCAACAAATCCCGAGTCCGTTAATGTTATAGGAACCAACCCGAGGAACAATCCATATTCGCAGACTTATAATCCAGGGTGGAGGAATCACCCAAATTTCTCTTGGGCTGGTAATCCAGGACTCCAACCCCACGGGGCGAGTCATGTCCAGCAAAGACCACACAACCCCCCCTGGATTTCAGCAACATCACAGTGGGCAGAACTCACATAACTTTCACTAAGGACAGTCCTCACAACAGTTCCAACCGCGAGGAACTCAAGCCGCTGAGGTTCAACCATCACTTGAATCAATTCTCAAAGGTTTCATGAATCAAACTCAAGCAGCCATTAGGAACATAGAGACTCAAGTAGGACAACTAGCCGTCGAAGTTAAGAATAGACCACCAGGGACGTTACCTAGTGACACCGAACACGCTAAGGTGATAGGAAAAGAGCATGTCAAGTCCATAACACTTAGGAGTGGAAAGGATCTGAAAGATATCGTTTTCGAATCTGATGATTCGCCTCAAATACCCATTGTGGTTCCCACAGTGGCACTCCTCAAGTCATTGTCATTCCTACAGTGGGGACCGACATCCCTGAGCTTCCCACTTTTGGACCTATTCCATAACCTACTATTCCAAAGCCAATGCCACAACAAACTCAAATTGACCCACGAAGCATACCTTTTCCTTACAGAATGAAACCTAAAAATGTCGATGTTCAATTTAAAAAATTCTTAGACATTTTTAAACAACTTCACATTAACATACCCTTGGTAGAAGGTCTCGAGCAAATGCCAAGCTATGTTAAATTTTTAAAGGATATTTTGAACAAAAAAAGAAAGTTGGGTGAGTTTGAGACTATGGCTTTGACCGAAGAATGTAGTGCCCTCCTTACTAGCAAGATTCCACCTAAGTTGAAAGACCCGTGTAGTTTCACCATTCCATGCACAATAGGAGGACAAGAAGTAGGTCAAGCACTTTGTGATTTGGGAGCTAGTGTCAATTTGATGCCACTGTCCATTTTTAACAAGTTAGGTATTGTAGAGGCTAGACCCACAACCGTGATATTACAACTAGCCGATCGGTCCATTGCCTACCCCAAGGGAAAAATAGAAGACGTTTTGGTCCATGTGGATAAATTTATCTTCCCCGCCGATTTTCTAGTTCTAGATTATGAGGCCGATAAAGAAATCCCAATCATCTTAGGGCGTCCGTTTCTTGCAACCAGACGTACTTTGATCGATGTGCACAAAGGGGAACTCACTATGAGAGTCAATGACCAAGAGGTAACTTTCAATGATTTCAAGTCCCTTAAGTACATAGAAACCGAAGATTGTTTTGCTTTGAGTTCAATTAGTGGAACCCACAATCTTGACACAGTGCCCACAGTGGGGAGTGAGAGTGAGCACTCTGACTCTGAGAGTGACGATACTTTTGAGGATGAGTGTAACGAAATGGTAGCAGCCTTTGAACCTCTGGACTTTAAGGATAGAGATGTTCAACCCCCTTCAATAGAACAACCTCCCGAGTTAGAGCTTAAACCATTGCCTTCCCACTTAAAATATGCTTATCTCGCTAAGGATAATAAACTTCCCGTTATTATCTCTTCCAAACTTAGTGAGAAACAAGAACAACTTCTAATCGATTTGTTGATGAAGCATAAGAAGGCAATTGGTTGGACCATAGCGGACATAAGAGGTATTAGCCCCTCCTTATGTCAACATAAGATTAACTTGGAGAGTGACCACCCTGGAAAAGTCCAACCTCAAAGAAGGTTAAACCCCATCATGAAGGAGGTAGTTAAGAAAGAAGTTTTGAAGTGGTTAGACGCCGGTATTATCTATCCCATTGCTAGTAGTAGTTGGGTGAGCCCCGTCCAATGTGTCCCTAAAAAGGGAGGGACGACCGTAGTGAAGAACGAAAAGAACGAGCTCATTCCCACTAGGACTGTCACGGGGTGGAGAATATGCATGGACTATAGACAACTCAACCTAGCCACTAAGAAAGACCAAATGCTCGATAGGTTAGCGGGAAAAGAATTCTATTGTTTTCTAGATGGATACTCCGGATACAACCAAATCCATATCGCACCCGAGGACCAAGAAAAGACCACCTTTACTTGTCTCTACGGTACTTTTGCATTCCGGAGGATGCCATTTGGATTGTGTAATGCCCCAGCCACTTTCCAACGTTGTATGATGGCCATTTTCACCAACATGATAGAAGACACCATAGAAGTTTTTATGGATGACTTTTCTGTGATAGGGACGTCAATTGACAACTGCCTGGGAAATTTAGAGAAAAGCCTAGTGAGATGTGAGACCCACGACCTTATTTTAAATTGGAAAAATGCCATTTTATGGTAGAAAAGGGTATTGTCCTAGGCCATCTTGTCTCAAAAAGAGGGTTGGAAGTTGACAAAGCCAAGCTTAAGGTAGTGGCACAACTTCCCGAACCCACAACGGTAAAAGGTATTCGAAGCTTTTTGGGTCACGCATGTTTTTATAGGAGGTTCATCAAAGATTTTTCAAAAATAACAAAACCCCTATGCAACCTGTTACAACATGAAAAAGACTTTATTTTTACTCAAGAATGTCGAGATGCTTTTGAAACAATCAAAGAAGCCTTAGTCACAACACCCATAGTGACCACTCCTGACTGGTTACTCCCATTCGAAGTGATGTGTGATGCCAGCGAGTGGGCTGTGGGGGCTGTTCTCGGACAAAGAAAGAACAAAGTTTTTCACCCCATTTATTATGCAAGTAAAACACTGATTGAAGCTCAGATTAATTATACTGTTACTGAAAAAGAATTACTTGCGGTGGTGTTTGCTTTTGATCGTTTCAGGTCGTACTTGATAGGGACGAAGGTCATAGTGCACACGGATCATGCAGCGATAAAATATTTGATCAACAAGGCTGCTTCCAAGCCACGTTTGATTAGATGGGTTTTATTGCTGCAAGAATTCGATCTTGAGATCGTTGATAGAAAAGGAACAAGCAATCAGGTAGCTGACCATTTGTCCAGGCTCGAGAAGATAGTGAGCACTGTTGATCCCACTCCGGTCAAAGAGAATTTTCCCGATGTACAATTGTTATCAGCCCAACATCTCGAAAATAATATTCCTTGGTATGCTGACATTGCAAACTTTTTAGCAAGTGGACTAAAACCCCACGGGATGAGTGGACAACCCTTTAAAAAGTTTTTACATGATACACGACAATATGTTTGGGACGACCCTTTCTTATATAAGATAGGGACGGACCAAATATTGAGGCGTTGTGTCCACAGGAGTGAGCAACATCAAATACTCCATGGTTGTCACACATCCCACTACGGTGGCCACTTTGGTGGAAACCGCACTGCTGCAAAAATCTTGCAAAGTGGGTTCTTTTGGCCAACTGTGTTTAAAGACTCTTACGAATTTGTGAAAAGTTGTGAGCAATGTCAACGCACCGGGAACATTTCGCAAAGGAACGAAATGCCTCTTAACAACATTCTAGAGGTAGAACTTTTTGATGTTTGGGGGATTGATTTCATGGGACCTTTTCCAAATTCCAATAATAATTTTTATATCTTGGTTGCGGTAGACTATGTTTCGAAATGGGTGGAAGCCATTGCTTGTCACTCTAATGATGCCAACACCGTGGTGAAATTTTTGCATAAAAATATTTTCACTCGATTTGGAACACCACGGGCATTGATTAGTGACGAGGGCACCCATTTTGTGAACAAAGTCACGAGCTCGGTCCTTGCTAAATATGATATACATCATAGAGTGGCCACCGCATACCACCCGCAAACCAACGGTTTAGCCGAACTTTCAAATCGTGAGATCAAAGGTATTTTGGAGAAAGTCGTTAAACCACATCGCAAAGATTGGTCAACCAAACTTGATGATGCTCTTTGGGCCTATCGAACGGCCTATAAAACTCCCTTGGGAATGTCTCCATTTAAATTAGTTTTTGCCAAAGCTTGCCATTTACCGATTGAATTGGAGCACAAGGCGTTTTGGGCCCTTAAAGAGCTTAACATGAGTGAGGATGCTGCGGGAATTAAAAGGAGTTTGCAAATGCATGAACTAGAGGAGTTGCGATATCACTCCTACGAGAACGCAAAGTTGTACAAAGAAAAGACCAAGATGTGGCATGATCGAAGAATCAACCATAGGGAGTTCATGGAAGGACAACATGTATTATTGTTCAATTCCCGTCTTAAACTCTTTTCAGGTAAGCTAAAATCACGATGGACGGGACCATACACCATTGTCAAGGTAAGTCCCTTTGGAACAGTGGAGTTGAAGTCCCCACAGTCTGGTCAAATCTTCAAAGTCAATGGGCAGAGAGTGAAGCATTTTCTGAGTGAGAGTGCTCACATTGTACCCCACTATGATTAAGAAACATCGGAATCACTTGTAAATATTTTATTTCAGTTTTTTTGCAGTCTTTTTAATTTTTTTGGTATTTTTAATTCTGCATGGTAGTTTATTTTGCATGTGTGTAGGAGAGATTCCCAATTTTTGAAGAAAAAGCCAAGAAAGTACTTCGCAGTGGGATGAAGCACGTCCCTGCGCTTCCCACTATTGAACTGACGAGAGAATGGACAGTTTTTGGGGGCCCAAGATGCTGACACACATCAACTTTTTCTACAAATCAGTCACCTTTTGCTGCCACTTGTCATAAGTTTGCCATTTTCCAAGAAAAAAAACCATCATTGTCCTTTCTCTCTCTCCTAAACAAACGGTTCCCTCCATTTTGAAAACCAATTAAACCCTTTCCATCCTAAAACCTAAAAACCACCTTTACTCCTAAATTTCAAATACACCCTCTCTCCTTTTTCTTTCTTTCTCACGAACCAAAACCGAAAACCACCCTTCCTAAACCCTAAAAATGGCCAGAAGCAAGCGACTGAACACCCACCCGGAGGAACCCAACCGTGCGGTGGTCCGCCGCCGAACCACCGAGGGCCACCTGCCGGAAACCATCACCGGCGATTTAAACGAACCGCCGCCGATCTCCGGTGAACCACCGATCATACCAGATATTCCAGACACGGGGTCATCCAAGCAAGAGAGTCCGAGGGCTGTGTCTTCATCAAAGGTTTCGGACACCAGTCAAAGCCATCTCGATGACGAAGCATTGCAGGCCGAAGAGGAAGAAAGGAGGTTGGTAGAAGAGTGTAACCAAAGGATGTCTGCTATCCGAAAAAGAAAAGAAGAAGTCGAGAAGAAGCGACGAGAGGAAGAAGAAAGACTGAAACAAGAAGACGAGGAAAGGTTAAGAAAAGAAGAGGAGGAGAAGAAAAAACGGGAGGAGGCCGAGAGGTTGGCGAGAGAAGAAGAGGAAAGAAAAAGAGTTGAGGAAGAAAGGCTTCGTGAAGAAGAAAGAAAACGGGCAGCGGAAGAGAAGAAAAGGGCCGAAGAAGAACGATTGGCAAAGGAAGAACAAGAAAGAATCAGACAAGAAGGGGAAATTCGAAGAAATGGGAAGGAGCAGATTCAGACTGAGGAAAATCCTCAGGTCACAAACACGGTCGATTTATCGACACTCCAGGCTGCTGCCCACAGTGAGGAAAACCCCATCGTTCGGGCTCTGAGGAAAAAGGGAATGGTCACCAGATCTGGGGTGACCATGTCGGAGAAAACACCAACCAAAAAGCCGAGAAGAAAATCGTCTGGGAAAGGTAAGGGTCTCGAACCCTCTTTAAGTTCATCATCTGTTGAAACTGATGCTGGGAATGAGTAAGTGCCATTTGAAAACCCACACCATTCCACTGTGGGGACTGAGCATGCCCCCAGTGGGGTGCCTAGGCAGTTCTCAACTCCAGCAGTGGCCGCCCATTATGACTGTATTTCTAAGCAGCGATTGAACTTGGAGAGGGGTTTTGACCCCGAGTTTGTAGAGGCAAACCCGTTTATCAAAAATCGGGTTTTAGCACAAGATTGGGCGACGTTGGCATCTGCCAATCGTTGAGCAAATGCCTCTCTAGTTCGGGAGTTTTATGCCGAGGCTTCGCAGACCAAAGACCCCTTTGTAAAAGTTCGGGGTCGGACCGTGTACTATCATGCCACCGCCATTAATCAGGTCCTTGGAATAAGGACCCCAACTACATGCGCATTCACACAGTTCTTGAAAAAAATGAGCCCTGTCGATGAAGATGTGTTTTTAAGGGAATTGGCAGTGGAGGGAAAGCCCTGTGATATGGATGGCACATGCAAATGTCTACACGCTAGCTCCCTCACTACCGAGGCCGCTGTGTGGTTTGCGTTTGTTCGGGCCACTTTATCCCCTACTTCTCATGATACGACCCTATCGATGCACAAGTGCGCCCTGCTGTACTGCATCCTTACGGATAAGCCGATCAACCTTGGGTCCCTCATGTTTTCCGCCATTCACACCGCACGCACACGAAAGAAGGTAATCCTACCCCTCCCTTGTCTTATCACTTCATTACTAATCGAAGCTGGAGTACCCTCAGCTACAGATGATCAGTGGCTCGTTTCAATGAGCAACATTAGCGTCCTAACCATAAAGAAAATGGGGAGGGCACTTGCCGGCCCTTCTGAAGAACCTGCTCAGGACGATTCCACTGTGAGAAACGCTGCTGATCCCACTGTGAGAACCACTGGTACCCCACTACGACAGACCGCTGCTAGAAGCTCAAGCAACCCCATGACCGCCGTTCTGCAAGCAATAACAGCTCTTACTTATACAGTTGATCTCATGGAAGCCCAGCAGAAGCATATGAACCGAGCCACCGAGTCGTTCTGGATGTATACAAGGGATAGGGATGCGATTGTCAACCAAATGTTACAAGGTGCTGATCCAGAGTTGCACGCACAACTCCCTAAATTTCCCGAAGGTATTTGCCCCTCAAATGAAAGTGAAGATGATTTCGAGGAAGACTCCGCCGCAAGCTCACCGCAAGCAACTCCGACCTACTGAATGGTTTGTTGGGACTATGGTCCCCACTCTGGTTGCTCTCAAAAACAATTTCTAATTTTTGTTTATTTTGGTATTCTGCCTATGGCTAGGCGTTTGACAGTATTTGCTACTTTGGTTATTTTTGGTTAATGATGCATGAAAATCGTGCTGCTAAGCAGGTGATTTTGGGTACTAATTCACTTCTTGTTTGAATGTTTGTTTGATCTCGTTTCCATTTCAAGGTACAACTTTCGGCTTCCGACTTAAAAGGTCCCTTTTGTAAGTACGAATCTCAACTTGTCACCATGAAATGATATAGGCCATTTTTTCGCATCCAAACACGACCCTTTTTGTACCCCCAACCACCTTTTTCGCACCAAAATTCAAGTCACAGTGAGGACACTGTGCAATCTTAAGTTTGAGGTGGGGACTTCCAGAGTGACTTCCAGTCTTTCCACAGTGGGGACACTGTGAAGTCATAAGTTTGAGGTGGGTAAGCCATACCCCCCCTCCAAAAAAAAATCAAAAACACAAATACAAAAACAGAAGAAAAACGGAGTGTCACTACAAAAGATTGATGGTGTGCCTTTTCTGGACCATCAAAGTGCCCACTCCCAGAAAAAGATGGTGTGCATATTTTGGACCATCAGAATACCCACTCTCACAAAAAAATAGCCATACCCAAATAAAGCCTGAAAGTGTACGTACTTATCCGTGCAAAACACAAACCACTCACTTCTTGAAATAAAAATCTCAAAGCGAGATCTTCAGTCCGTGTTTGAAATTACTTGCCGAAACCCTTGGGAAAATATTCAAAGCCATAAACCCTTCGAACCCAAGAAAGTCCTATTGATCAAATGTGAACAAGGGAAAGATTTCGTCAAGTACAAAATTGAAGCTTTAATTTTGGAACCGAAAGAAGTATTTGTGGAGGGAGATCAACATCTGTTCAAGAGTGAAAAATCGGTAAGTCCCTGAAAGCTCAAGTGCATTATTTTAATTTTATTTCTTTATTTTTTTCTTTCTTTTTATTACTTGGGGACAAGTAATGGTTTAAGTTTGAGGTTGTGATAACTCTATTTTTAGAGTTATTATTTCCTTTTATTTTCTATTTTATTTCGTCAATTTTAGCCATTTCACTTCTCAAAACCTCCATTCTTGGTACATTTCACGAAAAAGAGCAAAAAGAGTGAACCATAGTCTTTAATAAATTATTTGGTGGAATTTGGGTGTTTTTCACGTTTTATCCGCAGGGACTTGCGTTCCCCACTCCAGATCCCACTATCGAGCTGAACAAAAAGACAAAAGACAAAGAATCTCCTAGTTGGGATGTAATTATTCTGGAGAATGGAAGGTTCATGTGGCTGAGATAAGGACTGGAGAAGTACAAAGGCATCTTGCTTTTAGATGGCATCAAGTACACCTAGTGTACTTTGAAGTTGACTTGGTGAAAGGGTCCATTGGGTAAAAGGGCTATAACATGGTGGATAAAAGGATTGTTCAAGGAGCTGATTTCTACCATGATTCTGCAGTCCTTACCCTTTAGACATACCCATTTTTGTGTAATACCCAACCCTTTCTCCTAGTATATAAAGGAGGTGTTGGGTGCCATTTATTACATGCTTAATTTTTAGAATCTCTCAACTACTACATTAGTATTAGCTTTAGTTCTCTCATTTACTGCAGTAGTTAACTTTAAATTTCTGTATTTTACATTCTTAGTATAATTTGTAGTTCGAAGTACACAGTGACAGGGACGAATTCTCGTTCCCCACTGTGGGTTCAATTCAAATCACTTTCAGTTTAATTATGTGCAACTTCTACTCTCTTGTTTTCTTTACTTCGGAAATGTTAGACTAAACATCTCTTGGGATGTAGGTGATAATGCCGTTTTACGACATTATTTTGATCTCGAAATCGTTCAGTCAGTTGTGAGTTTCCAAGTAAAATAGTAGAATTTGATGGTTTTGTGAGTAAGTACGGGTTTTATGAAAGAATGATGAAGGAAGATTTTTAGATCAATTGGAGCAAGTTTACAACAGTCCGGGGCGAAAAAAGAAAAAAGTCTGAATTTCTGGATCAAATAGTGCCCTGCGCGTTTCCAGGCGCGTTTCCACACGCGCTCCCATTCGCGCAGCTTTCTGCCAAAAGCACATTCCAGTGCTCTGCGCGCTTCTCTGCGCGTTTCCACACGCGCCGCCAGACACGCTGAGGCCCTGAGCGTTTTTATTCTATTTATCTGCTAGGGTTGAGGGCATGATTCATGAGTTACGTTTGGAGACTCTTTCTGGGCGATTTTGGGAGATAGAAGGCGATTTCTGAAGGCGAGAAAAGGGCTAGAAACATCAAATAACGAGAATCAACAAGGCGAATCGAATACGTTCATCGGCTACTTAAGCTTTTCAGGGAGTCCATAGATTTCATTTCTTTTAGAACATTCATGTTTACTTTCATTTCAATCTTTTCATTTCTGAGTTTTGAAACCCCCAATATGAACTAATCCGTTCATGTTGGGGGGCTGGTGTGAATCATGGTTGATAATCGTTTAGCTTTACAGATAGATGTGATTGGTTTGATTTAGATGGATGAAACATTTGGGATTGTTCTTAATGCTTGTAATAGTCCGATCAACTATTATTTGATTTTATGAATATTTTAACGTTTGAGAGAAGTTTTGAGATTTGATTAATCCCTTATGTCTTGGACGATTTTGAGATAGAAATATGATATGTCGTTCTTTGTGGCTTTTAATCACTGATTATTCAATTATAATTGTCTAGATCGAAAGATGATACCATGTTTTGAATGATTTTTGCTATAGCTTGATAGAGTATAGTAATGGATTGTGATTATGCTTTTCATCCTGAAGTTATTTCAATCATGTCAAACCTGTTTAGCTAAATGATTGTTTTCATGAGGAAAACCAACCCTCCAACTCTCTCTCTCTTATCTGAATTAATTAAAGTTTTAATTCGTGATTTCCAACAATCAACAACTCAATTTGCATTGGTCTAATTAATAGTCTATACAGTCATTGTGGTACTTGACACCTGGTTCCTTTGGTTCGATACTCGTACTTTCTAAGTACTATTACTTTATTCGACCCGTACACTTGCGGTAGATTTAGGGGGGGTGTAAACCCGCTTATCAAGTTTTTGGCGCCGTTGCCGGGGAACCTGTTTTGTGTGAATATCACTACCAGCTGTAGAAATTATTACATTAGACACCCTATTTTTATTTTATTATAATCTGCTTTGAAAGTTCATATATTTTTGGGTTTTGAGATTCTATATTCTCTGTTTCAGGTTACCTCTTGGTTTATGCCAAGAAGGAGACTATTTCGGGAATTAGTACCGATTGACCCGGAGATAGAACGAACTGCCAGAAACCTGAGACGACAAGCACGAAATAGAATGGTTGACGTCAACGTCTACGTTCAAGATGATTGGTAAGAGGGGATGCCCATCAACAATGGTCCTCCAATGGGCAATGGTCAACCAATTCCAAATGTGAATGCGAACAATCAGAACCACAATAACGCCAATCATGGTCTCAACAATAATGTTAATCATGGCGTCAATAACAATGTCAACAATGGTGTCAACAATGGGATCAATCATTATCTCAACCATAACGCCAATCACAATGTCAATCATCCACCACCGCCTTCACAAAGGGTACAAATGAGAAATTTCGCCAACCCGAACATGGGAGCTGCACAACGAGGACCATATGCACCTCTGATAGCTGCTAACAATTCTGAAATTAAACTGGGTACCATCCAATTGGTGCAATCGAACATGTTTGGAGGTACACCAACTGAAGATCCCCATGCACACCTGCGCGCATTCGAAAAAATATGCAATACTTTCAAGGTGAATGGGGCTGATCAAGATTCGATCAAGATACGGTTGTTTCCGTTTTCATTGAGGGATCGAGCCACTACTTGGGAAGAGAATATACCCCCGGGGTCAATTCGAACTTGGAACGATATGGTTACAGCTTTTCTCAACAAGTTCTTTCCACCGGGGCGAACGGCTCAACTGTTATCCGACATCACGCATTTCTCGCAATGGGATCAAGAGTCTTTGTACGAGGCATGGGAAAGATACAAAGGGATGCTCAAGAAGTGTCCACATCACGGGTTACAAGAGTGGATGATTATCCAAACATTCTATGTGGGGTTACACCCTTAATTTAAGAATGACATCACAGCTGCTGCAGGTGGAGCCTTAATGAACAAGTCCTATGAGGAAGCGGTCGAATTGATAGAGAATCTAGCAGAACATAGTTATTCCACACCAAGGTCCGCTGTTAGAAAGGTTGCAAGCGTGCAAGAAACAGAAGAGTTGAAGGCTATAAAGGCACAACTGAATGCATTGACTAATCAAATGAGAGGAGCTACTATTCAACCGAATGTTCAGAATGTTTATCGTCCCCCGAGTTATAATCAGAGGAAATATGATGAAGGGCAATCTTCAGAAAAGAAGCCGGGGTTAGAAGACATGATGATGAAATTCATGTCAAAGATGGAAGGTGCGGTTGAAGGATTGGCAAGTACAGTGGGTAATGTGAAGGCGACAACTGACCAGAATACCGCCTCAATCAAGATGTTAGAAAGACAAGTCGGACAAATAGCTGAAGCACTACAATCACGGACTCAAGGTCAATTCCTTGGTCAGACTGAACGAATACCAAGAGAGGAGTGCAAGGCTATTTATCTGAGAAGTGGCAAGGAGCTGATCAATAAGCCTACATGAGAAACATCATCAAAGGAAACCGAGCTCAAAATGCAAGATGTCGAGATCATAGAAGTGGATGGGAAGGAAGCCGGTGAAGAAGGTATGACGAAGGAAAACCCGGAGGATGGAGAAAAGAAGAAGAAGCAACCACCAGTCAACCCGTATGTGCCACCGCTACCATTTCCGAGTCGAGCAAAGGCACATAAAGATGAGGAACAATTCAAGAAGTTCCTTGACATCTTCAAGAAGCTACACATCAACATCCCCTTCGCAGAGACACTAGCCCAATTGCCGACATATCTCAAGTTCATGAAGGAGATCTTATCCAAGAAGAGGGCAGTCAAACACCAAGCTACCATTGCACTTACTGAAGAGTGCAGTGCGATCATTCAAAACAAGCTTCCCCCGAAGCTTAAGGATCCAGGGAGTTTTTCAATCCCTATTCAAATGGGGAATATTAATTTTGATAAAGTGTTATGTGATTTAGGAGCAAGTATTAACTTGATGCCATCATCTGTTTTCAGCAAACTTGGCTTGGGAGAGGTGAAGCCAACATACATGACCCTTAAGCTCGCAGATGGATCTATAGTGTACCCATATGGAGTGGTAGAAGATGTGCTCATCAAGGTTGGCAAGTTCTACTTTCCGATGGACTTCGTGGTGCTGGATATTGATGAAGATATAGAGGTCCCGCTGATATTGGGAAGATCCTTCCTGGCCACGAGTAGAGCGCTGATCGACATGGAAGAGGGCGAAATGACCCTGAGGGTTGGCGGTGAGAAAGGGGTGTTCAAAATGTTCGAGAACGTACGAGGTCAAGTTGAAGAGGAGCCGAGCAATCATGAAAAACCTAAGGAATGATCAGACGGAAGGTCGAGCCACAACCGAAACCAAGGCGCTGGGTGGGAGGCAACCCACCATAGGGTTAATTTTATTTTATTTTTTATTTTAGCAATTTCTTATATTGTGTGTTTTTTGCTTTTGTTTGTTGTTTTGTGTTTTGTGTATTTGTGTTTAGTTTTTGATCTCTGAAAGCAATCCTGTTATGACCAAGAGCAAGGCAGCAGAAGAAAGGGCAAAAACGAGTGAACAGTGGTCGGCGCATGCATCCTGAAAGGTATATACACAACACCTCTTCCCAAACCTCGGTTTCACCAAGGTTTGGGGTCCCTGTTTTCACTTGAACTTTATCGTTGTATGATTCCTTGTTGAGAAAACAAACCTAATCTAGAGATTAGGTTTGGGGTGGCGTAATTATTTTTATCTGTACCATTTCGCAATTCTCGTGTTTATCTTGTGTGCTGTTAATTGGTTCCATTGAGGACAATGTGTATGTCTGGTTTGGGGTGGTTTGTCGAGTCTATCATTTGTTGATGTCAGTGGATTGAACAATCACCCTGTTTATAGTGAGGAATGGGCGACCAGTTTAGCATGATTTAGTGTGAGAGTTCGAAGACACTAATTTTGGGGGAAGGATTTAGAAAGGATAATATAGCACAAGAGTGGACCTAGGTGACTGCACATATTAGAGACATTAGTGGAGACCACCCATGAGTCTGTTGAGCCATACATTTACTGATTTCGATTCTGAGAGACTACACACTACTCGATACACTTCTCATTTAGTCTTTTGGTCGTTGTTGTAGTTGATCTCGCTATAACTTGCATCCGTTATCAAAGACGTTCATAGGAATAGGAGTGAAGCTTTCGCCTATCTTTGTGAACAAACCATGTGTGAAATCATCAAGTTTTTGGTTGCTGCTAATCCTACTGATGTTCATAACTCCAAGTACCCAAAAGAAACCCGTTGTACCCCCTTAAAAACAAAAAAAAACCCGCAAACCCAGTCAATCAGTCATAAAAGGGTTTGCCAAAATATATATATATAAAACTGAGGGGTCAGTTCAGGGAGTTCAAATAAAGAGTTGAGAAGTATGAGCGAAAGAAAACAAGAGGGTCACCCAATTATCAGCAAACCTCCTTCTGAGGATTGTAAAGCCATTGACCTCCATCCGAAAGCAGCAACTATGGCCCATTCAAAGATCTAAGTTCAACATGGTGAGTTTCTAAAAGAGTGGCGAAGCAACATTTCTATGTCCTAGTCTTGATAGTGGATTCCTTCTGAGATCCATTTGTATACAACTGTGCGTTCTTGTTTAATTGTTGTTCATGCATGCTTTGTGAATTCTTGTACCCAACTTCTTAAAGCATGACAACATGTGTGAAACCTAGGGCTCAAGCGAAGAGAGAGAACCGTGAGGTAGGGTCAAGGCAAAATCCTCTCTATGTGTGTTTAGTCGAGGTACACTTAAGTGTGGTGTGGTCCCTGATAGCTCCCTTTCCCAAAGTTTTGCTGTTTAGAATTTCTTAACAGGTCTGCTGATTGTTCGTCCATCTCTTAGGTAATTCGTTGTGATTGTTGAGTTGACTTGAGATCACTAATGCTATTCTTGACAACACGAAATTGCGATGGTTTGATTTGTGGTTAAATGCTTATTTGTGTCACTGTTTTGCTTGGGGACAAGCAACGCTCGGTTTGGGGTTGTTGATAATTCCGTTTTACGACATTATTTTGATCTCGAAATCGTTCAGTTAGTTGTGAGTTTCCAAGTAAAATAGTAGAATTTGATGGTTTTTGTGAGTAAGTACAGGTTTTATGAAAGAATGATGAAGGAAGAGTTTTTAGATCAATTGGAGCAAGTTTACAACAGTCCGGAGCGAAAAAAGAGAAAAGTCTGAATTTCGGGACCAAACAGTGCCCTGCGCGTTTCCACACGCGTTCCCATTCGCGCAACTTTCTGCCAAAAGCACATTCCAGTGCTCTGCGCGGTTCTCCGCGCGTTTCCACACGCGCCGCCAGACGCGCTGAGGCCCTGAGCGTTTTTATTCTATTTATCTGCTAGGGTTGAGGGCATGATTCATGAGTTACGTTTGGAGACTCTTTCTGGGCGATTTTGGGAGATAGAAGGCGATTTCTGAAGGCGAGAAAGGGGCTAGAAACATCAAATAACGAGAATCAACAAGGCGAATCGAATACGTTCATCGGCTACTTAAGCTTTTCAGGGAGTCCATAGATTTCATTTCTTTTAGAACATTAATGTTTACTTTCATTTCAATCTTTTCATTTCTGAGTTTTGAAACCCCCAATATGAACTAATCCGTTCATGTTGGGGTTTGGTGTGAATCATGGTTGATAATCGTTTAGCTTTACAGATATATGTGATTGGTTTGATTTAGATGAATGAAACATTTGGGATTGTTCTTAATGCTTGTAATAGTCCGATCAACTATTATTTGATGTTATGAATCTTTTAACGTTTGAGAGAAGTTTTGAGATTTGATTAATCCCTTATGTCTTGGACGATTTTGAGATAGAAATATGATATGTCGTTCTTTGTGGCTTTTAATCACTGATTATTCAATTATAATTGTCTAGATCGAAAGATGATACAATGTTTTGAATGATTTTTGCTATAGCTTGATAGAGTATAGTAATGGATTGTGATTATGCTTTTCATCCTGACGTTATTTCAATCATGTCAAACCTGTTTAGCTAAATGATTGTTTTCATGAGGAAAACCAACCCTCCAACTCTCTCTCTTATCTGAATTAATTAAAGTTTTAATTCATGATTTCCAACAATCAACAACTCAATTTGCATTGGTCTAATTAATAGTCTATACAGTCATTGTGGTACTTGACATCTGGTTCCTTTGGTTCGATACTCGTACTTTCTAAGTACTATTACTTGATTCGACCCGTACACTTGCAGTAGATTTAGGGGGGTGTAAACCGGCTTATCAGTAGGAAAGAGAAGTACCTGGATTTTATTAAAAATGCTTGAGTAATCTTCATACTTGGAATATTTATTGTTTTGGTCATTCACTCTCGATTATTACCCAAGGATGCGAACAAGCTGATCACTTGCAAGGATCTAAAGTCTAGTTCTTAACTTAGAAATAAGTAGAACGTAGTGACACGAGCTTGAATGATGCTAAGGGATTCGAAAGAATTCTTATGACACTTACGAAAGTGAGGTCGGCACAGTGAGCTAATCTCAACCCACTGGAGTAGTTGGCAAGCTAGTTGGTGTATTTAAAACACTTAGAGTATTTGTCTCTACACATTCCATCGTGGCCTGAAAAGGTCCATTTTGAGATCACCATTGACAAAACAACAAGTACTAAGAGTATGGGATTTTTGCTTAAAGGTGTGAGTATTTTGTAACCAGACTTTTCTAGCGAAAATGCCTCCCTCAAGTACAAGGATCACTTTTTAGGATCAGGTATTTAGTATAAAATCTAGGGAAAATCTAACCTACATTCCTCTTTTTAAATCTTTAGTAAAGTCGTTAAAGTAGTTATTTCACCGAACAAACCAAAATTTACTTCTTCTGTTATTGAAACCTGTA
The DNA here is from genome assembly GCA_033807775.1 of Saussurea involucrata. NCBI lineage: Eukaryota > Viridiplantae > Streptophyta > Magnoliopsida > Asterales > Asteraceae > Saussurea > Saussurea involucrata. Next base: position 107,794,372 of record CM066320.1, on the reverse strand, counting down.
AAAGGAGCTCATGAGAACCGTATTGTCTTGATTGCACAGTCTCTGTGGATTCGATTCTGGTATTTTACCAACTATTACTTGTTGTGACGATCATAGTGGACAGTGTACACTTGCACTTCCCACTGTGGACAGTTTGCAACCCACTACGATTAAAACACATATTTCGCACGTACCAATATGCCTCAAGCAATCTCTATGCTCTGCACTTGGAAAAACTCTAGTAATGGCTGGTATAACCCCCTGTTTTGTAAATTTAGGTAACAAAATTAAACCATAATTGATAGTAACAATTGTATGTGTAAAAAATAGATTAAGTGTGTACCTTCTGTCTGTCAGTGATGAATGTGAAGTTTGAGTTCCTATCAAGACCCAAATCATCACCCAAGTACTCTAGAAACCAAGCCCATGAGTCTGTACATTCAGATTCCACTATGGCATATGCAACAGGGTAAATTCCATTGTTTGGATCCACCCCAACTGCAGTCAAGATCTGCCCAGGGTAAGGCCCTTTCATAAAAGCTCCATCCAAACCCAAGAGGTCCCTTTTACAAGCTTTGAACCCCTGTTTCAAAGAACCAATGCATACATATATCCTCTTGAACACCCTGCTTTGACTTGCTGCATTTGGTTCACTTTCAACCTCTAATTTTACTGTTGTATCATTGTTTGTTCTCTGCAATTCAAGAACATAGTTCATTAACCAAGAATATTGTAGCTTGTAAGTACCCATAACCCTGAACATTGCCATATTCTTGGCCCTGAAGGCTTTCTGCCTAGAAACACCAACTTCAAGCTTCTTTTCTAATTGCTCTGTAAGTGCTCTTAATGGAACTGTAGGGATAGGGCCAACAGTTTCTTCAATTTGTTGTGCTAGAAAAGAGGCAGTGCATTGTCTCACTTTCCTTTGTTGAAGGAATTTATGGACATCTGACTAGGTTTTGACCACCCAAGTCTTGTCATTGGGTGTTGTGGATATGTGCAGTATCCAAGGGCATGTGGGCCCAGTTTCCTTTAGCTTTGTTGATTGCTTTGACTTTTTGCAAGATCGGAACTACCCTCCCCACTTTCATTTGGTACACATCATTTGCATACAACCCTTACTCTTACCTTGTCATTCTTTACAATCAGAAGGTCTCTCCTGGTTTCAATGGAATGCAAGGTAATGCCAGACTTAATCTCCTTCTTGTTGCCAAATTCTTGACCCACATAAAAAGTTGACTCTGATCCCTGTGGTAATGGTTGTTGTTTTCTTAAAGCTTTCAGCTTTCTTTTCTTTGGTCTTTCAAACTCAGAATCTGAACCAGTATCAAATTCATCAAACTCCATTGTTGAACCTGAGTCCACATTGTCATTCTCCACTATGTTTTCAGTACCAACCCATTCTGCCTCCCAATCTACAGTTGAGTTGAAGTTGGACATGTCCACATTATCATCCTCCTCAACCTCATCTACCTCATGTACCATGTAATCACTATCTACCTCATCAGAGCAATCCATACCCACATCATCAGGCTTGTGTAACTCATCATCCATTTCTTTAGCCTTGTGTAACTCATCATGCATTTCTTTTTCTATCTCTGTTTCCCAAAAGGGGTCAAAGTGTTTACTAGGGTCAAAGTGGTGACTTGGGTCAAATTGTTGACTTGGATCAAAGGGTTGACTTGGGTCAAATTGTTGACTTGGATCAAAGGGTTGACTTGGGTCAAATTGTCCACTTGGACCAAAGTCAACATTTAGATCAAACTTTGAAAATTGATCACACTGTTCTTGAGTTTCACTTACTTGATCTTTAGTGTCACTTACATGATCACCCTCTTCTTGAGTCACTTACAAGATCACCCTATTCTTGACCACTTACATGATCACCATGTTCTTGACTTTCAATCCATCATAGTAGTAACTGCTTTTTACATGAGGAACTAGCAACCCTTTTCCCTGACTTTTTACATCTTTTTAATTCAATTGGTTCCTCAACTGGAAGTTCATCAATAACAACCTTACATTCTTTTGGAGATTTGAAGTAAGTATCTAAAGTTGTCCTCCAATGCTCTGTATAAACCTCTATGAGTTTGTATTTAGTGGTGTACTTTAAGAAAGCTATTACATCTCCATCATTCCCTAAGGCATGGAGGCCATAATCTAGGTCACTTTCTGGGATCAAAAAATGGTACCACATTGGTTGCACAACAGTATACCCTATCTCATTAATCATAGTGTCAAGTTCATGGACACTAAACTCATCACAGTCAACGATATCCACATAAGTAACCTTACCATTTAAAATATTTTCTTCATGGACGTTAGGTAAACACCCCACCATGATTGACTTTGATGGAAATCAAATGGGGATGATCTTCTGCAAAAGTTTGAAAGACAAACCAATGTTACTTACTTAAAACTAGAAGAGTTTAAAACCCTCAAAATAAATGCAAAAGCATAAACATTTGTTTACCATAAACATAATAAGGATCAAAGTCCTCATTAGGAGTACGTATTTGCCACATTGTCAAACCCATTTTGAAGCTTCGATGATGAACCTAAAACCAGTTGGCGGGGAAGACAAACGAGCAAACCACAGGGACAGATGATGATAAATGAGGGTTTGTCGTGTACTCGTGTGTGTTATAAAGAGGAGAGAGGGTAAAATGACAGAATTACCCTCGTATGCAGGTCACGCGGGGCTTCTTAACGAATGCCTCTTTGACGGTGTTAACGTGGAGGACCAAAACCGGACAAAAATGCAAACAGTAGTGGCAAATTTGAATAAATGAACTCTAGGGAAGATTTTCGTTTTTTTTGCAAACCACGGGGACCAAAAGTGAGGTTTACTCTATTTGTTATAATAATTAACTTTTTAATCAATATATACACACTTAGTTATGTTTGTTTATTATGTATTTATTTTTCATAACAAAGAATTAGCTATTTTAAAACAATTTTAATATCGATTTAGTAACATCGTTTGGTGTATAGTTATATTTGTGTTGTGTATTTTATATTGTTTTACACGTTGAATGATTATTTTATTAAAGTATATTTAGTTTTTTACAGAAATTAAAATTTTCAAAAAGGGCATTTTGATTATTTACCAATATTTCGTTTCAATTCCAAAGTTAGATTATGTGAAACAAACAGATTCCAATTCCTTAACATATTTCATTCTAATGTTTCAACCAAACATGTGGTCAAATCTGATAACATTCCATTCCAATTACTTCAAAGTCAAATCCATTTGACATATTTAATTCGATCACAAAACATTATGCAAATCAAACGCCACCTTGAGCTACAATGCGCCTTGACGGCTATCATGGCAAACCTTTCAGAACATTTTTCACGATAAATTTAATTAATAATATTTTATAATTTGGGGTTATGTATATTTTTATTTCGATGGCCATTATGTATTTTTATCTTTTTCATTTGTAATGCTTTCATATTATAATATGAGTAAACTACATATTTTGCCCCTGTGGTTTCTTGTTTATAACACTTTTGGTTCATACAGTTTCGTCATTGTGGTATGCAAAAACGACCGAATTTGGTCCCTGTCTCTAACATTCGTTAAAACCCCGTTAAATCAGGGGTATTTTTTTGTCTTTTGTCCACTTTTATGTATATTTCGATAACTAATAAATAAATATGTAATTATAGGGACCACAAATGTAATATTCTCTGATACATTAAACCTACAAGACAAAACATAGGTAGACGATCGGGCAAAACATCCACGAAGACCGAACATCTTTACTGGCCCATTTCCCGATCGAATTTTCTCCCAAACGGCCTCCTTCTTTTTCGACTCCCCCTCTCTTCTTTCCCGTTTCTACCAACGACCATCGTATTCTACAATCTACTTTTCCATTCATCACCACCTGAGATTAGGGTTATTTGATTTAGATTGGCACTTTTGATGAATACCCCCTCCAATTGTGAAACCACCATGAAAAACGGTCATCGAGAAGCCATTAACCTCTCCTACCTTACCCAACGGCTGCCATAACAGGACCCCTTCATCTCTTCCATCAGACCACATAGATAGATTGATGAAGATTCCAATCGGAGCACATATATTAATACTTATTGATGAAGACCCAAATAATCCCCTCTTCCGAATCTCTCTCTATAGTCGAAACCGCCCTAGTTTTTAGGATTTGATTTAATTTTGTAGGTTTTGATTTCAAGGTATGGTTTTTGATTCATGTGATTTATGTGGTTTATCTTCATCTACGAGTTTTTGGATTTATGTCGTTCACCTTACAACGTGCTCATCTACCCGTTTCTGGATTTTGGTTAAGAGTTGCCGGAAAAAATGGTCATCGGTAGAGAAGTGGTGGGTGAGATACATGTCACTTTTTGAGCGGACAAATATATTAGGTTTGGAAAATTGCATCATAATGGAACCAAATTTATCTCGATTCCTATTTTAGGGAACCAACTTTTAAAATCATCATTTAAGGGTTTATAGTAAAGTTTGCACATATTTAAGGTCTCATTGACCAGTTGAATAGGTAATTGGTCACCTTAATATGATGTGGCAAATTATAAATTAAAAAATATTAAGTGGATTTTTAAATATCATAAAAGTAATTAAAGATTTAAAAGAGAAAAACAAAACTCTCCTAAATTAACTCCAGTGCATCCCCACATAACCCTTCATCTCCTCTACCTCATCGCTCCAACCAACCCACCTTTGTCCTCTATTTTTACCGATGACCCCTAGTTTCTTCTTCATCATTGCAAACGAATCCACTAACGCCCCTTCACTTTTTTCTGTAACAACTCACACCAAACAAGCATGCCAAAAGCTACTTCTTTAATTCAAAACGCCAAAAATGGCCCAACATAGTCACACTATCAAGATTACAAAACTGGGTTTGCGGAATTAACCCTAACTATAGCTGAGAACATAACTACAAAATAAAAGGAAAATCTTCTAGTCCTTCTATACGCAAACTTCAACTCCCAACTTGCTCTTGTCTTGAAACTAGCCCTTGACTACCTGCTTACCTGAAAACGTTTTAGTTTTGAAAAATGAGGGTTAGACCATGAGGTCTAGTGAGATCCCTCTTGTTACCAACACCACGCCACAATCATCAACTAAAAAGAGTTTATAAGCTTTTATAAACAGTCACATATTTATCAGTTCAAGTATATAAACAACACATATTGATGGTTCACGCTTTGGTCACATACACACTTGTGACTACGTGTTAGGGCACACACCCGCCCTTAGTAACATATGAAACGAATTCATATATTCTGCATGGGACTCACTCCCCATATATTCACATCAAGTCATCGCATGTCCTTCCCAACACATACTCAAAATATAATCAACACACCTTCATCATGCATATTTAAAACAACGTAAAACATGCAATTCAATATATATCGGTACAAGTAATAAATTCGAGTATCGATAAAGCTTCAGTTTAGAAAGACTCACCTGGCGTCCACGCTAGCACGTTCTTACTTGAAACCGTTGTTCTCTAACTGCACACCTACATTTTCACCCGACACAAGAGAGTGAATAAGTCACTCAACATCCCACTAGGATTTCTATCACACCTCCCGAGACACACCCCGACTTCTTTAAGACACTCTCTACTAGGCACACAAAGAGGATCCCAAAGGATTCCCGACCCAGTCCCAAACAGTGGAGTTTTTCGGACAACCACTTCCGGACAAACCACTTCCGGGCAACCCACTTCCGGGCAACCCACTTCTGGATTCCGGTATAATCCGGACTTCTTTCGGATTCCGGTACAATCCGGATTCCACAACATTTCCGGGTAGTATTCCGGTACTCGACTTCCGGACTCATCCGGACAACTATCAGATCCCGACCTTTCCGGAAAACTTCCCGACTTGGGAAAACCCTTCTGCAACTCATCGAACACGCATAGATACACCTCAGCTCAACAAAACCCATCCATTCTTATTATTAACCATTAGAGACGAAATTCCAAGTTATAAATGATTAAGCCATCAACTCAGCTCGATTCCCACACTGATTTAAAATGGATAACACACACACAAGCCAAACCCCATTCTTAATCGACTTTGCACTAAACTCAATCAACACTTTCGTGAGTTTTCTCAAGAGATTAAGGGATTAAGGGAGAAGAATTTACCTTGAAGAAGATGGAGATTCACCCTCCAATGCTCCCCAATCCAAGCTCTTCTTCCTCAATGGCAAAATTGCTCCACACCAAGCTCCACACGGCTGCACCTTACTAAAGGATGGAAATGAAGGGTTTTAGGGATTTTAACCCTATTTATCTTATTCCCACAATTGCCACCAAAGTTTCAAATCTTCAAACCACACACACCATTTTGCTTTATTTACAAAACAAACCCGGTTATTACATTTTCCAAATCCCACTCGCCTATATTATCTATGTCTTCATCCCCTCAGACACGATGTCCTCCTCTTTAATGATGATGCCAACGCCAATCTCAAGTTCACGACCGCAGGTTTGAAACCCCAACGCTAGTGTTCTTATTCTTCCCCAATCACTGTCAATCGAAACCGAAACCCCGTCATTGTTCTTCTCTTTCCTTAATCACTGTAAATCGAAACCGAAAACCCAACATCCGTGTTCTTCTCCATCCCCTATTGCTGTAAATGGAAACCGAAACCTTGGGATCGACATTATTCTCTCACCCCATCCCGGTAGTTATTTTATTTAGATTTTTAGGTTATGGTTTCTAAATTTTTGTTTTAGATTTTTAGTTTTAGATTATCATAATTTCACAATCAGTTCTTCATGAATGACATATTTTGGGGATCAAATAAAGGGCCGGAGAAGATGAAAAGGGTGCCGGAGTGGCATCAAGAGTGGTTTGTCGTCGGGGAACATGTGGCGCCATCTCATCTTTTTTGTTAAATGCAATTATGACATGGAATTTAGTTGGCAAAATGCCTACGCCACATCATCATTAGCATTAGCAGATCAATAAGTTAACAAAACCCTTAGATAAACATAGAGATTGCTTTAGACCCTTAATCGATAATTTTAAAAGTTGGTTCCCTAAAATAGAAAACATGAAAAAGTTTATTCCATTTTGATGCAATTTGTCCTATATTTTACCCCAAATTTTAAAAATAATGTAAATTTTAGTGTTAATAGTAAATCATCTCCAATGGGTAACACTATTTTTTAAAAGTGATGTAAAGTAGTGTAAAAAGTAGTGTAAATGAATAGTGTTACACCAAATATAGGTAATGCTATTCATTACACCAAATTTAGTGTGAAAAATAGAGACCCCATTAGGGCATCTCCAATGGGTCACACTATATTTTACACTAAATTTAAAAAATAGTGTAAAAACTAATGTAAATTTAGTGTTAATAGTAAATTATCTCCGATGGGTAACACTATTTTTTAAAAGTGATGTAAAAGTAGTGTAAATAAATAGTGTTACACCAAATATAGTGTAATACTATTCATTACACCAAATTTAGTGTGAAACATAGAGACCCATTGAAGATGTGAATAATGTTTTTTACACCAAATTTAATGTTTGGTGTAAGATTTAGTGACCCCATTGGAGATGGTCTTAGAGATGTAAATAGTGTTTTTACACTAAATTTAGTAGTGTTTGGTGTAAGATTTAATGACCATCCCATTGGAGATGGTCTTAGGTTAAACTACAATTTTGGTCCATGTGGTTTGTATAAAATGTTATTAGATGATGAAATAAAGTATAAAGACATAAATTTTTAAAGTTGAAGAATCTTTTTTGTAAACATCAAAACCTAGCAAAATAGTTTGATGAAAAGTTTTATACAAAATTTGGTATTTTAGTATTCATAACATTATTTATAAAAGGGAAATTAATTAAAATACCCTAAGTTTGACCAAGTGTTACCAAAATGCCCTAAATCTCTCCCACTTTGCAAAAATACCCTTTTTTCCGCGATGGGAGCCCGCGATCGCGGGCCAGGGACCATTTCTGACACTTTTTTAAACTTGCAGGGACCATTTTTGAAAAATGGAATCCCGCGATCGCAGGCTCATCCCGCGATGGGATTATTTTTGTGACTTTTCAATTGCAAGGGACCATTTTTGAAAAATTCCAGGGACCATTTTTGAAAATTTGACCCGCGTTTGACACTGTTCACCCCCGCTTTCACTGTTCACCCCCCGCTTTCGTCCAATTTTACGAATTTAAAATGAAATGTTACACTTTCAACCCCTATACTTATTTACTAAATTTACTTTATACCTTTTACTTTCATTATTTTAATTTTACATTTAACACATATAATCGTTTATTAACTAAAATACGTTAAAAAAATACGTTTTAATTTTAACAAATTACACCATTATAATCGTCTATTCGATACGTTCGAAATGAGCCCAATCTTGAATTTTTTTGGATTTATATATTTTAATATATATCATATACAATTATACACTACATAAAAAAAATATTTTTTATATTTAAAATTCATACCCTTATAGTTAATTATTTAGTTTATGGTACATCTCTTATTTTTTTTTTCAATTTTGTTTTACACTCCTATCGCATTAACATAATAATCATATATTAACTAATTCATTAAATGGTTTAAAATTATTATTATTTGAATGTGTTTATAGATATCGTGAATGGCAATAGGAGAAGGTTTCACGAGAAGAATATTAAATGGGGTTTTGACAAGTCGGTATCACTGGACTCATTTAAGAATTGTGAAAATGGGTATTTGGCGAATGATGATTCATGTGTGTTTGGAGCTGAAGTATTTGCAGTTACAGAATATACACAAAATGATCGATGTATTTCCAACGTAACTTAGATTAAAATTATCTCCTTCAGTTCAGTCCCGTCCCGTCCCATCCAGTTCCGTCCCGTCCAGTTCCGTCCCGTCCCATCTAGTATACGTACCAAACGCTACCTAAGAGTACCGTAAATTAAATAATAAACTATAAAGGTATAAATTGTAAATATTAAAAATATTTTGATGTAGTGTATATGATATATATTAAAATATATAAATTCAAAAAAATTCAAGATTGGGCTCATTTCGAACGTATCGAAGAGACGATTACAATGGTGTAACTTGTTAAAATTAAAACGTATTTTTTTTAACGTATTTTAGTTGATAAACGATTATATGTGTTAAATGTAAAATTAAAATTATGAAAGTAAAAGGTATAAAGTAAAGTTAGTAAATAAGTATAGGAGTTGAAAGTGTAAATTTCAATTCGAAATCACAATTTCAAATTGAAATTTACAATTTCACCCCTATACTTATTTACTTATTTTACTTTATACCTTTTAATTTCATAATTTAATGGAGGAAAACTTCTAATGGAGTCGTCCTATATTCAAATATTTATTACAACTTATGCATTGGTAAGATGTTTTCCATGTATCATTTAAAATAACCGATGTTGTCGGTAAATAATATTCTTCGTTTTTATGAATTTCTATGTTTGATATATTTTCTAAGCGAAAATCCGAGGAAAAGAAATTCAACGGGCTTTCATATTTAAAGAGATTAAGCTCTGAACATTCTTTAATATATATTTCCACATTTACTAAAATCAAACAAAATGCTTCTTTTTTATCTACCGGATGACTAGAAACCGCCTATTTGGTAAAAAACAATATTACATGACTTTCAAAGATACAGAAAAAATGACACTGAAACAATCGGCTGCTTCTTACAACTCACCTGCCTCTCGACAACCGCTTTGCCTTCTCAGGGACTTATCAGTGCCTGCAATAGTAGATTTGGTATCTTCAACTTCAAAGATTCATATTTGGTATCTTCAACTTCAAAGATTCATATTTGGTATTTTACCATTGAGTCATATTTCACGTTCAAATAGAGAATAACCATTTGAGTCATATTTCATGCTCCTGACTTACTCATATTCGATCAAGATTTCTAACGTCTTAAAAATTAAAGTCAAAACGTGATAAAGATGAATGGTTATGATGTTTTGAATGAGGATGGTAAGACAAACCATTCCATATGCATTTGACGGTGTTTGATTCAGCAAATTAAACCGACTCAACATTCGATACAATTCTATGAAGTTTTTTCAAACCATTCGAAAAGACTCTCGTTTCCACCTTTCCATTCGACACGATACCTGGTTTCACTGATTTCAAATCTAACCATATATATATATCATTGTTCAACATTTTACTCTTATATATGTCATTTTAATATTCAACCATGACTTTGTCAACAAACATTTGTGTTGCCACATCCTTGGTGTCATGGGCCCTCTATCTTTATTATTCTTTGAAATGTGCTTGTGGTATTTGACTTGATATCTTATGACTTTAGCGATATAAGAATATATATATAAAAAAAACGATGTCTAAAGACACACGACACCTATTTTTCAACATCTAACTAGCTATACACAACAATATCAACCAAAACAAAGATGTCAACACTTGCGTCGTCTATTGTATTAGTATTTCTTCAAACACAACCACATATTGCTCGATATCTAACGAAACAAGATCCAATGTTTTAGCAAACTCGTTTTCAAAATTATTTTTGACTTTTTTTGGCATTTTAGGTGACAATTAATTTGCAACAAATAAAATATTTAATGTAAAAAGGAGTACTTAGGTATATAATTTTAAAGTGAGATTTTAATTAAATCCATAACTTTCTAATAATCATGATGAAGCCATTTTTTTAATAAATATAAGAGGTGGTCGATTTAATTTCATTCAAGGTTATATATCTAAATGGGTTTGTCCAAATATATAATGATAGAACCCGGATTCGAGGTGGGTCAATCCTCCCAGAGAAGCAAGAAGAAGAAAGACAAATTGGAGCAAATTTTCTGATGATTTCTTTCTAAACAACTTACAATGCTTTAAATAGAAAAGGAATTGGGAAATGCAGCCTAGTCTAATGCAGAACATGGAAACGTGGTTAAGCCACTTTATTAGAGCTTCCTACTTCTACGTGCATGCATGAGGAAAACCAGGGAAGTTGGGAGAATTGGTCAGTATCCGTTGAAGACCTCTTCAATCAAGTAATCTGCTGGGCTTCTTGTGAATCCGTGTGGGCCTGGATGGAACTTGGGCGGGTTGTTGTTGGGCTGCCTTTGACTGGGTCGTATCAATACCCTCCCGTTGGAGAACGGACACGTCCTCGTGTCCGATGAAGTCAGGAAAACGAGTTGAAATGTCATGGAGATCTTCCCAGGTGGCTTCGTCTTGTTCATGGTTCCTCCATTGGACGAGGATTTCTTGTTTATCTCCTGATTGACGTCGTTGCAAGATTGATTCAGGTTGTGGATCATACGAAGGTGCATCATTTAGCCATTCTCTTGGGAACTCGGAGGAGGTTGTTTGTGAGTAGCTTTCTTTAAGGAGAGACACGTGAAATACCGGGTGCACCCTGGATGCTATAGGTAGTTCTAGCCGGTAGGCTACTGGACCTATTTTTTCTAAGATACGGTAGGGCCCGAAAAATCTTTTGGAAAGCTTTTGATTGTCTCTTGCTGCGACAGAATTCTGACGGTAATTGCGAAGGCGCAGATAGACAAAATCACCCACTTGAAACTGTTTATCAAGTCTCTTTTTGTTGGCCTGTTTCGACATCCGTTGGCGAGTGCGTTCGAGAGCTATTTTCAGAATCGTGGTGAGGCGTTGGTGTTCCCTTAATGACGCATCGATGGAGGCTGTGTGGTTTGAACCCGGTGTATATTCATGAATGGTGGCTGCCTCACGTCCGTACATTGCCCGGAATGGTGTCATTTGAATAGAGGAGTGAAAACTTGTGTTATACCAAAACGCGGCGAGATAAAGATAGCGATTCCACAGTCGGGGCTCATCATGAACGAAAGCTCGTAGGTAGGCTTCTAAACATCGGTTGACCACTTCGGTTTGGCCGTCGGTTTGGGGATGGTAAGCACTTGAATGGCGGAGTTTTGTACCCAATTGTTTGAAAAGTTGGGTCCATAAGTGGCTTAAAAAGAGCGGGTCTCTATCCGAGGTGATCGAGTTGGGTAGGCCGTGAAGGCGGTAGATATCTTTGAGGAATATTGTGGCAAGGGAATTGGCCGTGTAGTGATTGGGTAGGGCTATAAAATGAGCGAACTTGGAGAGACGGTCAACGATTACCCAAATTGTGGTCTTGCCATTGGAAGGTGGAAGGTGGGTTATAAAATCCATGGTTATGTCATACCACGTTTGCGAGGGGGTGGGTAGGGGTTGTAGTAGACCATATGGCTTGTGAGTGGGGTACTTTGTAGCTTGGCAGATTGAGCACTTCTTGATGAAGTTAGTGACATCGGCTTTAATGGTGGGCCAGTAGAAAGATGGGAGTAGGCGTTGAAGTGTGGCCTTGACACCGGCGTGTCCACCCAATGTGGATGTATGGAATTCCTGCAAAATGAGAAAACGAATATTCGATGTGTTAGGAATAAAAAGCCGGCCTTGAACATAGACCAAGCCATTGTGATGTGTGTGCTGTGGATGTTGGTGTGAGTTTTGCTCCAGCTTTTCAATCATCTTCTGTCCCTCGGGGTCGTTTTTGTAGTACGAACGGATTTCATCCAGCCATGTTGCCCGGGGGCTTGAAATTGCCATGATGGTAGCTGTGTCGGGTCGGCTAAGGGCATCGGCGACTTTGTTTTCTTTGCCCGGTTTATAGTGTAGCTCGAAATCGTAACCCAGAAGTTTGGTGAGCCATTTGTGTTGTTCCGGGGTTTGTATCGTTTGGGTGAGAAGGTGCTTGAGGCTATGGTGATCTGTGAAGACTCGGAACTTTCTACCCAGTAGATACTGTCGCCATTTTTTTATTGCTTCCGTGATCGCATATAATTCGCGGATGTAGGTGGAATTGGCTTGCATCCGGTCACACAATTTCTTGCTGAAGAAGGAAATAGGTTTGTCGTTTTGAGAGAGCACTGCTCCAATAGCGACACCAGATGCGTCTGTGGTAAGATCGAATGGCTCGGAGAAATTGGGTAGCGCTAATGTGATGAGGTGGGTCATGGCGTCTTTGAGTTTGGTGAACGCTGTGATGGCGGCTTCGTTCCATGTGAACGAAGGCTTTTTGAGGATGTCTGTTAAGGGTGAGGCAATATGAGCATAGGTTGGGACGAATCTGCGGTAGTACCCAGTTAGGCCCAAAAAAGCTCGTAATGTTGTGAAAGAATTTGGGCTGGGCCAAGATTTGATAGCCGCCAGTTTGGCTGGGTCGGCCTGGACGCCATCAGCAGAAATAATGTGGCCTAGAAACGGAATCGATGTGGCTGCAAATAAGCATTTGGATGCCTTGGCATGGTATTGGTTATCGAGTAGGGTTTGAAAGACGGATCTGAGGTGTCCGTAGTGGGTGGAAAGCGATTCACTGTAAACCAGAATATCATCAAAGAAAACCAAGACGAATTTTCGTAAAACTGACCGAAATAAATCATTCATGGCCGCTTGAAATGTAGATGGCGCATTGGTGAGGCCGAAGGGCATGACCCGAAACTCATAGTGACCGTCAATGGTTCGGAAGGCAGTTTTGTGAATATCTTCTGGTGCTACCCGGATTTGGTGGTATCCGGCTCGGAGATCGATTTTTGAGAAGATTTTGGAGCCGTGTAGTTCATCGAGTAATTCGTCCACTGTGGGGATGGGAAATCGGTCACGAATGGTGGCGGCGTTAAGGGCTCGGTAATCGACACAAAACCTCCATGTGCCGTCTTTCTTTTGCACTAGTAATACCGGAGAGGAGTATGGACTTTGGCTAGGATGTATGACACCATCGGTTAACATGTCTTTGATGAGGGATGTCATAATCTCTTTTTGGTAATGGGGGTAGCGATAGGGTTTGATGTTGATTGGGTTAGTGTTTGGGGCGAGGGGAATATGATGGTCATGTGGTCGTGGTGGGGGAAGGCTGTGTGGTGGTTCGAAGAGGGGTTGAAATTTGGTGAGAAGTGTTTCAATGGTGGTGTCTGGGTGTGGTGTGGGTTTAGGTGTTGTGGGTGGGGAAGGAGAGTGGTGATAGATCATGGTGTGTAAGGAGGCCACAGAGTTCTTTCGGATGAGGGAGTGAAGAGTACTTGGTGTAACAGGGGCTGGCAATGGTTGACCTGTGATTATGCATGGTGAACCATTAACATTAAATGACAATTGGGGGATGGAGAAGTCAGCAAGAATGGGACCCAAGGAGCTTAACCATGCAAGCCCAAGAATGACATCGGCTCCCTGAACCGGAATGACAAATAAAGGAACATGGAACTGGGCCTTGTTGATTTCCAGAGGGGTGGCTTGGAAAAAAGACTTGCATTCTAAGAAGTGTCCGCTGCCAACCATGACCGGGAAAGGCGTAATGGCGATGGGTTGAATGGGTAAGATATCGGCAATGCGCGGTTGGATAATGTTATGTGTGCTACCACAATCGATTAGGATGGTAACGGGGTGGTTATGGATGTAGCCGGTGACACGCACGGCTTTCGGGGATTGAAGTCCGAAGAAAGCGGCGTCCGAAAGGGAAAGGAATAGGGGTGGGTCGTTTTGAGAAGGGTTTTCGGGGTCCGTTTGGTGGGACGCGAGGTAAAAGAAGCCGGAATCGGGTAAGGTGTCGCTGTCAACAGTGGGTTTGTTATCTGCGATCAAGAGAAATTGTGGCGGACTGCAGATGTGGCCCGGTTGAAATTTCTCTGGGCAACGGAAACATAAGCCTTCCTCACGGCGTTTTTGAAGAGCTTCCGGGGAGAGGCGGGTGAAGGGAAGGGTAGTGCGTTGTTTAGGTGGGGTGGGTAGTAACTCTGGAGATTGGTTTGTGGTTGTGGTTGGAGGTGGTAAGGTAAGAGTATTGGGTTTTGGTTGTGGAGGGTTAACATGGGGTGTGTATTGGCTAAAAGTTCTGGGGTTTGGTGGGTAGCGAGAACGAGATGGAGTAAGTTTGTCTTCAATGAGTTTTGCTAGGCCATAGGTTTGGTGTAGAGTTGTGGGGTTGTGAAGGGCAATCTCGGATTGGATGTCGGGGCGCAATCCGGAAACAAAGCAATTGCGCAAGGCTTCGTTAGAGAGGCCGGTGACACAATTACTTATTTTCTCGAATTCGATTTGATATGCGGAAACGATGGATGTTTGGCGGAGTTTGAATAGGGCGGCTTGGTGATTCTCGTAGGCGGAGGGTCCGAAACGGGTTTCGAGAGCACGGATAAACTCTTGCCAAGTACCTAGGAGACCATTGTTGGACAAATGTTTGTACCAACTTAATGCATCACCGGTAAAGTAGAAAATGGCTAGAGCTAGGCGTTGATCATGTGGGATATCGTAATATGTGAAGTAGTTTTCGGCCTGGAAGACCCAATCAAGGGGGTTGGAGCCGTCGAAAGTGGGCAGAAATATCTTGGGGGTGCGGGGTTGGTTTGGTGGTGGTGGGGGTGGTGGCGGTGGAGGCGGTGTTTTTGGTGTCAGGGTGGTATTGTGGTTGAGATTGGCGAGGATAGTGGCAAGAGCATTCATGGTTTCGGTTTGTTTAGCGATGTTGTCGGATTGGTTTGACATATGGTGGATAAGGGTATCGAGGCGAGTAGCGGTGGTGGTGGATAGTTGAATAAGGGTTTGGAGCGGATCGCTGGTTGATGGTGGCTCCTCAGTGGTGGGGTCGCGGCGAGGAGGCATGGTAACGAGAATGAAAGCACCAAATGATAGAACCCGGATTCGAGGTGGGTCAATCCTCCCAGAGAAGCAAGAAGAAGAAAGACAAATTGGAGAAAATTTTCTGATGATTTCTTTCTAAACAACTTACAATGCTTTAAATAGAAAAGGAATTGGGAAATGCAGCCTAGTCTAATGCAGAACATGGAAACGTGGTTAAGCCACTTTATTAGAGCTTCCTACTTCTACATGCATGCATGAGGAAAACCAGGGATGTTGGGAGAATTGGTCAGTATCCGTTGAAGACCTCTTCAATCAAGTAATCTGTTGGGCTTCTTGTGAATCCGTGTGGGCCTGGATGGAACTTGGGCGGGTTGTTGTTGGGCTGCCTTTGACTGGGTCGTATCATATAACCAACAACAATAATATAGTGTGAATATATATATATATATATATAGGGAGCTTCAAATGTAATTTTTTTTATGTAAACTTTGTAAACTCATCTAGGCCATCCGATTTTTTGATCAACGGTTGAGGAATTTTTGAATTTAAAAAAATAGGGAAAGGGTATTTTGAGAATAGTTTTTAGGTATTTAAATTTGGAATCTATTAATTAATTTGAATTAATCTAATTATGGTTAGATTAATTCCTTAACTTTCTCCACATTCATCTCAATCTCTCTCTCTCCCCTCTCTCTCTCACACAAAATCCCGGTCACCATGATGATACAAACCACCGGCGACAGAAGGTGGAGGAAGTACGGTGATCAATCGCTACCAGCTTTCGTTTTTATAATTTCCTTAACGAAACAGAAGAACCGTAAGAAGCACCTCCACGTGAGCGTCGGTTACGACGTATCTGAAAACACTGCAAGCATCCCGGAGGTCGTGGTAACGCCGCAGGAATGTACCACCATCGTATCCTGTTTGACAAGTATTATCCAGGCTACCTTTCGGTAAGGTTTTCGGCGATCTGGGTTTCATATCGATTATGGTTTCATATTGATTTCATATCGATTCTGGGTTTCATTATGATTCATGATTCTGGGTTTCATTATGATTCATGATTCTGGGTTTATATCGATTTTCATCTACTAAAAAATTGTTTATGAAAAATAATGTTTTTTCTCCTATGAAACGTGAAAATTTCGAAAAAACGGTTTATGAAACTTAAAGAACTTGAAACTTATGAAAAAACTGTTTATGAAAAAACTGTTTTTTCTCCTATGAAACGTGAAAATTTCGAAAAAAACGGTTTATGAAACTTAAAAACTCGAAACTTATGAAAAAACTGTTTATGAAACTCGAAAAAATTATGAAACTCGCCGGAATTTGGGGGAGGTCGCCGGAGTGGGAGCAAGTCGCCGGATTGGAGATCGCCGGAGTGGAAGGAGGTCGTAGAAGACAGAGAGAGAGAGATGAAGATAATTGAGAAAATTAAGGAAGTTTGTTTGTTGCTAAAATTATGAATATTCCTAAAATTACTAATTTGGAGAAAAAGACCCAAATACCCTTGGTTTCATGGTTTACATAAAAAAATTACATTTGAAGGGGACTCTCTCTATATATATATATATATATATATAATAAGAGGAAGGTTCAAACGAGAACGCTAACTATTTAAGAAAACAAGAAAACAACAAATCATGTACAAAATCACATGTGATTTTACATTAACTGCAAAAATTGGACTTTGGCCGCGACTTAAAGTGGCGGGAAAAGTCGCGTAATCATATATAATTTTGTACGTGAATCATATATGATTTTATACATAGCGACTGTTTTCTTATTTTCTTAAATAGTTAGCGTTCTTGTATGAACATACCTCTATATAATAATTATAAATAATTTAATATTTGGAAATAAGTATATTATTATTAGTTGATTTTTTATCTTTAGCTTTTTGTCTCAACATGACATCATATCCTGAAATTGATCGATTGCATGTTTCCAATCACGATCATATAAGGATGCATGGTTTAGGCCCCATGAAGTTACGACATTTTAAAACATTAATAAAATAGTATTGAAGGAATAAATTAAAAATATATATATATATATATGTGGGTTAAAATGAAAACTCATTTTCAATTGTGAACATGAGGACAAGTCACAACTATTGATCAAGATTTGGAAAACTAATCAATGGTTAAAACTTAATTAAACCAATTGAGAAGTGATTAGGGACAAATCTGGAAATTTGAATCAACGCCTACCATGTTTGACTTTTTATTTTCTTTTTTAATTAAAAAACTTTTACCCTCTTAATGTTTAAAATAATTTATCTTAAAAATTACTAATATTTTAATCAAACAAATTACATCAAAAAAACGAGAATTTCGTGCTCTTCGATATGACATCCATCTCGATATAGTTTTTCCCTTCATTTTAACCGTTTTTACGTGAAATGCTATGTATGTGTTATATTCGGTATGAATATGTATGCACGTTTCCTGGTGTGCATATTCAGTATGAATAACAAAGAGAAACGTTCATTCACTATTCATGACGAACAACACAGTATTCAAAATGAATAATACAACATTCAGGATGAATAATACACGAATTCCTGATTCATGTATTATTAAACATTTTTTTTGGAAAGGGTATTCCAGGCACAACCCGGACTAATCCCTGGCAATTTTGAAACTTAAAGATGTCTTATCAATGTTGAGGATGCCTGTAATCGAACCCTGGGTAGATGAGATATTCCACCACATCACCCAAGGCGATCAACCACTGCGCTACAACCTGATTGACATGTATTATTAAACATGAATCGTGTATTATTCATCCTGAATAACACATTATTCACCCTGAATAACACATTATTCACCCTGAATAACACATTATTCATGTTGAATAATATATGAATGACCCGTGAAGGTTGAACACATGACACACTCTCTTTGTTTTCCGATTCACAACCGAAACTTGGTTTTATTCTTTATGAATATGTATGCACATCTTCAGGTGTCCACATTCAATATGAATAACAAAGGTGAACGTTCATTCACTATTCATGATGAATAATACAATATTCAGAATGAATAATACAATATTCAGGATGAATAATACAGTATTCAGGATGAATAATACATGAATTCATGAATCGTGTATTATTCACTCTGAATGATGTATTATTCATACTGAATGATACATTATTCATGAAGAATAATACATGAGTGACTCGTGAAGGTGTGGAGACGTGACGCACTCTCTTTTGTTCATCGGTTCACAATTGAAACTCGATGGGTTACCGATTCATCTCGATAGGTGCTGGGTTATGGTAATGAAGAACACGATACCTTAGGACGCTGAAGAAAGTGTTGTAGAAGGTGATGTCGAGTTACGGACTTATGGTGTCGAGATGTTGTACGCACTTGAACATACATAAATATTCATACCGAATATAACACGTATATGACATTCCACGTAAAAACGGTTAAAACAACAAAAAAACTATATCGAGATGGATGTCATATCGAAAAGCACGAAATTCTCGTTTTTTTGATGTAATTTGTTTGATTAAAATGTTAGTAATTTTTAAGTTAATTTATTTTAAACTTTAAGGGGGGTAAAAAATTTAATTAAAAAGGAAAATAAAAAGTCAAACATGGTAGGCGTGAGTTTTAATTATCTTCCCTTTTTACCCCTAATCACTTTAATTAATAATTTCAATTAAAAACTCTATTTAATATGAATCATTGGATCAATATAGATGGAAGGGTCAAGATCCGTCCTCATGTTCACAATTGAAAATTAGTTTTTATTTGAACTTTCCTCTCTCTCTCCTTCTCTCTCTCTCTCTCTCTCTCTCTCTCTCTCTCTCTATATATATATATATATATATATATATATATATATATATATATATATATATAGGGGCTTAATCAAATGAGAACTAGTTAGTTTGTGATAACCGTGAGATCCAATGTGAGCCACCCATTTAAGATAATTGATATAAATATTAAATAAATACAAAAGGGTATTTTAGTAAATTTTTGTTTTACAACTAATTAACTTAAGTTATTTTTTTCATATATATCTTCTCTCTCCACCATACATCTCAACCCTAGAAGCATCTCTTTTCTTTTTCATTCCATATACAGCCGCCACCATCCTCTTGAACTCAATCTCATGTCATCATCTTCTTCATCGGTTATGGTTCTTCATCAAATCTGGTTCTTTGGCTCCTTCTTTCTTATATGTCGTGGTTCGAATCAAACACATCTAAAACCATGGTCCTCATTGGCGTTGTTTTGGTCACTGCAACACCACCGTCAATAGCTCAACCACCACCGGTGCCCCTTCCCGTTCACCTTCCTCGACCACCATCATCACTGTACATCAATCTAGCCTCGTCCCTCTCTCTATCTCTCTCCCCCGACGCAGATCTGTGAACGCAAACTCGTCTCGTCGCCGCCGTCAATCTGGTTTCATCCCCTTTTTTTCTTCTCTTGTTTAATCAAATCGACAATGGTGATGAACTTCCGATGATGAAAACCGAGCAGAAATCGTCACTGTTATGGACACTTTATTTGATTTCATCAGGCCAAGGTGGGTATCACAATGGGGTATCACATTTGGTATCATATTGGTATCACAATTGGTATAACAACAATTACCGTGTTGTTGTGCTTGTACAATTCAGCTTCTGGTTTGGATAGTCTACGTTGGAGATATAAGTTCGTATGTTTGTTGTTTTTTGCTATGAACCACAGTGGTATCATAGTGTAACACAATGTTTTTGAGTGTATCATAATGGGTATCACGATGTTCATAGAGTGTTTCTCAATAGTAATCACAGTGTAACACTGTTTATTTTGGGTACCACAATCATGATCGTTGTATGTATTTTTTTTAAAAATTGTCCCTTTTTTAGGTATCACGTTGTAATCACAGTGTAACACTGTTTTTTTTGGGTACCACAATCATGCTCGTTGTATGTATTTTTTTTGTAACGTTCCAAAAACACAGTAGGACATACATAGCATTTAATCATAACATTAGATCATACTCTTTTCATTAAAACTGGGTCCCAACATTTCTTTACATCATTCACAACTAAGGTTGGCGGAAACAACCTATACACAACTGAGAATATTCTAACTTCTATGGCTGGCACTTGCACGTCTCTAGCTGCACTTGTACTCTATCTTGCTCTGGCTCACTTACTTGAGCCTCTTACTACTTTCTTACCTGAAAAAAGGTTTAGTTTTTGAAAAGCGAGGGTTAGACCACAAGGTCTAGTGAATTCCCTCTGTAAAACAACATGTAAAACAGTATGCAAACATTCATGAAAGATTCATCGTAAACCTTAACATAACATCAAGCATGGTACTACACTGTATATACGATCACATAAACATTCCGCGATCGGGATCCAAAGGACTACCCTCTCGCCCTCAACTGGAGCCTACGCAAACTCCCCTTCCCGGAGCTTATGCAGACCCACCTTTCTACTCGAAATAGGAGGAAACGAATTCCAACCTACCAGTCTGTCATAAACATCCAAGGGATCATCAGACCCCGAGGATCTATCTCTGATCCTACAGTGTAGACCGACTCCACATAGCACGTCATTCATTTCGTAAAACATGCACCTTTAAAACCTTAGTAAATCGTCATTCTCAGTTCATCAAGTACAATACATTTTCTCAAGTAAGATAGGCATTTCATGGAAAAACATGTATATTTTTATAAGTCAGTTCATGCTCAATAGAGGAACAATATTCAGTAAAATATAGTACGTCATAAAAGGGAGTGAGAGAACTCACCTGACTGCAAATCCTCCTCTAAACTCGAATCTTGCACCGACCGCTCACCTAATCAATGATTCACAGATTTAATTAGATGAACTCTCTATTCTCATCCTACGTTTCTCTTAATCCGATCTCAACTACTCATTTAGGTCCATCCATTAGTTATTGGATTTCTTTTATCCTTTATTAAGCCCAAGAGACTTAAGCTAAACTCTAAATCCAACGGCCCAATTAGCTCGATGCTACGGCCTGGCAGACGAAGCCCAAACCAACGGTCCCGGTGTCCGAACTCCCGGTACCCTAACTCCCGGCACTCCGACTCCCGGTACTTGAAATCCCGGTGTCCGAACTCCCGGTACCCCGACTCCCGGTATCACACTTGCGGGACTTACCTTACCGGTACCAAACATTACGGGACTCAGTCTCCCGGTACACGGTTTGCAACTAGGTTACGGGACTCTCTAGTCCCGGTGCATGCCACTCCCGACATCGATTTGCGCCAATTCCCGGTAGTGTTAAACCCCGGTACTCGCCTCTTACGATCAGACCAAAAGCCAACGCAAATCAAACTCGTTTTCCTTCTTAAACCATTCGATTAGTGAAAGTTCTTGCCAATACATTCTTATCCAACATGGAATCATAACACTCCTTAATAAACCAAACCCTATAGTCGATTGATTTCAAGCATTATTAGTCTGATTGATGGATTAAAGCCTTAACAGGGTTTTTCTAAATTAACAGCACTGCTAGAACAAAACAATGTCCAGAAGCTGAATCACTTGATTAATCAATGCAGAAATAATAATAGAGAAAGATTCAGTTCTTACCAAATAAGTCTGCTCGCGATTCCTTGAAGATTTCTTCAGTGATTTCTCTCTCGATCACTTCCTAGCCGCCACAGCACAAAATCAGGGACAATAATTTATGAAACCCTAGGGACTTGAGCCCATTTATACCTCATAAATTTTCAGCTTAGTCCCTCAAATGAAACTTTTATTTTTTTACAATCTGACCACTGGACTCTCAATCCTGTTAAAGTTGGGTTGTTACAACACTCCCCCCTTAAAAGAATTCCGTCCCCGGAATTCCTTATTGGAAAGGGTGCGGGTATCTAGCTTTCACCCAAAACTGACGCCTCCCCAAGGTAATGCCCCTCCTGACCTAGTCAACCACTCGATAAATTTGAAACATGGAGCATTGGGTGGACTCCCTTCATTTCTTACGGTCCTCTGACTCTTAGGCTATTGTTACTAATCGCTCGGTCTTAACGATAGAAGATTTAGTACAGTCTCTCAAGCACATTTACTTCCTATAAGGAGGAACTTGGCAGAATCCCCCGTTACAACACGAGATTCATTTACTAAGAACCAGTCACACACTTGACAGCTTGGCACAAGGCCAACCCTGTACATCCCGACAACTCACAACCCGGAGTTCCTTCATCAAACATCTATGCAAATAACATTTCTCTTCTCTCGGACTACCTAGACCACAGTTCGTCAAACTTCTCTCACATTCTCACTACTTCGCCACTCCATCCTTATATGTAACTAAGAGTAGGAACCTCCAAACTTATCGTTGAAGTGTTCGCTTACTCAAATTAAACTTATCCTGAAACACATCAATTCCTCGCTGATTGCCACGTTCGTTCAGTAGCATAACTCCGGTTATCCTCACTCCACTGGGAGGAGTAACCATGGTCACGCCATACTAATCTCACTAGCTTAAACACTGCACGACCAAATCGTTTAAACATTTCTCACAAAGTCACTAACTTAACCCATTCAACTGTCTTATCCACTACCTTCCTGCATAAAATCATACACAATTTCTTTCCTCAATATCCTTTCTAACGGTTCGCACACTTATCAATAACCACCTGCACAACCCTTCACCTTTCGGCATTACTGTCAAGTTTACTACTTCCAATTTACTCACTTATTCCGACATGCTATCTTCACCTCTCCACGTTAGCGTGGAGCATTGCCCACTGAACATTACTTGCCCCTCTCTTCCGACTATTCCCAAGCTGAAAATATTTTCTCATTACTACACATAATCAAACGGTCACACTGAAATTTTAACTTAAGGCTTTCGACCAAAAACATCTCGAACTGACTCCAGAGTTCGACGTCACTACACATTCTTTAATTCTCTAACCTTTACTTCCTCGGACAATTCATTCACACATAAGCAGCAACTCACATTCTTTAAGGATCTCACATCTATCCTACCACATTTTGACTAACACAACCATCATCCTCTTTAAACTTCCCGATCCCAAAGTGTGTTTCTTAGTAACGTCCCCTGTTCACTCTAAAAATCCACCCCCCTTGGACTCCCTATTACAAACGGATCTATTAACTCAGGAACGCCCCGAAACTCGGGTTCCACAATTCCTTCGATTAACCACCATGATCATAAAATCAGACAGATGTATATATACCGTCATCCCGACTTTCTTACTTAGATTTACCTTAAATAATTCTTTAACTATCAGTGTGTTAATCTCAATAACACTTCCCCAAGAATTGTAACACATCCTGTAACAACAAATGAACGTCATTTCTTAACAAATCTATAAAATTTTAATAGACTAACCAAAGGCTTATACCTCTATCATGACATTTCAAATCAACTAATGATCATACTACCACTCCGACCCACAATCATCCTCATGTCGTTCCTTAAACGTAACCAAAATTTTCAACTATTTCCTTCTAGAATCATTCCCTCACGCATAAGGAACAATTTTCATTCTTTAACGATTTCTCATCTACTATACTACAGCTTGACTAATCTATTCATCATCTTCTTTAAACTTACTCTGCCTTCAAGACTATACTTACCAACATTCATAACCACAAAGCTTGGTCTCACAGCTGGGCAATCACCCAATTCTGCCCCGACATTCCATTCCGATAACAGTCAAAATAAACACCAACTTACAAACCACGTACTTCAACAACTGGGGTTGCAAAACGTACACTCTATCCGAAATCCCAAAAGGACTTCCTTCCAATCGTTCATCTTTCTAACATCGCCTCACTACATCACCGGCTGACACAGATATCTTGGCAATTGGAGCTACTATTCGTTTGTACATCCACCACTCCTATCATCACACTACCGACCAAGTCTCTCATGGTCATTCGTACACAATTCACCCTTTCCTTCATATTCTCCCGTATACTACAATCGAGTCTATCTCACTACGTAGTCCTTTCCCACTTGTTGAACTATAACTCACGAGTTCTCAATTAACTTACACGCAAACATTCTAGCTAGCTCTTCACGATCCAAGCCCTTACAAAATAGGGCACAACCCCTCACCGATCGATAGGATCTACACCCTCGCTTCTCTTGTGCTACATACCTCATCATTCTACGAATCCCTCCATACCTCATAAATAGAACGCTCGTTCAAAAACAGCGGTCTCTCACTAACTTAGCACCCCCACAAGGTGTTCTATCAACTTTCGCTCTTCTGGTTCAAGCCTTCGGCCTTAACCATCTTGCACGGTTGCCGACTTCAGCATCAATAGTCGACCTGTAACTACTTTCTTAACCTATCCCATAACATGGGTCCTCTTACGGAACTTATTCCTTCCAACACATCATAATCAATTTCATGATCGCCTCCCTCTTTTCGAAAACCTACTCATGTAACATCAACATCACAAGCTTGCCTTGAAACTCCTATTCCCCCACCATGGACATTTCATTCTTCCTCACCACGCTACTCATAACGAGTTGCTAAAGCCAACACATTGAAGGCTTCAAGTCCTTTCTCCAGACACAACCGTCCCTTGACAACCGTACTTCCCGCTACCGCACAAGGGTGCAGACCCTCATACGATCGACACTATAATTTACTTCTAACTCTTCCACTGTCCAACTTCCTTCTTAAACACATACCATAACTACAAACGTCCTCCCCTGATTAGACCAACGCCTCTCCACTCTCGGAGTTCTTTCTTAGCTTAACATGTAATACTCTGTGACCTAGTGAGTTCATAGCCTTCATGCATGACAACACAGTGAATAAATCATTCCACACATTTTATCATTTTAAAAATAAACAACATTTGGAAACAACTTGGGTACACACGACCCCATTACTATTATAACTTCAATGCCCTGCACAGCGATTCGAGAATCGTTTGCATGCATCTTCCCGTGAACCTTAATCTTACTCGATCCGCACGAAATTATTACGACAGTAATACATTGAATGAAAATCCTTTCATACGACACAATTCTGAAAGAAATTACTGACACCAAGTAAATCAGTCGGTTCTCACATTCTATTTCATGACAACAATATGGCAATACTCCTTTTGGTTATAAAAACTTGTTGGCAAACGTATTCTCGACTTTAATAACTATTTAACTTATCATGAAAAAGCGGGGAATATTTTGCAAATCGTTAGGCTCAAAATTTCACGGTGCGACGTAACTGAAATTGCTTTTTCTTTAAACATACGCTTGTACATGCTGACTCACATTGGCCCAAATTTTATATTTACATATTTACTTTAAATCATGAAAATTTCATTTTGCAAATAAGAACGTCATGCATGAGACTCTACTTGTAATTGAAGGCTACCCACTCTAACACGATCCGCCGCGTTACTCGCGCAACTTATCCTTAACTCTTTACCTTCGATCAATGTCCTCTCGGTCTTGCAATAACTTGCCGTACACGCGTTCTACATCTCATTACTCAACCCTTTCCTACTATTACGTTTTGATCAACTACCTCACTTTTCTCTTTTACATGCTTTCATTTCACTATAGGTATCTTATTTCATTTACTTTGCCATTTAAAAGTTCGATTAAGAATTCTGAGCCTCATTGACATTTTCAAGATTACGACACAGTCTTTCCTTATCATCCTGACTGATCTATTCCAAGATTTCTAGAACTGGGACTCTCCCGAAACAAGAGCCCTACTCAAACTCAAACATTCATCCTCTCTGAATCCACGAAGAGCTACCTCTAGACGACTCATAACATTCTATACAACATTCCTTCTACACGATGTATACATACATCACATCATACGTGACCTCTCAAGAAACTTCCCCAACAAGGGGTCTCCGTCTACCCCTCAGGAATCTCGTTGACATTCTAACGTACTGGAACACGACATAAACACTAGGTAGGTTAATAAGGTAGGTTAAGCACATACATGTACCTGTAAGTTCGCAATTACACTGGCCAGGTGAAATCTCAAACTTACCTTACATGACAGCCCTCAGTACCCTATTAGTCCTGTCTCTATAATAGTGTCCTCCTAACGCATTTCTTGTATCTACATTAGTGCCCTCCTAACGCATTTCCTGATTCTCAGTTGTGATTTCTACTCCAAGTTTAAGTTTAGGCCCGTCCGATCACCTAAATCCCTTAAACTATGGCTCTGATACCATTTGTAACCTCCCAAAAACACAGTAGGACATACATAGCATTTAATCATAACATTAGATCATACTCTTTTCATTAAAACTGGGTCCCAACATTTCTTTACATCATTCACAACTAAGGTTGGCGGAAACAACCTATACACAACTGAGAATATTCTAACTTCTATGGCTGGCACTTGCACGTCTCTAGCTGCACTTGTACTCTATCTTGCTCTGGCTCACTTACTTGAGCCTCTTACTACTTTCTTACGTGAAAAAAGGTTTAGTTTTTGAAAAGCGAGGGTTAGACCACAAGGTCTAGTGAATTCCCTCCGTAAAACAACATGTAAAACAGTATGCAAACATTCATGAAAGATTCATCGTAAACCTTAACATAACATCAAGCATGGTACTACACTGTATATACGATCACATAAACATTCCGCGATCGAGATCCAAAGGACTACCCTCTCGCCCTCAACTAGAGCCTACGCAAACTCCCCTTCCCGGAGCTTACGCAGACCCCCCTTTCTACTCGAAATAGGAGGAAACGAATTCCAACCTACCAGTCTGTCATAAACATCCAAGGGATCATCAGACCCCGAGGATCTATCTCTGATCCTACAGTGTAGACCGACTCCACATAGCACGTCATTCATTTTGTAAAACATGCACCTTTAAAACCTTAGTAAAACGTCATTCTCAGTTCATCAAGTACAATACATTTTCTCAAGTAAGATAGGTATTTCATGGAAAAACATGCATATTTTTATAAGTCAGTTCATGCTCAATAAAGGAACAATATTCAGTAAAATATAGTACGTCATAAAAGGGGGTGAGAGAACTCACCTGACTGTAAATCCTCCTCTAAACTCGAATCTTGCACCGACCGCTCACCTAATCAATGATTCACAGATTTAATTAGATGAACTCTCTATTCTCATCCTACGTTTCTCTTAATCCGATCTCAACTACTCATTTAGGTCCATCCATTAATTATTGGATTTCTTTTATCCTTTATTAAGCCCAAGAGACTTAAGCTAAAGTCTAAATCCATCGGCCTAATTAGCTCGATGCTACGGCCTGGCAGACGAAGCCCAAACCAACGGTCCCGGTGTCCGAACTCCCGGTACCCTAACTCCCGGCACTCCGACTCCCGGTACTTGAAATCCCGGTGTCCGAACTCCCGGTACCCGACTCCCGGTATCACACTTGCGGGACTTACCTTACCGGTACCAAACATTACGGGACTCAGTTTCCCGGTACACGGTTTGCAACTAGGTTACGGGACTCTCTAGTCCTGGTGCATGCCACTCCCGACATCGATTTGCGCCAATTCCCGGTAGTGTTAAACCCCGGTACTCGCCTCTTACGATCAGACCAAAAGCCAACGCAAATCAAACTCGTTTTCCTTCTTAAACCACTCGATTAGTGAAAGTTCTTGCCAATACATTCTTATCCAACATGGAATCATAACACTCCTTAATAAACCAAACCCTATAGTCGATTGATTTCAAGCATTATTAGTCTGACGGTTAAAGATCTAATCTCAAGCAGTTGTTCTTTAGAGGTGGCCTTAAAGGAATCTACCCGTTCAGTAAGTGATTGCACTTGATTAAGGAGATCTTGTTGGTTAGATTCACATACCTGACTTGTCTTTTCCTTTGACTGAGGTGAATAAGACATCTTCAGTTGCACTGGAGTGATCGTCAGACGATGGTTCGATTCAAAGTGAAACAGTATCAAGGATACTTAAATGTCCCCCTCCTGCGACTTAGCACGAGGGTCCCGCTACCCGGTTAGCGGGTGGGGTCAAGGGGCAACGCCCTTGCGGGGTCTGGGGGCAGCGCCTCCAAAGTTTTTTGAAAAATGAGTGTTTCAGAAAGCTCTCGGATTATGGAATCCGGGTGGTTTCCAGATAAGGAATCCGGAAAATAAGGTTACCGGATGCAAGAGTGTCCGAGTAATATAAAGAGTCCGGACAAACTATAGTTTCCGGATAACAAGAGGTTACCGGAAGACAATAGTTTCCAGATGATATAACGAATAAACAATACTTACCGGATGCAGGATTGTCCGAGAAGATTGGTTACCGAAAACTTTGGGTTTCCGGAACAAATATACCCGGATAGATTAAGAAAACGAGACTTACCCGGAAAGAAGACGTACCCGGAAAGGAATAACACAAACGTCCGAAAAGTATTGTAACTGTCCGGAAAGTGCGGCTGGGTTTGTCCGGGAACTGCGGCTGTGGGTTTCCAATCGATTGGGAATCGACTAGGGTTGCTCAAAAATGTTCCTGAAAGATTAGAAACACTACCAAACACAAAAATAACACTTACCCAATCGATTTTGAAGCAAAAACAACAAGTTTTGATGGTAAAAATTCTATTTTTAGTGAAGAACACACTCAAAACGTTTGAACTTTGATTTGCTTAAATACCACTCAAATGATCGAATTAGGATAT
This sequence comes from Saussurea involucrata, assembly GCA_033807775.1. NCBI lineage: Eukaryota > Viridiplantae > Streptophyta > Magnoliopsida > Asterales > Asteraceae > Saussurea > Saussurea involucrata. The sequence goes on along the minus strand of CM066320.1, from coordinate 107,765,131 downwards.
GAAAATTTGCAGAAACACTATTAGCAACAATACTAACAATACCCAATAAATGAAATCGATCAATTTTACCAGAATCAGAATTTTGATATGCAATCAAGAACACAGACGTGAAAACTAGAAAACTTACCAGAATTCAATGTGAGCACTTTGAATCAATATTGTCCGTCTGCTTTGATACCTATTGTTAGTCTCAGATCCGTGCAACGAACAATAAAATCAATAGATTGAACAATGATGTTTACGATTTCAACTGGTCATCCACATATTGCTTTCAATTGAGAGAGAATTACAATATGAGAGTAGGAAAGCAAAATGAACAACTAACCTATTTTCTAAGGCTAATGCACTTTATATATGACGGGCCCGTGGTTAACAAGCCCACGGACCGTTCACTAACTAAGCTCAAATTCAACTATTACAATACAGACCCTTGAACTTTAAATCAACATAAATTGACCCTAACACAGTTTATTTCACAAAAACGATGAAACGATTCATAAGTACACTTTGGTCAAAACATAAAATGACTTGTGTCAGTTCCAAGTTTAAAGACAAAATCAATATGTTTTCAGCATTTGAAAATATCGACTAAAACATCATGAGAAAATCTCAAATTGGAGTATGCATGCAAACTTGTAACACTCTCTTAATAGTTTTCTCAGAATGAAATAACATGCATTAGATGGTTCATAACAAAATTTCAAAAGATGAAATTCTTTAAAATCAAATCTCAAAATTTCCTCACTTAGTCATATAATGACATACGAGTAAAACATTTTTGACAAGACTCGCACATCAATGTGTTTTCCCAAAACTTAAGAGAAAATAAGTGCTTGTAAAAGATTGACACCAAAAGGTTTTGATTCGACTTCCAATTTCGAATTATGCAAGCAATGCGCATTAATGTTCCACAAATTTAAATAATTCCACGCACTCTAGGTTGAGACAAATGATTTTTCCAAAATCCCCATCACGGAGCACTAAAAAGTCCTTTCACTTGTAATACAAAACGTCAAAATGTCGATGCTAAAAATTTACTTATTAAACACTCAAAATACCCCTTTTTCTTTAAAACCAAAAAGGTTTACAATTTTCCAAAATGTTCATCGAACCGAAATTGACCAAATGTCAATGACTCACACATTCGTGTTTTCAAAATATAACGTATCGTAAACCATGCATGATCCCCACAACACTAAAACATACTTTGACCAAATGGTCTTCATTTATGCAATGAGTTAATAAAACACTTTCATTCACAATCCATTTATCAAAATGTCGAGAGATAATGGCTACCAAGCTATGCATACCCCTAGGTCAATATAATGCATTTGCATGAAATGATAATAAAACAATCAATTAATTGAAAGCGCAATAAGCAAATCGTTATGAAATACTATCAAAGTGTTCTTTCATGCATTACTTACGTCACGTATAAATCAATCCATACACTGAACAAGTTGCAACAAAATATGTGTTAACACAAATCTTTGAAAGAGAAATTTTGCGACACTAAAGTTCCAAAACTCATCCCTTTTGGTCGCCTTATGGCATAAAATAATATTTCTCAACAAAACCCGAGTGGGACGAAATGCCCAACATAACTTATAAATTCCCACATAAATAAATGGAGTATGCACATTGTGAAATTGCACCCACACGACACAAAACGTCGTAAAACAAAACTCCATGAAATTCAATGGGCTCAATGACCTCAAGTCAATAAAATGGCACCAAACATTTTGCTTCCAAAAGTCGAATTGCAATAAGCAAAATCATGACTAAAACGCCAAAATTCCGAAAATCCCTTTCTTGTTGTAATACCATATAAACAACATTGATCAACAAACTTGCATTAAACAAAGTCTCCAAAATAGCTTTACATAGACATAATGGAAGATAATTTTCTGTCCAAACTTTAACATATATGGAGGAGATCCAATGTCAAAGTCATAAGTCGTAGTTACTTGCCCAACATCTTAAACATCATAAAAATATGGATATCACTGAATCCGAAAGTAACGTTGGACAATAATAAAATAAAGCAAGTCCCGACGGAGTTTGCAACTCCCGCAATAAAATAATTTCATGCATGTTCAAAACCATGATTTAAAATCTTGTGTGTGCTTTACATTTTCCAAGATTTTGTAACACAATCCATCTAAGGATTTGAAACACAAGAAATAATTGATGCAATTTATTTTAAAATAAATTTTGTGCATAACTTAGTCGCACTCAACGTCTCAACTCATACTCCTCCAAATCCCTCCAGTCCACTATTGTCATCCGGATGCTTAAACCTCTTAAGGCAAAGTTGAGAATTACATCGATTAACCTTACGGTTTTCCCTCGAATCCAAGTCGGTTCAATAAGTCTATGGTTCTAATCCAACCATCAATCGCGACCCGAAACGGTCCACTTAAAGCAAATATCATGCTTATTGTCACCCTAAGTGACTAATACTAGAATCGTCAATCCTTTCCAACGACTACTCGCCTAGAAACTTCTTCACTACCCCCAACGGTCGTCATATTAAAGTAGTTCAAGTACGCACATGTACTAGTAGGTTCACCATGACACCGGCCAGGTGTCATTATGAACGCACCGTACATGCTTATCCTTGCTACTCTCGACATGATTCTCGTTTCTAGCAACTCCATTGACCTCAAAACATCCTATCTTAAAGTGCCTAATGGTGAATTTCACTCTCATTTACTTAAAAGAACGCTAGTTTGAGTCTAGTAATCCAAAATCAACACTTAATTCTCTCAAACTTATGTTCTGATACTGTAACGTCCCAAAAATTACAAGCAAATTTAAAATTTTAAAATAAATATTTCATTTATAACAACTCATTAAATGATCCCAACGTTTCGTTTGCAAACTCATAATTAATATCTTTATAAAATAAAACCAGCGGAATAAACGTTTAATTATTAAAACCAGAAAGCAACCAGCTCTCCTCGCGCGCCAGTGTGTACTCGTCACGCCTTAGAGCCGCCCGGACCTGAAACCACAGTTTATTGGGAAAGGGTAAGCACGAAGCTTAGTGAATTCAATCCATACATAGAATCGCAATTATATCAGCATCACCCTTAAACATACCAGCACATAAATTTCTTGGAACATCCATCAAGAAAAAATATGACACGATTAATAATAATCCTTATGCTCCTTGGAACCACCATCAAGAAGACATAATCACAACACATTACACCAATACACCTACTCCTTGGAACAACCATTAAGAAGTGGCCTTATACTTCTTGGAACAACCCTCAAGAAGATATAATCACAACACATTATACCAATACACCTACTCCTTGGAACAACCATCAAGAAGTGGCCTTATACTTCTTGGAACAACCCTCAAGAAGATATAATCACAGCTCATTATACGAACGCATATACCTCTTGGAACATCCATCAAGAAGTACATCAATCACAGTTCAATATATACACACAAATATAAATATATTCCACACCACAATAATATCAGCAAACAATCATAATCAACACAACTCGAACTATAGCAACACAAATATAATTCCCATTCTATATAGTGAGAGAACTCATCTCGAATGCGCGCCTAGCTTAACAATACAATTCAAGCTTCACAATTACGGTCACTTCCCAGCACCTAAACGCATGTTAAAACGTGTCAATACAAGACTCGGACCCTATGACACGACACACGCTTAAACCGTCACTAAAACTACTTTCCGTTCCCGCCAAACAGGTCTGTTCGGGACCTGTTTCGACCCCTTTAAACCCAGAAAATTCCCAATATTATTTCATGACCAGAAAGTACTCTGAGTTAGGGTTCCAAGGACATATTATACGCCCCCTAACGATTTTTCTACAATTTACTACGGATTTTACAAAAACAGTTTCCAGAACAGCGAAATTCAGCACCTTTCAGTATAAAACGACAATTTGACCCATGCTACGTCCCGAACTGGGTTTTGCACAAAACACAGTAAAGTTTCTAGACTCAAAAAAGGGAACTTTTGACACCGGTTTCACCTCAAACCGAGTTACGAACAGAAAGTTATGGTTTTCGCAAGATCAAGGCAGATTCCAGAAATTTTCACATGAAATGACGAAACACCGAACTTGCGACCACTTTTTCGCCCAGCTAGAGACCGAACCAGTTTTCCGCTAAAACACGGAAAACGTGTCCGATCCCGAACTTGAACCGTGGACGCCAGTTTCGGCTCAAACGGAGTTACGAAAGAAAAGTTACGATCACACGAAAACTGGACAGCACACTTAGAATTTTCATAAAATCACGATTTATAAAAATGGTTCAAGGCTTAACGGTTCGGGTTACAACTAGGGCTGGACACCCCACGCACCACCCACTGCCACCTCCGGCAGTGGTGGTCGGCGGCGGCGGCCACCGCCGGTGGTGGTTTCACGGCGACATCAAAGAAACAACAAGGGGAGGGGAGAAACACTTACCTACAACGACGTCTCACCACCACGACCACACCTCTCTCTCTCGATCTCCGACGAAACCAGGTTGGTGGCGCCCTCCGGCGACAGCAGCAGCGGCGGCGACGGCTGCCGCTGTGGTCTTTCTTCTCGTCTCTCTCTTTCTCGCGATCGCTCTCTCTCCCTTTTCTTTCACTTACGGCCGCACCACACACCAAGGAAACTAGGAGAATGAATTGTAGGGTTGGAGATTGTTGGCTTGCTTGAAACACAAGGAAAAAAGAAAAACGGGAATGGGTTCCAGCCATGGGCCGAGACCCATGCAACATATTTCCAAGATTTGCACAAAGGCCCCTCCATTACGTCTTAACTCACAATCCACACAAAAAGACACTCAAGCTAACATTTTGGTCCCTTTTGACACCAAACCACTAACCAAAAACAGTTAAAGGTGAACATTTTATAATGGTTTAAAGATTTATTACGCATTTGGTCAAACTTGCTAACCCCGTTAGTAAAGATTCGCTAAAAGAACGATATTAAAGCAATTAATTAAAATATATATAAACATACCGGGACACGGGCTTTACAACTCTCCCCCACTTGGATTAGACTTCGCCCTCGAAGTCTCTGCCTACGAATAGCTCCGGATAGTTCTCCCTCATCTCAACCTCAGGTTCCTAAGTCCACTTGAAACCCCTACTAAACTTCTCGAATACTATTCTTACTAACGTACTCTTTCTAAGACACTGGGATTATGATCGGCAGAACACCCCGACAATTGAAATTATTCCTAGCCAAGCGACTACGGTTGTCCCCCAACCTTAGATATTTCATACATCCCGAGTCAAATCTCAAGCTCTAACCACTCTAAAGCTGCTCACCAGTATACTCCACAGGATACTCGATTACGATCCCTCCTATCATTAATTGACGATTAACTCCTACGAATTCTAATAGACTCCAAAGATTTTCAATAACCTATATTAACAAAACATCGACCCCCTGCCGAACATCGGTCCAACCGATTACAATAACAAACATCGGCCACCCGCCGAACATCGGTCCAACCGATTACAATAACAAACATCGGCCACCCGCCGAACATCGGTCCAACCGATTACAATAACAAACATAAGCGTGGTATTATCCTAGACACTAACACAAATAGATATCCCCCACAACCAAGTCAACTAACACACACGTAGGTCATTCCACCATAACCATCCATCACAAGTGATCATTTCTGGGTTACTACTACCGACACCATGATTATCTTAAAATCGGCTACAACTCTCCGATTATACTAAAGGTGTTTGGCCTCAAGCCCAAAAGTCGACACCTAAATATACCACCTACCTCAAAATGGTTGATGCGCATTTATTCTCTTAATAACAAAGGGCATCAATCCCTTAACCGATACTATTCGGCCTACAGTACTAACGCGCGTGGAATATCTACCTTCCACCGTCGACGTATCATCCACACTTGCTCTACGAAGCCAAGTCACACCGTATCGAGGATACACCTTGACGTCTACCTCCCAGGTAACGCCTCAAGACCCAGTACACCGGAACTACCTCCCAGGTAAGTGCCCACAACTATATCCTCCTAGTACCTACTGGAAAGTCTAGGTTAAAACACATGAATACCGGGGTCCCACCCCGAGATACCCAACCGACCATTACCAACGACTGACTAACGTGTCTAAGGATCCAAAGCAAACAGCCTACCAACAACATGCCTATTCCGGGTTGACTCACTCACCCAAACATGTAAACACTCAACGTGCAAAGAATGCCAAACGGTGCGACAAAAACAACTCATCAACTAGACTCCACATCGAGCCATTAAAACCGGGCAATTGGCCCATGACTAACTCCAAGTCAAAACCGAGCAAAATGCTCCACGCTTGCTAGACCCATAGGTCGGAAAATGCGTTTAAACAAAGTTTAAGCAAGCAATACTCTGAAATCAACCTTAGTCTCAGACTCAACACGGGTTAAACAAAAGAGTTTTCCAAAAGGATTCACACCCTAAAAATTCTCGAAATGACACATGACACTTAAAAGCACATTTCCCCAAATGGTTTACAAAATCATTTACAAAATATTTTCAACATCAGGATTTTCATCTCAAAAGATCGTATGTAATAAAACTACTATTACCTGATCGATAGTTACGCAAAACTGGACACGCTCGTCCCACATAGGAAAATCATGTTGAAAATCGTTCCATTGCAGTTCAGTTTACTCACACAAAAGCAAGCGTAATAAATAATTTCTTTAAAATGAACCGCCTCGATTCCAGTATGGATTGACTCATGACGTGCACTTAAAGTAACCGCTTGACCTTAAACAGGGTGCGACAAAGGTGTGCACATAATTCAAAATAAGTTTCACGACATTTGATTCAAAAATTCTTCTTTTTAATCATAAAAATGACGTGGCACAGGGTTCGCCACAAATTTTTCGCGCGTCAGCTAATCACACAAAACGATGACACGGTTTACAAATATATTTTTGTTAAAACACAACTGTCTCGTGTAAGTTTCAAACTTGAAGACAGAAACCAGTCCGCTTCTATTAATTGGAAATATCGACTAAAACCTCATAAAATCTCAAACTGGGGGCAGGCATGCAAGCTTGTAACACTTCCTCAAGTTTCGTACTTGGGACATATAACGTCAAAACATTATAGTTTAAAAATGTACTTATCGAAAATGCTCAAAATACTCGTTTCCTCCAAAGCAAAAGTTTTTAATTTCCCAAAAAAAATGATCGGTAATTCTAAATTAACCGAATGTCAAAAATCTACGCATTTATATTTCCAAAATATAACACATTGTAATCGTATGCATGATGTTCACAACATTAAAACACTCCTTGGATCAAATGGTCTTTCATTTCGACAAAAAGGAACTAAAACATTTTCATGCACGACTCGTTCATCAAAATGTCGAGAACAAAGGTTACCCCAGTATGCATACCCCTAAGTCGATAAATCGCATTTTCATGGAAATGTCAATAAAACCTTTAGCTGACTAAAAAGCGCACTAAACAACTCCTTATGAAATGTTACCAAAATTCCTCCATGCATCACTTATGTCACGCATGAATCAATCTACACACTGAACTATTTGCAATAAAACACTTAGTAATACAAACTCTCGAACGAAAAGTTAAGCGACACTGGAATTCCAAACTCATTTTAAACAAATCACCAAAATAGCCTTTATACAGACATCGTGGAATGTAACTTTTCGTCTCAACTCTAACACATGTGGAAGAGTTCCAATGTTAGAGTCTCAATCCGTAGTCACTTACCCAACATCTTAACCACCACCAAAACACGGATAACATCGTACCCGAAAGAACCGTTGGAAAAATAACGAAAATGAGACAAATTCTAACAAAGTTTGCACTCCCGTGATAAAACGATTTCATACACTTTCAAAACCATATTTCAAAATCTTGTGCGTGTGCTGAGCAGTTCCCAAAATTCCAAAACACCGTCCATACAAAGATTTGAAACACAAGAATTTGTTAATGCAATCTTATTTTCAAAATAACTTCTTGCATGACTCATTCGGCATTCAACGTCTCGACCCCTACTACTCCGAAACTCTCCGGTCTACTATTGTCATCCAGACATTTAAACCTCTTAAGGCAAGTTGGGAAATCACATCAAATCATCTTACGGGTTTTCCTCAAATCAAAGTCGGCTCTATGAGCCTATGACCCTAGCACAATCTTCCATCTTGGCCCGAAATGATCTGCTTACAACAAATATCATCCCTATCGTCACTCCAAGTGACTAATATTAGAATCGTCTTTCTATTCCAACGACTACTAGTTTAGGACCTTCATCACTACCCCCAAAGATCATCACCTCAAAACACTTCGAGTACACACCTGTACTAGTAGGTTTACTATAGTTGTTCCTCCTTGTGATGGCTATTCTGGGTAGACAATACAACGCGTTATTAGCACATAATAACTCATACTAACAACACTCACGCTCAACTCCTTGGATTCCTCGTGACTTCCCCGACTCGAGCATTGATCCTGTGCTTCCGGTAGTAGGAGCTCTACTACTACCATCCACACCTATCATCGCCCGTTCTGAGTTCCTTCCCAAGGGGTCCAAGTAGTTTCTCGCCGAAACTATACACATATGCCCGCGCCGGCATATGTACACACTCTTCCTAGCTCCCTAGGAATTCCATCCAAACCACTACCCTTGCTACTGCCAAATCCCTAATAGCAAGCAGCAGACATGCAATACAGTGTAATAAGCACCAAGCAATTTAGCATACATACTCCTATGTTCTAGAAAGCAATCTAGCACACGTACTCATACATAAACACCCTTCCCAGCTCTCTAGGAACTTCCTCTTATCCCACTACCCTTGCTACTACCGAATCCCTACTAATTATAACGGGTGACCTCGCGAATACCCGATTATATGCAGTGTGAAACAAATAGACAGTCGAATACAAGACTCTATCCTAGAACGGTTGGACTCAAACAAGAGCTGCGCAATAGAACTAAATCGAATATTCTAAGGCTATAAATCTCTTACTGCATACAACCTAGAGGGCATCCACTTAGTAACCTATCATAATTAGCATAAATTCCTAATAGCAAGTAGTTCAACATACAGCATAGTGTCCACAACAGGCAATCTAGCATGCATACTCTACGATCTAGAAAGCAATAAAACACTAAGTACTGTACCTTTTCCCCTGGCTCCGACTGACTGTACACACTGCGCCATCGATCACCGTTTCTCAAACGGGTTTTCCTTTCTTTTATTTTCCAAAAATTTTAAAGAAAATTTTATAGCCGCAAACTTGAGATCAAACACACCGAGGTGCATTTGATTCACTCAAGCTGTGCTCTGATACCAAGTTGTAACGTCCCAAAAATTACAAGCAAATTTAAAATTTTAAAATAAATATTTCATTTATAACAACTCATTAAATGATCCCAACGTTTCGTTTGCAAACTCATAATTAATATCTTTATAAAATAAAACCAGCGGAATAAACGTTTAATTATTAAAACCAGAAAGCAACCAGCTCTCCTCGCGCGCCAGTGTGTACTCGTCACGCCTTAGAGCCGCCCGGACCTGAAACCACAGTTTATTGGGAAAGAGTAAGCACGAAGCTTAGTGAATTCAATCCATACATAGAATAGCAATTATATCAGCATCACCCTTAAACATACCAGCACATAAATTTCTTGGAACATCCATCAAGAAAAAATATGACACGATTAATAATAATCCTTATGCTCCTTGGAACCACCATCAAGAAGACATAATCACAACACATTACACCAATACACCTACTCCTTGGAACAACCATCAAGAAGTGGCCTTATACTTCTTGGAACAACCCTCAAGAAGATATAATCACAACACATTATACCAATACACCTACTCCTTGGAACAACCATCAAGAAGTGGCCTTATACTTCTTGGAACAACCCTCAAGAAGATATAATCACAGCTCATTATACGAACGCATATACCTCTTGGAACATCCATCAAGAAGTACATCAATCACAGTTCAATATATACACACAAATATATATATTCCACACCACAATAATATCAGCAAACAATCATAATCAACACAACTCGAACTATAGCAACACAAATATAATTCCCATTCTATATAGTGAGAGAACTCACCTCGAATGCGCGCCTATCTTAACAATACAATTCAAGCTTCACAATTACGGTCACTTCCCAGCACCTAAACGCATGTTAAAACGTGTCAATACAAGACTCGGACCCTATGACACGACACACGCTTAAACCGTCACTAAAACTACTTTCCGTTCCCGCCAAACAGGTCTGTTCGGGACTTGTTTCGACCCCTTTAAACCCAGAAAATTCCCAATATTATTTCATGACCAGAAAGTACTCTGAGTTAGGGTTCCAAGGACATATTATACGCCTCCTAACGATTTTTCTACAATTTACTACGGATTTTACAAAAACAGTTTCCAGAACAGCGAAATTCAGCACCTTTCAGTATAAAACGACAATTTGACCCATGCTACGTCCCGAACTGGGTTTTGCACAAAACACAGAAACGTTTCTAGACTCAAAAAAGGGAACTTTTGACACCGGTTTCACCCCAAACCGAGTTACGAGCAGAAAGTTATGGTTTTCGCAAGATCAAGGCAGATTCCAGAAATTTTCACATGAAATGACGAAACACCGAACTTGCGACCACTTTTTCGCCCAGCTAGAGACCGAACCAGTTTTCCGCTAAAACACGGAAAACGTGCCCGATCCCGAACTTGAACCGTGGACGCCAGTTTCGGCTCAAACGGAGTTACGACAGAAAAGTTACGATCACACGAAAACTGGACAGCACACTTAGAATTTTCATAAAATCACGATTTATAAAAACGGTTCAAGGCTTAACGGTTCGGGTTACAACTAGGGCTGGACACCCCACGCACCACCCACTGCCACCTCCGGCAGTGTTGGTCGGCGGCGGCGGCCACCGCCGGTGGTGGTTTCACGGCGACATCAAAGAAACAACAAGGGGAGGGGAGAAACACTTACCTACAACGACGTCTCACCACCACGACCACACCTCTCTCTCTCTCGATCTCCGACGAAACCAGGTTGGTGGCACCCTCCGGCGACAGCATCAGCGGCGGCGACGGCTGCCGCTGTGGTCTTTCTTCTCGTCTCTCTCTTTCTCGCGATCGCTCTCTCTCCCTTTTCTTTCACTTACGGCCGCACCACACACCAAGGAAACTAGGAGAATGAATTGTAGGGTTGGAGATTGTTGGCTTGCTTGAAACACAAGGAAAAAAGAAAAACGGGAATGGGTTCCAGCCATGGGCCGAGACCCATGCAACATATTTCCAAGATGTGCACAAAGGCCCCTCCATTACGTCTTAACTCACAATCCACACAAAAAGACACTCAAGCTAACATTTTGGTCCCTTTTGACACCAAACCACTAACCAAAAACAATTAAAGGTGAACATTTTATAATGGTTTAAAGATTTATTACGCATTTGGTCAAACTTGCTAACCCCGTTAGTAAAGATTCGCTAAAAGAACGATATTAAAGCAATTAATTAAAATATATATAAACATACCGGGACACGGGCTTTACAGATACCAACTTGTAACACCCTCGAATTGGGAAAGAGCAACTAAATAAAATTTTCGATTAAACATCCGAAATAATAGGCTTTCTTCCTATAATCCAATAGGTGAAATACCTCAAATTAAAATCTATAATTAACCTCAAACAATAAATAATTCAAGTCTTATTACAAAGACTAAATTCACATCGGTGTTACTTAACCCAAGTACAAGTTGCTAAATCCCAAGATGAATGCGGAAAACTTCACTTAAGCTATTCACCTCTCGAGCACTTTACTAGCATACGACCGTTCACACTGTCACTAGAACTACTCCCAACCTGAACCTGTTGCACATGCCGACAAATAAAAAGGGTTAGGCTAACGCCTAGTGAGTTCAAGAGTTTATAGCATGATTTAAATAATTCTTTTAAATGAAAGTTTACGACATAGATTATGATTTCCAAAAGAGTTTACAAAAAGAATATAAACGACTCATTTTCCAACGCACCCGAAATTTATGAGAAGAGTTCCCAAAAGGTAATAAGCGTTTTCCAAAATGAATTCTAATCCAAACTCACCCAACACATGAATAAATCTATATTATGAAAAACCTTCAAACACGGTTGACGACAAAATACTCAACCCATAAATCATGGAAGAACAATCCATTTAAATATAATACTTCATCGAAAACATGATACGAACCAATATTCACGCGAACGTAAAATGTAATGAAGTCCAAATACCATAAATATGGAAATGACCTACTTCATTTAAACTTCAATATACATGGAGGGGAATCCAATATTAAAGTCATCCAATCGCAGTCAAATGTATAAGACCAACAATAATAAAACAGGGCTTTAACCAGTACGCCACAACCCTTGTGTTTACATTAAGATAATTTTATTTTATGTTTAAAAACTGAAAATGAATGCATTATTAAATTGCTTTTCTAAGTAGCATAAAGTAAATTGATATTGTTATTTATTTTGGCTGGATTTATTGTTAATGATGATAAAGCATTTTTTTTAAACATATTCATATCGAAATTCAAATAAATTTAAAATGTAAAATACATTATAATTCAAATGTTATGTAAATAAAGTATCTGATTAATGATTATTTTTGTACAAGCAAATATAAATAAAAGGCCAAATTGCGTTAAAAAGTAACGTACTTTCATCTGATTCCTATTTTGGATAACGTACTTTTAAAACCTTCATTTTGGTACTTCAATTGTAAATTATCAAACTTTTAAGTACCTGGTTTACCTACCTACCTACATAGCAGGTAGCCGGTCAACTTAAATAAAATGTGATTTTTTACTAATGACATGGAAATAAAAAAGATGATATGGAATTAATGATATGGAAACTAATAAAAAAAGGGAAATTAATTAAAATACCTAAAGTTTGACTTTGACTTACCAAAATACCCATTTTTTCAACTTTTGCAAAAATACCTATTTTTCCCGCGAAATTTCCTGCGATCGCGGGATAGGGTATAAACTGAAAATTTTGATCCCGCTATTGTCCTGCTATTGATCAAAATTTTAAGTTTATACCCCTATCCCGCGATCGCGGGAAATTTCGCGGAAAAAATGTGTATTTTTGCAAAAGTTGAAAAAAATGGGTATTTTGGTAAGTTAAAGTCAAACTTTGGTATTTTAATTAAATTCCCTAAAAAAATCTAAAAACCTTTCTCCTCTCCGATACGACAGTAACAAAGTTTGAAACAAAGTTTCTTGATTTCTAGGGTTATTTTGTCCATTGTTTGCGATTTCTAGGGTTTTATTTCTTGATTGAACTTGCTTCTCGATTAGACTTGTTTATGGTGTTTTTTATTTCTAGGGTTATTGTTATATTGAATTCTCCATACATGTCATCCCCCAAATCTGGTTTCTTTCTTCTTGATTAATATTGCATTAAGATTGATTAAGATGGAGAACTCTTTTAATACGTTGTTGAATGTAGTAGTAACGTATCTTTGTTTATAGAATCATCTGTGCTTCTGAATCTGTAATAATACAGCCTTCAAACATGTTTCCACTGCTTGGAGAAGTCGAAATTTTCGGTTTTGGGATTTGGGTCTGCCTAAAACTTATTAAATACTCTTCCATTGTATTCGCGAATCATGACACCCTTTTGTGCTAAGTGTTTGTGTCAATGATCAAAGAAAGCAAATGATATGGCACCTACTGCAAGTTGCCGTCAATTATTGATATAAATTTCCTTCGTCAGACTATTGATTCAGATGATAATAGTACTTTAGGATATCAAGATTTCCTTCTATGGAGGCAGAAAGCATCTCGATCACCAAATCTTTCTGTAGATATTGCAAATGATATATTTTCGATTGGCTGAATCTTATCAGAATTACATCTAAAGAGGCCACTTTTTAATCCAACTTCCTTAGCCCAATACTTACACATTGGTGTTCTGCCCAAATTGATGCTGCAACTTCCCCCTCAAGTTAAGGTTCTTGTTGAAGCATGCATCCAGAAGGAGTGGAAGAGGTACTCTCTTTTCTTCTTTTCTTTTTGAGCTAATTGGAATTGTGATTTTATTGATAGTTTACTCTCTTTTAATCAGGTTCTACACTATAACTTATCTTTTCTTTTTCTTAAACAACCAGGAGACCTTCTGTTGAGTCTCTTTTGGAATCTCCCTACTTCCCTGCTAGATAATGTTGCTGAGTTATGCAAAATGTGGAGCTTTGAAATCAATGGGAAATTTTGCAGCTGGAATGTGTGCACCCTATTGGCTATTGCCTACCTCTTTTACTCACACCCTTATCTGAAGTTGAAGCAAGAGAAAGGGAAGATACTCAATCTAAAAGGTCTAAGTGAAGTCGGGTGTAATACATATTTCGCAAAAAAAAAAACAAAATGACGTGAAACTTTTATTAATAATACAGATTTTACAAAAAAAAATGACGTGGACGTTTTCTCAATTGAAAAATATAGATTTCACAAAAATTTAAAAAAATGACGTGGATTTTCTTTTGCATTTGGCATTTATAAAATAAATAAATAATGCCACATCAATAAAACCGTGATTCTAGTCAGCATTTGTAAGTCATTAAGTAAACCAGGTACTTAAAAGTTTGATAATTTACTATTAAGGTACCAAAATGAAGGTTTTGAAAGTATGTTACCCAAAATAGGAATCAGATGAAAGTACGTTACTTTTTAACGCAATTTGGCCTAAATAAAAGACAAAAAAAGTTAAGAATGTATGAATAAGACGGTCCACACAATCAATGTTTGAGTTTGAAAACCTTATTATCCATCAATTTTATTTTAAAATTTTTGACCAATCGATCATATTAACCTTTAATTTATATATCATGCAATTTGTGATATAAAACCACATTGATCCATGAAATTAATATCGAGAAGGAAGGAAATAGAACAAGAATATGATAGCCTCCTCCCTTGACAACTTCTTAAATTATTACCGGGCCCTCTCTCCTTTGAGATGAGAATATGTCCTTAAAGAACTCGTACACGTGGTTCTTTATTTTGTCCGGGTCCTCAGTCTAGATTGAGTCTATGTATATGCCTCTAATAGTATTTCCCGATACCTTATTGTCGCGTGAAACATCTTCGAATTTTCATCGCCATCCGTAATCCATCTCACCTTCGCTTTCTGTTTTGCCATTTCAGCTTTCTTTCTCTCCAAGTCTAACCAAGTCTTTCTTGTCTCTATCCATCGAACCCGCTCACTTTCTCCCAATAAATCTTCCTCGACCTCCATTTCCCGTCTTCTTACTTCTTCCTTGTTGATTGGCAATTGTTTATCCATCTCCCCAAATCTTTCTTTGCTCCAACTTTTCAGGGCCAATTTAACATTCTTCAGTTTATCTCTAAATATGCAATCCGGTCGTCTGGATCTTACTTGTTGATTCCACGCATTACTAATTACATTTTCACACCCTTCTTCTTCTATCCGAATGTCGAAGTGTAATCATGATCGGTAGGTGATCCGACCATTTTCTCTAGAGTGCCTTCACCCCCACTGTTCCCCACACGGTACCGAAATCATTCGTCGCCAAAAACCTATCAAGCTTGCTGAATTTCTGGCCATCATCGCTGATTGGGGTAAATTTCCCCCCCTCATGGGGATTTCCAATAGGTTGCATCTACCGATAAATTCATTGAACTCTTCTGCTCCTCTTGCGTTCGTGTTTGAGTTGAGCCTTTCATGAACTCCTCTCACCTCGTTGAAAACACCGAAACAACACCATTTCACTTCATCTCTTGATACTAAAGTCTCCAATTTTTCCATACAACCAATCTTTCTTTGAGCTCTCTCAGACCATACACATTTACGAGTCCAACTAGTCCTTCTATTTTACTCCACTTTCCCACCACCGCAATGAAATTCTCGTCCTCCACCACGTACTCGCTACTAAACGAATTTCTATCCCACATTAGGATGAGTTTGCCAGAATTACCCGAAGCCTCTTTCTATACAAAGTCGCCATCGTCCCCCCCCCCCCAAAATTTCTAAATTGGAGTTTACTCCATTTTTTGTGTTTTGATTCTTGGATGCCTAGAATTGTAACACCTAGAAATTCCATTATATTATTGTAATATGAATGGGATCGATTTGTAATTTAGTCTAAGTTGTGGATTAATTGTAAGTATAAACTCCAGGGTTGAATTTGTATTTTGACCAAAGTTTAAGTTAATGTTGAAAATTAGAACTTGAGGGTCTATTTGGTCATTATTGGAAAGTTGAGAATACTTAATCAGAGGGTAAGCTTAATTGAGATAATATCTCAAATCTATTCTTATCATTGAAGTCGGTCCAGAGTTAGATCAGGGAGAGGAAGAAGAAAATCAGGAACTGTGATTTTTGTGTTAAGGGTTTAAATCATCTTTGTTTATTTTGTTAATCAGTTGGTAACATCAAGATTGAATCATCTTTTCTTAGATTGTTGAATCAAAGAAAAGAAGATTTTGGGTTGCTGGGTTGAAACTGCAATCAGGTGAGTTCATCTCTTCATCTAAAACATTAAAGTTGAAATTGAATTAGATTTTGTATATAAACTGTCTGAATGATTTAGTATATCTGTATTGAAATGAAATCGACCAAGAAACTGATTTTAGAAGAGCTTTTAAAGCAAATTTGACGTATTATCGAATACACAGTATCGCAGTCCCGGAATTGAGTGAGTTCCGAAATTGAGAGTTCTGGAATTGAATGAGTTCCGGAATTGAGTGAGTTCCGGAATTGAGAGTTCTGGAATTGAGTGAGTTCCGGAATTGAGAGTTCTGGAATTGGGTGAGTTCCGGAATTGGGTGAGTTCTGGGATTGAGTGAGTTCCGGAATTGAGAGTTCTGGAATTGGGTGAGTTCCGGAATTGAGTGAGTTCCGAAATTGAGTGAGCTCTGGAATTGAGTGAGTTCCGGAATTGAGAAGCTGGAATTGGGTGAGTTCCGGAATTGGGTGAGTTCCGGAAATGGGTAAGTTTCGGAATTAGGCTTTTCCGAAATGGGCTTAAGGATCCGGAATGGGTTAAATTCCGAAATTGGGTTTTAATCTGGATTGGTGATGTGATCCGGAATGGAGTCTGATTTCTTTTATAATTCAGTTAGGAATCCGATTTTAATTTAGAATATGGATTCGAATAGTCCCGGACTTGGAGTTCGAAATATTATTCCGAATATAGTTTCCGGAGGGGGAACATTTGAGAATAAGGATACAATAGGTTATCAGGTATTCTTAGAATTGAACGTGTTATGGGATGTGGTGTGATATGTTATTTTTATATATACACTAGTAGGTGTAATGGATCCATAGGCACTAGTGTTACGTAATCACGTGGAATAGGCGTGGCACTAATCGTAATTCCCGTGATTTGGATAAATGCGGAATAGGCCGGGTAAAAATTCACCAGTCTCGACCACAACCAAGACATTAAGAACGTTTATTGCATTTCTCTTGTAACAAAGTCAAATCGCAAACACTCCGTCTTTTGACCAAAGCCAGAGTCGAGAATACCTCTCGACACTCGACCGTCGTGTAGAAACACACGACCTCGACCGACTAACATACGACTCTTCTGTTATGATTTCATCATTTAATGCAGGTCAACATCATTTATAACCAATGGACGAAACCGACAGAGCAATTATGAACATTAAACAACAGTGACCGTTGCGACCGTTACTAGAAGAATTCATGGAGTCATTAAATGTATCCGAAGACTATAAATACGAAGGCAAAGCTATCATTGAGGAGCATCGAATTCTGGAATTACACTGCATACTCAAGAACATCCGAAGCAAAGAACTTTCTCTCAAGTGATCGCTCTCGACGCACGACTTATACTCTCGATCAACAGACTTCGCACTAGTTTTACATTCGATACACTTGTTATGTCCACATTTCAAGTCATTTGTATTGTAATCATTGTACTCTCGACACCAGAAACAAAGGACATCGCCCCTGATTGGCGACCATAGTGCAGCTACGACTTCCACAGTCGTCCGCGGGTTTTTTCCTCGTTGAGGTTTTTCCCGCGTCACCAAAATCCTTGTCTCTTTACGATTTTCTGTCTTGGTCGCACGCTTTGTCATAAGATTCCTTTCTTTAGTTGTTAAGCTCCACAATCAACCTTAAGTTATCCTTCTGGACGATTTTTGGCATTAACAGTTTGGCGCCCACCGTGGGGCCCCATCTAGAGAAAATCTTCGACAAACGTGCGTCCTACTAACGGTTTCTTGTAGTTCCTCTGTTTTCTGTTTCAGGAAAATGGCAGCCCCTGGAAATCAATAACATATCATTGCCCAGATGTATCAAGAATTGGAAGTTGCGCGAAATCAAATCAATGCCATGGCTGAGCAGAGTCGAAAAGCTGCTGAAGAAATCGCACGACTGAGGAATCCCTTCGGACCGCAGAACGGTCCAAGACCATTCGTTCAGAATCCAGGTCAAGGATCGTTCGGTCAGAATCTAGGATCCGCTCCGTTCGTCCATAACCCTGGTTCAGCACCGTTCGTCCGTAATCCAGGACCAGGTCCATTCATGCAGAATCAGCAGCCAGGTCCGTTCGCGCAGAACCAGCAGCCGGGATCGTTCAACCCAAATCCCCAGTCTGGGCATATTCCCCCTCAGTATATCAGACCTCCACCCATGCAGAATGGATCGCAGCCGTTTCAGCATGGGTCGCAGCCGTTTCAGAATGGATCGCAGTCGTTTCAGAATGGGTCGCAGCCGTTTCAGAATGGGTCGCAGCCGTTTCAGAATGGGTCACAGCCGCATTTTGTCCCTTTTAATGGGGACGCCAATGGCTCTTCGTACGACAATGGCACCAGTTCGAGAGTTGATCCAATGGCAGGTGCGAATCCCGATCCTAACGACCCCGTCGCCCAGCGACTAAAGATGCTAGAAGATCAAAATGAGCGTATCCTATCCCTGCTCGCTAAGCTGCCCGGGGCAGCCGTGCCCGTCGATGTCGAGCCTCGCTCAGGATTCCAAGCATCGCCTTTCATTGACAAGATCGCGACAGTCGACGTCCCGAAGAAATTCAACATCCCCGCCTTCACACCCAAGTATTCAAGGGTGACCTATCCAACAGAGCACATCGCGCAGTATAAGCAACTCATGTGGATGGTCTCAATCCCACACATGTATCAAGAAGTATGCATGTGCAAGAGCTTTGGGGCGACTCTCACTGGTCCTTCCCTCCAATGGTTGATTAATATCAAACCCAAATCCATCGGGTCGTTCGCTGAGTTAGTCAATCAGTTCTCCCAGCAATTCGCCAGCAGTCGCATGATGGAGAAGTAGACCAGCGACCTGTACTATGTCGTGCAGAAAGCTAATGAGTTTATTCAAAGCTATTTCAATAGGTTCAATGCAGAGATGATCAGTGTCTGTAATTGTGACGTCAAGACCGCGATAGAAGCTTATAAACGTGGTCTGGACGATAGTTCGGGCTTATACACTGATTTGACCAAGTATCCCCCGGAAAATTTTGAAGACGTCAGAGCTCGAACCTTAGCGTATATGAGGGTAGAGGATGACGCTGCCTTTCGACGTAAGCATAACGACGACAAGAAGTCGTTAGGTGTAAAGAAACCAGAGTTCAAGACAAAGGCAGTATCCAGGCCAGAACCCACGCGCCAAATCTCGAACGTCCGATTCAAGACAAAAGCGGAGGTCAAGACCGCGACCAAATTTCCTCAGTACCCCAAGATATCCTCATACGGATTCAAAGTGTCCGCTAAGGAATTGGTCGAAGCTATGAAGACCACCCAGGCGACCATCCATTGGCCGAAGAAATCTGATCAGGATGACGCCAAGAAAGATAAGTCTAAGTGGTGCGACTTCCATGTCGACCATGGCCATGCGACAGATGATTGTATAGCTCTCAAAAAGGAGCTAGCATATCATGTCCCGAAAGGAAACCTCAAAGATATCATTAACGATGTGGTTACCCCAGGTAACGACGTTCAACCGCCAACCCCCGAACATGCTAAGGTTGTCAATTGCATCACTGGCGGTTCCGACGTATGCAGTCTGACATATTCCGCGGCCAAACATCACGCCAGTCGGGCACCTGACGATCGACCTATTCCGCGTTCATCGAGACCAAAAGAAGATCTGGAGTTAGAAGCTATGAAGATTGTGTTCGACCAAGACGACCTCGGCGACTCGTATCAGAAGCATCATGATGGGTTGATCATTCAATTCACGATTGGTAATTGCTTGACCCGACGAGTCTTGGTCGATGGAGGCAGTTCAGCGAACGTCATCTTCCTCGACACCGTCAAGGCCATGGGAATCGATCAATCGGAAATCACCCGACGTTCGACAACCTTGGTCGGTTTCAATAGGGAAGCGACGAGTACCTTTGGAGAGATCATCTTGCCCGTCTATGCAGAAGGAATCAACAAGCAGACCAAGTTCAGCGTCATTGATTGCTCGTCGGCCTATAACATCATCTTAGGTCGACCGTGAATCCATGAAATGAAAGTTGTTCCCTCAACGTATCACCAGACCATGAAGTTCCCTACGCCATGGGGAGTTCAAGAAGTCAAAAGTGAGCCAAAAGTCACTCGTGACTGCTATAAGACCACCCTGAAACCGCAGAAATAGGCCGTATAGCAGTCATAGGTCGAGGAAATCATCCTGAGCCGAAGCAAGCATGATCATAAGATCTTGACAGGTTTGTCTTTCTATCCCTAACTTTAGAGACAGACTAAATTCTTGTTTACAGGAACATGTCGATTGTTTTTGCCTGGTCGCATGAAAAGGTCGACGTGTCTACTGTGGCGACTCACGACGACATATCCTAGATTTCGTGTATCGTCTTAAAGTCGCCACAAGGGGGCAAGATGGTACCAATAATCAAGACGTCCCACATAGCTGGGATGCGACACATCAGAAAAGGTATGTTTTCTAAGTTCTTTTCTATTTCTCATACGATTTTTTACAACGACGATTACGGACTTAAGCATCGGAGGGTCGTTGGCTAGCCAACGACCAACCTCTGATAATGTTTATTCGCAGGATCGCACGATATAAGACTATAAAGTTTACTATACGACTTTGATCTCGTAAAGACGCACAACATATGTGCTCAGGTCTACAACCTGATTATTTTATCACAGGGGCATATGACTCAAGTTTCGTCGTATGATACGATCATACGATCATACAGGTCTAGCGAAGACGTGGTCTGAGATTCTTAACTTAGAAAAATTTCATATCCTGAATGAAATGCTTTGATCGCTTGTATTTATGTTTGCCAACGTTATGTTAAAGTATAAAAGACTTACGACTTGTGTGCCAGTCTTTGTAATTACAATGGATGCCTAAGTCGCACGATTCCTTGTTTATTCTAAACTTGACGAATTTCACAGTCGATAATGTATCTATCTATGGCAAATGCAAATCGAAATACAACAGAAAAACAAAAATATCATTCATCAGATTGACCATTACATCAAATAACTCGATCGCCAACAGTCAAGCATGAAAAAAAATTATAAAATTTATCCTAAGGCTGAGGAGGAATGTCAGTCGCATCTTTTCCCGAGGCCTCGGCCTTGGAGCCTTCATCCACCTCTTCCTCTTCGACTTCCTTCTCGTCATCGGAGTCGAGATCTCTTGCAGACCCGACCTCTTGCAAGAAGTAAACAAGCTCGACCGATGCCAGGGCCAGAGGATTCTTTCCCGACAAGTGTTGCCACATTATGGTAGCACGAGCGGTCAATCGAGCCAGGGCAAAGGTAGACGCAGCCTCATCTTTAAGCTTTCCCACCTCCGTCTCCAGACTGACCACCTTAGACTTGGAATCCTCAACTTCCCTTTCCTTCGCGACCAAGGACTCCCTCACCTTGTTCAGCTCCTCCCTTTGACCGTCGATCATCGACAAGGACTGCTGTAAACGACGATTCGCATCGTCCTTCTCATGACCGACGACCTCCAACTCTTTTTTGGCCTCGTCGAGCTGTTTGGATATTACCTCTTCGCGCTCCAAAGAAACCTTCTCCCGGTCCAACGCTGCGTTCCCCCTCTCATGGGCGGAAGACACCAGACCCTTGATCTTCTCAGTCTCTGCACGCAAGGCAAGAGAAGATTGAAGTGTCTGTAAAACACAAGGAAACACGTTAGTAAACATTTGACAATGACAAATGAAAAACAAAGTCTTGAAAGACAGACTTACCAGAAACGCCAGACCGGCAACATGGGATCCCGTCTCCTCGACTGGGAATCCCTCAAAACGCTCCCTGAAAGAAGGGAGAAAATACTTCCCTAGATGGGGAAACAAATCCGTCCCGGACAGGACGTCATCAGCCATAAAGTTCGAAGGCAACGTAAAGTTAACCTTCGTAACTTTAGCCCCTCCCGTCGCATGCTCCTTGCCCTTGTCGGCCGACGAAGGGATCGACGTGGTAGGTGGAGACTTTGCAGACTTCGCCGTTTCCGCCGGTGGCGCAGAACTAACGGGTGTCGCAGCAATTGCGCTAGAAGACGTCTTCGTCTTCAAAGGCGATGCGACCTTCACCTTCTCAGGCGTAACGACTCTCGACGAGTCATCAACCTTCGAAGACGATTCCCTCGGGATCGTCGTCCTCGTCTTCGGTAAAGCCCCCGACTCAGTTGTCGAGGCATTTATTCTCTTCTCCTTGCCCTTACGAGCGAGCTCGAGTTGAGCTGCTCTTTTAGCCGAAATAGTCGGCACCTTCATCTGAAATTCTCCTAGAAACAAATAAGAAAGAGATGTTAGACGACGAACATAAAAGGACCAGAGTCGAGCAAATATGAAGGTACACTTACCAGTCATCTCTTCTTCTCCCCTCGACTCTTCCTCCTCTGTCTTCTCTTCCTCCTCCTCTTTCTCTCCCAGATTATCTCATAGGTATACCAGATCCTCTTCGTCGTCTGCCAATGGTCGTGCGACAAACGATCGCTCGACAGTGCTAAACTCTAAAAACGCTTCAACCTTCGCTTGGGAATTAGCGTAGGGCTTTACGTCTTCAAATTTTATAACTGTTGACACATAAAATCGGATTAGAAATCAGTCGAAGATTACAAACGACGTACGACAATGAAACTATAAAACCTCACCCGACGTATTCCAGCCAGCCCTAATCCAGTTGCTCTCAGAGTCGAGAGTCGACTTGCGCACAAACGCATACCTAGTTTTCCACTTACGATCGTTCACAGCGGTCTGTAAAACTAACGTACGATCACCCTTATATCTAGAAAACAGGCTATAACGATGACATTTATCTTTCTTGACTTGATAAGCCAAGAGAAGATCGCGCACATTCATGGGAGATTCCCGTTTTTCAGTAAGGCGCTCGATCACCTGTATTACCCTCCAGAATTGGGGCATCAACTGGGCTGGCGCTAAATCGAACTCGGTTATAAAAGCCTTGGCCAAAGGCGAGTAAAGGCCATTCAAAACCAATCTTAAAGGGATATTCGTAGATGACTACGAATCTATCGGGACACGCATCAGGTCTAATCTGACCTGCTTTAATCAATGATATCCCCGCAGGGATTTTGGCCAGACTCCTAAGGTCGTCAAGATCTTCAATGGAACTAACGGGTTCTGTCGACATTTCTAAAACCTAAAAAGTTTCTCAAAAACTTCTAGCAATAAACTAATGAGAGACCAAGAGTCATACCTTATATAGGCGCTCTAAACCTCGAATCTCTAACAAGTCGAAAATCTGTCGCAAGTTTGCAAAGGATTCAGCGAAGAGCAGCAAGCAAATCGAAGGAAATCTCTCTTAAAATCTCTTTGAAATCGTAAAAGGAAAAGATCCGATGAGGGATACTATTTATGCAAATGATCGTGTCGGGTCGAGCCTCTCGATCGTCGACACGTGTCCCTGTCTTTTTGAATGCTCGACAGATCGTCGACAACTGGCAAATACAACTGTAATGCACGATCGGGCGTCAGCATGACGTCATGACCTTATCCCCTTTTCGACTTCCCATTCCGTTAGAATTGGACCCATCCAATTCCAAGGTAACTGAAAGGATTTTTTACACGTGTCACTGGCAAAATTTAAAAAACCTTTGAAACTTGAATTTGCCACTCCACTTTTTCAAAATTTGGGGGCAAACTGTTTGGGTAAAAATTCACCAGTCTCGACCACGACCAAGACATTAAGAACGTTTATTGCATTTCTCTTGTAACAAAGTCAAATCGCAAACACTCCGTCTTTTGACCAAAGCCAGAGTCAAGAATACCTCTCGACACTCGACCGTCGTGTAGAAACACACGACCTCGACCGACTAACATACGACTCTTTTGTTATGATTTCATCATTTAATGCAGGTCAACATCATTTATAATCAACGGACGAAACCGACAGAGCAGTTATGAACATTAAACAACAGTGACCGTTGCGACCGTTGCGACCGTTACTAGAAGAATTCATGGAATCATTAAATGTATCCGAAGACTATAAATACGAAGGCAAAGCTATCATTGAGGAGCATCGATCTCTGGAATTACACTGCGTACTCAAGAACATCCGAAGCAAAGAACTTTCTCTCAAGCGATGGGTCTCGACGTACGACTTATACTCTCGATTAACAGACTTCGCACACGACGCACTAGTTTTACATTCGATACACTTGTTATTTCCACATTTCAAGTCATTTGTATTGTAATCATTGTACTCTCGACACCAGAAACAAAGGACATCGCCCCTGATTGGCGACCATAGTGCAGCGACGACTTCCACAATCGTCCGCGGGTTTTTTCCTCGTTGAGGTTTTTCCCGCGTCACCAAAATCCTTGTCTCTTTACGATTTTCTGTCTTTGTCGCACGCTTTGTCATAAGATTCCTTCTTTAGTTGTTAAGCTCCACAATCAACGTTAAGTTAACCTTCTGGATGATTTTTGGCATTAACAGATATAATTCCCGTTTACGAGGAAATGGAGAATAGGCATAAAGTAAATTGTAATTCTCATTTCGTATTATGATGTGAAATCACGGAATAGGCGGGGCGCTAATCGTAATTCCCGATTTCTATGGGAAGGTAAGAGATAGGCATAGAGTAAATTGTAATCTCTACTTCCACTCCAAGAAATAGGCATAAAGTAACTTGTAAATTCTTGGATTAAAGCAACGATCTAGAATCTGCAATGATTCGTAGTAGGTTCTTGAATGTGATGATATAACTTTCTGAATGTTAGTCATATTCATGGGATCGGGTATGTTCCCGTCATTATGAGACGAATACGAGTACGGTAAGAATGGAGGCAAACCAGGTTTGTTTATATGCTTTGGATATCTGAGTTTTCAAAGCTGTTAACGTTTTAATTTGAATTTGGATGTTCTCACTAGGCGTAAGCCTAATTGTTCAAATTAAATTTTCTTACCAGGTACGAGCTCAGGGGAGTAATAGGATGTGGGACGAGTGCTTTTGGTATTTGACTTTTGCTGATAAGCGGAGAAGTTAGCAGATACGAGGAGGCTTTGGATGGATTGCTTAGATAACCCCTTTAATCTAGTTATAGTTGACATGATTAGATTAATAGGTTATATAGAGAATTCGATTCGTGTAATTATGAACCCTCATAGTATTTCTCTACTTATATATATAAAAGTTTGGATGATATTCTGTTATATCTTGTGAAATTTAAAGTTCAAATTGGCCCTTATTTTTAGGGTGTTACAATATTGTATCAGAGCTTAAGTTTAAGCGAACTAGGTATGATAATGAGATACCTAGACTTAAGCTGAGATGAATTAAGTTATGATTTGTGAGATATGGGTAGAAGTACTAAGACGAGATAGTCTTAGAGTCGACGAAAATACGTGATTTAAGCACTGTAACGATGGTAACGAGAATACTCATGTATAGTATGTTCACAATTTCAATTAGCTACTGTCATTATAGATATATTGTTACACAAGCATACTTGTTTCTAAATTGTTACAGTGACTGATGAACGCTAAAGTACGTTTCTGGTATTTGGGTACGTGTAACCATTTCTTATGGTTATTTCTTTGTGCAATCAGAACGATGGTGAATACGCCAACAAGATCCCCTAATTCTTCGGAGAATAGTGCAGTAATCGATTGGGGTTTGGAAAGACAACCTGAAATGGGCGGAACACATGAAAGTCCGTCGAGGCCACCTCTAATAGGAGGGATGGATAGTCAAACACAAAGAACAAGTACTGGTACCTTTAATCCGGGGACAATGGAGTCTACCATGGAATCTCGCATGATGGAGAATATGATGCGAATGATGAATACAACAATGGCACAACAATCAGAGATGTTCATGAAAGTGTTGAATGATAGAAGTACTGAGCTACGACGAACGGAGACGGATACTGGTGTAGTAACTCCACTCCAAAATCCTGTAGTGAATGTAAACAGGAGGGTGGAGCGAGTTTGCTCATATAAAACATTTCTGAGTTGCAAACCGCCAGAGTTTACTAGAGCAGACAATCCAGTAGCATGTATGAACTGGCATAGAGAAATGGAACAGGCGTTTCGAGCTTGTGAATGCAACGAGGAATCGAAGGTCAGGTTCGGTTCTTAAATGTTACGAGGCAACGCCTTAACCTGGTGGAATATTGTGACGTCGACAGTAACAGCCCCGCTTTTGGCTGCTATGATGTGGGAGTCTTTTAAGAAAAAGATTCTGGAAGAGTATTGTAATGAAAATGAAATGGATCGAATTGAAGAAGAGTTTCGGACTCTTAAGAATGGTACTTCATCTGTTCGAAAGTACACAGAATTATTCTTGGAAAAGCTGAATTTAGTGGGGCATGTGGCTCCAACGGAAAAGGAGAAGATTAAAGCCTACCTGAAGGGCTTACCGGCCGATATGATGTCTAGCCGATATGATGTCTAGAGTCGGAAGTTCTAAGGCCTTGACTATGAGAGAGACGATTGAGGAAGCAAAGATCATGGAGGAGGTGTATGCAAAAGATAAAGCTGAGAAAGCTCAAGTAGGAGAGAAAAGAAAGGGGGAAATGATATCGGAATCTTCGCATGGGTTGAAACCTTTATTGAGAAAACGTATTTTGAGCCCCGTCAGGAGCTGAATTGGTGCCATAAATGTAAAAGTAAGCATTATGGTCCGTGTCAGGTGACTTGGCTAATATGTTTTAAGTGTGGTGAGAGTGGTCACACCATAGGGAAGTGTCCCATACAAGGACCGACATGTTTTGAGTGCAAACAGCCCGGTCATTATCGAGGGGATTGTCCAAAGCTCAAGAAAAGCGGAAATCATGAAAAGAAAACAAATACCCCAAGACCAATGGGCTAAACATTTTACATGATGGCGGACGAAACTGAGGAATCGACGACTGTACTTTTTGATACATTCCTTGTTAGTTTTGTACATAGGTGTATATTATGTGAGTAGTGCTAACTTGTCTTTTGTATTTCAATCTGTGGTAAAAGTTAGCTATACCAGTTATTATTTTTGAAAGATGCTTTAATGGTTGAAATGGTTGAAATAAATATCAAGTTATAGTTGGGTAAAGATTGATGATTGTACAGTTGCTCCAAGGAGATCTGCAAAGTTTTAAGTTGGGGAGCGGGTAATATTGAAGGTTATAACATTGAGAAAGTTGAGTCCTTGTTTTTCTTAGACTTTTAACTGTGATTAAGTATGCATGACTTGAAATTGAAGGGACACACAACATATTGCATGTTGGTTATTCTTAAAAAGGAAGAATAGATATCCGCGTTTGTTTATATAGTTCCGATTTCGAGGACAAAATTATTTTCAAGTTGGGGAGATTTGTAACACCTAGAAATTCCATTAAATTATTTTAATATGAATGGGATCGATTTGTAATTTAGTCTAAGTTGTGGACTAACTGTAAGTATAAACTCCAGGGTTGAATTTGTATTTTGACCAAAGTTTAAGTTAATGTTGAAAATTAGAACTTGAGGGTCTATTTGGTCATTATTGGAAAGTTGAGAATACTTAATCAGAGGGTAAGCTTAATTGAGATAATATCTCAAATCTATTCTTATCATCGAAGTCGGTCCAGAGTTAGATCAGGGAGAGGAAGAAGAAAGCGAGAATAAGAAAATCAGGAACTGTGATTCTTGTGGTAAGGGTTTAAATCATCTTTGTTTATTTTGTTAATCAGTTGGTAACATCAAGATTGAATCATCTTTTCTTAGATTGTTGAATCAAAGAAAAAAAATTTGGGTTGCTGGGTTGAAACTTCAATCAGGTGAGTTCATCTCTTCATCTAAAACATTAAAGTTGAAATTGAATCAGATTTTGTATATAAACTGTCTGAATGATTTAGTATATATGTATTGAAATGAAATCGACCAAGAAACTGATTTTAGATGAGCTTTTTAAGCAAATTTGACGTATTATCAAATACACAGTATCGCAGTCCCGGAATTGAGTGAGTTCCGGAATTGAGTGAGTTCCGGAATTGAGAGTTTTGGAATTGGGTGAGTTCCGGAATTGGGTGAGTTCTGGGATTGAGTGAGTTCCGGAATTGAGTGAGTTCCGGAATTGAGAGTTCTGGAATTGGGTGAGTTCCGGAATTGAGAGTTCCGGAATTGGGTGAGTTCTGGAATTGGGTGAGTTCCGAAATTGGGTGAGTTCCGGAATTGGGTAAGTTTCGGAATTGGGTAAGTTTCGGAATTGGGCTTTTCCGGAATGGGCTTAAGGATCCGAAATGGGTTAAATTCCGGAATTGGGTTTTAATCCGGAATGGTGATGTGATCCGGAATGGAGTCTGATTTTTTTTATAATTCAGTTAGGAATCCGATTTTAATTTAGAATCTGGATTCGAATAGTCCCGGACTTGGAGTTCGAAATATTATTCCGAATATAGTTTCCGGAGGGGGAACATTTAAGAATAAGGATACAATAGGTTATCCGGTATTCTTAGAATTGAACGTGTTATTGGAGGTGGTGTGATATGTTATTTTTACATATACACTAATAGGTGTAATGGATCCATAGGCACTAGTGTTACGTAATCAGGTGGAATAGGCGTGGCACTAATCGTAATTTCCGTGATTTGGATAAATGTGGAATAGGCTGGGCTCTAAAGGTAATTTCCATTTTGTGTTATGATGTGATTAACGTGGAATCGACCGGGCTCTTAATGGTAATTCCCGTTGATTGAAATGAGGACTAGATCGGGCGCTTAATGGTAAATCCCATTTTATATTGTGATGTGGAATCGTGGAATAGACGGGGCACTAATCGTAATTCCCGGTTTCTGTTGGAAGGTAAGGGGTCGACCGGGCACTTAATGGTAATTCCTACTTCCACTTAAGAAATAGACATGGCACTAATTGTAATTTCTTGACATGAGCAAAGATCTAGAATCTGTGGGATTCGTAGTGATGCTCTAGAACATGAGACTATGACCTATTCAGTGTTTGTCATTCTCATGGAATTGGGTATAATTCCCGTTTACGTGGAAATGGAAAATAGGCATAAAGTAAATTGTAATTCTCATTTCGTATTATGATGTGAAATCACGGAATAGGCGGGACGCTAATAGTAATTCCCGATTTCTATGGGAAGGTAAGAGATAGGCATAGAGTAAATTGTAATCTCTACTTCCACTCCAAAAAATAGGCATAAAGTAACTTGTAATTTCTTGGATAAGAGCAACGATCTAGAATCTGCAATGATTCGTAGTAGGTTCTTGATTATGATGATATGACTTTCTGAATGTTAGTCATATTCATGGGATCGGGTATGTTCCCGTCATTATGAGACGAGTACGAGTACGGTAAGAATGGGGGCAAACCAGGTTTGTTTATATGCTTTGGATATCTGAGTTTTCAAAGTTGTTAACGTTTTAATTTGAATTTGGATGTTCTCACTAGGCGTAAGCCTAATTGTTCAAATTAAATTTTCTTACCAGGTACGAGCTCAGGGGAGTAATAGGATGTGGGACGAGTGCTTTTGGTATTCGACTTTTGATGATAAGCGGAGAAGTTAGCAGATACGAGGAGGCTTTGGATGGATTGCTTAGATAATCCCTTTAATCTAATTATAGTTAACATGATTAGATTAATAGGTTATTTAGAGAATTCGATTCGTGTAATTATGAACCCTCATAGTATTTCTCTGCTTATATATATAAAAGTTTGGATGATATTCTGTTATATCTTGTGAAATTTTAAAGTTCAAATTGGCCCTGATTTTTAGGGTGTTACAAGAATGTTTGGTTTTTCCATCCTACAAATCTCTTTGACCCAATTCCTTTTTTCCATATTCCCTAACCCTTTGATATTTAGTGAAATTATCTTCATCAAACAGCAATACAGTACGAACCTTACCCTGATCACGTCGCTTACCATTTACCTCTTCCATCTCTCGAAGCTTTATGTTGTCCTTTTTTCCAAGATACACCAATCTGCTCTTCGAATTCTTCTAGGCCTTCTGCACTTTCTTTGCTTCGTAACTCATTCGAGAGCGCCACATTGTTCAAGGACACACATTTGTTGTTGCCTTTCGATTTTTCCCTAAACGAATTATTGTCTTTTCTAGGTTTGGATTGTCTCTTTGCACCTCCCTTTTGCTGTCTGTTGCTTGCCATCTATTTTAATAGGTGAAAACTAACTTTGCCTCTTCCCCAACCCAAATTCTCCACCTTTCTTCCTTTCCCGTTCTTCCCACTATGGTTTACGATTTCTTTGTCTTTATTTCCTTTCCTTTCTTCAGCCACGTCTCTGGTTTCCTTCTCTTCAGCCCCGTCTTTGGTTTCTTCTAATCCGTCCAGGGATTTTTTTGTTCGAATGGGTCTCTCTCCATTGTATTCATTATTTGGCCCCCGGCCCATGTTAGCTGGACTTGGGTTCCTAGCATTGTCATTAGTCTAGCCTTTTAATATCGGCCCAGTAGTTGCATCTAACCCATCCTCCACATTATTTTTTGCGGCCCAGACTTCTTCCGCCCTAGAATCTTTCTCTTCCATGCATGGTTTAAACTGACATGCTTCTTCGTTTTCTGAACACTTTAATGCTTCCTCGATTTCAATGTCCCCTTCCTTGAAACTTGGAGGTACAACCGTCCCAATAATTAGTTGTGATTCTTCAACTACTTCCTCCATCGCCGATTGCACAACGATCACCTTCTCCGGCTCTGATGACGATATTCTGGCCGAGTCCTCCCCAGTCTCACTCTTCCCGCTATCTCCTTCCTGGTTTCTTTCCTTTTGGGACTCTTCTACTCCAATGGGCTTGACATTACCATTATTGAACCAGCTTTTCTCCACCCCCAGTCACTATCTTCTCCACTTTCTTCCTCCGACCATTCGGAGGGTAAGGATGTTTCCTCGTTTACTTCCTCACTATCGAAGTCTTCTTTTACTTCATCTTCCAAGACCTTCAATAAACTGTTGTCTTCTTCCACAATCCTGATCCTATAAAATAATTGTCTAACTCTTATGCTGAATACTTCATTTATCGATGTTCTGATTGACGTACTAATGAGGATTTTTTCCCATGCCAGATTAATTTTTTCTTCCAGATCACAATATCTTGTCTTCATCACCATACCCCACTTACCTGTTATGTCCATAATTCTTTTTCCTTCCACGCATGAAGCGGTACTCCGGATATCTTCAACCAGATTAATCTGTCTGACGAGCAGAAACCCTCTGACCACTTTCACATACCTTTTACCCAGTAATGCAATCATGGACTTTATTATTAATAATGTTTAACATCGTCTCTTCTTTTTCGAACTTCACTAGAATGTTTTTCCCTCCCAAGTATTTCAACATGCATCCCTCCAATTTTTCTGATCTGCGTATGTTTCGAATGTTTTCCAGGTATCTATTGAGGTCACACTTCCCAGCACACACTTATTCAAAAAGTCTTTTTCATTTCGTCTGCTTCCCAAGTCCCTACGATTTCATGCCTTTGATCACAGCTTCCAACGGGACATTTCACGAGCCCCTCTCCATTGTTTCTTGTCTCCACCTTCTTACCTTCTTTAACTACTCCAGCATACGATCTAACTCTTCCTTGCTTCATGTTTTCTGGTAAGCGATGCACTTCTCTGAACGTGTTTTCTTTCCCCTCGACACGTCATCATTTTCTTTCTTGCCTCTTGTGTTTGCTAAGAGCACTCGAAGCTTAAACAAACCAATCCAGATTTCATTCAGTCTCCTTTCCATCTCCTTTTCTCCCCCACACAGTTTAAATCGAACGAAGCCAAAATTTTCTCCGTTCTTCATCCTCTTCTTTGTCAGGGAACACATGTCATTCCACCATGCCTCTTGAAAGTTCTCCACAAGTGAATGGTCTCCCAGTTTTTTGGAAAGTTGAAAAAGAGGAACGACGATTGATCTCGGCATCTGGAACTCTTGGTGTCACGGTCCTGAGCGAAGTCGCTATACCTACATTGTTGTCGGAACCCCAACCCCTCTCCCCCCCCCCTCTCTCTCTCTCTCTCTCTCATCTGTACTCCCCGATTTGTTATCTGTATGATGGAGATGGAGGGAATGGAATGAGGTTGATGTTGTCGGATAGGATTATCGGAGGTGGTCGGAGACTCGAAGATGGTTGGAGACGGGTAGGGGCGGTAACATGGAAGGGAGATAGGTGGGATATTTTTCTATATACATATCTATATGGTAATATAATAACTATATATAAATGTAGAAAACACTTTTGTTTTATTTTATTTTAAACGAAGTACAAGGACTAAACTACCTTTGATCTAACAGGGTTAAGGTTAACGGCATTAGAGTAAAGGGACCCAATCTGTAATAAAAGTGAAACCACAATAATCTTACATGTATTTATTTCATTTGAGAGATTCAATTCAATTTTTTATATAACCACATGGACGAAATGTATCATTTACTCCGATGTAAGTTATAGGTCTTTTTCATAGTTATTTTAATTTACGGACCCAAATTATTTTGGACCAAACATATAAATCACTCTAAAAATTATGCTTTGGCCGTGATTATTGTATTTAAGTCAAATAAAATATATCTTGGCCTAAAATTCGTATTTGTAGATAATAATGCAATTTAGTCACATAAAGATATTTTGGCTATGTTTATCTAAAATTCATATTTTTCGATATTTTACTGAATTTTATATGTTATTATTAAACTTACAATAAATGTAGAATGTTGAGATAAATTTTCAGAATTTCGTGTCAATATAAAATAGTAGCAGGGAATAATTTAACGATATATATCTAAAGACGAAATTCAAAAATACGAGAATAACTTAAGTTTTTTGATGAGCCGTGAGCGAACTCGACTAGAACTTGTCGAAATATTGAAGGAATTATTGTCATTGTCATTGTCATGTAGGGTGTTGCTACGGATTTATTGATAACAACTTCTGAGGATATCAAAAATTGCAATAGGATATGCCAAGTGAGTTTTGTTTAGATAATGTTTAGATTGATACATGCATGTGTTTAGGCAAAGGATCGTGTGAGAAATTGAGGTTAATGTGAGAAGTAGATTTGAATCGTTGGTTACTATTAATCAAATGTCCTCCCATGAATTACGACTTAGAAGAGAATTGATCTGATGCATCTTAGTGCGTCTCATCCAAATGTGCATTCATTTCTCATCTAACGATTGATAACCACTTCTCACGCTTCTCACGTTAACCTAAACTTCTCACCGGAACCCAACCCCATGTGTTTAATGTGCATGTTACGCTATAAAAAAAATCAAGGTTCAAAATGGCGTGAGGCGTGGCGCGGCGGACTGGCGGTAAGGTCAAGCCTCAAGCCTTACGAGTTACGACAAAACAATGGCGTTTTCCAAGGCGCGGCTTAAGGTGGAAAATATGTATGTAATATATAAGTATATGTGTGTGTGTGTGTGTGTGTTTATGTAATGTATTGAACAATAATTAATAAGTTATTAACAATTTAGAAATTCCTGTTAATTCTTATAAACGATAAACAAAAGAAATTCTAAATTCTAACTGATACTAATGGACAAATTCTAATCGAATTTAGAAGTACACGGATTCGAAGAATCGAAAGTACACAAATTTGTAATGTCATAATGCGCCATGGCGGGCCACGGAGAGCTCCATGCCTTATCTCGACGCCAATGGGTAAAACGTGGCGGCAAGGCCACGCCTCGGCGCCATGGCAACGCCTAAGCGTTTTTAGAACTTTGCTAAAAATATATATTATGCACAGTTATATGTGGAAGTTTGTTGTATTTTCTTAAAAACATATGATCATTTGTGCCCATATGTCACTAGTCTTATCTTAGGATACGCTTGTTGCAACTCAAGTTAGAAATCATCATCAAATGTATCATAAAAATAAATTTACATAGAGATCTAATTTATCATAGTAACGTATTTAGATGAGCGTAAAACTACTCGCCACAAAGATGTCGTGTTGTTTATTTTGAAACATACGAAGCCATATATTCATAAAGACAGTACATAGACACAATTTCTCCAAAACATGTTTTAGGAAATCTTACATATTATTTCGACCAAGAGATTCACAAAACATAATATCACCCCTAATATGATGCCACCTTCTCATCATCATTGTTCTCCACGCCCGGTAGTATGAACAAGTCATTTGCGTTTCTACGTGAACAATTTGCACGAATTTCCCCGTGTGTGCCCGTCAACACACTCAATTGGCTCATCGTAATCATTGAATTCACAAAGTTTTGGAAACACAATGTTTGATTAATAGCAAAGCTCGTGACAATGCCTCGAGTCCTGGTATCTGTATACAAGTCTTGGTCTGAGGTGAATAGCCCTTGACGATTCATGAGATCGACGTAGTACCTATTGTCAAACACATTTGGAGATCGGATGTCCATGAAAGTGGTATTGGTTGTATTTAGCCCAGGACACGTAGTTCTTAGATTGTTGAAAAATGTTTGGTCCATTGTTGGATCTCGTGCTGGGAAGAGGCAAGATTCGAAAGAAGTGCATTGGGCTATCCCGATGGTGTGGGCGCCAGAGAGCGCCACAACGTATGTAGGATTGAACCCTTTCGTGGCGAGGGAATTCAATAAGGTTGTCGTGTTGGAGAAGGGTGGATGAAGGTTATCTAGTGTTACGTTTGTTGTGACAAAGGTAAGCCCGTCACGTCTTCCCAAGGGTATGCTGTAGTTTGGACCACCAGACTACATCACGAACAGTTAAGTAGATATCAGTGCCATTTGAGGCATATAAAATCAAATAAAAAGGTGCAATAAGGTTGTTTTGTTTTACCAGGAAGACTGCGTCATGAGCCGCAAGAGCAGTAATATCAGCACAAGAGACGGTTCGGTTATTTTTTGCAGCCCAGACTTTTTCCGCCCTAGAATCTTTCTCTTCCATGCATGGTTTAAACTGACCTGCTTCGTTTTCTGAACACTTTAATGCTTCCTCGATTTCAATGTCCCCTTCCTTGAAACTTGGAGGTACAACCGTCCCAATCATTGGTTATGATTCTTCAACTACTTCCTCCATCACCGATTGCACAATGATCATCTTCTCCGGCTCCGATGACGATATTCCGGCCGAGTCCTCTTCAGTCTCACTCTTCCCGCTATCTCCTTCCTGATTTCTTTCCTTTTGGAACTCTTCTACTCCAATGGGCTTGACATTACCATTATTGAACCAGCTTTCCTTCACCCCCAGTCACTATCTTCTCCACTTTCTTCCACCGACCATTCGGAGGGTAAGGATGTTTCCTCGTTTACTTCCTCACTATCGAAGACTTCTTGTACTTCGTCTTCCAAGACCTTCAATAAACTGTTGTCTTCTTCCATAATCCTGATTGACAGTGCTTTGAATACACCGATAGACGTGTAATAATTAAACCTTAATGATAGTATACAATAAAATCTAATGTCGTCTTTCAAGTAATAATATGGTAAGAACCATGTATCGTCCCACAGAGATTGGAGTAAAAGCGTATCAAAAGTCTAATAAAAGAAATGGTTTCCAAGGATCAAGTCGAAGATTAATATTTGTTTGTTGGTGTTTGGAATTATCACAGATTATATAACAATTAATAAAGGATAGCTAGGGTGTAAGATGTTGGGGTGAGATTTAAACATAAAGTCCAGCAGGCCAATGCTGGAGCATTGCTACAGCATTTGTCTTTCAACACTTAAGTTCACCATCTACTTTTCAGGATTCCCTCTCGGGTTTTCAACGACTTACTACTGATCTAGCAGCCAATCAATCCATTCCTGGCATTGTTGTCAGAACTATCAATAGCAAGGTGAAGCCTTCCAAGTATACGGATAAAAAAATTCCTTTGTTAAAATCACTCTTCCGAGATGATTCCCATATCAGTTAAGTTGATGTGTTCTAAGCGGTCCATTCCTGGCACACACTCTACACTGTTACCATCCACGCAGATGATCAACTTATCGGGCAAAATCAACCCAGAAAAGACAGAGACGATAAATTCCTTTATCAATATCTCTTTCGAGCATACTTCCTTTGTCATTTGGATTGATGTGCATATCAATGGTTCATCCCTGACACCATGGCACTTTAACACTTTCAAAGTGATCAACCATCTGGAAGTAACTGGACATTTTATAAAACTTAACATGAAATGGTGAACATCATTATTGAGAAACGATGTCCACTTTTCGTTATATTTAAAATCTCACCCTTTTATCTCACACCCAAGCTATGTAAACTTAGCTACTCATACTGAAATGTAAATGACAGGTAATATAAATTACATAATTGAAATGCATAAAGTAAAGACTTAAATGTAAATGACTTGATATAAAGTGCAAGAAAATAAAAGATTATGAGTTATTGCAGCAATGCTGGACCAATGCTGCAGCAACTCATAAATGCTATGAAGATCAAGAACAAAATGAAGAACAAGAACAAAATGAAGAACAAGATGAAGATCATAAACTAGAATTGCATAAGATTAAAAAGAGGTTCCGCAGATCAATTGTAAGAACTGATCCACATAAATTATCTACTGAAAATGAAAACCAACATCTCCTATTTATACTAACAGGAGAGAAGGTGAACATACTAACTATACTATTTAACTCACTATTTAACAAGTACTTCTACTAATACAACCACTATTACACCACATGCCTTTAAAGTTTTTAGAGTTTACAAAAGACACCAAGCATCGACTTCAGATCTTCTAGAATATGGCTGGAACATAGTACCAAAAGTCAGCAGTCTTCTAGAAATCCATTCTTCATTCCATTCCTTCAGTCTTCAATGCTGCAGCATTGGCATGGGCTGCACTATATAAATAAACGCAATTAGCCTTCCTAAAACAGTAAAAGACAGGTAAATCAAATTCTTAGCTCCATGAAACAAAGGGTGAAAATAAGTAAGAAAAATGACTCAAATGTTGGGATAAAATAGCAAATCCTAACTAAAAAGATAAGAAAATGATACAATATGCATTAAATAAATAATGCATATCACACCCTCAAATTTAAAGTGTTGTTTGTCCCCAAACAACTAAAAGACCTAAAAAGAAAATGACTCAATTTTGAAGTTTCTTGCAAGATAATGGCATTAAGTGCCCACATCATGTATACCATGCCTTATGAACTAGATAGCCTTTCATAAATCCTTTATCATTCATTTTAACCCAAAGTGTGTGTGTGTCATAGGCTAGCACCAATCTTCCCTTTGTTAGATTCAAACACACCTTACATTTAGAATCAATAGGGCTTTTTAGGGTCTCTCATTGGCATATCTTTTCTCACCAAGCCTTTTCTCTCAACAAATTTTTTTTTTCAAATTTGTAGCACTTTGTGCACTTTTCTTGTTGACTTTTTGTACCTTGCCCCTATGGGACATTTGTGGTATCTTTTCATCATGTATATCAGATTAGAGCTTTGCTCTTTTGAGTGATTTTCATGTTTTTAAGGTGTAACCTTCCCACCCTCAAATTTAGGCTTTACAATGTCCTCATTGTAACATTGAAGTTCATTGGTGTATAAAAGGCTACAATTGGCTTGTGAAATATGAAAAGAAGGCCTAGATCATCTTCTAAAAGTGTATAAGGTGTGTGAATCAAATTGTGTCCCAAGAAGAAAGTGGCTAATTCTAACAGGAACACACAACTTTAGGCAAACTCATGATTTCAAAAATTATTAGGGCTATAAAATAAAAAAGCATAATATCACCAATGTGTCACCTTGCAAGATAAACTAAACCTAAAAAAATGATAACAATATCCCAGACTCAATAATAAAAATAAAACTAAAAATGGAGGCTAAGGAAGATGATTTGAACCTGCCCTACTCCTTAGGAGTAGGCTGTGAATCCTTGGATGCTCCTCTCAATGCTACAGCATCCATTGCTTGCTTTTCTGCTGCAGTAACTTCCAATGCTCCAGCATCCATCTGCAGCCTCCTTTCCATCAACAACCTGTTTCTTTCAGCCCTTAACTTCTCATTCTCAACTGTCAGCCTCCTGTTCTCAGTCCTCACTTTGCTCAACCTGGCCAGTATCTTTTTCATCTGTTCCCTAGCTCTTGTTACAGATCCATTTTGAACAGTCTTCAACCCATCCTTCATTTCCTTTTTCACCTCATCCCACTTTTTATCAAAAGAGATATCCTGTTGTGCCAAAGTATCTATGATACTGCTATTTTGGGACAGAATATCCTGCATCATTCCCACCATATCACCCCTGCTAGACTTCCCCTGTCTTAACCTGATTACACTTTTCATATCCAAGGCCCACTTATCATCCCCTTCAGTCTGAATAATATCCTCCTCATACTGAGGGATACCAGCAGCAGTTAAAAATTTAGAAAGTAGGCCAGGAAAGAAAAACTTGCCTTGGTTCCTTTTCCCACTGTACCCAATCCTATCAAAAATAATCTTCCCCACATCTAATGTTTTCCCACTCATGAGACAGTATAAAAGAACAATCTTTTGACAACTTATGGAACTATCATGGGTAGTGGGCCAGAGGGAACTTTTTATGAAGTTCATCCAAACATTAGCATCAGGCAAAAGATTAACAACCTTAATATTCCTAAGCTTGTAGTTGGCATGATGTTCCCACTTGGCACCAGGCCTTCCCACAACCCTGATCATGTCATCTAGTTGTTGCTGTGTGGTTGTCTTAGTGAGAGTATCATAATCATTGGTTGGTAGTGAAGTGAGGCCCAACATGGTGTTGATGGCCTCCGCACTGATTTGAATGCCCACTCCTCTTACTGTGATCATAGGTGGTATGCAAAAAGGGAATTCAGCATAGAACTCTCTGATGAGAGTCAGGTTATATGATGTTTTTACCTCACACAGCTTTTCCTAACTTCTGCTATTGATGATGTTGCTTATAAACTCGAATTCCTCCATGCTAGGTTTGTCAAACCCCTTGTCTATCAGTCCAACCTTTTTGCTCTGTTTCTCATACAGGTCCATGGCTGCTTGCCTATTGAAGCCATCCAATGGCCTGTTGGGCCTAGGGATGATGTGTGGCATTGAAGTTCCAACCTCTGAATGCGTTGTGGATGCTTCAGCATTTCCCTTCTTCTTTCTTGGCTTTCTTTGAGCAATGGCTTTCTTTCTCACATGTTTCTTCTTTGGTGGCTCAATACCTGCAGGGTTAGTCTCCTGCACAATTTCAGATGCCTTTCTCTTTTTGGAGGCAGGATCATTCCATCCACCATAGTGGTCAGCAATTTCCATGGATTGACCCTCAGTTTTAGGGTCTTGATGCTGCTGGGATGCTTCAGCATCAGTGTTTAGTCCCACACTTGCACACATTCTTTGCAAAATCTCAGCCACATTCTCCATGGTAGCAAGTTCTTCCAACACTTGATCATCCAAAACTGTGTTTGGTTGAACAGGTGGAACTCTCTGTGAGTCATCAAAAGGCCAAGTCAGACATAGAATTGAGGGTGGTTGTGTGAAACTTTGTGTGCAGTTAAAAATCAACTCACTATCCTCATCATCAGCAAAATAATCCTCAAGTTTAATAGAAAAGTCAGAAGATACCTCATCTGCAGATTTGTTTAAATCAGGGATTTTGGTGGGTTGTTCTTTAGTTTGGCCATGAGTGGTTGTTGATTCATCATTCACAGTACTCTTTTTGGAAGAACTCCCTTTAACCAGAGCTTTGGTTATTTTTGGTGCAGCCACAGAGACATTTAGAGATGGAGAAGGAAAGGTTTCCTTTTGAGTTACCTTCTCCACAGGATTGGTTTTAACCGATTCCATCATAGGTGTTTTTGGGTTTGGGGTTTCGACATTAGGGTTTTTGGGTAGATTAGGAATGGTGGTGTTTGGTTGGGGTTCGACCACAGTAGACGAAGAAGCAGCCCCGGTGGTGGTTGCGATTGTGGGGGTTCGACCTAAACCTCGACCCTTTCGGGTTCTCCAGTAGGGTTTGATGTTGCTTGCAGTGCTTCCCTCCTTCGGTTGCTTCTTCTTACGATATCATCACAAATGGCAGGCCGTTTTACCCTAGCCATTGTGATTGATTTTTGCAGATTGTTTGAAAAAAGAAAACAGAGGGAAAGAAGAGAGGTTGAAGACGTCGATTTGTGGAGAGAGAGAGAGAAAGGTGGGTTTGTAAAAAGTGAGAAGCTGAAAGGGGTTTTTAAGGAGAGTAAAAAAAATCAAAACCCATATCCTTTTACTAACTATGGTACAGCTAAGGGTAGAAAAGGAATCGGTTTAATTTTTATTTTTCCCAAAATTGTATAAGCATGATTTGAAAAAGATTTGTAAAGGCATGCCTCTTGTACAACTTCCATTATTTTATGAGGAAAGTATTGCCTAGAAGTAGTCTTAATTGGATACAGGTACACCCAAGGGTGTCTTTGGTTGAAAACTTACCAACTACTACTATTTAAGGAACTATTCTATTTAGACAAACTAACAAGTTACTACAAGGGATGGCTTCTTTTTAGCATGCTTCTGAAATCAGCACCTTCTTTCCTTAGGTACACCTTTCCAGACATAGTAACATGGCCCACTTTCAGGTTTCTCAAAAATTTATTTCTTTTTACAAAGCCAGGTCCTGGATGCTGAAAGGATGCTACAACATTCAATGCTTGTCTTTTGCATAAAAAGGTAAAGTCCTACAAAACAGTAAATTTAAGCTAGAAATTTAAACTAAAGAATATTTACAAATATTTATGGACTAGAAAGAGTCCATGACTTTTTATGATGTTTTTCTCAAAATGTATCCAATATCACAGAGCAATGCTCTGGGAATGATACAGCATTGTGATACACTTTCACTCTTTGGCCATTCACTTTGAAGATGTTGTTGTTTTCAGGGTTTATCAAGTCTATAGCCCCAAAGGGATAGACTTTATGGATGGTAAAAGGACCAGACCATCTACTCTTGAGTTTTCCTGGAAACAGTTTCAGTCTTGAATTGAACAAAAGGACCTGTTGTCCTTCTTTAAATTCTCTGGGTTGGATTCTTTTGTCATACCATTTTTTGGTCTTATCTTTATAGAGCTTGGCATTCTCATAGGACATGTTCCTATGTTCTTTCATTTCAAAGAGTTGTAACTTTCTTTTGTTTCCAGCTTCATCTAAAGACATATTTAGCTCTTTGATAGCCAAATATGCTTTATACTCAAGTTCCAAAGGCAAGTGACAGGCTTTTCCAAAGACTAGCTTATATGGGGACATACCAATGGGTGTTTTGAAAACAGTTCTGTATGCCCATAAAGCATCATCCAATTTAAAAGCCCAGTCTTTCCTGGTTGGTTTTACCATTTTTTCTAAAATGCTCTTGATTTCCCTGTTTGACAGTTCAACCAGTCCATTGGTCTGTGGATGGTATGCAGTAGCTATTATGTGCCTAACATTGTACTTTTCAAGAACTCCTTGCAACAATTTATTTACAAAATGGGTACCCTCATCACTAATGAGTGCTCTGGGGGTACCAAATCTTGTAAAAATATGTTTTTGAAGAAATTTAACTACAGTTTTTGCATCACTGTTAGCACAAGCTATTGCCTCCACCCACTTTGAGACATAATCAACAGCTACTAGAATGTATTGGCAATTGTTGGATGGTGGGAAAGGTCCCATAAAATCAATTCCCCACACATCAAACAATTCTACTTCCAAGATTCCATTTAAAGGCATTTCATTTCTTTGAGAAATGGAACCAGTCCTTTGACATTCATTGCATCTTTTGGAAAAATTGTAGGAATCTTGGAAAAGAGTTGGCCAATAAAAACCAGATTGCAAAATTTTGGCTGCTGTTCTTTGACCTCCAAAGTCACCTCCATATGCTGAGGTGTGGCAATGGTGTATGATTTCTGCCACATCACTCTCTGGGACACACCTTCTCAAAATTTGATCTGTACCAAGTTTAAACAAAAAGGGATCATCCCAGAGATAGAATTTAGCATCATGGAAAACTTTTTAAGCAAAAGAGCAGTATAATCAGGGGGTTTGATGCCACAAGCTAAATATTTAGCAATGTCAGCAAACCAAGGGATTTTAGAGGAATGCTGTAGCATCAAGATTTTCTCATCCGGGAAGGTTTCAATGATATCTCCTTCCCCTTTTTTTCCACTAGGTTTTCTAACCTAGACAAATGATCTGCCACTTGGTTGTTTACCCCTTTGCTATCCACAATCTCTAGGTCAAACTCTTGCAACAACAAAACCCATCTAATCAACCTAGGTTTGGCATCCTTTTTAGAGATTACTTATTTAATGGCAGCATGATCTGTATGCACAATGACTTTTGTTCCCACTAAATATGATCTAAACCTCTCAAAAGCAAAAACTACTGCCAAGAGTTCTTTTTCTGTTGTTGTGTAATTGATTTTTGCCTCATTCAAAGTCTTACTTGCATAATAAATTGAATGAAACACTTTTTCCTTTCTTTGACCTAGGACAGCTCCTACAGCCCAATCACTTGCATCACACATGATTTCAAAAGGTTTTTCCCAATCTGGGGCCACAACCACTTACCAAATCTTTCTTTAAAGTAATGAATGCATTTCTACATTCATTATTGAAATCAAATTTGTGGTCATTTTGTAAAAGCAAACACAAAGGTTTTGAGATTTTTGAAAAGTCTTTGATAAACCTTCTGTAAAATCCAGCATGACCAAGAAAGCTTCTAATTCCTTTTACAGTGGTTGGTTCAGGTAGTTTTTCAATAACTTCCAGTTTGGCTTTGTCAACTTCAACCCCCCTTTTTGAAATCAAGTGTCCAAGAACTATCCCTTCTTTGACCATGAAATGACACTTTTTCCAGTTTAGGACTAAATCAATTTTTTCACACCTTTCAAGACTCTTTTTCAAATTTTCCAAACAATTATCAAAAGATGAGCCATATACAGAAAAATCATCCATAAATATTTCAACGGAATCTTCAAGCATATCAGAAAATATAGACATCATACATCTTTGAAAAGTTGCAGGAGCATTACAGAGACCAAAGGGCATTCTCCTAAAGGCAAAAGTACCATAGGGACAAGTGAAGGTGGTCTTTTCTTGGTCCTCAGGTGAAATGGCTATTTGATTGTAACCGGAGTATCCATCCAAAAAGCAGTAATATTCTTTTCCGGCTAACCTGTCTAACATTTGGTCAACAAAAGGTAGTGGAAAATGGTCTTTTTGTGTAGCTGTGTTGAGTTTACGGTAGTCCATGCAAATTCTCCATCCAGAAACTACTCTAGTTGGGATGAGTTCATTTTTTTCATTGGGGACTACTGTAAACCCTCCCTTCTTAGGGACACATTGGACAGGACTAACCCAAGAGCTACTGGCTATAGGAAAAATGATTCCTGCATCTAACCATTTTAGCACTTCCTTTTTCACTACTTCTTTCATGACAGGGTTTAGCCTTCTTTGTGGTTCAATGGATGTGAAGTTCTTATCTTCTAAGATGATCTTATGTTGACAAATAGAGGGACTAATCCCTTTAAGGTCAGCAATGGTCCATCCTATGGCTTTTAAGTGTAACTTCAACAAATCCACTAACTTCTTTTCCTGATGCAATTCTAAAGAGGATGAGATTATGACAGGCAGTTTGTTCTCATCTTTTAGAAAAGCATATTTTAAATGGGATGGGAGTTGTTTCAACTCCAGGTCAGGTGGTGAAATGATTGATGGTGTGAAAGTCTTTTTGTTCACTAGGCTCCAAAGATTCAAACTTAGCAACAGTCTCACCTATAATCTTCTCATTATCATCATCATATTCCTCATCATCCTCTTCTTCCAACCTACAAATTTCCCTAACTCCCTCTTCATTACACAAGTTTTCAATCACACTTAGGCCAGAACATTCTTCCATATCATCAGGGTATTTCACGTAATTGAAGACATTGAATGTGATTTTTTGGTCTTGAAGTCTCATGGTCAACTCTCCCTTTTGGACATCTATCAAGGTTCTTCCGGTGGCTAAAAAGGGTCTTCCTAAAAGAATAGGAATATCTCGGTCAACCTCAAAATCTAAGATGATAAAGTCAGCAGGAAAGATGAATTTGTCAACCTGAACTAAGACATCTTCAATTTTACCCTTAGGATAGGCAATGGTTTTGTCAGCTAAGATGAGTGTGACAGTGGTTGGTCTAGCTTCTCCTATACCTAAGCTATTGAAAATAGACAAAGGCATAAGGTTGACACTGGCTCCTAAATCACATAAGGCCTTTCCAACTTCTTTTCCACCTATGGAACAAGGAATGGTAAAACTCCCTGGATCTTTGAGCTTAGGTGGAATTTTGTTGGTCAAGAGAGCACTACAACCTTCAGTCATGGCCACAGTTTCATATTCAGTCAACTTCTTTTTCTTGCTTAAAATGTCTTTAAGAAATTTAGCATAACTAGGCATCTGCTCAATTGCTTCAACAAGGGGTATGTTGATATGCAATTGTTTAAACACATCCAAAAATTTCTTGAATTGCAATTCTTCCTTATTATTCTATAACCTTTGGGGGTAAGGAACATAAGGAGGAATTG
This sequence comes from Saussurea involucrata, assembly GCA_033807775.1. Lineage (NCBI taxonomy): Eukaryota > Viridiplantae > Streptophyta > Magnoliopsida > Asterales > Asteraceae > Saussurea > Saussurea involucrata. Next base: position 107,720,189 of record CM066320.1, on the reverse strand, counting down.
GTTCAATAATGGCTTTCTTTGTTTGTGTTGAGCTTCTAGGGTGGACTTCCTCCACCCTCAAATTTGTATCCTTGATACCTTTTGTTATGTTTTCTTTGACAGGGCTTGTTGGTTTGTTGACTTCACATTCTACTGTGTTTTCCTTTGGGATTGGGGTTGTTGGCTCTAAATCCTTAAGAGGTTGGGATAATTCTTCTAGGATGGTGGGCAATGCTGTAGCATTGGTCTTGGACTTTGGATTTTTTTCTATTTCAGCTTGGGTTTTTTGGTCCAAACTCCTTGTCTAAGGTTTTATCGAAGTCTTTCCCACTCCTAAGTGTCACAGCTTTCACATGCTCTTTTCCTGGTGGTCTTGGGATTTCTGTGTTACTTGGCAAGGTCCCATTGGGTCGGGTGTTTTGGTTAAGAGCAATTTGACTGACCTGTGTTTCAAGGTTTCTTATGGAAGTGTTGGTTTGGTGAATAAAACTTTTTAACATTGCCTCCAATGAAGGTTCTGCTTGAGAAGGGGGTTTGTTTTGAAAAGATGGTTTATTGTTTTGAAAATTCTGATTCTGATAAGTTTGCTTGTTTTGGTAGTTTTGAGAACTGCTGGCATGATGCTGATTTTGAAAATTGGAGTTTCCTTGTTGCTTATGCTCTGGTAGGTTTAAACTTGGACTGGTCCATGAAAAATTTGGATGTTGTTTCCAACTGGCATTGTAATTGTTAGAGTAAGGACCATTTCTATTATGAACATAGTTAACTGATTCCGAATTTTGAGGACAGTGTTCATAAGAATGGTCTCCACTGCAACAAACACATTGCACAAAGAGAACAGCTGGAGTAGGTGTAGTGGCAGTCGGCTGTGTTCCCTGACCGGTAGTTATGTTTTAAGCATATTGGTCATAGAAGCAAGTTGAGTTGTCAATGCGGTGTAAGCATCTAAATCATGCATTCCAGCAGTCTTCTTTGTAGTTGGTGCCCTTGGATCTGCCCAATGCCCATTGTTTGTGGAAATCTTTTCAAGAATTTCATACCCGATGTTATATGTATTGGAAGTAAAGGCCCCTCCTGATGTCGCATCGAGCATTTGTTTTGCATTGGAATCAAGTCCAGTGTAAAACGTCTCGAGTTGAGTACAGTAGGGAATGCCATGGTGAGGGCATTTCCTTAATAATTCCTTAAACCTTTCCCATGCGTCGGGAATTGCTTCATCGTCCATTTGTTTGAACATGAAAATTTCATTCCGGGACTTAGCATTCCGGGTAGGTGGAAAATATTTTCTCAAAAACTTTTCAGCCATGTCAGCCCATGATGGTATAGAACCTGGTGTTAATGAATTAAACCAAACTTTTGCCCGATCCCTTAACGAAAAAGGAAACAGTGTGAGTCTTAGAGCATCAGAAGATACTCCAGGAATCAGAAAAACATCGATGATCTCTTTAAAAGATTTTAAATGTGAGTGTGGATCTTCCGATGGAAATCCGGCAAATTGACCATTGGCTTGCAACATGTGAAACATAATGGGTTTTGGTTCAAAATGCGTTGTATTCATGTGAGGCTTTACAATTCCTGAATTTAATTGCTCAAAGTTAGGAATTGCATAGTCCATGATTCGCCCATTTTTCGAGTTTGCAAGATCAATGACGTTTAATGGTTCATTTTGGTCATTGTTACCATGAGATTCTCCATCATCATCTTCTTCATTATTAATTATTTGCTCTTGAAAAACATGAACAGGTGGATTTCTAAAATTGGGAGGATTATCGAAAACTGGTGGGTTACCAAAAACTGGAGGGTTTTCAAAATTTGGTCGTCCTCTAGGATTTTCTAAGTCTGGTGGTCTCATTTGGTTCACTAGCGGTGGTGGTCTTATTTCTAAGACGGGTGGTCGTGCTGGTCTATGTTCAAATTGATAACGCCACTTTTTGGCGTTATTTTCGGTACTCAAACCAATGAGATTGGCTTGTGTTCAAGTAAAAAGGCGGGTATTTTATGGTTTATCTAGTGGAATGTGCAGGTTCTTTGACAGGTAGTAATATTCGAGAAAATAAGCAAAAAAGAGACCAAAAAGAGCCAAAATGAAGCCCAACGGAAGCCCGAAATCCAAGCCCAAGACCCGCGAACGAACCAGGACCCGAACCGCGACCCAGAAACCGACCCACGCACCTTCTGAAAGGCTAGCGGTTTTCCACGCGACTTGCAAGTCGCATGGAAGGTCGCGAGGCGCTTTGTTTTGCGAATTTCAGCTTTTAAATCCGATTTTTAGGTCACTTTTCGGTATCGAACTTTGGAGAGACGACGGTGGGCAGTTCAGGGGCAATTTTCAGAGACCATTCACGCCGTTTGGAGCCAAGATAGAGGATAGATCGAGGAGTAAGTCACGACGCATAGAGGATTAAAGCCGGGAGAGGGGAGTTCTTTATAGTTTTCGCCATTACATCTTTTACGTTTACCATGTTTGCATTCATTGTTTACTTTTCTTCTCCTGCGTTTTTGTCCCCCAACATCATGAACTAACTTTAAGATGTTGGGGGTTGGATTGAATTAGGTTTGTAAGCATGTGAACAGATGACGAATGATTTTATCAGTTTTTCCTTAATTAATGAAGTATGCAATTTTGCTCTTAACGCTTATGTGAATTTGGCCAATTTGCATTCGAATTGTTTGTTAGTAATTAAGTTCGAGAGAATTGATTGCTACTTAGAATTAGGAATTGTATGCCTAAGACGATAAATCGGTGATAGAGATATACCGAGTAAGTCTTAGTCCTTAATTGAACCGTTAGGTTGAGATCGAGAGATAAAACTTAACCGTTTAACAAAAATCTGTCGCTTAATGTATTTCGAAATCCATAGGTTGAGATCGAGAGATTAAACTTGTCCTTTTCAAAATAAAACCCGTTGTTGCTCGAAAGAGAACGACGGTGATTTTAAAGATTGGATTCATTAATGGGAAATAACTGGTAATTGTCGTGAGTTAGATGTTTGCATGTGAAAACCTGAGGATTTCCAACCCTCAACTATGTTCTCTATCTGAAGTCTCCAAAGTTGTTTACTGTTTCGTTTGCGTTTTCTTTAGTTCTTGCAATTGTTTATTTTAAACCAACCATCTTCCAATATTCGACAGTTCAGTTAATAGAGCTTGTAGTAATTGTGATACTTAGTTCCTAGTTCCCGTGGATTCGATACTCGTACTTACCGTACGTTATTACTTGATTTCGACACCGTACACTTGCGGTTAGATTTAGGGGGTGATACCCTCCTTATCAAGTTTTTGGCGCCGTTGTCGGGGAACTAGTTGTAGCTAATAGCACTACCATCTATAAGCGTTATTAGATTGGACATTTTTTATTTTCGTTATTTTATTTTATCCCCTTCAATTTCTGGATTGCTAAGCTTGTTTATTTTTTCTTCAGGTGCTAGTGGTTTATGCCAAAGGAAACCCGAGGGAAAGGAATCGAGCCGATCGATCCGGAAATAGAGAGAACTGCACGTCGCCTACGAAGAGAATCAAAAGCCAAGAAACAGTTAAATATGGGTGACTAGAGACCACCTCGCAACAATCCACCACCACCGCCTCCGGAAAGGGTACCTATGCGGTCTTTTGCCAATCCAAATGTGGCAGCCGCACGTATAGGGATCCAACCTCCCACTACCGGGGCCAATTACTTCGAGATCAAGCCAAGTACCATAGTCATGGTACAACAGAACCAATTTGGGGGATCACCGACTGAAGATCCCCATGCGCATCTACGAGCATTCGAACGAATTTGCAACACCTTCAAAATCAATGGGGTGAATGAAGATGCGATCAAGTTGCGGTTGTTCAGCTTTTCACTCAAGGGAAGAGCTGAAATATGGATAGAGAGCCTACCGTCGGATCAGATTACTACATGGGCAGACTTGAAAGTCGCATTCCTTCAAAAGTTCTTTCCACCGGGAAGAACCGCCCAGCTAATGGCGGACATCACACACTTTGCCCAATGGGACCAGGAAACACTCTACGAGGCATGGGAGCGATACAAAGACATGTTGAAGAAGTATCCACATCACGGGTTACATGGATGGGTGATAATCCAAACGTTCTTTGGAGGCCTTCACCCACAATTCAAGAATGATATCACAGCAGCGGCGAGTGGAGCGTTAATGGAAAAGACATATGAAGAAGCCGTTGCATTAATCGAGAATCTAGCCGAACATAGCTTATCTACTCCAAGATCAGCTGTTAGAAGAGTCGCTAGTGTCCAAGAGTCGGATGAACTTAAGGAGATAAAAGCCCAACTAGCAGCGATTATGAGCCATCTGAAAGGAGGCAGTCCTCAAGAGCCTGAACAAGTCCAGTTTATGCAAAACCGGAACCATCAACCGAGGAACGATCCTTTCTCAAATACGTATAACGAGGGGTGGAAGAAGCATCCGAATTTGTCATGGAGTCAACCCGGTCAACCATCGCAAGGTAATAATTTTAATTTTTCCAATTCTCCCAATGCTAACAATGTGTACCGTCCCCCAGGTTTTAACCAAAGGAACGAAGGACAATCCGGGGAGAAGAAGTCGGGGTTAGAAGACATGATGATGAAGTTCATGGCAAAGATGGACAGCACAGTTGAAAGTTTGGCAAGCACGGTGAGTACAGTCAAGGCGGCTACTGATCAAAACACCGCCTCCATCAAGATCTTGGAAAGGCAAGTGGGGCAAATTTCTGAAGCCCTACAAACCCGACCTCCCGGAACATTCCCGAGCATGACTGAAAAGAAAAACCGGGAGGAATGTAATTCCATTTACCTGAGAAGTGGCAAAGAGCTGATAGTGGAACCTACACGAGAACCGTCATCAAAAGGAACCGAGCCCAAGGAGAAAGAGGTCGAGATCATTGACATGGATAACCCGGAGGATGAAGAGAGCGAGAAGAGGAAAGCGAAGAAGCATGAGCAACCACCGGTCAACCCGGAAATGCCACGAGTGCCCTATCCGAGCAGACTTAAAAAGAATAAGGATGATGTTAATTTTTCAAAATTTATTGATGTATTTAAAAATCTAACTATTAACATCCCTTTTGCAGATGCCTTAGCACAAATGCCCTCTTACATGAAGTTCATGAAAGAGATCTTATCCAAGAAGAGGGCGATCGATCACCAGTCCACCGTTGCACTTACTGAAGAGTGCAGCGCGATCATCCAAAACAAGCTCCCCCCAAAGCTTAAAGATCCAGGGAGTTTTTCAATCCTTATTCAAATTGGGAAGTTTTCTTTTAATAAAGTGTTATGTGATTTAGGGGCGAGTATTAACTTGATGCCTCTATCTGTTTTCAGGAAACTCGGCCTGGGGGAAGTGCAGCCAACATACATGACGCTCAAGCTAGCGGATAGGTCGATCAGATATCCCTATGGAGTCATCGAGGACGTATTGATCAAGGTCGGCAAGTTCTATTTTTCGGTAGACTTTGTAGTGATCGAGATAGACGAAGACGAAGAGGTCCCATTGATATTGGGAAGATCGTTTCTAGCCACAAGCCAAGCATTGATCGACATGGAGGAAGGCGAGATGACACTCCGGGTTGGTGGTGAGAGAGTTGTGTTCAAGATGTTCGAGAGGGTGAGAGGTAGCGATAAGGAAGGACATAAATCCGGAATTGGTAATGGAAGACCGGATGAGGAAGAATCCGCGGAGAATCGCAAGTGTGGGAGAGCCGAGTCCGTGGATACCGAGCCAAGCTGAGATCCACATAGTCGTGCCACGACTTTAAATACGGCGCTGGGTGGGAGGCAACCCACCGAGGTTAGTTTCTTTTAATTTCCTGTTTTTGAGTGTGTTCTTATTTATGAAAAACCAAAAAAATGAAAAAACGAAAAAAAAATCAAAAAATAGCTGAACAGGGACTTACGCGGCTTGTGCCGCGGACTACAAGCCGTGTGCCAAACCGCGGGGCCCTCTGTGTGTTTTTCGAAACAGTGGGTTGCGCAGTCTTTCCCGCGGTTTCCATACCGCGGCGAAAGCCGCGCGGCTTCCTGTCCTCATGTATTGCGTTATTTTTCCTGCTTTGTGTGTTTCCTTTCGTCGTTTGTTTTGTTTGCTTTGCTTTGCTTTTCCCTTTCTCCGTTATCTCTCGTTCGTGATTGTTCAATTTTTCAAGAGGATTCCTCCGTCCGGGCAAACAGGTACGTTCTAACTCTGTAGTTAACGAGTGGTGTAAGATGTTCATTCTTAGTAGTGAACGAGATGCAACAAACCTAAGTTTCGCTTAGGTTTGGGGTGCCTCATTTTTAACATCTACACACTCAACTTGTATCCCTGTGCAAACCTCGGTTTCACCGAGGTTTGGGGTTGGCTTTGTTTGACAAACCTAGGCCAAGGCCTAGGTTTGGGGTGGCCATGTTTTGAAAATTCTAGAATAGCTCTTTGATGATTGTGCTTAATGTTATGTCTGCCTGTCTGCTACCTGTAATAACCGCACAACGATACTTGTTTTAATATCGCCTACGCCGACACCTGCACATTGGGGACAATGTGTGGGTAAGGTTTGGGGTTGCCCAATCGGGCCCACGTTATGCACGTAGATTTCCTGCACTTCTGAGTACCTAGACCACTTTAGCTAAAATTTTTGTTTTTGAATGATTGAGACCAACCATTGTAGGAAGAATCTTGTGATAGTGACGTGACCATTAGGGAAGGACCGGGAAAGGACATGACTAGGGACATTAGTGGAGACCACCCATTAGTGAGATTCGAGCCTAAAAGACGTTCTTTCAATTCGAGGGATTCATACACGAAAATCGTATACACTTTTTCGAGTTCCTTGTCGTGAATATAGAATGATCTCACTATATTATTGCATCGAGTAGCAAAGACGACCATCAGGATATTGGGAAAGGGTGTAGTAGACCAAATCGTGTGGACCTTAAGATGTGATTCCAGGCAATGTGTGTTTTGTTATAACCTGTTTTTAGCTATCGTACCCTTTTCACCCATTTGTGTGTAACCATAGCCCCCTTTGTAGCCATACACTCACCTTTTCAATTCAGACCACCTTTAAACCCGAGCCAAAAGCCTTAGCCAACCCTATCCGATAGTGTCTCAACTAGAAGCGGTAATGAACTATGAAAGATAGAGCGGAAAAGAAAATAGTACAGGCCAGTCATCGAGAATAAATTGGGTCAATGTAACCCAAGAAATAGAAAAGAGGACCAATGAAGTCCCAAAAAAAAATTATTAGTTTAGACTTTATTCACAGCAGAAAATAAGAGAGTCAAAGTGACTCCGATAGTGACAACAGGGCCAAGTAATAGGAAAGAAAGTTATAAAGTTCAGAATTGCTAAGTTTGACACACCAAGGATCGTTGAACCATTTTACCCTTCACTTCGTAGCCATAACCTTAGCCCCGTTACAACCCCCGTAAAGACCTGGATGATCTTTTGGGAAATGTGATTAGCGTATACGACCACTTTTACTGATATTCCCTGTCTTGCTACTTGATTCCTTTCTAAGATCAATTTTTGGACATTTGTGCGTCTTTCATTAGAGTTGTCATGTAATATTTGAATATTCTTGTACATAACCTCCTAAACATGACAACACATGCGATAACCTAGGTTCGAGCGAAATGAGAGTATTCCGTGAGGTAGGGTCAAGGCGAAATGTCTTCCCTAGTATGTCTGGACCTAGTACGACCCTAAGGTAATCGGAGCAGTCACGAGTTCAACTTACAATGGAAGGTCATAGATCAAACAAAATGAGAATGAGGCGAGAGTGAGATAGGCATTCACGGGTATGGGAAATCACCAGTGCATTACATGGTACCGATGGGGCATTGTGCAGTTATTACATTTCTCTGATATGTGCTTTTATTCTTTTTTTATCGCTAATTTGCTTGGGGACAAGCAACGCTCGGTTTGGGGTTGTTGATAACGCCACTTTTTGGCGTTATTTTCGGTACTCAAACCAATGAGATTGGCTTGTGTTCAAGTAAAAAGGCGGGTATTTTACGGTTTATCTAGTGGAATGTGCAGGTTCTTTGACAGGTAGTAATACTCGAGAAAAGAAGCTAAAAAGAGCCCAAAAAGAGCCAAAACGAAGCCCAACGGAAGCCCGAAATCCAAGCCCAAGACCCGCGAACGAACCAGGACCCGAACTGCGACCCAGAAACTGACCCACGCACCTTCTGAAAGGCGCGCGGTTTTCCACGCGACTTGCAAGTCGCGTGGAAGGTCGCGGGGCCCTATGTTTTGCGAATTTCAGCTTTTAAATCCGATTTTTAGGTCACTTTTCGATATCGAACTTTGGAGAGACGACGGTGGGCAGTTTAGGGGCGATTTTCAGAGACCATTCACGCCGTTTGGAGCCAAGATAGAGGATAGATCGAGGAGTAAGTCACGACGCATAGCGGATTAAATCCGGGAGAGGGGAGTTCTTCATAGTTTTCGCCATTACATATTTTACGTTTACCATGTTTGCATTCATTGTTTACTTTTCTTCTCCTGCGTTTTTGTCCCCCAACATCATGAACTAACTTTAAGATGTTGGGGGTTGGATTGAATTAGGTTTGTAAGCATGTGAACAGATGACGAATGATTTTATCAGTTTTTCCTTAATTAATGAAGTATGCAATTTTGCTCTTAACGCTTATGTGAATTTGGCCAATTTGCATTCGAATTGTTTGTTAGTAATTAAGTTCGAGAGAATTGATTGCTACTTAGAATTAGGAATTGTATGCCTAAGACGATAAATCGGTGATAGAGATATACCGAGTAAGTCTTAGTCCTTAATTGAACCGTTAGGTTGAGATCGAGAGATAAAACTTAACCGTTTAACAAAAATCTGTCGCTTAATGTATTTCGAAATCCATAGGTTGAGATCGAGAGATTAAACTTGTCCTTTTCAAAATAAAACCCGTTGTTGCTCGAAAGAGAACGACGGTGATTTTAAAGATTGGATTCATTAATGGGAAATAACTGGTAATTGTCGTGAGTTAGATGTTTGCATGTGAAAACCTGAGGATTTCCAACCCTCAACTATGTTCTCTATCTGAAGTCTCCAAAGTTGTTTACTGTTTCGTTTGCGTTTTCTTTCGTTCTTGCAATTGTTTATTTTAAACCAACCATCTTCCAATATTCGACAGTTCAGTTAATAGAGCTTGTAGTAATTGTGATACTTAGTTCCTAGTTCCCGTGGATTCGATACTCGTACTTACCGTACGTTATTACTTGATTTCGACACCGTACACTTGCGGTTAGATTTAGGGGGGTGATACCCTCCTTATCACAAATCCGGGTGGTGCATCCATATCGGGAGGATTCATAGAACTTGACGCTCTTTGTAACCTCTGTCTATGATGAAAGGTTCTTTCTATGTCAGGATCTAACTCAAAAGTTCCCCACGTTGGATTCGTGGCCTACACCACACTAAGTATGATTCGGACGATGTTAGAAAAACTAAGTCTTTTAAAATACTTTTAAAAACTTTTAGTGTGCCAATCCCCGGCAACGGCGCCAAAAACTTGACAGTGCTTTGAATACACCGATAGACGTGTAATAATTAAACCTTAATGCAAGTATACATTAAAATCTAATGTCGTCTTTCAAGTAATAATATGGTAAGAACCATGTATCGTCCCATAGAGATTGGAGTAAAAGCGTATCAAAAGTCTAATAAAAGAAATGGTTTCCAAGGATCAAGTCGAAGATTAATATTTGTTTGTTGGTGTTTGGAATTATCACAGATTATATAACAATTAATAAAGGATAGCTAGGGTGTAAGATGTTGGGGTGAGATTTAAACATAAAGTCCAGCAGGCCAATGCTGGAGCATTGCTACAGCATTTGTCTTTCAACACTTAAGTTCACCATCTACTTTTCAGGATTCCCTCTCGGGTTTTCAACGACTTACTACTGATCTAGCAGCCAATCAATCCATTCCTGGCATTGTTGTCATAACTATCAATAGCAAGGTGAAGCCTTCCAAGTATACGGATAAACAAATTCCTTTGTTAAAATCACTCTTCCGAGCTGATTCCCATATCAGTTAAGTTGATGTGTTCTAAACGGTCCATTCCTGGCACACACTCTACAGTCTACACTGTTACCATCCACGCAGATGATCAACTTATCGGGCAAAATCAATCCAGAAAAGACAGAGACGATAAATTCCTTTATCAATATCTCTTCCGAGCATACTTCCTTTGTCATTTGGATTGATGTGCATATCAATGGTTCATTCATGACACCATGGCACTTTAACATTTTCAAAGTGATCAACCATCTGGAAGTAACTGGACATTTTATAAAACTTAACACGAAATGGTGAACATCATTATTGAGAAACGATGTCCACTTTTCGTTATATTTAAAATCTCACCCTTTTATCTCACACCCAAGCTATGTAAACTTAGCTACTCATACTGAAATGTAAATGAATGGTAATATAAATTACAGAATTAAAATGCATAAAGTAAAGACTTAAATGTAAATGACTTGAATATAAAGTGCAAGAAAATAAAAGATTATGAGTTATTGCAGCAATGCTGGACCAATGTTGCAGCAACTCATAAATGCTATGAAGATCAAGAACAAAATGAAGAACAAGATGAAGATCATAAACTAGAATTGCATAAGATTAAAAAGAGGTTCTGCGGATCAATTGTAAGAACTGATCCACATAAATTGTCTACTGAAAATGAAAACCAACCTCTCCTATTTATACTAAGAGGAGAGAAGGTGAACATACTAACTATACTATTTAACAAGTACTTCTACTAATACAACCACTATTACACCACATGCCTTTAAAGTTTTTAGAGTTTACAAAAGACACCAAGCATCGACTTTAGATCTTCTAGAATATGGATGGAACATAGTACCAAAAGTCAGCCACAAAAGTCTTCTAGAAATCCATTCTTCATTCCATTCCTTCAGTCTTCAATGCTGCAGCATTGGCATGGGCTGCACTATATAAATAAACGCAATTAGCCTTCCTAAAACAGTAAAAGACAGGTAAATCAAATTCTTAGTTCCATGAAACAAATGGTGAAAATAAGTAAGAAAAATGACTCAAATGTTGGGATAAAATAGCAAATCCTAACTAAAAAGATAAGAAAATAATACAATATGCATTAAATAAATAATGCATATCACTGATCCTATAAAATAATTGTCTAACTCTTATGCTCAATACTTCATTTATCAATGTTCTGATTGACGAACTAATGAGGATTTTTCCCCATGCCAGATTATTGCTTTCTTCCAGATCACAATTTCTTGTCTTCATCACCATACCCCACTTACCTATTATATCCATAAATTTTTTTCCTTCCACGTGTGAAGAGGTACTCCGGATATCTTCAACCAGATTAATCTGTCTGACGAGCAGAAACCCTTTGACCACTTTCTCATACCTTTTACCTAGTAATGCAATCATGGACTTTATTATTAATAATGTTTAACATCGTCTCTTCCTTTTCGAACTTCAGGAGAATATTTTTCCCTCCCAAGTATTTCAACATGCATCCCTCCAATTTTTCTGATTTGCGTATGTTTCGAATGTTTTCCAGGTATCTATTGAGGTCACACTTCCCAGCACACACTTATTCAAAAAGTCTTGTTCTTTCCGTCTGCTTCCCAAGTCCCTACGATTTCCTGCCTTTGATCACAGCTTCCAATAGGACATTTCACGAGCCCCTCTCTGTCTCCACCTTCTTTAACTACTCCAGCATACGATCTAACTCTTCCTTGCTTCATGTTTTCTGGTAAGCGATGCACTTCTCTGAACATGTTTTCTTTCCCCTCGACACGCCGTCATTTTCTTTCCTGCCTCTTGTGTTTGCTAAGAACACTCGAAGCTTAAACGAACCAATCCAGATTTCATTCAGCCTCCTTTCCATCTCCTTTTCACCCCCACACAGTTTGAATCGAACGAAGCCAAATTTTTCTCCGTTCTTCATCCTCTTCTTTGCCAGTTAACACCTGTCACTCCACCATGCCTCTTGAAAGTTCTCTACAAGTGAATGGTCTCGCAGTTTTTTGGAAAGTTGAAAAAGAGGAACGACGATTGATCTCGGCATCTGGAACTCTTGGTGTCACGGTCCTGAGCGAAGTCGCTATGCATGCGATGTTGTCGGAACCCCATCCCCTCTCTCTCTCTCTCTCTCTCTCTCTCTCTCATCTCATCTCTACTCCCCGATTTGTTATCTGTATGATGGAGATGGAGGGAATGGAATGAGGTTGATGTTGTCGGATAGGATTATCGGAGGTGGTCGGAGACTCAGAGATGGTTGGAGATGGGTAGGGGGCGGTAACAGGGAAGGGAGATAGGTGGGATTTTTTTTTCTATATACGTATCTATACGGTAATATAATAACTATATATAAATGTAGAAAATACTTTTGTTTTATTTTATTTTAAATGAAGTACAAGGACTAAACTACCCTTGATCTAACAGGGTTAGGGTTAAGGTTAACGACATTAGAGTAAAGGGACCCAATCTGTATTAAAAGTGAAATCACAATGATCTTACATGTAATTATTTCATTTGAGAGATTCAATTCAATTCAATTTTTTATATAACCACATGGACGAAATGTGTCATTTACTCAAATGTAAGTTATAGGTCTTTTTTCATAGTTATTTTAATTTAGGGACGCAGATTATTTTGGACCAAACATATAAATCACTCTAAAAAATAAAACTATGCTTTGGCCGTGATTATTCTATTTAAGTCGAATAAAATATACGTTGGCCTAATATTCGTATTTGTAGATGATAATGCAATTTTACTCACATGGAAGATATTTGGCTATGTTTACCTAAAATTCATATTTTTCGGTATTTTATTGAATTTTATATGTTATTATTAAACTTACAATAAATGTAGAATGTTGAGATAAATTTGAGAATTTCGTGTCAATATAAAATAGTAGCAGGGGGTAATTTAAAGATATAAATCTAAAGACAGAAATTCAAATTAGGAGAATACCTTAAGTTTTTTGATGAGCTGTGAACGGACTTGACTAAGGGCCTGTTTGTTTGTGGCTTAATAGGCTGTATGGAAGATATGGCTGAATCGCACAACCATATCTTCATGTTCGGTACCGGCTGAATCGTCTAGAAGGTGACTGATTCGGTCAGCTACAAAACCTTGGTTCTTTGGGTTCAGCCACACATTTTTCCTATTTACCCCTCCCAACTACCAACCATTAAAAAGAAGAAAAAAAACCCTACAAACATTAAAGTCGTCTCTATCCATCAAACCTCTCAGCCCATCGATCTGCTCCTGCTCTTCCATCGCTGCTCATCTTCTTGCATTGTTGCTCTCTGTTTTTCTGCTCATCTTCCTCCATCAAACCTCAGCCCCATCGATAGGTATTTTGATTTCGATTTCTCCCTTCTTTTCTTTCCTATCGCTGCTCCTCATCAAAAATTCAACGCCATGGATTGGAGTTCTCCATCGATTTCTCTCCATTGTTTTCTCTGTTTCCATCGTCTTCAACCTCTGCGTCCCCTTTCTTTTCTTTCCATCGCTGCTCCTCGACCTTTGTTTCCATCGTCTTCAACCAAGAAAGTTTTTGGAAGAAAGAAGGTTGGGTTTTGATATTAGATATAAAAGTTGTTTCTGGAAATATGTTTGTGAGGAACTATGAACTGGTGGTGAAGAAAGGAGATTCAAAAGATATTTTTTAATCAAAAATATAATAATTAAAAATATGTTTTTTAGAATGGATTTCTCCTAATTTGGGTTTGATATGTTTTGAAATAAAGTAGTTTGGAATTAGGTTCATAAATATACATTGAGGGGTAAAATGGTTATTTTTAACATTCAGATTGTTTATTCAGCGCAACAACCGAACACCAACATATATGTTAACACTCAGACAACCATATCCACTCAGACAGTTATATCCATTCAGGTCTTAATAGCAAACGAACCGAACAGCACCTAAAACTTGTCGAAATATTGAAGGAATCATTGTCATTGTCATGTAGGGTGTTACTACGGATTTATTGATAACAACTTCTAAGGATATCAAAAATCGCAATAGGATATGCCAAGTGAGTTTTGTTTTGATATTGTTTAGATTGATACATGCATGCATGAGTTTAGGCAAAGGATCGTGTGAGAAGTTGAGGTTAATGTGAGAAGTAGATTTGAATCGTTGATTACTATTAATCAAATGTCTCCCATGAATTGCGACTTAGAAGGGAATTGATCCGATTCATCTCAGTGCATCTCATCCAAATGTGCATTCATTTTCTCATCTAACGATTGGTAACCACTTCTCACGTTTCTCACGTTAACCTAAACTTCTCACCGGAACCCAACCCCATGTGTTTAATGTGCATGTTACGCTATAAAAAAATCAAGGTTCAAAATGGCGTGAGGCGTGGCGCGGCGGACTGGCGGTAAGGTCAAGCCTCAAGTCTTACGAGTTACGACAAAACAATGGCGTTTTCCAAGGCGCGGCTTAAGGTGGAAAATCTGTATATAATATATATATGTATATGTGTGTGTGTGTGTTTATGTAATGTATTGAACAATAATGATTAAATTATTAACAATTTAGAAATTCCTGTTAATTCTTATAAAACGATAACCAAAAGAATTTCTAAGTTCTAATAGATACTAATGGACAAATTCTAATCGAATTTCGAAGTACACGGATTCGAAGAATCGAAAGTACACAAATTTGTAATGTCATAATGCGCCATGGCGGGCCACGGAGAGCTCCATGCCTTATCTCGACGCCAAGGGGTCAAACGTGGCGGCAAGGCCACGACTCGGCGCCATGGCAACGCCTAAGCGTTTTTAGAACTTTGCTAAAAATATATATTACGCACAGTTATGTGTGGAAGTTTGTTGTATTTTCTTAAAAACATATGATCATTCTTGCCCATGTCTCTAGTCTTAGCATACGCTTGTTGCAACTCAAGTTAGAAATCATCAAATGTATCATAAAAATAAATTTACATAGAGATCTAATTTATCATAGTAACGTATTTAGATGAGCGTAAAACTACTCGCCACAAAGATGACACGTTTATTTTGAAACATATGAAGCCATATATTCATAAAGACAGTACATAGACACAATTTCTCCAAAACATGTTTTAGGAAATCTTACATATTATTTCGACCAAGAGATTCACAAAACATAAGATCACCCCTAATATGATGCCACCTTCTCATCATCATTGTTGTTCTCCATGCCTGGTAGTATGAACAAGTCATTTGCGTTTATACGTGAACAATTTGCACGTATTTCCCCTTGTGTGCCTGTCAACACACTCAATTGGCTCATCGTAATCATTGAATTCACAAAGTTTTGGAAAAACAATGTTTGATTAATAGCAAAGCTCGTGACAATGCCTCGAGTCCTGTTATCTGTATACAAGTCTTGGTCTGAGGTGAATAGCCCTTGACGATTCATGAGATCGACGTAGTACCTATTGTCAAACACATTTGGAGATCGGATGTCCATGAAAGTGGTATTGGTTGTATTTAGCACAGGACACGTAATTCTTAGATTGTTGAAAAAGGTTTGGTCCATTGTTGGATCTCGTGCTGGGAAGAGGCGAGATTCGAAAGAAGTGCATTGGGCTATCCCGATGGTGTGGGCGCCAGAGAGCGCCACAACGTCTGTAGGATTGAACCCTTTCGTGGCGAGGGAATTCAATAAGGTTGTCGTGTTGGCGAAGGGTGGAGGAAGGTTCGCTAGTGTTACGTTTGTTGTGGCAAAGGTAAGCCCGTCACGTCTTCCCAAGGGTATGCTGTAGTTTGGACCACCAGACTACATCACGAACAGTTAAGTAGATATCAGTGCCATTTGATGCATATAAAATCAAGAAATTGTTTTAAATTTTAAAATCAAATAAAAAGGTGCAATAAGGTTGTTTTCTTTACCAGGTAGACCGCGTCACGAGCCGCAAGAGCAGTAATATCAGCACAAGAGACGGTTCGATTACAAGCATTATGCACGAGCCTGCGAAGGTTTTCGATGATAACGAATGCTTGTGCTCGCAAAGTCAAGTTTGGTATTGCACTTTGCTCACTTGGTCCGCTAGCAGAACCATCGAGCAAAACCGAGGCATCACAACCCTAATGATGTTGAGATTAAATTAATTATGTATGCAAAAAGATAACTATTTATTGAAATGAGCAAAACCGAGGCATCACAACATTTAATAGGTTCATGGATGTGGAGGCTGGTTATTCATCTTATTTGCAGAAGGACACCATGCCCCTCCATGTGACATCTTTTAAACCACAAAGCTATTTATTGAAATGGACATTAATATATATATATATATATATGCTCCGTAAAATGCAAATCTTGCATTTGTTGCACACCTTACAAACCATAGTGTGCATATGTGCAGAACCAGTGTGCATATACATACGTGCAAGAATATACATATAATGAGCATACATTCATATGGGATAATGCATATATGCAACTCAGATTATGCATATATGCAAATTGGTTTGTAATTGGTGCAATAAATACATGGTTTGTATTTGATTTGTATCATATATATATATATAAGATTTAAAAACTTTGAAATTTATAACATTTGTGGGAACTTTTATTTTAAGATATTGTTTCACATGATATATTCTCATCTAAGGGTAATGTTTATTGTATGATAAACATATAGTTATTTCACAATATGTTTGTTTCATATGTATTTGGTTCACAATATGAAATTTTTATAGGGGTAACTTTTGTTTCATAAACATGCTAAAAGTGTTCACATCGTAAAACAAATACATGTGAACCAAACACATTGTTGAAACAAATATAGTTGGTCAATATTCCAAATGTTAGTCTTAGATGGAAAAAAAATCATATGATATAACACATGATGCACTAGTTCTTAAGGTTACCACAACTTCATGGGTTCTCAAAAGAAGACCCTATATATATACTAGATCGGTACCCCGCGCGCGATGCGGCGCGAAGTATCTCGAATCTAAAGTCGAGAATTTAAAAAATAATTTTGTTTCATGTTCATATTTGGTTGAATATGATGATTAATTGATTATATGTCAAGGTTTTTAAGTAACTATATGTAAAGATTTGCTAGAAGATAATCATAAGAAAATAAAATACAAAATCTTGAGAGTTTTGAAGTCTTGAATCGATAAGGTCGGTATTTAATCATCCACAAATATTCGTATATATTTATGATATTTAATAATATAATTAAATCCAAAAATATTCAATATTGGGCTCATTTCGAAGGTATTGACGAAGCGATTACAATGGTATAATTTGTAAAAAATAGAAATGTTTTTTTAATGCATTTTAGTTCATATACATTATTTATGTTTATATGATAAGAGTCTAAAATGAAAAATAAAAAAGTAAGAGATTAAAATTAAACTACATACCTAATTATAAAGGTAGTAAATATAACGTATAAATTAAAAAATTTGAATTAAGGAGGAGTGAATGTGGGTGTGCTAATTGAACTTATAATGTAAACTGCGTCTAAATACATGTTTAGGCGGGAAAATACTGAAGCCGTCTCATCAGAAGACGACACGTGACATACTAGTTACTTATTTATTATATGTATAGATATGCACACACACACACACGGTGGTTGGGTTCTAGTAAGAAGTTGAAGTTAACGTTAGAAGTGATTATCATCCCTTGGATGAGATATATACGCACTTTAGGATGAGATGCACCGAGATAAGACGCACCGGATCTATTCCTACCTTCTAACCTTTACTTTCTTCTCACATGATACCTTTTCTCTCTCTCTCTCTCTCTCTCTCTCTCTCTCTCTATATATATATATATATATATATATATAGGTGCCTAATCAAATGAGAACTATGTAGTTTGTGATAACCGTGAGATCCAATATAGACCACTCATTTAAGAAAATTACTTTTATTATTAATTAAACACTAAAGGGTAATCTAGTAATTTTAAATATATTGACAACTCATAACCTCTCTCTATACCTTTCCATATCTCACGCCATTATTCTCTCCATCTTATCTCACCAACACTAAACCCTAAAAAAGAGTTATCTCTTTGCCTCTTCCTCAATCTCACCGGCGGCCGTAAAGTTCTCCAATCCAGCACCCCTCAAGAGATATCATGGTTGTTTTTGTCTCCTTCATCCAACAACAATAATCAACCGCATCAAACCCCTTCCATATGATGGTGAACTCCGCTCCCTCCCACCCCTCAAAGCAGTGACGATGTTGAACCACCGCCGGATTTCAAGTTCATGGCGGCGAGTGCAAACCCATCTGCAAATAACGAGTCACCAAGCAGTGGAAATGGCGCCACCACCGTTAATAACAGCGGTGGTGGTGGTGCCGCCGTGCAGTATATCGATGGTGGTGGTTCGAAGTCATACAAATATGGTCGAAGTCGTGGTTGCCTTTTCATATTTACTTCTTCTTTTGGTTTGTTTGGACGACTGAAGATCGCAAAAGAAGACGACGAGGAAATCATCGACATAAGTAGGCAAGACCGAAGACAATGATATAGATCTTTAAGACGATGACAACGGTACAATTTTGATTTTCAATCTCCCCCTCTCTGATTTCAGATCTCGCCGGAGATGTAACACAAATCTCGTCGGAGATGTAATATCAGAGATGTATCACAGTTTTGATTTTCAATCTCCCTCTCTCTCTGATTTAAGTACCATTGTTTACGAATTGTATCACATGTGGTATCACAGTGGTATCACATGTAGCATCATAATGTATCACAATGTTTTTTAAGTGTATCTTAATGGTAATTACAATGTAACAAAATGTATCTTAATGGTAATCACAGTGTAACACAGTAGATATCACTGTGTTACATTGTGCATCTTTGTATTTATTTTGGGTATCATAGTGCATTTTGTATGGTAACCACAGTGTAACACAGTGGATATCACTGTGTTACATTGTTTATCTTTGTATGTATTTTGGGTATCATAGTGCATTTTGTATGGTATCACAGTGTGTCATGTGTTTGTCGGAAAAAATTTCGTCGGAAAAAAGTTTGCCGGAGAAGAGAGAGCCGGAGAGGAGAGAGAAGGGAGGAGAGAGGATAATTTTAAAATACCTAAATTGCCCTTTAATTAAAATTTTAAGTCAATATTACCAAAATGAAATAGTTTCCTAATTTATCTCTGATTTATGGTTGAGATTGGATCTCACAGTTACCATAAAATATTAGGATCTCCCTTGAATGACCCCCTATATATATATATATTTATATATATATATATATATATATATATCTTAGATTATCATGAATTGCAATTAGTTAGTTAATTATAAATAATTAAGTGGATCATCTGTATACAAAAACAGTATTAGAGAATGGAAAAAAGATTCAAAAAAATCAATTTATAGATTGCCTTTTGGAAAAATATAAATAATTATGGAAATACTTTTTATTAGTGGAGGATAGTATACAAAACGGATTGAATGAAATATAAATAGAGCCTTAACTACAATTGGATGACAAAGTACTACCAATTATGGAAACCTATCCATAAATCTCAACCCAAAGTGGCAAAGTGGTAACTTGAACTCATACCGTTACTAACATTTTTTAGGCCCTGCGCGAGATGTAAAAATGGACCCTCGATAAGTACGATTTTTTTTCCAATATATTGCTTATATTATAAAAAATAACATTGAATTCATGAAATACTAATTTATATAAAATCGTTTTTTCGGCTATTCTTAGCGCAAGATCAATCAACAATTATTTCTAAATTAATATTATTTATCATATCATTTTTACAGAATATCATCAATTCGTTCCACCATCAAATGCATCTTATGATATACCTTTAATATATTGATTAAAATGATTTGAGATCACTATGTAGAGTATTCCAGGTAACACTTTAAGTGAATTAACATAAATCAGTTGTGTTTCTACATGTTACCTGATGTTGATGGTTTTCATCACCATTTTGGTTATAGTTTGACATCTCATTCTTGTTTTAGAGATAAGAGAGTAGTTAAGATTCATGCACTCAATATTAGGTAATAAGAAGTCAATAATGTATAAAAAGAAGAAAAATATAGTTTTGAAATCATAAATATAGATATAAGTTAGGTCATCTCATATAGTTGGTAATTGCTTTTTAAAATGTGGGAGTTTTATTAGTTAATAACAAGAAATCTATTATATTCTAATATAAAAATATAATTCATGTTGATGGAATAATCAAAAGAGTATGTGGAAGATGAGTAATGGAGTATATATCATGTTTCTAGGCAAAAAATGTTTTTAGATATTAGTACTAGATTAAAAAAAAAACTTAGAAAAATAATAAGTAATACTATAAAATGAAAGTCCAATTAACTTTTTATAAATTTATTGTCTAATGTAATTAATTAATACATACTTGGACTCATAGTATAAAGCTAAATTCTTTTTGGATCCAATTATATACTAATCTATTTTTTTTTTTCGTTTACAATTTTTTTAACTACTACTGTATAATATATATACTTAAAAAACTGGGCCCCTATTTCCTTTGGGCCCTGGGCGTACGCCCGACCCGCTCTCCCCCATGGATGGCACTGCTTGCACTACTAAACAAACCCAAATTTCCGGCAGAAATTAAAAAAGTCAAAATCCGTTGACTTTCGCCGAAAATCTGCAGAAAATTCCAAAAAATAAATAAATATATATATTTTTAAAAAAACTCGACATTATTTCGGTGGAATTTAATTAATTATTTTTTAAATTCGGGTCTGTCGGAAATCCGCCGAAAATTGTTTAATTAGTTAAAAATTAATTAAAAAATTAAAAATAAATTCGGGTCCGTCGAAAATCCGCCGAAAAACATAAAAAATAAAAAATAAATATTAAATCAATAAATAAAAAAATAAAAAAATAATTAAAAATATTTTCGGCGGAATATTCCGCTTGAAACCCGCCGAAAATATTTCGCCGAAAATAATATTTTTATTAATTTATAAATAAATAAATAAACAAATAAAAAAATATTTTCGACGAAAAAATCTGCCGAAACTATATTTCTTAATCATTTTGTTAATTAAAATTTGGTTAATCGGGCCTATTTTTTTCTGACGGCTTTTCGGCGGCCATATCCACCGAAAATGGAATTCGCCGAAAATTCCGCCGAAAATGGGTTTTTCCGGCGGATTTTTCCGCCTGAAACTCTGCCTTGTTTTGTAGTGTTGACAACGGACTTTTTATATGTTATAATATCTTTTTTTAGCCGTGAGTGTCCGGGTAACTTACGTATACCTTGACTGATCTCCGGAGAACAGACATAAAAATCTATAGTGTTCTTACATGACTTGAATGGATATCTGTTAGAAGAACCCCTTAAATATTTATGTTAAATCATGTATTTTGTTCTTCCAAATAAAGCTAAAGTGGGAATATGTTCCGGTCGTAAAGGTATAAGAGAATACCTTTAAATGTCCATGTCTTCATAAGAAAATTCGTTATTGTTGACAATTTAATTTATTCATTCAATCGATTAATCTAACAAAAGAAACAGAACAAGTTGTTGAAAATATCGGTAGTCTCATTTCATATATGTTGGAATTTCATTTCTCTTTTTAAAGAGTATTTTGAAAAATAAATCTCGGGTTTCACAAATTTGTTATGATATCAGAGTCAAGAACTCTTTCACCCACTTAGCCCTTTCACATCAGCTAGACTTGGACCATTCTTGATCAAATTAAAACTCTTTTGAAGAGTAAATTAATATGGGGTTCTACGTATCCTTTCAATCACGACAACGCACCCAAAATGAAAATGAAAAAATGAAGTAATTAACGTACTTGAACGAAGCAATCGTGGAAGTGAAGTCGAAGTAAACCGGCAGCTTGGCCGATATCGGAGTTGAAAACAGTCTGAAGCTGTTGTCGGATGATGGTTTCAAGCTGAGGACAGGTGGTCTGGTAGAATGTATACGACAGCCCCGGCGCCACAGGCGGCGTTTGAGCTTCTAATAAACCATTCAATGATATTAATACAAGTAGCAGCATGGATGAAGCTTTCAAGGAAGCCATGGCCATACCCATAGCTATATATGATCAATGACAGTTTTAGAAGGGGGGGCTTGTGGCTTCTGGCTAATGGCTCGTGGCTTGTATTTATAGACATTTATGTTATATATAACTATTTTCTAAATTATTAGATTTAAAAATATGTTGTATTTTTCTATTGGAATTTGGAGTTGCTGAGATGTATTGTTTAAAAATTCGGATATTTCCCTTTTTTTTGTCCAAATTTATTTACACGTGCATTTAATAATTTAATTATTGGGATTTGGGAACGGCCCGGATTCGAGATTGAGCATCCCTCCTTCAGACCTCCACGTGTCCACCAGAAAGATATTTACCACTCTTTTAAAGTTTAACGAGTGCATCTTTTATATAACGTAAAAGAAAATTCTATTTATGTAAGTAAATTTGGGTGATGTATGAGATCTCGGTTGAGACTTAATAGATTCATCCCTGACGAAACCGATGCAGGGCAGACACCTCGACGGGTGACATTAACGTGACCGATTGTTGTAGACACGTTTTGATTTTTAAAATGGTATTTTATGTGTTTCATATAACAATATGGTTTTTGATTATATTGCAAATCAGACGTTGCATTTCTAGAAATTATACATAACATTATTATTAAAAGTCGTAGTGTTACTCTGAATCAATCGGAGGGTTATGTTGTCTGCAATAAACTTATGTATACCTATTATTACGCCCTTACTGAAGATGAGTTAAAATTAACTGTTCAAATATTGTTATTCATGATGATATTGATCCAATTTAAGATCATCGATACGAAATATGTTCATCGAATTGATAGGTGAAAGATTTATCATCTCTATAAAAGTAAATCTCAGGGTTATGATACTGTAAAAACACAATATACGTAAACGCAACCAAAGATGATAAAAGATAAATGTCAAATGAAAAAGAAGCCTTGAATGTTAAAAATATCTGAAAAAAACTTGAATAAAATGATTAATGGTACTTATTTTGGATGAGAACAATGTTTCAATTTTTGGTTTGGTGGTGGAGTTGTTGATGCATTTATTAACAATTTATATGAATAATATATATATATATATATATATATATTATATGGTTGAGTCTCGGTGAGAAGAAAAGTTATATATTGTAAGAAATGATCTTCACTCTTGAATGCACATTAAGATGAGATGCATCGAGAAGATGTCTCGCGATGTACCAGATCAATTCATGTGTTTTTTTAGGGAAAAATGCACGAAATAGCAACATACTTTCATTTATTTCTTTATTATAGCATTGTACTTTCATTTTTTCTTATTACAACAATGTACTTTCAATTTATTTTTTATTAGGGCATTGTACTTTAAAAAATTTACCCATTATAGCATTGAGTAACATTTTAATATAAATTTACCCACTATACCAGGTTTTCATGCAACCTCATTGTCCACATAGGCTATCCACGCATACTATAATGCTGATGTGATATTTCTTATCACAACATTGTATTTTCAAAATTATTTAGTTTTTTTTATTTAACATAATCAACCATGTTAAAATGATTTTTTTTATTTTAATTTATTGTGGGAGTCGTATTTATGAACAAGGGTTTTAAATGAATTTTGAAATATTTTTTTAATGCCATGTAGACAGCCACATCACTTTAAAATGACAAATCAGCTAAAGAAAACCGGTTTTAAAGGTAACAGGTTACCCAATGCTATAATGGGTAAATTTTTTAAAGTACAATGCCCTAATAAAAAATAAATTGAAAGTACATTGCTGTAATAAGAAAAAATGAAAGTACAATTCTATAATAAAAAAATAATTGAAAGTATATTGCTATTTCGCGCATTTTGGCTTTTTTTATATTATTTGGCCACCTGTCTAATAAAACCATTGACATTTTGTTACATTACGTGCAGTTTTTAATTATGTTCTAGAATAAAGACCAATTCAAATAAAGATATATTTATTTATATTTTTCAAAAACGGGTTATTATAAGTTTTAATTACAATAATTCATATGGGAACCACGGTTGGACCTAATGTATAAGATACACTAGCACACGTCAGTGTCTCGTTCCTTGTCATAAGGGTAAAAAAGTTTAGAGTCAGGAAAAATGTCACCGCATGATGTTAGCTGTCACCCTGTATATTTAGAAACTACAATAATAATAGAAGTTTTGTTTAGACAACTTTTCTTGATAAGTGCGGGCTTGGATCTCATTTTCTTAGTTTTTAATTGTTACACCCCCAAAAAAAACAATTGGGTCGTAATGAGACGTCAACACTTAAATCATACGTTCATCGAAATAAGTCGCAGCGGAATCTTAAGCATTACAACAAGGTCTTTTAAGAAGACACGAAATACTAAACAACAACCGAACAACATAAAACTTAGGTCCGAACATAGGTAGTCTGCTAACGTAAACATTCCTCAATCCAGACCTTTGCCCTTATAGACCTCGAACTTTCCTGACCCTGAGATACACACTAAAGTTAGCTTTACGCTAAGTGAGTTCATGGTTTTCACAATGTCATCCATCAATTATAAAAATAATTCAGATACAAGTAGACATATCATAATTCATTCGCAAAATAACATGCATTTAAAAACAACATCTTGCAAATGGTTAAAGATTACATCTTGCCATCACATTTAGAGATTTACGTCCACTTGGCATGGTGGAGCTCCGTCCTTCCGTCCATCTCAAGTCAAGCACAGAGGTGCCCTCAAGCACGTGTCTTAACTTCCGTCCCATAGTTCAGTCCCAAATGTACCCCTTCCGGCACGGGCACTGACTAACGTCATCATTTGCGGTTTCCCGCCGTCCCATACCGGCGTCCCGGTGATGAGCCCCACACTTATAGCCACGTCTCATCACTTCAACTCCATCATTTAAAAACACATATCGTTCATAGCATGCTTTACATTCGATTTAAATCAATGGCATGCTCAAAACATTTCTCATCGCTAAACATCCCAAAAACGTCAAACATGCAACATATTTATGTATATAAAAGTGTAGCATGCATATCCTTCACAACAAAATGTAATACGTACGTGTATCGTCCTTTTATGCATCATTCAACATACTAACATGCATTTCATATAAAATATAGCATGCTCAAAACTCATTGCAATCATATAACATAACGTACTTACATACTTGCGTGTATCCCAGTTAAAAGTCACATGAAACTCACCTCGATTTGTGAAGGTTCACCCGTTACTTGGTAGTTCCGAATCCTACACGAAATCATAGCATTTTCTAAGTATCCTCTCGTTAAATAAATAATCATTCAACCATCGGACTCTTGAAGTCCATAAAACTTAGTCCATTATTTAATTTTATAAATCGATCCCATAACTAACATTATAGTCTTTCATCCATATATATATATATATATATATATATATATATATATTCAAGGCTACAGGGGCACGAGACCCAATTCTCCTTTTGGTTTTCCTTTTTTTTGTTTTGCAAAGCAAATATATATATATATATATATATATAAACAAATACATTCATCATGATTTTCTAACCCTCTTAAACCAAACTCAATGGTTGTTCCATATGCTACTCACAACCACCAACACATGACTGCTTTCATTTTCTTTTCCTTTTCTTGGCGACCTGTGTTTTACACAGTGACGACTTTCCACAAACAGAGATCCAATTTGTTCACTGGGTTAATGCATAAATCAACACTATTAAGCACCCAATTATAACAAGGCATGAGCTTTAATTTTAATCAACTTTAAGAAACATTAAATGACTATTTCAAACATCAACCTACCCCAACTCTAAGATGGTGTTTAAAAAATAGGGAATTTAATTAAAATACCCAAAGTTTGACTTTGACTTACCAAAATACCCATTTTT
The DNA here is from genome assembly GCA_033807775.1 of Saussurea involucrata. NCBI lineage: Eukaryota > Viridiplantae > Streptophyta > Magnoliopsida > Asterales > Asteraceae > Saussurea > Saussurea involucrata. The sequence goes on along the minus strand of CM066320.1, from coordinate 107,694,321 downwards.
CTCCCGTTTTTACAAAAATACTCATTTTTCCGCAAAGCGGATCCACGATCAGCAAAGACCATTTTTGACACTTTTTGAAACTTTTACCCCGCGATCACGGGGGAGTGTCCCGCAGTGGACCCAATTTCCTTCAATTTCATGATTTTGAATTGAAATGTTACACTTTCATGGTGTCTAAGTAATTTTAATTTTACATTTAACACATATAATCGTTTATTAACTAAAATACGTTAAAAAAATACCTTTTACTTTTAACAAATTACACCATTATAATCGTCTCTTCGATACGTTTGAAATGAGCCTAATCTTGAATATTTTTTGATTTATATATTTTAATATATATCATATACACTACATAAAAATATTATTTATATTTACAATTTATACCCTTATAGTTAATTATATAATTTATGGTACTCTTATAGTTAAAATATGTTTTATTTATTTTATTATCGATGGTCCAAGTGTAAGTATTAAAAATTGGCGGATGCTTTGTGATGGACAGACATCGAACCTTTTGTGCATACTCTGTAACTGCAAATAATTCAGCTCCAAACACACATGAATCGTCATTCGCCAAATACCCATTTTCACAATTTTTAAATGAGTCCAGTGATACCAACTTGTCAAAACCTCATTTCATATTCTTCTCGTGAAACCTTGTCCTATTGCCATTCACGATATCTATAAACACATACAAATAATAATGATTTAAAACAATTTAATAAATTAGTTAATATATGATTATTATGTTAATGCGATAGGAGTGCAAAACAAAATTGAAAAAAATAAGAGATATACCATAAATTAAATAATTAACTATAAGGGTATGAATTGTAAATATTAAAAATATTTTTATGTAGTATATATGATATATAATAAAATAAATAAAAACAAAAATATTCAATATTATGCTCATTTCGAACGTATCGAATGGACGATTATAATGGTGTAACTTGTTAAAATTAAAACGTATTTTTAACGTATTTTAGTTAATAAACGATTATATGTGTTAAATGTAAAATTAAAATTATGAAAGTAAAAGGTATAAAGTAAAGTAAGTAAATAAGTATAGGGGTTGAAAGTGTAATATTTCAATTCAAAATCATCAAATTGAAGGAAATTGGGTCCACCGCGGGACACTCCCCGTGATCGCGGGGTAAAAGTTTCAAAAAGTGTCAAAAATGGTCCCTGCCTGCGATCGCAGGCCCCCTTCGCGGAAAAAATGGGTATTTTGGTAAAAACGGGAGAGAAATGGGTATTTTGGTAAGTCAAAGTCAAACGTTGGGTATTTTAATTAAATTCCCTATATTTTATTTCTATTTTTCTAAAACATTTTCATCCATTTTTTTAATTCATATATAGAATAACAAAGGAAAAGACAAAAAAGCGACAAAGAAAATATTAAACAAAGAAGCATAGAGAAATAAATATAAAAAAGCTACATTAAAATAAATTTCAAGAACGAATTTGATTTTATAATCAGGGAAATTAATTAATATAGCCATTTTAGACCCTCTTCTTTACCAAATAGCTAAAATCTCTCTAAATTTACTAAAATAGCAACTATCCTCGTGACCACGCTCGCAAATACGAGGTCCTCCATCAGCCTCCAAAAATATTTACAATTTTGGCCTATGCTCGCAACCAGGGCTCGCATTTACTATTTTGATAAATTTAAAGAAATTTAAGTTACTTTGTGTTATAACCAGGTCCTCTTTTAAAAAGAGTCTTTTAAAAAGAGTTTGTAAGATAGGTGGATGAAATGTGAAGTCTAAAGTTGATGGGCTTTAGTGTAAATTGTTGGAAGGTATAAAACCCTCAAGGTTTTGCACAAAACGCTAGGTACTCACTTTATTTCCTGTTGACGGATGAGAGAGAGAGAGAGAGAGCAGAGAAGGAAAAGATTCATCAGAAATCTGCAAGTTTGGAAGAAGAAGGGGAAGCTTTCTGCATCAACAAACTCAAGGTAATCCCTACCATTTCTTAGCAATCATAGAATTCTAGAACCAGAGTGGTTGAGCAGGAATAGTGTTGTCTGGTAAATTGATTAACTCATAAGAGTAAGCCTGTTTACAGCTTAATAACCATATTAAGAGGATTAATAGAGTTAGAATAATCAATTAGTTGGGAAAGAGACTTAGTAACCGATTGAAATGGATTAATCTCCGGCCCTAATATTATTCAGTATTGCATCGCCAAATGACCGATTACGAGAGTCCGGATTTTGAGTCCGGAAGTTAAGATTCGATATTGTTGTCCGAAATGTGTTCAGACCGGAACCGTATGGATCCGTAATCCACAAAAGGGATCCGGAATTGAGATTGGGCCATAGGGAATCCGGAATCCACAAAAGGGATCCGAAATTGAGTTTGGGCCGTAGGGAATCCGGAATAGGGGTTGGGCCGGAATCCACCCGCGGAAGGGGCGGAGGCCGAGGAAGAGGACGAGGTAGACCACCGTTGCGAGCTGCCTCTCAGGCAGTTGGGAATGGTGTGGCAACCCGCGGAGGGAAGAAGAAGCCAACCACCCGTCGAGCTAAAAGTGCGGGAGCACCTGAGGTGCGTGAACCCCTACATCAAGAGAGTTGTAACATCCTAAATTTCATTATTATTATTTTAATAAGATTTAGAATGTATTTTGTATTTGGAGTAACCTTGAATTATATAGAGTGTTATAATTCAATTAGGGTTAAAATACAAATGTTGAAAGTTTAAAGATTTCTTTTGAGAATAATAAACTTAAGGGTTATTATGATTTTTATTTATGTATAAGGTGTGTTATGTTATTCCTTTAAAGTTTAAGGGAGTGTAGTGCCATTCTCTTAAAGTTGGAGGTTTGGTTGGTAACATGCTTATGACTCACCTCTTAATGGTGTGGAGGTGTCACACTAATAGTCATGAAGACTAAGTGTGAGTTGTGTGAGTTGGGATTGGGTGTGTACATTCGTTTTAGAGAGAAAGAGAGCCGAGAGATAGAGAGAGATCGAGAGAAGAAGGAGAAGAAGGATAGATTTTCTATCAGCTGGTTATTGTGATTAATCTGGAAGATTCATAAGTAAACTGTGGTAGTAAAGAAAGGAGTCCCTACAAGTTTAAAAAGGATTAAAAGAAGTGTGATTTCATCTCAGGTGAGTTTATTCAACTCTCTTTAAAATTCAGTAATTAATATTGAAATAGATGTTTTATATGTATGCATGGATATGTTTTATGAACTAGTACTTATTATTATTCTTGTATGCTAAGCTTGATTATCTACTATATGCAATTTGCTATAGGGTTATGAACTCTAAATATGATTTGAAACTTCATTGAGATCAATAATAAAGATCTATCTATGAGTCCAATAATGTAGATTAACAACTGAGATATTAACTTCCGTGCTAAGTTGCAAAGAGGGGATAGTTAAGAGATTGAGATGAGGAGCTAATAATATTCTTTATTTTTTATATAAATAGAATATGTTCGGAGAAATGATATATTGTATGTCGGACGCATATAGTAGTATCGATTATTACATATATATATATATATATATATATATATATATATATATATATATATATATATATATTATGTACTATGTGCTTTTGCTAAAAATAGGCATCTGGTCACCGAGGGCACTTGGGTACGGTATAATGGGAACCGACTACTCGCCATAGACCAAAGGGGTGTAATTTTAGTAATTGGGTGTACCTTGAATCATTGGGGGTCCCGGTTGAGTATCGCGACATTATAATCTCATTGGGACCATTGATTCTGAGGTGGAATGTGGAATAGGCAGATTTTGATTTGTAATTCCCATTTCGATCAGGGAAGATCGGAGATTTCCCAGTGATGAGAGGAAGATTAGAGATAGGCATAAAGTAATTTGTAATCTCTACTTCCTGATTAAGAAATAGGCAGGTTTTGACTTGTAATTTCTTGTGTGTGAATATTGACTATGAATCTGGGATGATTCATAGTTAACTCTTAAATTGTTGTTACGATTAGATGAGTTAGTCGTAGGAATGGGAGTGGGGCAGATTCCCCGATTTGGAAAGGAGTTGTCGTACGGTAAGATGGGTGAGAACAGGTTTGAGTTATCTGTTCATATTTTATTTATTAAATTTTATTTTGATTTGAGTATTCTCACTAGGCGAAAGCCTAATGTTTCAAGTTGAATCTTCTTACCAGGTACAAGCTCCGGGAAGTAGCGGGAATGAGAGAAAAGAACTTTTGGAAAGATTCAGACTTAGAGATACCGGAGGATCTAGTTATTCTTTGATGCTTTTGGGACGGTTGTTTAGAAAACTGGATTAATCTGATTGTTATGTTATGATTAGATTAATAAGTTATTTAAGTAATGTCGTTTGTATATAGAAACCTTACATTTGATCCTCAGGTTATATAAGTTTGAAAGTTTTGATCATAACTTGTGGTAATTTTAAGGTTTAAATTGACTCTGTTTTTAGGGTGTTTCAATATGGTATCAGAGCTTTAGTTTAAGTGAACTAGGTATGCTAGGGAGATACCTAGACTTAAGCTGTGATGAATTAAGTTATGATCCGTGAGATATGGGTAGAAGTACTAAGATGGGGTAGTCTTAAAGTCGACAGAAATACGCAAAATTGGTACTGTAACAATGGTAATGAGAATTCTCATGTGTGATATGTTCGCAATTTCAATTAGCTATTGTTATTATGAATATATTATTACACAAGCATACTTGTTTCTAAATTGTTACAAGGACTGATTAGCGGTAACGTATGTATTGTATGTCTAGTTGTATAAACCATTAACTGATGAGTATTCTTTTGTGCTCAATCAGAACAATGGTGAATACACCCCCGAGGTCTCCAAATTCTTCGATGGATAGGAATTGGTTAGACGAAGCTGGAGAGAGACAAACTGGATTAGGCGGAGTTCCTGATACGCCAACAGATTTTCTTTCCTTAGGAGGAATGCGAAGTCGAGTACATCCAGGAGGTACCAGTAATGTTGATCAAACGTCGTCAGATTCAGGTATGGAAGGACGAATAATGGATAATGTGACCCGATTGATGAATGCTTCAATGGAAAGGCAAGCAGAGATGATGAATACTGTGATGGGAAGACAGGCAGAGATGTTTACAAAGATGTTTAATGATCGCAATGTGGAACCAAGACGAACAGTGGTTGATACTAGTGTGATAAATCCGACTGTAAATCCAGGAGCAGAGACAGAAAGGAGGGTTGAAAGAAATTGTTCCTACAAAACGTTTCTAAGTTGTAGACCGCCAGAGTTCAAGGGAGACGAAAATCCAGTGGCTTGTATGAACTGGATAAGAGAGATCGAGCAAGCTTTTCGAGCTTGTGAATGTAATGATGAAAGATCCAATGTTAGATTTGGGTCGCAAATGTTGCGTGGAAAGGCGTTGCAGTGGTGGAATGTGTTGTCATCAACTGTGACGGAAGCAGCTCTAAACTCAGTCACTTGGAATCAGTTTAAAGCAAAGATTTTAGAAGAATATTGTAACGAACACGAGATGGACCGAATTGAAGAAGAGTTCCGAAATATCAAGAAGGGTAATATGACGGTGAGGAAATATACCGAGGTGTTTATGGAAAAGCTGAATCTTGTGGGGCACGTGGCTCCAACGGAGAAAGATAAGATTAAATATTACCTGAAAGGTCTACCGGCAGATATGATGACAAGAGTTCGCAGTTCGAAATCTGCCACTTTGAGGGAGACGATTGAAGAAACAAAGGTGATAGAAGAAATGTATGTGAAAGACAAGGAGGAGAAAGCGCAAGTTGGAGAAAAGAGAAAGTGGGAGGGTCGTTCAGAACCTTCTCAGAAATTAAGGTTATTCGGAAAGAACATTCGTAATGATTCCCGTAGGGAACCGAGTTGGTGTTCAAAATGCAAAAGTAAACATTTTGGCCAATGTCGTGTGGTCGGAAATCAATGTTTCAAGTGTGGGAAGATGGGACATATGGCGTCAAATTGTACAGTGCCTGGGTCGGTTTGTTTTGAATGCCAGCAACCGGGTCATTTTCGGAAAGATTGTCCGAAGTTGAAGAAAGGAGGAGATCAGGGAAGAAAATTAGTTATTCCCAAACCAACCGGTCGTGCATTCCAAATGACTGCTGATGAAGCGAAAGGGTCAAAAGACGTGGTCTCGGGTACATTTCTTATAAACTCTATTCCTGCACGTGTGTTGTTTGATAGTGGCGCAAATTATTCTTTTGTATCCAAGTTGTTCCAAAATAAGTTAGCTATGCCTGTTACTACTCTAGGAGATGCCCTAGTAGTTGAAATAGCTAATGGAGTCCAGTCTTTGGTTAAGGAGAGCCTGGTCGATTGTAAAATTGCGATAGAGGGAACAGAATTTCCTATTAACTTGTTGTTAATGGAAATTGGGAGTTTTGATATTGTTGTAGGGATGGACCGGTTGAGCAACAACCAGGCAGAAATTATGTGCGCAAAGAAGCTGATCCGATTTCCAATGGGCGAGAAAGACGATGTATTCGTATTCGGAGAGAAACAAGAAGGAGATGTTCCTTTGATATCAGTGATGAAGGCGCGTAAATGTTTATCGAAAGGGTGTTGGTCTTATTTAGCCTATGTTATTGATACAAAGTTAGAAAAGAAAAATGTTCAAGATATCAACGTGGTGCGTGAATTTCCGGATGTATTCCCGGATGATCTTCCAGGTTTACCAGTTGAAAGACAGGTGGAGTTTCGTATCGACATTATTCCTGGATCGGCACCGATTGCACGAGCACCTTATCGTTTAGCACCTGCTGAAATGAAAGAGATGATGACTCAGCTTCAAGAGTTATTGGATAAGGGTTTCGTAAGGCCGAGTTCCTCACCTTGGGGAGCTCCAGTTTTATTTGTTAAGAAGAAGGATGGTACCATGAGAATGTGTATTGATTACCGAGAGTTGAATAAGGTAACCATTAAGAACAAGTATCCACTTCCGAGGATTGATGATTTATTTGATCAACTCCAAGGTGCGGGATGCTTTTCAAAGATAGATTTAAGATCAGGATATCATCAAGTACGAGTAAGAGATGAAGACGTTTCGAAAACGACGTTTAGAACCAGATATGGGCATTATGAGTTCCTTGTAATGCCATTCGGGTTGACGAATGCTCCTGCTGTATTCATGGACTTAATGAACAGAGTGTGTCGACCATTCTTGGATAAGTTCGTCATTGTGTTTATCGATGACATACTTATCTATTCAAAGACCGAAGAAGATCATGAGCAACATCTTCGTGAGGTCTTAGAAGTTTTAAGAAGGGATAAACTATACGCAAAGTTTTCGAAGTGTGAATTTTGGTTAAAGGAGGTGCAGTTCCTAGGTCATGTAATTACTTCTGAAGGAGTTAAAGTAGATCCTTCAAAGATTGAAGCGATGACGAATTGGGAGACACCTAGAAGTGCATCTGAGATAAGGAGTTTCTTGGGTTTAGCAGGTTACTATAGAAGGTTCATAAAAGATTTTTCGAAGATTGCGTCTGCTTTGACTTTATTAACTAGAAAGAATGAGAAGTTTGTTTGGACGGAGAAACAGGAAACAGCTTTCAGAACTTTACGTCGAAAATTGTGTGAAGCACCTATTCTTGCCCTACTAGAGGGAACAGAAGATTTTGTTGTTTACAGTGATGCTTCAAAAATGGGTTTAGGATGTGTGCTGATGCAAAGGGGCAAAGTGATCGCATATGCCTCAAGACAGCTTAAAGAGCATGAAAAGAATTATCCTACCCATGATCTAGAGTTAGCAGCGGTGGTGTTCGCTTTGAAGCTGTGGCGACATTATTTGTATGGAACGAAGTGTACTCTTTATACTGATCACAAGAGCTTGCAACATGTTTTTGATCAGAAGGAGTTAAACATGAGGCAGCGAAGATGGTTAGAATTACTTAAGGATTATGATTGCGAATTGCATTACCATCCTGGTAAAGCAAATGTCGTAGCTGATGCCTTAAGTAGAAAAGAATATGGTGGGTGTTTGAAATCGATAAATGTTAGAATTGATGTAACATCAAGTTTGATGGAAAAGATAAAAGAAGCACAAGCGGAGGCCTTGCGAGAGGAAAACTTGAAAGAAGAAGTGATGGGTAAGCAACATCTTCAGTTGACTGAAGATGGTCGTGGGATTAAGTTATTTCAAGGAAGAGTTTGGGTGCCTAAAATTGGAGGAAATCGAGAGTGGATTCTCGAAGACGCTCATAGATCTAAGTATTCCATTCACCCTGGGAGTACAAAGATGTATCGAGATCTGAAATTGCATTATTGGTGGCCGGCGATGAAAGTATACGTGGCTCGAAAAGTAGAAATGTGTACAACGTGTTCGTTGGTGAAAGCTGAACATCAGAAACCTTACGGAAGTTTCCAATCCTTGGAAATTCCGGAATGGAAGTGGGAGAAGATTACCATGGACTTTGTGACGAAGTTACCAAAGACGCAAAAAGGTAACGACACAATATGGGTAATCCTGGATAGATTAACTAAGAGTGCTCATTTTCTAGCAATGAAAGAGGCATTACCAATTGAGAAATTGGCAAAGCTGTATATTGATGAAGTGGTGTCAAGGCATGGTATACCGGTGTCGATAGTATCAGATCGTGATAGTCGGTTTACCTCAAGATTTTGGCGATCACTGCAAGAAGAAATGGGTACTAAAGTTAATTTGACTACTGCTTTTCATCCACAGACTGATGGGCAGAGTGAGCGGACCATTCAAACTTTGGAAGATATGCTCAGGTGTTGTGTTTTAGATTTTGGTGGTAACTGGGATACGCATCTACCATTAGTAGAATTTGCGTATAACAATAGTTATCATTCGAGTATCGGAAGAGCACCCTTCGAAGCGTTGTATGGTCGAAAGTGTAGAACTCCGGTGTGTTGGTTAGAAGTCGGAGAGAAACAGTTTGCTGGTCCAGAATTGGTACAGCAAACAGCGGATAAAGTGAAAGAAATTCGGCAGCATATGAAAGCAGCCCAAGATAGACAGAAAAGTTATGCTGATCCGAAACGGAGACCAAAGGAATTTCAAGTTGGGGAGCGCGTGATGCTCAAGGTATCCCCATGGAAAGGTGTGATAAGGTTTGGAAAGCGTGGGAAGTTGAGTCCTCGTTTTCTAGGACCTTTCACCATTATTGAGAGAATTGGATTACAAGCCTACAAGTTAGATCTTCCACCAGAGTTGGAAGGGGTTCATAATACTTTCCACGTATGTTATATTCGGAAGTGTTTGGCGGAAGAGGAAGGTGTGATTCCACTCACCGATGTGAGAATAGATGAAAAGAGCCGCTGTGTAGAAGAACCAGAGGCAATTTTGGAAAGATCGGTTAGAAAACTACGTAGTGGTAAAGAGATAGCTATGTTGAAAGTACAGTGGAAACACCATAGAGGTACTAATGTAACTTTAGAGTCAGAAGAGAGTATATGGGATAGGTATCCTCATTTGTTTACCTGATTTTGATTTTGGGGACGAAATCATTTTCAAGTTGGGGAGTATTGTAACATCCTAAATTTCATTATTATTATTTTAATAAGATTTAGAATGTATTTTGTATTTGGAGTAACCTTGAATTATATAGAGTGTTATAATTCAATTAGGGTTAAAATACAAATGTTGAAAGTTTAAAGATTTCTTTTGAGAATAATAAACTTAAGGGTTATTATGATTTTTATTTATGTATAAGGTGTGTTATGTTATTCCTTTAAAGTTTAAGAGAGTGTAGTGCCATTCTCTTAAAGTTGGAGGTTTGGTTGGTAACATGCTTATGACTCACCTCTTAATGATGTGGAGGTGTCACACTAATAGTCATGAAGACTAAGTGTGAGTTGGGATTGGGTGTGTAAATTCGTTTTAGAGAGAAAGAGAGCCGAGAGATAGAGAGAGATCGAGAAAAGAAGGAGAAGAATGATAGATTTTCTATCAGCTAGTTATTGTGATTAATCTGGAAGATTCATAAGTAAACTGTGGTAGTAAAGAAAGGAGTCCCTACAAGTTTAAAAAGGATTAAAAGAAGTGTGATTTCATATCAGGTGAGTTTATTCAACTCTCTTTAAAATTCAGTAATTAATATTGAAATAGATGTTTTATATGTATGCATGGATATGTTTTATGAACTAGTACTTATTATTATTCTTGTATGCTAAGCTTGATTATCTACTATATGCAATTTGCTATAGGGTTATGAACTCTAAATATGATTTGAAACTTCATTGAGATAAATTATAAAGATCTATCTATGAGTCCAATAATGTAGATTAACAACTGAGATATTAACTTCCGTGCTAAGTTGCAAAGAGGGGATAGTTAAGAGATTGAGATGAGGAGCTAATAATATTCTTTATTTTTTATATAAATAGAATATGTTCGGAGAAATGATATATTGTATGTCGGACGCATATAGTAGTATCGATTATTACATATATATATTATGTACTATGTGCTTTTGCTAAAAATAGGCATCTGGTCACCGAGGGCACTTGGGTACGGTATAATGGGAACCGACTACTCGCCATAGACCAAAAGGATGTAATTTTAGTAATTGGGTGTACCTTGAATCATTGGGGGTCCCGGTTGAGTATCGCGACATTATAATCTCATTGGGACCATTGATTCTGAGGTGGAATGTGGAATAGGCAGATTTTGATTTGTAATTCCCATTTCGATCAGGGAAGATCGGATATTTCCCAGTGATGAGAGGAAGATTAGAGATAGGCATAAAGTAATTTGTAATCTCTACTTCCTGATTAAGAAATAGGCAGGTTTTGACTTGTAATTTCTTGTGTGTGAATATTGACTATGAATCTGGGATGATTCATAGTTAACTCTTAAATTGTTGTTACGATTAGATGAGTTAGTCGTAGGAATGGGAGTGGGGCAGATTCCCCGATTTGGAAAGGAGTTGTCGTACGGTAAGATGGGTGAGAACAGGTTTGAGTTATCTGTTCATATTTTATTTATTAAATTTTATTTTGATTTGAGTATTCTCACTAGGCGAAAGCCTAATGTTTCAAGTTGAATCTTCTTACCAGGTACAAGCTCCGGGAAGTAGCGGGAATGAGAGAAGAGAACTTTTGGAAAGATTCAGACTTAGAGATACCGGAGGATCTAGTTATTCTTTGATGCTTTTGGGACGGTTGTTTAGAAAACTGGATTAATCTGATTGTTATGTTATGATTAGATTAATAAGTTATTTAAGTAATGTCGTTTGTATATAGAAACCTTACATTTGATCCTCAGGTTATATAAGTTTGAAAGTTTTGATCATAACTTGTGGTAATTTTAAGGTTTAAATTGACTCTGTTTTTAGGGTGTTTCAAGAGTACCGCTTCAGTAGGTGGGGGAAGTCAGTTAGACAACCCGAGGAGAAACCAGAATCAGACTTTTGTTACTGAGGAGAAGTTTACGGCCGAGATGGGTAAACTGTAAGATACACTACAGCCGTTGTTGGAAAATCAGACCAAGAATTCATCAGAAGGGCGAACTAGAAGTGAGAACGAGACGAGGACTGAGGCGTCTACCCTACCTACGACTGTGGTAGGAAACCATTCTTTGTCGACTCTAGTGGTGGTTAACGAATCGAAGTCAGTGAAGGGATGTACCTTTAAGACCTCTGCGTCGTGCAAACCTCCGTCTTTCAACGGGGAACGCAATCCGGTCTTAGCTTTGAGATGGATACGCGAGATGGAGCTAGCTTTTGACACAAGCAAGTGTGCCGAAGAAGACAAAGTGTTGTTTGCAATGTCCATGCTGAAAGCAGACGCCATATTCTGGTGGGACGTCGAAACTGGCGGTAAAGGTTCAGAAATAGCAAAGGCAACTTGTTGGTCCCGAAAGGGTTATACAAGTTTGTAGAAGGGGGGGGGGGTTGAATACAAACACATGATTTTTACTTTTCTAAATTGTTTATTGATATGTATCAAACAATTTACAACTTGTTGCGGAACAAGATTAAGGACTAAACCTAATCTAAACAAGTTAAGAGAATCACTAAGATTTCTTGCACTAGAAATAAGTAAGAGGGAAAATAAGAATATTAAAGAGAAATATTCTAACACACAGAATAGTAAGAAGAAGGAAATGGCCGAGCTCTTCATTTCTGAAGTAGGGTTTCCTTTATATACTGCATGCATTTAATGCACAACAGTACAACTTTACACGTGGCAGCCGCTGATTGGTTGCATGGTTTGACTTCAGTAGACAACCTAGTGGCCGAATGATGAACAATGTAGAATCAGAGTTGGTTGTATGATTCTGGACAAAAGGGATGTCGGTTCTGACAAATCGTACGGAGACGTGCAAGGGGATAAGACAAAAGTAACTTGTAGAGGAAGACTTTATGATCAGCGTTCGCTGAATAAATCTTTATCAGCGAGTGATAAAGTTCAGCGTTCGCTGAAGTCTTCTACTTGAAACTTCACGTTGAGTGGAGAGGTCTTGTCTTAGTTGATATTCGCATTAGTTCATTAGTAGACTTGTCGCTGGTTCTTTGGCTTGATCTTCGACTTCAGCGTAGAACATAGTTGACGTGAAAATTTTCTTCAAGGATCATAAGTAAACAACATATTTTATCAGCGATCATCAGTGAGGCTGAACAGACTTAGGGCTCACTGATGAACAGTATCGCTGAATGTATAAATCAAATAACGAGAGTTCCCATTAGCGATAGTGAAACTCTAATACATATTGTCTACTTACAATTTTCACTAGGTGTTTCTCATAGAGTCATTATCAAATCATTGAGGGTTTGGATCAACACAACTTCATGGGAGTTATTCATTAAGAGGTTTGATAACTCTATTTTTAGAGTTATTATTTCCTTTTATTTTACATTTTATTTTGTCAATTTTAGCCATTTTCACTTCTCAAAACCCCCATTCTTGGTATATTTCACGAAAACGAGCAAAAGGAATGAACCATAGTCTTTAATAAATTATTTGGTGGAATTTGGTTGTTTTTCACGTTTTACCCGCAGTGACTTGCGGAGTGCCCACTCCGGATCCCACTATCAAGCTGACGAGAAGCAAAAGGAAAAAGAAACTACTAGTTGGGATGAAAATATTCTGGAGAAAGGAAGGTTCAGAGGGCAGGTCAAAATGAACTGGAAAAAGTACAAAGACACCTTCCTTAAAAATGAATAGTAAAAAGTACAACTACTTTGTCCTTAAAGTGACTTTTGGCAAAAGGTGAAGAGACCCCTTGGGTAGAGACTATTCATGGAGCTGATTACTGTGGGGTACTATTCAAAGGACAAGCCCATTGTTTGTACCCATGCTTTCTCCTAGTATAAAAAGGGACCTTGGCTACCATTTATTGCATTCACTTTTCTAGTAGTTTTTGGTAGATGTTTTATGTTGGTATATGCTTGTTTAGTCTTGAATTCTCTCAACTACCACATTAGTGTAGCTTTAGTTATTTATTTTACTGCATTAGTTAACTTTAAATCTCTGTATTTCTTTCTTGTAATTCGTAATACACAGTGACAGGGGCGAATTCTCGTTCCCCACTGTGGGCTAAATTCAAGTCACTTTCAGTTTTATTATGTGCAAATTATACTCTTTTGCTTTCTTTACTTTAGTTATGGGCTAAACATCCTTAGGGATGTAGGAAGGAGAAGTACCTTGATTTTATTAAAAATGCTTGAGTAATCTTTATACTTGGAATATTTGTTGTTTTGGTCATTCATTCTCGATTCATGCCTAAGGATGCGAACAAGCCGATCACTTGCAAGGATCTAATATCTAGTTCTTAACTCAGAAATGAGTAGAACGCAGTGACACGAGCTTGGATGATGCTAGGGGATTCGAAAGAATTCTTATGACACTTACGAAATTGAGGTCGGCACAGTGAGCTAATCTCATATGTAACAACCCGGTTCCCATAACATATATCATAATACATAACATTCATACATATCATTGATTTACAACAAAAGTTACATAACAAACCAAGTACGGTCTCATTAGTCTTGACATTACAAAATATATATAAAAGCTTCCTAATCAACATCCATCAAAAGCTTCCTACACTTCATCCTCTCCTGCCGATCCTTAACCTGGAAAACATATTTTTGAAAACAAAATGAGGGTTAGACCAAACGGGTCTAGTGAGTTAATCCCGGTCCTTTCCAAAATCATTATAAAACCTTTTATGTAAATCCTTTGTATCAAAATAGTTTAGATAAACCTTTGGTAATCCTTTCGTAAAATATAAACATACCACACGTATTTAAATACCAATCCAGACTCGTGCATCGTGTACATCTAATTCACCTTATTCCTCTACAAATGGCCATATTAGTTGGTAGCAAGCCAACTAATAAATCAACAACCGGTCCGCTCACCGGAACCCAGCTACCTGTCGGTCCGCACACCGGAACCCGACTACTCACCGGTCCGCACACCGGAACCCGGCTACACACCGGTCCGCACACCGGAACCCGGCAACAAGTGCACTCGTGTAGTGCAAAGCTTATATAAATACAATATATATCTCATTACATCATATTGTCATTTATATACACATAATCATATTCCTACCACATAATCATCTCATATATATATTTATACACATATATGTATTCCAGTTCAAAAACGTTTTAAAGCAAAACTCACCTGAATGCTTACAATATGCTTCCAAACCTTTCTCCGAGCTATCCGATCCTTTATCCAAAATTCTTAGAATCTGAAACCATGTACATACAAATATCTCCTTACCAACTTATGTATAAGACTTACTAGCAGGTTATGGACTCTAGATACATCTACATAACTTTTATCCTCAAAATTACCCAAACAGCCAAGTTATCCGGAAACCTCAAAGTATCCGGACAACTTTCCGGACAACACAAAGAATCCGGACAACATGAGGAATCCGGATACCATCCGGTATCCCATTCCATCCGGAAAAGTATAACAAGAAGGACTTACCCGGATAAAACCCTGTCCGGACACCTTCAGAAAGTCATCCGGACACCATCAACAAAACTACCCGGACACCTTCTACTTTATCCGGACACCAGTGTCGGTTTACCCCAATTTAACCAGAATTCGACATAAATATTACCAGAAGTGTAAATGATGTTTCTACTCCGATAGAACCCTTCTAAAAGCAATTATAAACACAAAATACAAAGGAACTTACCTTATTTTCACTTCCACATACTCCAAATTGAATTTCCTAGCCTTCTTTTCTTCTTTGGCTCCTTTTCTTCCCAACACACACACACTTAGGTTTTCTGGATGATTTTCTGAATGAAAATATCTGAAGTCTACAAGATGATAATATCAAACTTATTTTACCATTTTATCCCTTGAACTTCTCAATAATGACCCAAACACCCATAAGTTTATAATTTACCCAAACATACCTTAAACATCTAACTTTAAAGTTAACTAAACTTTAACGGAAAGGGGATTTAACTAATGAACTTACCCGGGGTATTACATTATCTCCCCCTTAAAAGAATTCCGTCCCGGAATTCGGTTAAGCAATAAGGTATGAATACCTATTACTACTACTTCGAACTTAATCAAAGCCATAGTAACTAACTGAATAGCCACCCCACACCCACCTATATCTCTAACACAGATAAGCAACAAAAGCACGGAAATACCAAAAACCATTTTGCACCGAAGTCAGATAACACCTTAGCACGTATAGAGTTTATAGAAATATACCTGTAACCTCATCAGGACTTTCTTCCACCTCTTGTTCCGTCATCTGAAAAACTCGACCCTTTGCTTTCGGTACCTCAGGCCCTTGTTTCTCTCCCGGTCTAACACTCGTTGGTCTTACCGTCATACTACCCTGCTGTGCTTTCCATTGCGGACAATCTGACTGAATATGATCCGGGGAATTGCAAACGAAACATAATCGGTTTGCACGACAATTCTTAGCGACATGTCCAGCCCCTCCACACTTGTAACAACTTCTAGGATCAACATAACAATTTCCTTGATGCACACGGTTGCATTTTGGACATGGTCTTTCAACTGGTCTGAAAGATGAATAACTATCAAACCTCGGGGATTCATATTCTTCCGAATCGTACATCGTTTCTTCCAGTTTTCTTTTCCCAGCACTCTTATCACCAATGTCTCTCCGGTTATCCTGTTCCACATTTTCCGCGGCATCCACTGCGGCTGAGAAGGTATCGGGTCCTCTTGCAGTCACTAGCTTTCTAATTTCTGCATTTAACCCAAAAATAAACATTTCCATCTTTAGAGCCTCCGTGGCAACATAGTACTCCGCAAAGCGAGACTTCTCCAGAAAGAGAGCGGTGTAATCCCTAACCGATAAACTTCGCTGGTGTAGGTTCATGAACTCCTCTTCCAACTGTCTAACTGCTGCTTGAGAACAAAACTGTCCTTTGAATGCTGTTGTGAATTCGTCCCAAGTAAAAGTAGAGTATACATCCGACCTTGTGGAATCAATGTGAGCTTCCCACCAGTACAAAGCTTCTGCCTTCAACATCGCCGTTCCGTATAATACTATGTCCTCATCCGCACACTTACTGGTCTTGAAGATGGCTTCTATTTCCTTTAACCATCTCATCACCTTCACTGGGTCTCTATCTCCTGAGTAAGTTGGAGGTCTACAGTTTAAGAACATCTTGTAATCACACCTTCTTGACACTGGTATGACCGCAGGTGTAATGGGCATTTCGTCTTCCAAACCAGGATCTGGTGTTTCAGTATGACGAGCTTGGTCGAACATAGCCTGGATATTTGCTTGAAGTCTTCCCATTTCCGCCATCAAATTGTCTCTGGTAATAAACTCCGTACCTCGCCCCTGAACTCTGCCTCCGGTTCTGCCCCCAGTTCTACTCCCCGTTCTACCTCCGGATCTACCTCCCCCTCGCTCTCCTCTTCTTCCCCCCGTTCCTATTGGTGGATTCGTACTATTCGGATTTCCTCCATCTCTTCTATTCGTATTTCGAGTACCGCTTGCCATTCTGTAGATTCAGACAAGATTAATATACACATAAGCACATACCCCATTTAATAAGGTATCCCAGTCCAAACATGCACCTGTAAGATCACAATTACACTGGCCAGGTGTAATCTGAAATTACCTTACATGATGTTCCTTCTATCTTTTATACTTAGCATCCCAAGGTTCTAATATATCAAGGACATCCTACTTCACATGCAGTTTAAGTCTAGGTACGGGTACAAATACCTAAATCCCTTAAACTAGGGCTCTGATACCATTTGTAACAACCCGGTTCCCATAACATACATCATAATACATAACATTCATACATATCATTGATTTACAACAAAAGTTACATAACAAACCAAGTACGGTCTCATTAGTCTTGACATTACAAAATATATATAAAAGCTTCCTAATCAACATCCATCAAAAGCTTCCTACACTTCATCCTCTCCTGCCGATCCTTAACCTGGAAAACATATTTTTGAAAACAAAATAAGGGTTAGACCAAACGGGTCTAGTGAGTTAATCCCGGTCCTTTCCAAAATCATTATAAAACCTTTTATGTAAATCCTTTGTATCAAAATAGTTTAGATAAACCTTTGGTAATCCTTTCGTAAAATATAAACATACCACACGTATTTAAATACCAATCCAGACTCGTGCATCGTGTACATCTCATTCACCTTATTCCTCCACAAATGGCCATATTAGTTGGTAGCAAGCCAACTAATAAATCAACAACCGGTCCGCTCACCGGAACCCGGCTACCTGTCGGTCCGCACACCGGAACCCGACTACTCACCGGTCCGCACACCGGAACCCGGCTACACACTGGTCCGCACACCGGAACCCGGCAACAAGTGCACTCGTGTAGTGCAAAGCTTATCTAAATACAATATATATCTCATTACATCATATTGTCATTTATATACACATAATCATATTCCTACCACATAATCATCTCATATATATATTTATACACATATATGTATTCCAGTTCAAAAACGTTTTAAAGCAAAACTCACTTGAATTCTTACAATATGCTTCCAAACCTTTCTCCGAGCTATCCGATCCTTTATCCAAAATTCTCAGAATCTGAAACCATTTACATACAAATATCTCCTTACCAACTTATGTATAAGACTTACTAGCAGGTTATGGACTCTAGATACATCTACATAACTTTTATCCTCAAAATTACCCAAACAGCCAAGTTATCCGGACAACTTTCCGGACAACACAAAGAATCCAGACAACATGAGGAATCCGGATACCATCCGGTATCCCATTCCATCCGGAAAAGTATAACAAGAAGGACTTACCCGGATAAAACCCTGTCCGGACACCTTCAGAAAGTCATCCGGACACCATCAACAAAACTACCCGGACACCTTCTACTTTATCCGGACACCAGTGTCGGTTTACCCCAATTTTACCCAGAATTCGACAGAAATATTACCAGAAGTGTAAATGATGTTTCTACTCCGATAGAACCCTTCTAAAAGCAATTATAAACACAAAATACAAAGGAACTTACCTTATTTTCACTTCCACATACTCCAAATTGAATTTCCTAGCCTTCTTTTCTTCTTTGGCCCCTTTTCTTCCCAACACACACACACTTAGGTTTTCTGGATGATTTTCTGAATAAAAATATCTGAAGTCTACAAGATGATAATATCAAACTTATTTTACCATTTTAGCCCTTGAACTTCTCAATAATGACCCAAACACCCTTAAGTTTATAATTTACCCAAACATACCTTAAACATCTAACTTTAAAGTTAACTAAACTTTAACAGAAAGGGGATTTAACTAACGAACTTACCCGGGGTATTACATCATCCCACTGGAGTAGTAGGCAAGCTAGTTGGTGTATCTAAAAACACTTAGAGTATTTGTCTCTACACATTCCATCGAGGCCTGAAAAGGTCCATTTTTGAGATTACCATTAACAAAACAATAAATACTAAGAGTATGAGATTTTTATCCTAACGGTGTGAGTATTTTGTAACCAGGCTTTTCTAGCGAAAATGTCCACCTCGAATACAAGGATCACTTTAAAGACCAAGTATTTAGTATAAAATCTAGGGAAAATCTAACCTACATTCCTTCCTTTTAAACCTTAGTAAAATCGTTAAAGTAGCTATTTCACCGAACAAACCAAAATATTGCTTCTTCTGTTATTGAAACCAGTAAAAGTAGCTCATGAGAACCGTATTGTCTTGATTGTCCAGTCTCTGTGGATTCGATTCTGGTATTTTACCAACTATTACTTGCTGTGACGATCATAGTGGACAGTGTACACTTGCACTTCCCACTGTGGACAGTTTGCAACCCACTACGATTAAAACACACATTTCACACGTACCAAGTTTTTGGCGCCGTTCCCGGGGACTGGCGTGATTTTAAATCTCAAGACATTAGTTTTTGTTCGAGCCCGAGTCACTCGTTTTTCTAAGCTGTTCGTGTTGTATGCCACGACGACAACTCGAACATTTGGTTCCAATAGATTTTGAAATAGAAAAAACGTTGCGAAAAACATGAAGAAGCAAGAAAACAAATCGACAACCCCCTGTGATCCCCACTGTGAACATGGCCGAAAGACCACCTGTCATGGAGACCACAATAACGATTGCCGATAGCAAAGATCGAAAAATACGGGACTATGCTACTTCCGGAGCTAGTGATTTAAGCTCCGGGATTCTAAGGCCCAACATTGTAGCAAACCATTTTGAACTTAAACCGGTAATGTTTCAAATGATCCAATCCATGGGTCAGTTTGGAGGATCACCAACTGAGGATCCGCACTCACACTTAAAATCTTTTTTGGAAATGACCGATTCCTTTCAGTTACAAGGTGTGAGTGATGAAGCATTAAGACTAAGACTTTTTCCTTTTTCACTAAGGGATAAGGCGAAGTCATGGCTGAACTCGCATGCACCTCACTCGATAACCACTTGGCAAGAACTTGCCGATAAATTTTTGCAAAAATACTTTCCTCCAACGAGGAATGTAAGGTATCGAAATGATATAATTTTGTTTAGGCAAGAAGAAGATGAGGCTGTTTCGGATGCTTGGGAACGATTTAAAGATTTACTTCGAAAGTGCCCACATCATGGAATCCCACATTGCATCCAATTGGAGACCTTTTACAATGGTCTTTCCAATGCAGCCAAAATCATCTTAGATGCAACAGCCGGTGGAACATTCACGAGTAAAACCTAAAATGAAGGATATCAAATCTTAGAAAAAGTGTCCAACAACAATACCGAGTGGTCTAATCCTAGAGCGGTAGTACCAAAGACCAATACCATCGATTCCAAAGCGCTCAAACCATGAATGCACAGTTAGTGGCCTTAACAAAAATCGTTTTGAATCAAAATAGAGGCCAAGTCAATTCTGCAACTCATCTAGCCGAAAACTGCTCCCTCTGTGGAGAAGAGCATCTTTTTGACTATTGTCCAGCAAATCCCGAAGCAGTTAATGTTATAGGAACCAACCCAAGAAATAATCCATACTCACAGACTTATAATCCAGGTTGGAGAAACCACCCAAATTTCTCTTGGGCTGGTAATCCAGGACTCCAACCCCACGGGGCGAGTCATGTCCAGCAAAGACCACACAATCCCCCTGGATTTCAACAACATCACAGTGGGCAGTCCTCACAGAACTTTCACCAAGGACAGTCCTCACAACCATACCAACTACGATCCAATCAACCAGCTGAAGTTCAACAATCGATTGAATCTATTCTCAAAGGTTTTATGAATCAAACTCAAGCAGCCATTAGGAACATAGAGACTCAAGTAGGACAACTAGCCGTTGAAGTTAAGAATAGACCACCAGGGACATTACCTAGTGACACCGAACACGCTAAGGTGATAGGAAAAGAGCACATCAAGTCCATCACTCTGAGGAGTGGAAAGGATCTGAAAGATATCGTTTTTGAGTCTGATGATTCGCCTCAAATACCCACTGTGGTCACCACAGTGGGCACTTTTCAAGTCACTGTGATCCCCACAGTGGGGACCGACATCCCTGACCTTCCCACTCTTGGACATGTTCCAAAGCCTACTGTTCCAAAGCCAATACCACATCAAGCTCAAATTAACCCACGAAGTATTCATTTTCCTGAAAGAATGAAGCCGAAAAATGTCGATGTTCAATTTAAAAAATTCTTAGATATTTTTAAACAACTTCACATTAACATACCCTTGGTAGAGGCTCTCGAGCAAATGCCAAGCTATGTTAAATTTTTAAAGGATATTTTGAACAAAAAAAGAAAGTTGGGTGAGTTTGAGACTATGGCTTTGACCGAAGAATATAGTGCCCTCCTAACTAGCAAGATCCCACCTAAGTTGAAAGACCCGGGTAGTTTCACCATTCCATGCACAATAGGAGGACAAGAAGTAGGTCAAGCACTCTGTGATCTAGGAGCTAGTGTCAACCTGATGCCGTTATCCATTTTTAATAAGTTAGGTATTGGAGAAGCTAGACCCACAACCGTGACTTTACAACTAGCCGACCGGTCCATTGCTTACCCAAAGGGAAAAATAGAAGACGTTTTGGTCCAAGTGGATAAATTTATCTTCCCTGCCGATTTTCTAGTTCTAGATTATGAGGCCGATAAAGAGATCCCAATCATCTTAGGACGTCCGTTTTTTGCAACCGGACGAACTTTGATTGATGTGCACAAAGGAGAACTCACGATGAGAGTTAATGACCAAGAGGTAACATTCAATGTGTTTAAATCCCTTAAGTATATAGACACCGAAGACTGCTTTGCTTTAAGTTCGATTTATGGATCCTACAGTCTTTGCACAGTGGCCACAGTGGGACGTACAGTGCCCACAGTGGGGAGTGAGAGTGAGCACTCCGACCTTGAGAGTGATGACACTTTTGAGGATGAGTATAACGAAATTGTGGCAGCCTTTGAACCTTTGGATTTTAAGGACATAAATGTTTAGCCCCCTTCAATAGAACAACCTCCCGAGTTAGAACTTAAACCATTGCCTTCCCACTTGAAATATGCTTATCTCGCTAAAGATAATAAACTTCCCGTTATTATCTCTTCCAAACTTAGCGAGAAACAAGAACAACGTCTGATTGATTTGTTGATGAAGCATAAGAAAGCAATTGGTTGGACCATAGCGGACATTAGAGGTATTAGCCCCTCTTTATGTCAACATAAGATCAACTTGGAGAGTGACCACCATGCAAAAGTTCAACCTCAAAGAAGGTTGAATCCCATAATGAAGGAGGTAGTTAAGAAAGAAGTTTTGAAGTGGTTAGACGCCGGTATCATCTACCCAATAGCTAGTAGCAATTGGGTGAGCCCCATCCAATGTGTCCCTAAAAAGGGAGGGACGACCGTAGTGGAAAACGAAAAGAATGAACTCATCCCCACTAGGACTGTCACGGGGTGGCGAATATGCATGGACTATAGACAACTCAACCTAGCCACTAAGAAAGACCATTTTCCCCTACCTTTCATCGACCAAATGCTTGATAGGTTAGCGGGAAATGAATTTTACTGTTTTCTAGATGGATACTCCGGATACAACCAAATCCATATCGCCCCCGAGGACCAAGAAAAGACCACCTTTACTTGTCCCTACGGTACTTTTGCATTTCGGAGAATGCCATTTGGATTGTGTAATGCCCCCGCCACTTTCCAACGTTGTATGATGGCCATTTTTACCGACATGATAGAGGACACCATAGAAGTTTTTATGGATGACTTTTCTGTGATAGGGACATCGTTCGACAACTGCCTAGGAAATCTAGAAAAAAGCCTAGTGAGATGCGAGACCCACGACCTTATTTTGAATTGGGAAAAATGCCATTTTATGGTAGAAGAGGGTATTGTCCTAGGTCACCTTGTTTCAAAAAGAGGGTTGGAAGTTGACAAAGCCAAGCTTGAAGTAGTGGCACAACTTCCCGAACCCACAACTGTAAAAGGCCTACGTAGTTTTTTGGGTAACGCAGGTTTTTATAGGAGGTTCATCAAAGATTTTTCAAAAATTACCAAACCCCTATGTAACCTGTTGCAGCTTGAAAAAGAATTTATTTTTACCCAAGAATGCCGGGATGCTTTCGAAAAAATCAAAGAGGCCTTAGTTACTGCACCCATAGTGACCACTCCTGACTGGTCACTCCCCTTCGAGGTCATGTGTGACGCGAGCGATTGGGCAGTGGGGGCAGTTCTCGGGCAAAAGAAGAACAAAATCTTTCACCCCATTTATTATGCAAGTAAAACACTGATTGAAGCTCAGATTAATTATACTGTCACTGAAAAAGAATTACTTGCGGTGGTGTTTGCTTTTGATCGTTTCAGGTCATATTTGATAGGGACGAAGGTAATAGTGCACACGGATCATGCAGCGATAAAATACTTGATCACGAAGGCTGATTCCAAGCCTCGGTTGATTAGGTGGGTTCTATTGTTGCAAGAATTCGACATTGAGATCGTTGATAGGAAAGGAACAAGCAACCAAATAGCTGACCACTTGTCCAGGCTCGAGAAGATAGTGGGCACTGTTGACCCCACTCCGGTCAAAGAGAATTTTCCCGATGAGCAATTGCTAGCAGCTCAACATCACGAAAATAATATTCCTTGGTATGCTGACATTGCAAACTTTTTAGCAAGTGGACTAAAACCCCACGGGATGAGTGGACAACCATTTAAAAAGTTTTTACATGATACTCGTCAATATGTTTGGGACGATCCTTTCTTATATAAGATAGGGACGGACCAAATATTGAGACGTTGTGTCCACGGGAGTGAGCAACATCATATACTCCAAGGTTGTCACACATCCCACTACGGTGGCCACTTTGGTGGAAACCGCACTGCTGCAAAAAATTTACAAAGTGGGTTCTTTTGGCCCAATGTGTTTAAAGACTCTTTTGCATTTGTGAAAAATTGTGAGCAATGTCAACGCACCGGGAACATTTCACAAAGGAACGAAATGCCTCTTAACAACATTCTAGAGGTAGAACTTTTTGATGTTTGGGGGATCGATTTCATGGGTCCTTTTCCAAATTCAAACAATAATTTTTATATCTTGGTAGCGGTAGACTATGTTTCGAAATGGGTGGAAGCCGTTGCTTGTCATTCTAATGATGCCAACACCGTGGTGAAACTTTTGCATAAAAATATTTTCACCCGATTTGGAACACCACGGGCATTAATTAGTGACGAAGGCACCCATTTTATAAACAAAGTCATGGCCTCGGTCCTTGCTAAATATGATATACATCATAGAGTGGCCACCGCGTACCACCCGCAAACCAACGGTTTAGCCGAGCTTTCAAATCGCTAAATTAAAAGTATTTTAGAGAAAGTCGTTAAACCACATCGTAAAGATTGGTCAACCAAACTTGATGATGCTCTTTGGGCCTATCGCACGGCCTACAAAACTCCTTTGGGAATGTCTCCATTTAAATTAGTTTTTGGCAAAGCGTGCCATTTACCGATTGAATTGGAGCACAAGGCATTTTGGGCCCTTAAAGAGCTTAACATGAGTGAGGGTGCTGCGGGAATTAAAAGATGTTTGCAATTGCATGAACTAGAAGAGTTGCGTTACCACTCTTATGAAAACGCAAAGTTGTACAAAGAAAAGACCAAGATGTGGCACGATCGAAGAATCAACCATAGGGAATTCATGGAAGGCCAACATGTATTATTGTTAAATTCTCGTCTTAAACTCTTTCCGGGTAAGCTAAAATCCCGATGGACGGGACCATACACCGTGGTCAAGGTTAGTCCCTTTGGAACAGTGGAGTTAAAGTCCCCACAGTCTGATCAAACATTCAAAGTCAATGGGCAAAGAGTGAAGCATTTTCTGAATGAAAGTGCCCACATTCCATCCCACTCTCCACCCCACTATGGTTAAGCAATGTCACAACCGTTTGTAAATATTTTATTTTAGTTATTTGCTGTATTTTTATTATTTTTGGTATTTTTGATTCTGCATGGTAGTTTATTTTGCATGTGTGTAGGAGAGATTGTCGATTTTTGAAGAAAAGGCCAACAAAAAGCATCGCAGTGGGCAGGAACAAGTCCCTGCGTTCCCCACTGCCAATCTGGCGCATGAAAGGACAAGTTTGGTGGCCTAATGACTGACATACATCACCTTTTTCTTACACAAGATGTCACCTTTTGCTGTCACTTGTCCCTTTAGCCTTGTTCCAAGAAAAAACCATCATTTCTTTTCTCTTTCTACTCCCAAGCGTTCCCTCCTTTACCAAAAAGCAAAACAAAACTTTTCAAATCCTAAAACCACTTAACTCCTCCAAAACCACTTTTCTTCTAGACAATTCAAAATACTCCCTCTTCTTCTCCATTGCTCTCTCACGAACCAAAATCACAAATCCTTCCCAAACCCTAACAATGGCCAGGAGTAGGAGATTGAACACGAACCCGGATGCACCCACCCGTGCGGCGGTCCGCCGCAGAACCACCGAGGACCACCAGCCAGAAACTATCACCGACGACCTAAACGAACCGTCGCCAGTCTCCGGCGACAATCCGATAACCTCTGATGCACCGGACGCAAGTTCCTCTAAACACGAAAGCCCGAAGGCTATGTCTTCTTCACGAGTCTCGGACACCAGCACCATCCATTTCGATACCGAGGCATTACAAGCTGAGGAAGAAGAAAGAAGATTAGAGGAGGAGTTCAATCAAAAAATGGCTGCCATTCGAAAACGAAAAGAGGAAGTCGAAAAGAGGCGAAGAGAGGAGGAGGAAAGAATCCGAAAAGAAAAGGAAGAAAGAAGAATAGAGGAAGCAAGGATTAGGGCTGAAAAAGAGAGGATTTTCAAAGAGGAAAGAAAGAGGGCTGAGGCAGAGATATTTATTGAAGAAGAGGAGTTGCAAAGGAAGGTTGAAGAAGATTACCAGTACCAGTACAGCAAACTTGGAATTGATATGGAAAGGGATGCAGTTCTGAAAGATGCCCAGAGTGGGGAGAACCCCATTCTTCGAGCCATGAGGAAGAAGGGAGTGGTCACCAGGTCTAAGGTGACCATGGCACAGAAAGAACCGACCAAGAAGCCAAAAAGACAAGCGTCACGAAAAGGTAAAAATCTCGAACCCTCTTTGAGTTCATCCTCTATGGAAATTGATGTTGGGGATGAACAAATCCAAGCCAAAAACCCACATCAATCCACAGTGGGCACTGAGCATGACCCCAGTGGGGTGCCCAGACAGTTCACCACTCCAGAAGTGGCTGCCCACTATGAATGCATTTCAAAACAGAAACTGAACTTAGAGAGGGGTTTCGACCCCGACTTCATTGAGGCCAACCCATTTATTAAAGACCGAATTGTGGCGCAAGATTGGTCGATTATAACCTCTGCCAATCGCCGCGCAAATGCCTCTTTGGTGCGGGAATTTTGCGCCGAGGCCTCTCAAGCTAAGGAATCCATTGTAACAGTCCGGGGCAAAAGATGGCCAGAGGAGGTGTCTACACGCTAGCTCCCTCACTACCGAGGCCGCTGTGTGGTTCCAATTCCTCCGTGCCTCTTTGTCCGCAACCTCACATGATACAACTTTGTCAATGTACAAGTGTGCCTTATTATACTACATTCTCGCTGGGAAAAGGATCAACGTGGGAATTGTTATGTATGCGGCCATTGATCAAGCATGAACCCGAAAGAAGGTAATCTTGCCCCTCCCTTGTCTTATTACTCTATTGATGATAGAAGCAGGTGTACCCTCAGCTGTGGAGGATCAGTGGTTTGATTCCACAAGTAACATCAGTGTGGCAACAGTCCGCAAAATGGGAAGATACATCACCACTCCTCCCAACGAGCCTGCTGAAGATATTCCCACAATGGGGACTGTTAACCCCACTGTGGGCATTGCTGAGGAACACATTGTGCGAACACCTCGTACACCACTCCGTCCAACCGCTGCAGAAAGTTCAAACAACCAAATGGCTGGGATACTGAGAGCTTTAAAGAAGCTCACATACCGAATCGACTTGCTGGAAGGCCAGCAAAAGTATCAAAACAGGGCCTGCCAATCCTTTTGGATGTATACGAGGGATCGGGATGAAGTGATGGGCCAGATTTTCAAAGAGGCCAACCCGGTGTTAGCAGCTCAACTCCCAGACTTCCCCGAGGACATCTGCCCAACCAACGCAAGTGATGATGAGTTCGAAGAAGGTTCCGCTGAAAGTTCACCAGATGCAACCCCGACTCCTTGAATGGTTTGATTAAAAAACAATGGTTTCACTCGTTTGCTCCCAAAAACAATTTTAATTTCAGTTTGGTTTATGTTTTATGCCTATGGCTAGGCTTTCTGACAATTTGCTACATTTTTATTTTGGTTGTGAATGCATGAAATCCAACCGCTAGGTAGGTACTTTTGGGTACTAACGTTTTTATTGTTTGAATGCTTGTTGATTTCGTTTCCATTTCAAGGTACAACTTTCGGCTTCCGACTAAAAAAAGTCCCTTTTGTAAGTACAAATCTCAACTTGATACCATGAAATGATATAGGCCGTTTTTCGCATCCAAACACAACCCTTTTTGTACCCGCAACCACCTCGTTCGCCCCATATTTCCATGTCACAGTGGGGACACTGTGAACTTTTAAGTTTGAGGTGAGGGAACTTCCAGAGTGACTTCCAGTCTGCCCACAGTGGGGACACTGTGAAGTCTAAGTTTGAGGTGGGTAAAACCATACCCACCTCCCAAAAAAAACCCAAAAACAGAAGAAAATCGGAGTGTCACTATGCAAAAATTGATGGTGTGCCTTTTCTGGACCGTCAAAGTGCTCACTCCCAGAAAAAGATGGTGTGCCTATTCTGGACCATCAGAAGAAAAAATAGCCATACCCAAATAAAGCCTGAAAGTGTACGTGCTTACCCTTGCAAAATACAAAACACCCACTTCTTGAAATAAAAATCTCAAAGCGAGATCTCCGGTCCATGTTTGGAAATACTTGCCAAAACCCTTGGGAAAATATTCAAAGCCATAAACCCTTCGAACCCAAGAAAGCCCTATTGATCAATGGTAAACAAGGGAAAGATTTCGTCAAGTATAAAAGTGAAGTTTTTAAGTTTGGAACCGAAGGAAGTATCGGAGGAAGGAGATCAACGCCCATTCAAAGCGAGAAATAAGTAAGTACCTAAAACTCAGAGTGCACAATTTCATTTTATTTTTATTCTTTCATTTTATTACTTGGGGACAAGTAATGGTTTAAGTTTGAGGTTGTGATAACTCTATTTTTAGAGTTACTATTTCCTTTTATTTTACATTTTATTTTGTCAATTTTAGCCATTTTCACTTCTCAAAACCCCCATTCTTGGTATATTTCACGAAAACGAGCAAAAGGAGTGAACCATAGTCTTTAATAAATTATTTGGTGGAATTTGGTTGTTTTTCACGTTTTACCCGCAGTGACTTGCGGAGTGCCCACTCCGGATCCCACTATCAAGCTGACGAGAAGCAAAAGGAAAAAGAAACTACTAGTTGGGATGAAAATATTCTGGAGAAATGAAGGTTCAGAGGGCAGGTCAAAATGAGCTGGAAAAAGTACAAAGACACCTTCCTTAAAAATGAATAGTAAAAAGTACAACTACTTTGTCCTTAAAGTGACTTTTGGAAAAAGGTGAAGAGACCCCTTGGGTAGAGACTATTCATGGAGCTGATTACTGTGGGGTACTATTCAAAGGACAAGCCCATTGTTTGTACCCATGCTTTCTCCTAGTATAAAAAGGGACCTTGGCTACCATTTATTGCATTCACTTTTCTAGTAGTTTTTGGTAGATGTTTTATGTTGGTATATGCTTGTTTAGTCTTGAATTCTCTCAACTACCACATTAGTGTAGCTTTAGTTATTTATTTTACTGCATTAGTTAACTTTAAATCTTTGTATTTCTTTCTTGTAATTCGTAATACACAGTGACAGGGGCGAATTCTCGTTCCCCACTGTGGGCTAAATTCAAGTCACTTTCAGTTTTATTATGTGCAACTTCTACTCTTTTGCTTTCTTTACTTTAGTTATAGGCTAAACATCCTTAGGGATGTAGGAAGGAGAAGTACCTGGATTTTATTAAAAATGCTTATGTAATCTTTATACTTGGAATATTTGTTGTTTTGGTCATTCATTCTCGATTCATGCCCAAGGATGCGAACAAGCCGATCACTTGCAAGGATCTAATATCTAGTTCTTAACTCAGAAATGAGTAGAACGCAGTGACACGAGCTTGGATGATGCTAGGGAATTCGACAGAATTCTTATGACACTTACGAAAGTGAGGTCGGCACAGTGAGCTAATCTCATCCCACTGGAGTAGTAGGCAAGCTAGTTCGTGTATCTAAAAACACTTAGAGTATTTGTCTCTACACATTCCATCGAGGCCTGAAAAGGTCCATTTTTGAGATTACCATTGACAAAACAATAAATACTAAGAGTATGGGATTTTTATCCTAACGGTGTGAGTACTTTGTAACCGGGCTTTTCTAGCGAAAATGCCCACCTCGAATACAAGGATCACTTTAAAGACCAAGTATTTAGTATAAAATCTAGGGAAAATCTAACCTACATTCCTTCCTTTTAAACCTTAGTAGAATCGTTAAAGTAGCTATTTCACCGAACAAACCAAAATATTGCTTCTTCTGTTATTGAAACCTGTAAAAGGAGCTCATGAGAACCGTATTGTCTTGATTGTCCAGTCTCTGTGGATTCGATTCTGGTATTTTACCAACTATTACTTGCTGTGACGATCATAGTGGACAGTGTACACTTGCACTTCCCACTGTGGACAGTTTGCAACCCACTGCGATTAAAACACACATTTCGCATGTACCAAGGTTCAAGGCACAGTTTTGCCCGGTAGCGGCAGTTAAAAAGCTAGAGGAAGAATTTATGGGGTTGGAACAGGGGACGATGTCGGTCCAAGAGTATACATCAAAGTTTATTGAGAAGGCCCGATTTGCTGAACTATATGTGCCTACCGAAGAGAGACGCATAGAAAGATACATTTGGGGGCTATAGAGCAGTGTGAGGGAGTTAGTACAAGTGAAAGGTCAGACTACGTTTCAGGCTGCGGTAGATACTGCGGAACTCACTGAGAAAGAAAAGAACAGACAGATGACATAGAGAGTCGGAGACAAGCGGAAATGGGAAGGACCAACTAGGGATGGGAAGAGGTCGAATGCGCCTAAACCCGAGCTGCGGGTGGGTTTCAGATCAGGAGAGAGACTTTGTAGCAAGTGTAACAGGATGCATAAGGGGGAGTGTTTGGCAGATAAGGAAGGATGTTACAAGTGCGGGAAAACAGGGCACATAGCTCGAGACTGCCGCAGTTCGAGGTCATGTTATCAGTGTGGTTCGCTAGATCACGTCTAGTGGGACTGTCCACAGTTAAAGAAAGGGTTTTCTAGGGGTGACGGCAGTAGTAGCGGAGGAAGAGGCGGATAGAGAAAGGTAGAGTCGGCTCACGCGAGGGCGAGGGCTTTCCACATGTCAGCAGAGGAGGCGGTGAATACGCCTGATGTAGTGACAGGTACTTTCCCAATTGACTCGACTTATGCTAAAGTATTGTTTGATTCGGGCGCCAATCGTTCGTTTGTGTCTCCTAATTTTATTCGAAAATTGCAAGTGAAACCCAAGAGGTTAAACTTTGGGTTTGAGGTAGAAGTGGCAGATGATAGTCGAGTCTGGGTGAAAGAGGTCTATGAGGGGTGTAGCATAGACGTAGACGGTTACTCGTTTCCTTTGCGTTTGTACCCTATGGGAATGGGGGAGTTTGATGTGGTTCTAGGAATGGATTGGTTAGCGGAGACCGACGCTAGCATAGTGTGTAATAAGAAGTTGATTCGTATCACTTTGCCTGATAAGAAAGAAGTAGTGATTTATGGGGATCGTCGAGATAGGAAGTCATGTATGATTTCGATGTTGAAAGCTAGGCGGTGTCTGGGAAAGGGGTGTCTAGGGTATTTAGCTTACGTGCTAGATGCTAAGAAAGAGAAGAAAGAAGTAAGGGACGTGCCGATAGTCAGCGAGTACCCAGAAGTGTTTCCGGATGACTTGACGAGTCTGCCCCCAGAACGTCAAGTAGAGTTCAGAATAGATCTGATGCCCGGGGCGGCACCGATTGCGCGTGCGCCCTATCGCCTGGCACCGGCAGAAATGAAAGAGATGATGAAGCAACTACAAGAGCTACTAGACAAGGGTTTCATTCGTCCGAGCTCATCGCCTTGGGGAGCGCCGATACTTTTTGTGAAGAAGAAGGACGGATCTATGCGAATGTGCATAGATTACCGTGAGCTCAATAAGGTAACAGTGAAGAACAAGTACCCGCTTCCGAGGATTGGTGACCAATTTGACCAGTTACATGGTGCGATTTACTTCTTGAAGATAGATTTAAGGTCAGGCTACCATCAGCTAAAGGTGAGAGAGGAAGACGTGCCCAAGACAGCCTTTCATACGAGATACGGACACTACGAGTTCCTAGTCATGCCCTTTGGCTTGACTAATGCCCCAACAGTGTTCATGGATTTGATGAACAGGGTGTGTAGCTCGTTGCTAGACAAGTGTGTGATCGTCTTCATTGACGATATCCTGATCTACTCTCGTACATGTAAGGATCACGAGGAACATCTTCGGGCAGCGTTGGAATTGTTGAAACGCGAGAAGTTGTACGCTAAGTTTTCAAAGTGCGAATTTTGGTTGAGAGAAGTTCAATTTCTGGGTCATGTAGTGTCAGCGGATGGCATCAAGGTGGACCCCGCTAAGATCGAAGCAATCAAGGATTGGGAGCCGCCGAAGTCGCCATCAGAAGTAAGAAGTTTTCTCGGATTAGCAGGCTATTATCGAAAGTTCATTCAGGACTTCTCTGTATAGCTACATCATTGACTGCATTGACAAGGAAGAACGTCAAGTTCGCTTGGACCGAAGCTCAAGAGGCCGCATTTGGGAAACTGAAAGAAAGTTTGAGCAGCGCCCCAATTTTGTCATTACCTGAGGGATCTGAAGGTTTTGTGATTTACAACGATGCTTCTAAGCTGGGGTAAGGGTGTGTGCTGATGCAGCACGGAAAGGTAATTGCCTACGCATCTCGATAGTTGAAAGATCACAAGAAGAACTATCCTACGCACGATATGGAGCTAGCGGTGGTGGTGTTCGGTTTGAAAATATGGCGACACTGCTTGTATGGGGTGAAGTGCCAGATTTTCACCGACCACAAGAGCCTTAAGCACCGGTTTGATCAGAAAGAATTGAATATGAGACAGAGGAGATGGATGGAACTATTGAACGACTACGACTGCGAAATTCTTTACCACCTGGGTAAAGCGAATGTTGTAGCTGACGCGTTGAGTCAGAAGGAGCGAGGAGAATCGACCAAAGTGGTGGCCTTCAGAGTCGAGGCAACTTCGAACCTCCTAGATGAAGTTAAGAAGTTTCAAGAGGAGGCGTTGCTAGAAGAGAATGTAAAGAGTGAAAGGATCGTTGGGATTACATCACTGTTCAGTGTCAACAGTGGTGGGATGAAGTGTATGAAAGGCCGAGTGTGGGTTCCTAAGTTAGGAAACTTTAGAGTGAACATCTTGGAAGAGGCGCATAGATCGGGATATTCTATGCACCCGGGGACAAATAAGATGTATCGAGATTTAAGACAGTTTTACTGGTGGCCGGGAATGAAGAAGGACATCGCTCATTTCGTGGAACGATGTGTGACAAGTTTGAAGGTTAAAGCAGAACACCAGCGTCTTTATGGGGAACTTCAGTCTATGGTGATACCGGTGTGGAAATGGGACAACATCACCATGGATTTTGTTACAAAGTTACCAAGGACTCCGAAGGGCAATGATGCGATATGGGTGATTGTGGATATTCTCACTAAGTCCGCGCATTTCTTACCAATCAAGGAGTCGAATTCGTTAGAAAAGCTAGCCCGATTATACATCAATGAGATTGTATCTAGGCACGGGGTGCCGCGATCCATCGTGCCTGACCATGATAGTCGGTTCACGTCAGCATTTTGGAGAAGCCTCCAACGAGAGTTGGGTTCGCAACTGAAGTTAAGCACGACCTATCATCCCCAAACGGATGGTCAGAGTGAAAGAACTATTCAGACATTAGAGGATATGCTTCGAGCGTGCGTTATCGATTTCAAAGGGTCTTGGGTAGTACATCTACCATTGATATAGTTCTCATATAACAATAGTTACCATGCGAGTATCCAGGCAGTACCATTCAAAGCATTGTACGGGTGGAAGTGTCGTACGCCGTTGTGTTGGAATGAGGTGGGAGAAAGACAGTTAGCAGGTCCAGAGATTGTACAACTGACGACGGATAAGATAGAGCTAATCCGTGAAAGGATGAGGATCGTGCAAGATCGACAGAGAACGTATGCAAACTGAAGAAGGAAGCCTATCGAGTTCCAAGTAGGTGACACGGTAATGTTAATAGAATCGCCTTGGAAAGGGGTTGTACGCTTCGGAAAGAAAAGGAAGTTGAGACCGATATATGTGGGGCCTTTCGTCATCATTGAGCGAGTGGGAGCAGTAGCCTACAAGCTAGATTTGCCGGAAGAATTGAGAGGAGTTCACCAGACGTTTCATGTGTCGAACCTGAAAAAGTGTCTGGCCGAGGCCAATGTGGCCATTCCATTAGAGGATGTCAACATTGACGAGAAACTGACGTACGAAGAAGAACCAATAGATATTGTGGACAGTAAGATTCGCAAAACGAGGAACAAAGAGATCCGACTAGTAAAGGTTCAGTGGAGGTATCATAAAGGACAAGAGGCAACCTGGGAGGTAGAAGCGGACATGAGGTCCAAGTACCCTCATCTCTTCGACAATGGAATTCCGGGGACTGAATTCCTTTGAGGGGGAAGTATTGTTATAACCAGGTCCTCATTTAAAAAGAGTTTGTAAGATGGGTGGATGAAATGTGAAGTCTAAAGTTGAGGGGCCTTAGTGTAAATTGTTGGAAGGTATAAAACCCTCAAGGTTTTGCACAAAACCCTAGGCACTCACTTTATTTCTTGTTGACGGCTGAGAGAGAGAGAGAGAGAGCAGAGAAGGAAACGATTCATCAGAAATCTGCAAGTTTGGAAGAAGAAGGGGAAGCTTTTTGCATCAACAAACTCAAGGTAATCCCTACCATTTCTTAGCAATCATAGAATTCTAGAACCAGAGTGGTTGAGCAGGAATAGTGTTGTCTGGTAAATTGATTAACTCATAAGAGTAAGCCTGTTTATAGCTTAATAATCATATTAAGAGGATTAATAGAGTTAGAATAATCAATTGGTTGGGAAAGAGACTTAGTAATCGATTGAAATGGGTTAATCTCCGGCCCTAATATTATTTCAGTATCGCATCGCCAAATGACCGATTAGGAGAGTCCGGATTTTGAGTCCGGAAGTTAAGATCCGGTATTGTTGTCCGGAATATGTTCAGACCGGAACCGTATGGATCCGGAATCTACAAAAGGGATCCGGAATTGAGATTGGGCCATAGGGAATCCGGAATCCACAAAAGGGATCCGAAATTGAGTTTGGGCCGTAGGGAATCCGGAATCCACAAAAGGGATCCGAAATAGGGGTTGGGTCGGTAATGGATCCGAAATCCACTAGGATCCGGAATCCGTGTTAAGTCCCAGAGTGTGCCGAATCCGGAATTGAGACCCAGTAGAAAACTATTCAGGGTGGACTAAGGTTAACTCAAGACTCAATATTCTTATTCTTGTAATATCATAGGTGTTCACCTTAACATCTGAAGTTTTCGTGAGAAGAAATTGTTAAAGCGCCATGTGAGTTTTTCTAACTAAAAATACGTGTTTTAAACGTGTTTACCAAAGAAAGTAAATGAGTAGAAATGCCATGTTTATTTTACATGATTTTACTTGTTTGAAAGTTTATATGAGATGTATGCATACATTGTGATAGACGTAAATTGGCTAAGTCGAGGGTGGGGTGGGCCCGCCAGTGCTCATGCCGGGAGGAGTGACCCGGTAAGGCAGCGTGAGACTGACTCGTTGTCACTTCCGAGTGACTTCAGGGTGCCATTTACGGGTGCATTATTTTTCGTGAAAGTTTTATGTAAAGATGTTTTGATAGTTATAAACTGTTTTAAAATGTTTTGAGAACTGTTAAATTGAGGGAGCTCACTAGACCTCATGGTCTAACCCTCGCATTTTCCAAACTAAACCTTTTCAGGTAAGCAGATAGTAGGAGGTTCTGGTAAGTGAGCAGAGCAGGACTAGTGTACGAATGCAGCTAGAGACAGTGCCACTTTTAGAATATAGTAAAAATTCTCAGTTAAATTACAAACATTTTTGTTACTAAAATTTGACTGAATTTTCTAAATTATTCTCTTTTTCTATTGGGTATATTGTCACCGGTATAAAAAGTTAGGGGTTTTTTGATTCGTTTTTCATTAAGTCCTGTATGGATAAAGTTAGTTGTGTAGATAAGTTTGCTGTATGGATTAGATAAAATTGTTGTTTGTTAGCTAGGCTGAATAAACTGTCTGAATGACGAAAATGACAATTTTACCCATCAATTTATTTTTAAAAGAAAATTCAAGAACACCATTGAAGAACAACTTTAGAAGAACATCAAAGCAAAATTCACTAAAAACACCGTTAAAGAGCACCAAAACCGGTTGTTGCAGCACAACCAAACAATTGATTAAAGAACATGAAAACCTGCTATTGTATATTTCATTAAAGATCACCATCGTCTTCATTTTTGGGAGCATATCAGAACAATTAGAGAAGATGAGATAAACAAGAGCACCATCATCTTCATTACATAAACGTGATTTCGAGAACATGGCAGAAATGGCATCCCTTCTTCTTCTTCTTCTTGCTGCTGCGGTCATCAGAATCGTCTCCAAAATGTAACCCTTTGGTCTTCTTCTTGCTGTTGCGGTCATCAGAATCATCTTCATTACAGGTGAATCGTCATCATCATCAATTTTTCTTCGTTCCTCTCTCTTGCTCCTCCTGCTACTGCCCATTATTGATTTTCCCCTTCGCGAAGCCTTCAAAATCACAATAAACGATAGATCATTGATAGAGGGTTTTAGGGTTTCTGGGTTATCAAATATCAATCTGCGGTGAACATAAAAGATCGTTCCTTCATGATCGATCCTTGATAGAGGGTTTTAGGGTTTCCGGGTTATCGCAATAAAAGATCTATCCTTCAAAATCGCAATCTGGGTGATCCTTGATCGAGAGGGATAGTTTGTGAGAGGGATAGTTTGAGGGGTAGTGTGGGAAATAGGATGTATGTCTCTATAAAGGGTGCCCTTGAAATCTGAGCGAATAAGCCAGTACCAAACACCTAGCTTGAGCTGGGCGAATAAGCTAAACATTCCACTCAGCCCATTAAGCCGGTACCAAACAGGCCCTTAGCCACAAATTGACATCATTATAAACAAATTAACCCTAAATAAATTAATCCTAAAAAGTTAGTCACAAGTCTAAACAAATCAACCATAAGAATTAGCCCCAAATCTAAGAGCATCCATACAAATCTTGCACAAGGCCTTGCAAGATAACATGACATGTCATGTGGCTTGCAAGTGTAACAACTTTTTTCACAATTAGAAAGACCTTTCACAAACAAACATATATTAAACAAATTCATTTTTGTTTAATTTAATTAATTTATTTGTTTGTTTAAACATTAATTATTATTATGCTTATTAAAATTAATTCATTTATTAGTTTATTTGAACATTATTTTTTTATTATTTTTACTAAAATTTCTTACCCACGCTTTTTTTAAAAAAAATGATATTTTTATGCAATATTTTTTATTTAAACTACTAAAATAAAAGTACATTAAATTATATTTGGAGAAGAAGAAAATAATTAGTAATGTAATGTTTATTGTGTATTTTGTGTAATATTCGTATTTTAGTAAATGTTGTATGCTTTCAATATATCCATGTACTTTATTTGTTAACTAATTTATATTTACACAAAATATAGTAAAAGAAAATAAAAGTAAAATTTTAGTTATCTATATTTTATAATTAGTTTATTAATTATATTATAATTATCTATATTATAATTTATTACTTTAGAAGGGAGTTTGGTTTTGCATGGATGTGGAAGATGTTATTGCAAAACTGATGTGACACTTTAGAAAGCAGTTTGATCTTGCAGGGATGCGAATAGTCTAAGGAAGTTAACCTTGAAAATTTAACCCCCATAAAGAATTAGCCCCAAGTCTAATGAAGTTAACCTTAACCCTCAATTCTTGCATTTTTAATGTTCAAGTATTCATCCACAAAAATTTATGGTTTCAGTTTTAAGAATCTGCATATTTTTAAAAAAATTCCAATTAATTTTGTGGTTTCACAAGATACCATAGTACCATACCCAACTCTTGCATAGGGTTTACCACCAAATAAAAAGTTAAAAAAATGCACCAAATTATTGGTGTAATTTCAAAATTCACATGATGAAACTAGAGTTCAAAGAGGATTTTGTAACTTACACGTTTTATTAACTAAATATAAGTTTTATAACAACACAATAAATAAATTAAATAATAAAAAACGTTTTTGTGATTAAAAACTAAAAAGGAAGAAACAAAGGTACATATAATTGGCAGGAACATCTACTCAACCACATATTCTGTCGGTAATAATTTAAGGATAAGCTGAATGCACCGATTATGTAACAACCCAAAATCCAACAACATAAACAAGCATTTCAACCAAAATGGTGTTAAAGTATACTAACACACATCAATCACAACTCAAGGTACACATCGGATAAACACATCTACAACTGAGATTTACATTAAATCTAATGGTAAACTACATGTCTCTGCTAAATCATGCCTCTTCTACGGCATCACCTCTTCACCTTCCCTTTTTCATGAACTTTCGACTATACTCTTTACCTGAAATGGTTTTCAGTTTTATAAAAACTCGGGTTAGACCGAAGGTCTAGCGTGTAACACCCGGAAAACTCAGTCTTGGTTGTAGTGGCCTCTCGTTACTTGTGTCGTGCACAAAAGTTAAATTTTAGGGAATCGGCGGATTTCTGG
This sequence comes from Saussurea involucrata, assembly GCA_033807775.1. Lineage (NCBI taxonomy): Eukaryota > Viridiplantae > Streptophyta > Magnoliopsida > Asterales > Asteraceae > Saussurea > Saussurea involucrata. Next base: position 107,656,338 of record CM066320.1, on the reverse strand, counting down.
GCGAGTATGCCCGACGACTATGCCACAGGGCATAGTCGCTGTGTCAAGGTCGCGGGGAAGGCACCCCTTCTCGGTACAGATTGGGCGAGAGAGCCTGGCGATTGTGACATGGTCACTCTCGTCGTGGCACAATTGCGAGGTTGGGTTTGGGCACCTTGTAAAGGTTAAGTAACCCCGGTTAGGAGTAAATGTGTATAGAACTTCGACAGTGGAAGGTTGGGTATTCTAACGCGTAATGGTACTGTAGGCCAAGTAGTGTCGTTTGCAGAGTCGGCGTATTTTTGTAACTGGAAGGTTAGGCTCGCAGTATCTTTTATTAATGCTTATGGTAACCGTTCTCTTCAACAACCTTATTTGGGTTTGTCAGTTTTTGCATAAAGGGCGTGTAGGACCATTTAGACACCGTATAGATAACCTTGGTTTTGTGGGGATGCTTGACGAATGGAACCCGTGTGTGGAGTACTGCAGTGTTTTAAATCTTAATGGTATGGTTAGGTGTCAACTTCGGATTTTGAGGCCACAAACTGTCAGTGTATTTGGAGTGTTATAGTCCAATCTTAAGGGACAATCATATCGCTAGTAGTGGTTTTAAAAAGTTTAGATTGTGGTAAGTAGACTTAGTGGGATGACCTTCCTTGAATGGTGAAAGAATATGTCGATTGGATGATTGGTAATGGGATGTATTCTTGGAGTTGTATAATCGTTGGGTCAGGGGCGACCGCCTGTTTTGGGGTCTTAGTGCTCGTTAGGGTCAAATGTCAATTCAGCAGCGGGAATGGTTGGATTTGGAAAATTTGTTGGTTTCGGTGGTGATCAAACCTTAGGTTGGTTGGAGAAGAAATTTTAAAGCGTGTAGATCCGGGTTGATTGGAAGTTGAGATCGGACGTTGAGGAAGTATGGATCAACTAAGGTTGGGAGACAACTGGAGTCATCTGGTTAGCAGCTACTCTAGTAGATTGAGCATTAACCCGGATATAAGTGTAATGTACCTAAGTGGACATTGGTTGTGAGTATCCGCGTGAAGTTTGTCATAGCAGTTCAACATGAAGAAATTTGATTATCAGTTGAAAACCCAAGGAACATGAAAGGTGGAGTCAGCAGCCGTTGGATGTATGGAAACCAGATTTCGAGGACGAAATCTCTTTTAAGGTTGGGAGGATTGTAACACCCGAAAAACTCAGTCTTGGTTGTAGTGGCCTCTCGTGACTTGTGTCGTGCACAAAAGTTAAATTTTAGGGAATTGGGGGTTTCTGGGCGAGTATGCCCGGCGACTATGCCACATGGCATAGTCGCTGTGTCAAGGTTGCGGGGAAGGCACCCCCTCTCGGTACAGATTGGGCGAGAGTGCCCGGAGATTGTGACATGGTCACTCTCGCCATGGCACAATCGCGAGGTTGGGTTTGGGAACGGTACAATGCGGGCGAGAGTGCCCTGCGAGAATGACAGTGGCACAATAGTCTGTCACTCTCGCCGTCGGGCTCCAGAGGGTTTTAAACCCACGACTTTCAGCTTTCTTTCATTTCTATTCCATCTTTCTTTCTCTCTAAACTCTCCCAAACCGAACCCTAACCCTCTAAATCGTTTTTGGAGCCCTTGAAGCCATAAATCTTGTAAATCAATGCTTCTCCCTCATCTCTTAACAATGATTTATGGATGGAGGTTGGAACCCTTCTTCTCACTTTCATTTTGGTGAGATTTCTACACTTTCTTAGGTTTTACCTAACCCTCTTCTAAACCCTTCCATCCCTTTTGAAGAAATGAAGATTGAGGTTCATTGTTGGCAACCTAGATGTGTTTTGTTGGTGGATTCTTTATGTGGTTGAGGTAATCTTCTATTTTCTTCATCTAAGAAATTAGGGTTTTTGTATTATTGGTGGTTTTGATGTTTTATGTTGAGGGAAACGCATCTAAGTGTTTGGGGATGATTATTTACGGTTGGAAACTTATGGATCTAGGTTTTTGGAAGATTTGGCTTGAAGATTCGTGTTTCTTCAAATGAGCTTACGTTTGGGGAAAAATCTAGATTTAACCTAATCTAGCAAGATGAGTTCAAGTTGAATTCTGAAAACGTTGTACATGCCAAAATTGTTCTTTTCCAAGTATTTATGTGTTGCACATGAAATTATCATTTGTTGAGTTATTTGGTGGGTTTTGACTACATGAAGTATTTAACTTTATAAATCTTGTAAAACACTTATATTTGGGATTTTCGGACATTTTGATGTGTAGGAATCATAAATATGTCTTTAAATGATTTATTGTTCAAATGGAGCTTATTCAATGGTTTAAACATGTTGGTGTAATTGATTCTATAAACCATTGGAGGAAAATGCACATTTTCGTGTCATGAGTCATTTTAAGAATTATAAGAGTATGAGTCCATTTGGGAAACCATTGGTTCTAATCCGTGACGAGTTTCGGGTTAATAATGATTTTGTGGTATACATTTACCTAAATGATGCTTAAATGCATTTTATATTATGAGGGTCGTTATTTATTGGCCTAAAGGGGTTTTTGAACATTTTGCTCGGTTTTGACTTTAATTGAGTCTTGAGGACATTTGTCCAGATTTTTACATTTGGATATGGAGCTTTGGTCGCCAGTTGCATTTATTGCAGTTTATTTGAAGAGTACATGTTTTGAGTGTAACACCCACAAAATTGGAAAGAACAACTAACTAAAATTTTCAATAATACAACCAAAAAGAATAGAATTTCTTCCTATAAACCAATACTAGAAATATCTCAAATTAAGTTCTATAATAAACCTCAAACAATTCATTACCCAAGTCTTATTACAAAGACTAAATTCATAACGGGTGTTACTTAACCCAAGTACAAGTTGCTAATCCCAAAATAAATGCGGAAGACTTCACTAAGCGAATCACTTCTCGAGCACACTACTAGCACTCATCTCTTCACAGTGTCGCTAGAACCATTCCCAACCTGAACCTGTTGCACATGCCGACAAATAAAATTGGTTAGGCTTAACGCCTAGTGAGTTCAAGAGTTTTCACCATGATTATATAAAATTGAAGAAAGAAAGAGTACAACTTTAACCATGATTTCCAAAATGTTTTACTTTAGATATGAAAACGACCCGATTTCCAATAACATGCATTTTAGGTGATGGAGACACCAAAATAAACGATTTCCCAACGTAAGGTAAATTCAACCCAAAATTCACTCAAAACGAGGATAGAAATGAATTTCCAAATTTATAAAACGTGCATAAAACATTGTGTCCCAAAACATCCAAGACACGGATGAGGAATAATACTCAAACCATAAATCATGAATAAAAATCCATAGATATAAAATGTCACCGAAAACATGGATAACAAAATTCAATACCCAAGCCAATACCTTCCGATGACGGGGGAGACCCGTATCCATCAAGGTGACGATAACACGTGAGTGGGGTCACCTATGATGTTATTGGATTACACCTCAAGTCCCGATTTTAGTTCCCATGCCATAAAGACATCACAACCTCAAACCATATACATGCCTTTATTGCCTACTTCGTCGAGTAACACCTCAAGGACTTATGTGACCATATTGCCTATCCAATCTAGACGAGTTACACCTCAAGGACTTCAATGTCCCCTATTGCCTACTCGCCAGTGGCCTCGAACGGCCTACCGCATATAACCATGCGTTCCAATAGTCCACTCCTCGTGCACAAAGAGATAGACACCAAATAACTTATAATCTCGAAGTACAACCCATAACGGTTCCTCTCCACAAAAGAAATGAGACAACAAAGTGATTATATCAAGACTCATCTCTATTAAGTATGACTGACTTACATACCTATGGATCCAATGCATTACAGTCTAAAAGTACACGACTCCACTTGAATGACACACACACACACACTCAAAACATGTACTCTCCAAATAAAATGCAGTAAATGCAATAAGTTGCAATAAACGCAAACCATAAATAGGACTCCACATTGAGCCATCCAAATCGGACAAGATGTCCCCAAAGACTCCTTTAAAGTCAAAACCGAGCAAAATGCTCAAAAACTCATTAGACCCATAGTTAACGGTCCTCAAAATATAAAATGCATGTAGACATCGCTTAGGTAAACATATACCACAAAATCATCATTAACCCAAAACTCGTCACGGATTAATACAAATGGTTTCCCCAAAGGGACTCGTACTTTTATAATCATCAAAACGACTCATGTCACGAAAATGTGCATTTTCCTAAACGGTTTATAAAATTAACTATACCAACATGATTAAACCATTGAATAAACTCCATTTGAGCAATAAACCATTTAAGGACATATTTATGATTTATACACATCAAAATATCCAAAAATCCCAAATATGAGTGCTTTACAATCCTTATAAAGTTAAACACTTAAAAGGGTCAAACTCACCAAAAAAAACTCAACAATTGATAATTTTAAGTAAAACACACAAATACTTAGAAAATAACATTTTTGGCATGCACAACGTTTTCACAAATCAACTTGAACTCACCTTGCAAGATTTAGGCTAAATCTAGATTTTCCCCCAATATGAACTCCTTTGAAGAAAGTTGAATCCTCAAGCCAAATCTTCCAAAAACCTAGATCCACAAGTTTCCAACCATCAATATCCATATTCAACCATCTAGAATCGTTTCTCAAACATTTTACATCAATATCTTAACTTATACCAAAACCCTAATTTCCATAGATGAAGAAAAGAGAAGATTACCTTAACCACAACTTGGAACCACCAACCAAACACCTCTAGAGTTACCAAAACGAACCACAAACTCCAAATCCTCAAAATGGAGAAAAATGGTTGGATGAAACCCTAGAAAACTTTGATGATGAAGATGAGATGAAAGGATTCTTGCTTTAGCTTCCAAAACCATGATAGATGAAGAAGGGACACTTGAAAACTTGATTCTTGGGGTTTAAAAGGCTCAAAATCGACATTGGGGGTGAAGGGTTTCGGTTCTTGGGAGAGAAAAATGAAATGGGTGAAGTTTGAATGAGAAAAGTGCTGAAAATCGCGTTTTAAGGTCCTGGTACCCCCAGGCGATAGTGACAGGGTCACAATCGCTGGCACGATCGGACGGGTTATTCCGAGATTTTTTGGCAACCGACGATTGTGACAGTGTCACAATCGCGAGGCACTATAGCATAGAGTGTACCGAAACATGTTTTGGCCATAACTTCTTCGTTTTAGCTTCGTTTTAGCTCCGTTTTTGCTCCGGAAAGAACCGTTGGACTCGTATTTGAATTCTCCATCCAACAAGAATATAAAATATAGGACTTAATCCAAAATCCTATTTTTTATATTTTTCTCAAAATGTCTATACCTTACAAAGGTCGGGGTGTTACAATTCTCCCAACCATAAAAGAGATTTCATCCTCGAAATCTATATCCCTTACAACCAAAGGTTATCGAACTCAACACTTTCCATGATCCCCCAGCTTCCAACTGAAATCCAAATTCCTTAATGCAAAACTGCTATGACAAACTTCATGTGAATACTTACCAACAATGTCCACTTAGGTGCATTATACTCATGTCCGGGTGAACGCTCCATCTACTAGAGTAACTTCCAACCAGATGCCTTTGGTTGTCTCCCAACCTTAGGTGTTCCATACTTCCCCCAACGGCGGATCCCGACTCTAAATCAGTCCATGTCCACACACTCTTAAACATTTTCTCCAATTAGCCCAAGGTTTGATCACCACTGAAACCAACAAAACCTCTGAATCCAAATGTTCCCGTTGTTGAACTGGCACTTACTCCTAACGAGTTCCATTAGACTCCAAAACAGAAGGTTGCCCCCGACCCATCGATTATACAACCCCAAGAATACGTCTGACCACTAATCATCCAATCGACAGATTCTTTTACCATTCAAGGAAGGTCATCCCACTAAGTCCACTTATCGACAATTGAACTTCTTAAGACCACTACGACTAATACCACTATTCTTTAAAATTGGGCTACCACCCTCTAAATACACTAACGGCTCTTGACCTCAAAACCCAAAAGTTGACACCTGGTCAAAACACTACGCTTTGAGTCACAACAGAACTCCACACACACACGAGTTTCATTCCTCGAGCATCCTCACGAAACCAAGGTTATCCCCAGGGTGTCTAAAGGGTCATATACGTCCTTTAAGCAAAACTGACAAACCCAAAGCAAAGTTTCCGAAGTGAACGGTTACCATAAGCATTACCAGAAGATACCGCGAGTCCCACCTTTTAGTTACCAACATGGAATGATTCGACTTCGCAAACGACACCACACGGCTCACGGTAACATCACGCGTTGGAACATCCAACCTTCCCCTGAAAAGGTTCTACACGCCCTCACCCTTAATCGAGGTTGCTTAACTTTCCCAAGGTTCTAATGAGTTCAAGGTTTTCAAGTGAAATACTCAACAAATATGCCAATCGAAACTTTTATAGAAATTTTCAACACGAAGGTTTTCATATCAATTAAATCGTATGCATAAAATCTACTACTACCTACTCGGTAGTTGTGCAAAAATGGACACACTCGTCCACATATGAAAATCATCATGAAAACTATTTCATCATAATTCAAGTTACTAACAAAACGCAAAAGCATGTTCAGCAACTTTTGAAATAAACCACTACGGTATGGGTTTATTTATGCCATGCACGTAAAGAAATTTTCTACTTTAAATAGTGTGCAACAAAGAGGTTTGTACGAAGCTTCGAAAAAAACTTAAACGAAGTCAAACTCCAAAAATTCTCTCTTTTAACTACAAATGACGCGAAGTAAAATTTACCAACAAAATTCGCAACGTGTGAGTTTATTTTGCAAAGATGGTGAGACGATCCATATGTACACTTTGGTTAAAATATGGAATGATTTGTGTCGGTTCCAAGTTTAAAGACAAATAAAATTACGTTTTCATCATTCAAAGATAACAACTAAAATATCGTGAAGAAATCTCAAATTGGAATATGCATGCAAACTTGTAACACTCTCCTAGTGGTTTTCCGGAAGTAAAATTACATGCAACAGGTAGTCCATACTGATTTTCAAACGTAACAAATTTCATTAAATCAAATTTCAAAATTTTCTGATTTAGTCGTATAATGACATAGGAGTAAAATCTTTTTGACAAGACTCGTACACATTAATGTATTTTCTCGAAACATAGGAAAATTGTAAGTGCTTGTAATTGGTTGACACCTAAAAGGATTTAAATCGACTCCAAATCTCGAATCATGCAAACAACACACATCAATGTTCCAAAAACATAAATACTCCACACCACTCTAGGTTAAGACAAATAGTTTTCCAGAACCCTCATCACGTTGCATTTATGCCAAAAGATTTACACTCGTAATACAAATCGTTAAAGTATCAATGCTTAAAATTTACTCACCAAAATACTGAAAATACATATTTTCTCCAAAACCAAAAAGGTTTACAATTTCCAAAATATTCATCAAGCCCAAAATTGACCAAAGTCCAACAACTCACACATTCGTATTTTCGAAATGTACTGTATCGTAAACCGTGCATAATCCCCACAACACTAAAACATATTTTGACCAAATGACCTCCATTTATGCAATAAATTAATAAGACACTTTCAATCACGATTCATTTATTAAAGTGTCGAGGATTAGTGGCAACCAAGTTATGCATACCCCTTAATCAATATAATGCATTTGCGTGGAATGATAATAAAAGAATCAATTAATCAAAAGCGCATAAAGCAAATTGTTAAGAATAACTATCAGGATGTTCTTTCATGCATTACTCACGCCACATATAAATTAATCCGTACATTGAACAAATCGCAACTAAATGTGTTAACACAAATCTTCAAAAGAAGAATTATGTGACACCAAAGTTCCCAAAAACCATTTCTTTTGGTTGTCTTACGACTTAAATTAACATTTCTCAACAAAATCCACATGAAGCAAAATGCACAATATAATCCAAAATTAACACACATAATAACTAAAGTATGCACATTGCAAAATTGCACTCACGCGACACAAAACATCGTAAAACGAAACTCCGTAAAACTCTATGGGCTCAATGGCCTCAAATCAACCAAATGGTGCCAAACATTTCGCTTCCAAAAATCAAATTGCATAAAGCAAAATCATGACTAAAGTGTCAAAATTCCGAAATTTCTCTTTTTGTTGTAATACAATATAAACAACACTTTTCAGCAAAACTCGCATTAAATAAATTTTCCAATAAAGCTTGACTTAGACATAATGAAAGATAACTCTCCGTCCAAACCTTAACATATGTGGAGGAGATCCGCCGTAGTTACTTGTCCAACATCTTAGACAACATTAAAATATGGATATCACAGTATCCGAAAGTAGCCTTGGACACAACAAAGAATAAAGCAAGTCTCGACAAGGTTTGCAATTGCCTGCAATAAATTAATTTCATGCATGTTTAAAATCATGGTTTAAAATCTTGTGTGTGTCAAACGTTTTTCCAAGATTTCGTCATCCAATCCACATGACGATTTGAAACACAAGAAACAATTGATGCAATTTATTTTTAAAAAAATAAAATAAATTTCGTGCATGTATTTAGTCGGCACTCAACGTCTCTAGGTCACACTCCTCCAATTCCACTGATCACACTATCGTCATCCGGATGCTCAAACATCTTAACGCAGATCGACTAACCTTACAATTTCTCCTCGAATCAAGGTCGAATCAATAAGCCTATGGTTCCAATCCGACCATCAATTTCGACCCGAAATGGTCCACTTAATGCAATCACCATGCTTACTGCCACTCCAAATGGCAAATGCTAAAATCATCAACCTCTTCTAACGAATACTCGCTTAGAAACTTCTTCACTACCCCAACGGTCATCACATCAGAGTTGTCCAAGTACTCTCATGTAACTTTTAGGTTCACCATAACACTGGCCAGATGCAATTATGAACGTACCGCACATGATCATCCTTGCTACTCTTGACGTGACTTCTCGTTTCTAGTGGCTCCAACAACCTCAAAATATCCTATCTTAGAGTGCCTAATGGTGCAATTTCACTCTCATTTACTTAAAAGAACGCTAGTTTGAGTCTAGGTATCCAAAAATCAACACCTACTTCTCTCAAACTTATGCTCTGATACCAACTTGTAACACCCTCAAAATTGGAAAGAGCAACTAACTAAAATTTTCAATAATACAACAAAAAAGAATAGAATTTCTTCCTAAAAACCAATACTAGAAATATCTCAAATTAAGTTCTATAATAAACCTCAAACAATTCATTACCCAAGTCTTATTACAAAGACTAAATCCATAACGAGTGTTACTTAACCCAAGTACAAGTTGCTAATCCCAAAATAAATGCGGAAGACTTCACTAAGCGAATCACTTCTCGAGCACACTACTAGCACTCATCTCTTCACAGTGTCGCTAGAACCATTCCCAACCTGAACATGTTGCACATGCCGACAAATAAAATTGGTTAGGCTTAACGCCTAGTGAGTTCAAGAGTTTTCACCATGATTATATAAAATTGAAGAAAGAAAGAGTACAACTTTAACCATGATTTCCAAAATGTTTTACTTTAGATATGAAAACGACCCGATTTCCAATAACATGCATTTTAGGTGATGGAGACACCAAAATAAACGATTTCCCAACGTAAGGTAAATTCAACCCAAAATTCACTCAAAACGAGGATAGAAATGAATTTCCAAATTTATAAAACGTGCATAAAACATTGTGTCCCAAAACATCCAAGACACGGATGAGGAATAATACTCAAACCATAAATCATGAATAAAAATCCATAGATATAAAATGTCACCGAAAACATGGATAATAAAATTCAATACCCAAGCCAATACCTTCCGATGACGGGGGAGACCCGTATCCATCAAGGTGACGATAACACGTGAGTGGGGTCACCTATGATGTTATTGGATTACACCTCAAATCCCGGTTTTAGTTTCCATGCCATAAAGACATCACAACCTCAAACCATATACATGCCTTTATTGCCTACTCCGTCGAGTTATACCTCAAGGACTTATGGGACCATATTGCCTATCCAATCTATACGAGTTACACCTCAAGGACTTCAATGTCCCCTATTGCCTACTCGCTAGTGGCCCCGAATGGCCTACCGCATATAACCATGCGTTCCAATAGTCCACTCTTCGTGCACAAAGAGATAGACACCAAATAACTCATAATCTAGGAGTACAACCCATAACGGTTCCTCTCCACAAAAGAAACGAGACAACACCAACGCTAGTTCGGGCATAATTCCTAAAGTGAGAATATCAAGACTCATCACTATTAAGTATGACTGACTTACATGCCTATGGATCCAATGCATTATAGTCTAAAGGTACATGACTCCACTTGAATGACACATACACTCAAAACATGTACTCTCCAAATAAAATGCAGTAAATGCATTAAGTTGCAATAAATGCAAACCATAAATAGGACTCCACATTGAGCCATCCAAATCGGACAAGATGTCCCCAAAGACTCCTTTAATGTCAAAACCGATCAAAATGCTCAAAACTCATTAGACCAATAATTAACGGTCCTCAAAATATAAAATGCATATAGACATCGCTTAGGTAAACATATACTACAAAATCATCATTAACCCAAAACTCGTCACGGATTAATACAAATGGTTTCCCCAAAGGGACTCGTATTTTTGGCATGCACAACGTTTTCACAAATCAACTTAAACTCACCTTGCTAGATTTAGGCTAAATCTAGATTTTTCCCTAATATGAGCTCCTTTGAAGAAACTTGAATCCTCAAGCCAAATCTTCCAAAAACCTAGATCCACAAGTTTCCAACCATCAATATCCATATTCAACCATCTAGAATCGTTTCTCAAACATTTTACATCAATATCTTAACTTATACCAAAACCCTAATTTCCATAGATGAAGAAAAGAGAAGATTACCTTAACCACAACTTGGATCCACCAACCAAACACCTCTAGAGTTACCAAAACGAACCACAAACTCCAAATGCTCAAAATAGAGAAAATGGTTGGATGAAACCCTAGAAAACTTTGATGAAGATGATGAAATGAAAGGATTCTTGCTTTAGATTCTAAAACCATGATAGATGAAGAAGGGACACTTGAAAACTTGATTCCTGGGGTCTCAAAGGCTCAAAATCGACATTGGGGGTGAAGGGTTTCGGTTCTTGGGAGAGAAAAACGCGTTTTTAAGGGTCCTGGTACCCCAGGCGATAGTGACATGCGATAGTGACAATGTCACAATCGCTGGCACGATCGCACGGGTTGTATCGAGAGTTTTTGGCATCCGGCGATTGTGACGGTGTCACAATCGCGAGGCACTATAGCACAAAGTGTACCGAAACTTGTTTTGGCCATAACTTATTCGTTTTAGCTCCGTTTTTGCTCCGGAAAAAACCGTTGGAATCGTATTTGAATTCTCCATCCAACAAGAATATAAAATGTAGGACTTAATCCAAAATCCTATTTTATATTTTTCTCAAAATGTCGATACCTTCCAAAGGTCGGGATGTTACATTGAGTGTATGGGTCATTCAAGTGGAGTCGTGTACTATTAGACCGTAATGCAATGGATCCATAGGCATACGAGTCGGTCATTTTTGTATGGTAGAAAGTCTTGGTATTCTCACTTTGGGATGTACGCCGTCTTGACATTTTGTGTCTCGGCGTTGTGGAGTGGAACCATTTTGGGTTGTACTCCGAGATTTTGGTTTATCATTGATGTTCTAACACTTGTGCACGAGGGGTAGACATCTTGGTTTATCAAGTAAGGAGTCGAGATTCCGAATCTTGAATGCTGGTAAGTAGGCAATAAAGGTTTCATAGAAAACTTGAGGTGTAACTTACTAGAGAATGAACATGCAATAAGATCGTGTATCCTTGATGTGTAGATGGGCATAACAGGAAATAATGTAACAACCCGGTTCTCAGATATATACAAATAACATACATTCCATATCATGATATCATTAAAAAGGTACATCATATTTCACATACGGTCCCATAGTCTAGCAAAACATAGTAGATAATTCAGTACAAACTTTTACAATTTAATTACATGTTTAATAACAACGAAGTCTCAAGTACAAAAATACATCCATGACTTCTAAACTGACTTCTTCACAAAAGTTATCCTTCAATAGTCCTACTTATTTGCTCTTACCGGATCCGCCACCTGGAATACATGATTTTTAAAACAGAAAATGAGGGTTAGACCTAAGGGTCTAGTGAGTAAATCCCTGACATTTGTAATTCATTAAAAAAATCATTTATATAATACACTCTTTATATAAATACACATACATCACACGTAAGTTAATACCAACTAGCATTTATGTATCATACCTGTCTCATTCCACCTTATCCTCCACCAATGGCCAATATCAATTGGTTGCGAGCCAATTTATCACACCGGTCCAAAGCCCGGCCACGTATTATAATTTCATATAATACTCACGTAATTATAATATCTCAATATATTATAATCACCCACGTATGACATATTCATACACTTTATCAAATATTCGTTATTCACATAATGCATTCCAGTAAAATACTTTTTAAAGTAAAACTCACCTGATCTTTTTAGCAAAGGTCCTTCAAACTTTCCTCAAAACAGATTAACTTTTAACCCCGATCCTTAGTATCTGAAACAAATTAAAATGTACATACTCTTTAACACGTAAACAGGTAATTCACACTTTTCGCAACCCACTATTACGAAAACCTCACTTCTCGCAACCCATAGTTGCGAGTTCCTTACTTTTCGCAACCAACAGTTACGAAAATCTCACTTCTCGCAATCCACAGTTGCGAGTTCCTTACTTTTCGCAACCAACTGTTGCGAGATCCTAACTTTGCGTTTTAGTTACTTGCGCAAAGTGGACTTTTCGCAACCAAGGCTTGCGAATTCCTACTTTTCGCAAAAACATTGTTCATCGTCTTTTTCAGAAAAGTTCAGTCCATTTGCAGGAATCCATCTTATACCCAGATTTTGTACATAAGTGTTCTAAACTCCTTTTAACACCTAAAATTGTAACTAAATTCACAAATTCTTCTAAAATGACCTAAACCCACTTCAAAGTTCATATGAAACCTAATTCTCATAAAAGAGTTTGAATAAGATAATTACCTCTTTGATTTTACTGCACCAAAACAAATTCCAGCTGAAGTATCTTTAATCTTCTTCTTCTTTTACGGTTCTTCTTTTCTTTCTCTCTCTCTCTCTGCCGTAAACAATTTCACACACACACACACACACTTTTTGGGTTTTTGCTTAAATGTCCCAAAATGAGATATTTCCTCTAATTTAGACTACTGAGTCGGTTTGGGTGAAGGTTGTTTTCACCTTTAACCAAACAAACCCCACTCTTCTCTTAATTGACATAACTCACCCCCAAACTTCCCAATACAATTTAAAACTTACCCTTTTAACTTCTAATTTCTCAAATACTATAGTAAAGACTTATAAAATATTTAAATTTAATTTAAATAAAATACCTGGTTATTACAAATAAAGGATATGGTGGTGCCACCCATTGCTGGGTGTGGGACTTGAGGTGTAGTTTTTATAGCAGGCAATAAAGTCCGACTCGAGTTGGAGCTTACTGTAACACCCTGAAGATTGGAGAACAAAATCGGAGTCACGGACGTTTGCGGAGGCTCATGTCGGACGTCCGCGAGGTGCGGAAGTCCGCGGGTCATCCGCAGAAGCAACAGAGCTTTTTAGGGATTTCGGCCATAGCAAGTCGGACGTCCGCGAAGTACCATGCGGACGTCCGCGAGGCACCTGATGAGATATTTTGGTTTTCTTTTAAGACTTCTCTCTCTCTCATTTCCTTATCTCACCCCCAACCCTAAATCAGTTTCTCCCTCTCTCTAAAATCGTTTTCTCTCAAGAAAACACAAACCCTCACTTCTCTTCTTCCCCAAATCAACACCATCACCATTGTTGGAAACCTTAACCCATTCAAGAAACCTTCCACTTCATATCCTTCATCAAGATCCTAGGGTTTTCACCCAACCCTTTCCACTCCATTTGAAGATTAGGAGTTTGTGGTGCATCTTGGTGGTTCTAGAGACATTTTGGTTGGTGGATTCAAGTATGGTTAAGGTAATCTTCTCTTCTCTTCATTTATGAAGTTAGGGTTTTGATATAAGTGGGGATTTTGGTGTAAAATGGTTGGAGGATGATTCCTTATGGTTAAATCTAAATATTTATTGGTTGGAACTTATGGATCTAGGTTTTGGAGGTTTTGGCTTGAAGATGCAAACTTCTTCAAAGGAGATTACGTTTGGAGAAATTCTAGATTTAGCCTAAATCTATCAAGGTGAGTTCAAGTTGATTTGTGAAAACTTTGTACGTGCCAAAAATGTTATTTTCCAAATATTTGTGTGTTTTACTTGAAAATATCGATGGTTGAGTTATTTGGTTAGTTTAACTCTTTTGAAATGTTTATCTTCATAAATGTTGTAAACACCCATATTTGGGGCTTTTGGATATTTTGATGTGTAGAAATCATAATATGTCTTTAAAGGATTAATTGCTCAAATGATGTCTATTTGGTGGTTTAATCATGTTAGGGTAATTGATTTTATAAACCATTCGGGAAATACATGATTTAGTGTCAAGAGTCATTTTGAGAATTATAAGGGTATGAGTCCTTTGGGAAAACCCTTTTGTTTAACCCGTGTCGAGTTTTGGGTTAATGACGATTTTGTGGTACTTGTCTACTGGTATGTGCGAAATATGTGATTTAATCGCAGTGGGTTGCAAACTGTCCACAGTGGGAAGCGCAAGTGTACACTGGCCACTATGATCGTCACAACAAGTAATAGTTGGTAAAATACCAGAATCGTATCCACAGGGACTGGGCAATCAAGGCAATACGGTTTTCATAAGCTTCCTTTTACAAGTTTCAATTACAGAGGAAGCAATATTTTGGTTTGTTTGGTGAAACACTATTTTAATGATTTTACTTAAGATTTAAAAGAAGGAATGTAGGTTGGATTTTCCCTAGATTATATATTCAATACCTGATCCCAAAAGTGATCCTTGTACTTGAAGTTGGCATTCTCGTTAGAAAAGCCCGGTTACAAAATACTCACACCTTTAAGTAAAAATCCCATACTCTTGGTACTTACTGTTTTGTCAATGGTAATATCAAAATGGACCTTTTCAGGCCTCGATGGAATGTGTAGAGACAAATACTAGTGTTTTGAATACACAAACTAGCTTGCCTACTACTCCAGTGGGTTGAGATTAGCTCACTCTGCCGACCTCACTTTTGTAAGTGTCATAAGAATTCTTCCGAATTCCCTAGCATCATCCAAGCTCGTGTCACTGCGTTCTACTCATTTCTGAGTTAAGAACTACACTTTAGATCCTCATAAGTGATCGGCATGTTCGCATCATTGGGCAATAATTGAGAGTGAATGACCAAAACAATAAATATTCCAAGTATAAAGATTACTCAAGCATTTTTAATAAAATCCAGGTACTTCTCCTTCCTACATCCCAAAGGATGCTTAGCCCATAATTACTGAAGTAGAGAAAACAAAAGATGAGAAGATGCACATAAGTAAACTGAAAAGTGACTTTGATTAAAACCGCATTAGGGACCGAAAGTACATCACTGCCACTAATTACTTGAAAACTAAGAATTACACAAGGAATTGAAATACATAAAATTAAAGAGCTATTGCAGTAAATTCTAGAACTAACAACTACACTTAACAAGTAAATTCTAGAACTAATAACTACACTTAACTTGCACTAAATGTGGTAGATGTAGATATCTATTAAATGACACCCAACACCTCTTTATATACTAAGAGGAAAAGTTGGACCAACAAAAGATGGGTAAAATTTAGAGACTAAAGAGTTGAAGTAGAAGACATAAAATTCAACTTCCATGAGTAAACCTTCCATCCACAAGTTTGTAGCTCTTTTACCCCAAGGTCTCTTCACCTTTTCCAAAAAGTCCACTTAAAGTACCATGAGTTTTAATAAACAATTCACTTTGCCATATCTAAGGGAACATGCTTGTACTTTCCATCCCATGCTTCTGCCATAGAGTCTTCCATTCTCTAGGATTTTGCTTCCATGCTAAGAATTGATTTTTCTTTGTTTTCTTCTTGGCTCGCCAGTGGGATCCGAAGTGGGCACTCCACAAATCACTGCAGATATTTCGTGAAAAAGCAACAAAACTCCACCAAATGATTTATAAAAACTATGGTTCACTCTTTTTGCTCATTTTTAGGAATATTACCAAGAATTGGGGTTTTGAGAAGTGAAATGGCTAAAATTTGACAAAATAAAATAAAAATAAAAGGAAATAATAACTCTAAAAATAGAGTTATCACAACCTCAAACTTAAACCATTACTTGTCCCCAAGTAATAAAAAGAAAAAAAGCTATGCACTTTTGAACTTTCAGGGACTTACAAATTTCTCACTTTGAATACATGTTGATCTCCCTCCATGGATGCTTCTTTAGGCCCCAAGATTAAAATTTCACCTTGTGCGTTCGACGATATCTTTCTCTTGTTCATATTTGATCAATAGGACTTTCTTGGGTTTGAAGGGTTTGTGGCTTTGAATATTTTCCCAAGGGTTTCGTAGCAAACAATTCCAAACATGGACCGAAAATCTCGCTTTGAGATTTTTATTTCAAGAAGTGAATGTTTTGTGTTTTGCAAGGGTAAGTACGTACACTTCAGGCTTTTATTTGGGTATGGCTATTTTTTGTGAGAGTGAGTATTCTGATGGTCCAGAATAGGCACACCATCGTTTTCTGGGAGTGAGCACTTTGATGGTCTAGAAAAGGCACACCATCAATCTCTTGTAGTGACACTCCGATTTTTTTTCTTCTGTTTTTGTGTTTTTTTTGGGAGGGGGGTATATCTTACCCACCTCAAACTTAAGACTTCACAGTGTCCCCACTGTGGAAAGACTGGAAGTCACACTGGAAGTCCCCACCTCAAACTTAAGATTGCACAGTGTCCTCACTGTGACTTGGAAAGTGGGGTCCATGAGGTATTTGGGGTACCAAAAAGGCCGAGTTTGGGCGAATGGATGCAAAAATGGCCTATATCATTTCAATGTGACAAGTTGAGAATCAGAACTTACAAAAGTGACTTTTTAAGTTGGAAGCCGAAAGTTATGCACCTTGAAATGGAAGATGATCAAAAAGCAGTCAAACGATAGATATGTTAGTACCCAAAAGTACCTACTTAGCAGTAGGTACGCATGCATCATTTAACCAAAAATAACATAGTATAAAATTGTCAAGAGCCTAGCCATAGGCAAAATACCAACCAAACAGAAAATTTAAAATTGTTTTGTGAGAATCAAAAGTGGGAACCAAAGTCCCAACAAACCATTTAATGAGTAAGGGTTGTCGGTGGTGAGATTTCTGCGGAGTCGCCACTGAAACCATCATCACTATCGTTGGTAGGACAGATACCTTCTGGGAAGTCAGGGATTTGTACGGCCAGTTGGGGATCAACACCTTGATATAACTGATTTATGACTGCATCCCGATCTTTTGTGTACATCCAGAAAGATTCCGTGGCCCTGTTCATATGCGTCTGTTGTGCTTCCATGGTGGTGATGCAATCAGTGAGAGCTTTCAATGCATCCAAAATGGCGACCATGGGATTGCTGGAGCTTCCTGGAGTGGGATTGGGGAGTGGGTTGCTAGCAGATCTCACTGGGACTTCTTCATCAGCGGGTTCTTTAGGGGGAGCGGTAATTGCCCTCCCCCATCTTCTTTATGGTCACTATGCTGATGTTATTAGCAGAAGTGACCCACTTGTCATTTGGAGCAGAAGGCACTCCAACATCTATTAGTAGCGAAGTAATGAGATAAGGAAGTGGGAGGATTACCATCTTGCGAGTTCGTTCTTGGTAAATTGCGGCATGCATCAGGATTCCCAGATTGATTGTTTTCCCTGCTAGGATGCAGTACAGAAGACCGCACTAGTGCATCGAGAGGGTGGTATCATGAGTAGTGAACGACAAGGAGTGGCGTAGGAATTGGAACCACACAGCGGCCTCGGTAGTGAGGGAGCTAACATATAGGCACCTCCTACTGCCATCCTTATCCCAGGTCTTTCCTTCAATTGCCAGAGCTTTTAAAATGGCTTCCTCATCAGCCGGGGTCATTCTTTGCAAAAATTTAGCAAAGGTGCATGAAAGTGGGGTCCTTATTCCAAGGACCCGATTGATCGCGATTGCATTATAATGCACAGTACGACCCCGAACTGTCACAAATGTGTCCTTGGTTTGAGAGGCTTCAGCATAAAATTCCCTTACCAAAGAGGCGTTGGCCCTTCTATTGGCAGTTGCCAATGTTGCCCAATCCTGCTGAATAACCCTCTCTTTGATAAAAGGGTTGGCCTCCACAAAGTCAGGGTCAAAACCCCTCTCCAGGTTCAGTTTTTGCTTAAGAATACATTAATAGTACCGCTGAGGTCGTGAACTGTCTGGGTACGCCACTGGGGGTATGCTCAGTGCCCACTATGGATTCATGAGGGTTTTGAGTTTGAACTTGTGCATCACTAGCATCAGATTCATCTGATGATGCACTTGAAGAGGGAGCAAGACCCTTACCTTTTCCAGATGGTGTCTTCTTTGATTTTCTGGCCGGCGATTTCTCCGAAATGGTCACCCCAGATCTGGTGACCATGCCTCTCTTTCTCGAAGCCTTCCTAATGGGGTTCTCCTCACTGTGGGCTGCCTTATGTAGAGCCTCCAAATCGACAGTGTTTCCGATTTGGAGGTATTGATTGTTGTAGTCCTCCACTTCCTTTCTCCTCAACTCTTCTTCTTCTTTGAACAGTTCTGCCTCTGCCTTTTCCCTCTCTTCGTCGATCATTTTCTCTTTCTCGACCCTTTTTCTCTCCTCCTCCTCTCTTAGCAACCGTTCGGCTTCTTCTTTCTCTAGTCTTTCCTCCTCTTCCTTTTTCAACCTTTCCTCTTCTTCTTTCCTTTTCTTCTCAACTTCTTCTTTCTTCTTTCAGAGTGCTAGGAGTTTTTGGTCAAACTCCTCTCGTAATTTTTGCATTTCCTCCTCTGTTTGTTGCTCTTCCAGGTCGAAATCACTTAGACTGGCGTCTGAGGCTTTCGAAGATGAAGCTGCCTTCGATCCTTCTTGTTTCGACGACTCAGCATCTGGTGTGACGGTCGTCATTGGGTGTTCGTCGGAGGATGGCGGAGGTTGGTTTAGGTCTCCAGTGATGTTCTCCGGCGGGTTATCGTCGGCGGTCATGCGGCGACGCGTGGCTCGGATAGGTTCATTAGGGTTTGGGTTCGGTCGTTTGCTCCTAGCCATTGAAGAGAGTGTCTGGTTCTTGAGAGAATTTGGGAAGGAAGAGTATTTTTGAATTTGAGAGCAAAAAGGTATCTTTTGGGTTTTTGTTAGTAGGAAAGTATTATTCAATGGGTAAGGGTTTAGGAGGGAACGGTTATTGAGAGAGAGAGAGAGAATGAGTGTTTTCTTGGAAATAGGAGTTTTAGGGTGAGGTGGCAGAAAATGTGATGTTTGTGTAAGAAAAAGGTGATGGATATTCAAATCTTGGGCCCCCAAACCGTCACATCCAATCGTCAGGCACGCATTAGGATGCGCAGTGACATGGTCGATCTCACTGCGAAGCATTTGTTGACTTTTTCTTCAAAAATTGGCAATCCATCCTACACACATTCAAAATAAACTACCACAAGGAATTAAAAATACCAAAATAATAAAAAGATAGCAAATAACTGAAATAAAATATTTACAACTAACTCTGTAATAACCAGGTATGTTATTAATTTATTTAATTGTATTATTATAGTTTAAAGTGGGTTTGGGGTTGGTTTTATAAATTTAAGTTTAGTTAAGTGTTTTATGGAGTTAGAAGTTAAGGGGTAAGTTTTAATTTTAATATAGAAGTTAGAGGGTATGTGGTGTCATTTAATAATAGTTAAGGGTTTAATTGGTTAAGGTGATTAAACAAATCACCCAAACCGCCTCATTCTTTTAGATATTAGGAGGTGTCTCATTTAGAGGCATTTGACAACTCTAAGTGTGTGTGTGTAGATTTATCACGGCAAGAGAGAGAGAGAGAGAAGAAAAAGAGAGAGATTTGAGGAAGTAAATTAAGAAGAAGAAGTAGAAAGCTGTTGATTTTCTGCTGGAATTACTGAATCAAGTGAAGAAACAAAAAGGTAATAACCTTATATAAATTCTCTCTTTATGTTCATAAGTTGCTAAATAAGTTTATAGATGGGTTTTGATAATTTTAGAAAGATGTGAGAAATCTGGGTTTAGAATAGTGTTCTAATAGTAGTCTTAAACATATATGCATAATTACAGAAACATTCATGGTTTAAATGTATAAATTTCTGGGTTAAGTATGAACTTAGTGGTCTGAGACAGTTATGAATGTCGCAGTAGTGGGTTGCGACAGTTATGGTAGTTGCGGCAGTTATGAGTATCGCAACCTTGGGTTGCGACAAGCTCATTGTTATCGCAATGGATAGTTGCGACATGTGGCGTATCGCAACAGTTGGTTGTGACATGATGTATATCGCAACAGTTGGTTGCGATATGCTTCTGTGTCGCAGTAGTTAATTGCGACATGTACTATGTGTTGCGACAAGGGGTTATCACAGCTAGTTGGTTGCGATAAGAGACGAGAATTTTGGATTAATTAGGATCCTTAGTTTTTAAGGGAATCATTAGAGGGTAAAAAGATAATTATACTTAATTGTTTCAGATTCTGTGAATTTTGGGTGAAGGATTGGATTCTCGAGAAAAGCTTGGAAGTTTTGTTTGTTAAGCTATCAGGTGAGTTTTACTGTAAACCATTTTCAAACTGGAATACATATATTGGGAATGTGATATAGAGTGTGATATGTGCTTATATTTGAAATATAATATATTGAGATGTATATTGTATTTATATGAGCATTACACTACACGAGTGCACGTTGGCCGGGATTAGGACCGGTGGAGTTGGCTGTACAGAGGGACAGCGGTGTTGGCTATAATTTTTGTACAGCGGAGTAAATTTATTAGTTGGCTCGCAACCATCTAATATGGCCATGAGAATGAGACAGGAAAATACACAATGCATGAGTCATTGCTGGTATTCATATTTGTGTTATGTATATGGTGTTTGTGTAAATGATTTTAATCTAACAGGGATTTTCTCACTTAGACCAATAGGTCTAACCCTAATTTTTGTTTTAAAATATGTATTCCAGGTCGTGGAGCGAATAAGGGCAATTGATAGGATAATCTATGATTTACTTTTGAAGTTGTATGTTTACGTGAAGTGTTTTGTATCTATCGTGTCAGTAGTTATTATGTAAATTTCCAGCAAAAAGTTTGTACTGAATTACTTATTATGATTAGAAAGACTAAGGGACCGTAAATGAAATATGATGTATCTTTTGTTATGAAACTATGTTATGTATAATATGTTGTTTGACACATGTTTGAGAACCGGGTCGTTACAGATGGTATCAGAGCCCTAGTTTAAGGGATTTAGGTATTCGGATCCATACCTAGACTTAAACTGCATGTGAAGTAGGATGTCCCTATTATTTTAGAACCTTGGGATGCTAAATATAAAAGGTAGAAGGAACATCATGTAAGGTAATTTCAAATTACATTTGGCCAGTGTAATCATGAACTTACAGGTACATGTTTGAACTGGAAAACCTTATTATATGGGGTATGTGCTTACGTGTATATTAACCTTGTTGAAATTACAGAATGGCAGGTGGTACTCGACGTACAAATAGGGAGGAAGAAGGAAACCCTAGTAGAACTAATCCAACAGTCGGGACAAGGGGAAGAGGGGGAGAACGAGGCAGGGGCAGGACTGGAGGCAGAGTTCAGCCGCAAGGTAATGAATTTGTTACAAGAAACGACTTGACGGCTGAAATGGGAAGACTGCAAGAAAGTATACAGGTTATGTTCGACCGAACTCGTAATACTAAAACTGAAATACCAGATCCTAATCTGGAAGACGAGATGCCCATTACACCTACTGTCATACAGGTGCCAAGGAAGTGTGATTATAAGATGTTTCTAAGTTGCAAACCTCCAACTTACTCCGGGGAAAGAGATCCAGTGAAAGCTATGAGGTGGCTAAAAGAGATAGAAGCTATCTTCAAGACCAGCAAATGTGCCGATGAAGATAGGGTGTTATACGGAACAACGATGCTGAAGGCAGATGCACTATATTATTGGTGGGAGGCTCTTATTACCTCTAGAGGATCTGATGTGTATTCTACTTTCTATTGGGACGAATTCACTACAGCTTTCAAGAGACAGTTTTGTCCTCAAGCAGCAGTTAGACAATTGGAGGAAGAGTTCATGAACCTGCAACAGGGAAGTTTATCGGTTAGGGATTATACTTCTCGTTTCCAGGAGAAGTCTCGTTTCGCAGAGTACTATGTTGCCACGGAGGCACTTAAGATGGAGAGGTTTATCTTCGGGTTAAAGTCAAAAATCAGAAGTTTAGTGATTGCAAAGGGACCGGAAACTTTCTCAGCCGCAGTAGATGCCGCGGAAAATGTGGAACGGGATAGAGGAAGAGATGCTGGTGATAAGAGTACTGGAAAAAGAAAATGGGAAGGACCACAATATGATCCAAAGAAGTCCAAATTTCAGAGATTTGATAGTCGTACACCTTTCAGACCAGCTGAAAGACCTTGTCCAAAATGCAACCGTATTCATCAAGGAAATTGTCAAGTTGATCCTCGAGTTTGTTATAGATGTGGGAAGACCGGCCATATTGCTAAAGACTGTCGAGTAACTCGATTTTGTTTCTCATGTAACTCTCCTGATCACATTCAGTCTGATTGTCCACGGGGGAGAGTACAACAAGGTGGTACGTCAGTGAGACCAACGGGTGTTAGACCGGTAGTACCAAGGCCAGAGTTACCAAGAGCTAGGGGTCGTGCCTTTCAGATGACAGCACAAGAAGCGAAGGAAACTCCTGATGTGGTTACAGGTACATTCTTAATAAACTCTACACGTGCTAAGGTGTTATTTGACTCCGGTGCAAACCGATCGTTTGTGTCTCCTTCCTTTGCTGCTTTTATGCATTTAAAGCCTAAAGTGTTAGATCATGCTTTAATGGTAGATACTGCAAATGATAATCAAGTACCTGTTAAAGTGGTATTTGATAGCTGTGTTATAAATATAGATGGGCACGGAGTGCCTATCGAGTTGTTTCCTATAGCTTTAATTGAATTTGATGTGGTAGTGGGAATGGATTGGTTAGCCGAGAATCAGGCTAGTATAGTTTGTGATAAGAAGTTGATTAATGTTGTCTTACCTGAGAAGGGACCGATAGTGATTTATGGTGACCGTAGAAATCATCAGTCTTGCCTTATCTTTATGATGAAAGCTCGTAAGTGTGTTAATAAAGGCTGCCCGAGTTACTTAGCTTATGTGATAGATACTAAGCTAGAAAAGAATAAGTTGGAAGATATCCTATTGTGTGTGAATTTCCGGAAGTTTCCCAGAAGATTTAAATAGTCTTCCACCCGTTAGACAAGTAGAGTTTGGTATAGATCTGATTCCTGGAGCCGCTCCTGTTGCCCGTGCACCGTATCGTTTGGCACCTCCAGAGATGAAGGAAATGATGACGCAACTGCAAGATCTTTCAGATAAGGGCTTCATCAGACCCAGTTCTTCACCGTGGGGTGCACCGGTTCTGTTTGTGAAAAAGAAGGATGGTTCGATGAGTATGTGCATTGATTATCGGGAACTGAATAAGCGCACAATCAAGAATAAGTATCCGCTTCCCAGAATTGATGATCTCTTTGATCAATTAGTTGGAGCTTGCTATTTCTCCAAGATTGATCTAAGATCTGGTTATCACCAATTGAAGGTTAAAGAAGAAGACGTTCTGAAAACTGCCTTCCGCACAAGGTATGGTCATTACAAATTCTTAGTGATGCCCTTCGGCCTGACGAATACCCCAGCTGCCTTAAGGGATTTAATGAATCTGGTATGTAAGCCATATCTCGATAAATTTGTTATTGTGTTTATCGATGATATCCTTATCTACTCCCGATCCAAAGAAGAGCACGCACGACATCTTCGTTTGATTCTAGAGTTGTTGAAGAAGAAATTGTTGTATGCTAAATTTTCTAAATGTGAATTCTAGCTATGGGAAGTTCAATTTCTTGGGCATGTAGTTTCCGAGAAAGGCATTCAAGTTGATCCGATGAAAGTAGAGGCAATTGAAAAGTGGGAACCGCCGAGAACGCCAACCGAAGTACGAAGTTTTCTGGGTTTAGCCGGCTACTATCGAAAGTTTATACAAGAATTCTCTCGTATCGCTACGCCTCTAACAAAACTGACCCGAAAGAATGTAAAATTTGAATGGAAAGAAGAGCAAGATAAAGCATTCAGAATTTTGAAAGAAAGACTTTGTAGCGCACCGATTCTGTCACTACCTGAAGGTTCTGATGACTTTCATGTTTACAGTGATGCTTCCAAACTGGGATTGGGATGTGTACTAATGCAGTGTGGGAAAGTTATTGCTTATGCTTCTCGTCAACTGAAAGATCATGAACGGCAATATCCTACACACGACATGGAACTTGCAGCAGTTGTTTTCGCGCTAAAGATTTGGAGACATTATTTATACGGCTCTAAATGTCAAATTTATACCGATCATAAGAGTCTCCAGCATCTTTTCGATCAGCGGGAATTGAATATGAGGCAAAGAAGATGGTTAGAACTGGTGAATGACTACGACTGTGAAATTCTCTATCATCCGGGAAAGGCAAATGTGGTAGCTGATGCACTGAGTCGTCAAGAAAGAAGTGGAACAATAAAAGCCATTGCACTACGAGCCGAACTCCTACCTAACATCTTTGACGAATTAAAGAAGTGTCAAGTAGAAGCCTTTCAAGAAGAACACTTGAAACCAGAACGGTTAGTGGGTATATCAGCATCACTTGTAAAAGATGATAGTGGATTACTGTGTATGGGAAACAAAATTTGGGTGCCTCGTTTGGGTGGTTTACGTGATCAGGTATTACAAGAAGCTCATCAATCTCGTTTCTCTATTCATCCAGGTACGAATAAGATGTATAAAGATCTACGACAATTTTACTGGTGGTCGAGAATGAAAAGAAGTATTGCTCAGCATGTAGAAAGTTGCACCACTTGTAAGAAAGTAAAGATTGAACATCAAAAGCCTTTTGGTCAGTTACAACGTTTAGAAATACCTATGTGGAAATGGGATCAGATTACTACAGATTTCATCACGAAGCTACCAAGGACTTCGAAAGGGTTTGATGCCATTTGGGTAATCGTTGACAGGTTTACACAGTCTGCTCACTTTCTACCGATAAAAGAAACCTATTCGTTGGAAAGACTAGCCAAATTGTACATCGACGAAATAGTAACTCGACATGGAGTCCCAATCTCGATAATTTCTGATCGTGATAGTCGTTTTACTTCAAGATTCTGGAGGAGTTTTCAAAAAGAAATGGGCACGCAAATAAAGTTAAGTACATCGTATCATCCTCAAACTGACGGTCAGAGTGAACGAACGATTCAGACTTTGGAAGATATGTTACGAGCCTGTATTGTAGATTTTGGGGGATCATGGGATAAGCATCTGCCGTTGATTGAATTTTCCTACAACAACAGTTATCATTCCAGCATACAAGCGGCACCGTTCGAAGTTCTGTATGGTAGAAAATGTCGAACTCCTCTGTGTTGGAACGAAGTGGGAGAGAAGCAATTAGCGGGACCAGATATAGTTCAGTTAACCGCGGATAAGATTACTCAGATTCGGGAACGATTGAAAGTGGCTCAAGACAGAAAGAAAAGCTACGCTGACCGACGTCGAAAACCATTAGAATTCTAAGTTGGAGATTTTGTAATGTTAAAAGTCTCACCTTGGAAAGGAGTCATACGATTTGGGAAACAAGGTAAGCTTAGTCCAAGGTACATCGGGCCGTTTGCAATCACAGAAAGGATCGGTGAAGTAGCCTACAGGTTGGATCTTCCACCAGAGTTAAGCCGTATACACAACGCTTTTCACGTATCGAAATTTCGAAAGTGTTTGGTTACGCCAGATCAGGCAGTTTCTCTACCAGATATACAAGTTGATGAAAAGCTGAATTATGTGGAGGAAGCTGAAGCCATTATTGACCGTAAAGTCAAAGTTTTGCGGAATAAGGAGATCAGACAAGTAAAAGTTCAATGGCGACATCATAGGGGTCAGGATGCTACTTGGGAATCAGAATCAGAAATATGAACTAAATACCCTCATCTTTTCACTTAACCGAATTTCGGGACGGAATTCTTTTAAGGGGGAGATGTTGTAATAACCAGGCATGTTATTAATTTATTTAATTGTATTATTATAGTTTAAAGTGGGTTTGGGGTTGGTTTTATAAATTTAAGTTTAGTTAAGTGTTTTATGGAGTTAGAAGTTAAGGGGTAAGTTTTAATTTTAATATAGAAGTTAGAGGGTATGTGGTGTCATTTAATAATAGTTAAGGGTTTAATTGGTTAAGGTGATTAAACAAATCACCCAAACCGCCTCATTCTTTTAGATATTAGGAGGTGTCTCATTTAGAGGCATTTGACAACTCTAAGTGTGTGTGTGTGGATTTATCACGGCAAGAGAGAGAGAGAGAAGAAAAAGAGAGAGATTTGAGGAAGTAAATTAAGAAGACGAAGTAGAAAGCTGTTGATTTTCTGCTGGAATTACTGAATCAAGTGAAGAAACAAAAAGGTAATAACCTTATATAAATTCTCTCTTTATGTTCATAAGTTGCTAAATAAGTTTATAGATGGGTTTTGATAATTTTAGAAAGATGTGAGAAATCTGGGTTTAGAATAGTGTTCTAATAGTAGTCTTAAACATATCTGCATAATTACAGAAACATTCATGGTTTAAATCTATAAATTTATGGGTTAAGTATGAACTTAGTGGTCTGAGACAGTTATGAATGTCGTCGTAGTGGGTTGCAACAGTTATGGTAGTTGCGACAGTTATGAGTATCGCAACCTTGGGTTGCGACAAGCTCATTGTTATCGCAATGGATAGTTGCGACATGTGGCGTATCGCAACAGTTGGTTGCGACATGATGTATATCGCAACAGTTGGTTGCGATATGCTTATGTGTCGCAGTAGTTAATTGCGACATGTACTATGTGTTGCGACAAGGGGTTATCACAGCTAGTTGGCTGCGATAAGAGACGAGAATTTTGGATTAATTAGGATCCTTAGTTTTTAAGGGAATCATTAGAGGGTAAAAAGATAATTATACTTAATTGTTTCAGATTCTGTGAATTTTGGGTGAAGGATTGGATTCTCGAGAAAAGCTTGGAAGTTTTGTTTGTTAAGCTATCAGGTGAGTTTTACTGTAAACCATTTTCAAACTGGAATACATATATTGGGAATGTGATATATAGTGTGATATGTGCTTATATTTGAAATATAATATATTAAGATGTATATTGTATTTATATGAGCATTACACTACACGAGTGCACGTTGG
This sequence comes from Saussurea involucrata, assembly GCA_033807775.1. Classification (NCBI taxonomy): domain Eukaryota; kingdom Viridiplantae; phylum Streptophyta; class Magnoliopsida; order Asterales; family Asteraceae; genus Saussurea; species Saussurea involucrata. The sequence goes on along the minus strand of CM066320.1, from coordinate 107,628,770 downwards.
CCGGGATTAGGACCGGTGGAGTTGGCTGTACAGAGGGACAGCGGTGTTGGCTGTAATTTTTGTACAGCGGAGTAAATTTATTAGTTGGCTCGCAACCATCTAATATGGCCATGAGAATGAGACAGGAAAATACACAATGCATGAGTCATAGCTGGTATTCATATTTGTGTTATGTATATGGTGTTTGTGTAAATGATTTTAATCTAACATGGATTTTCTCACTTAGACCAATAGGTCTAACCCTCATTTTTGTTTTAAAATATGTATTCCAGGTCGTGGAGCGAATAAGGGCAATTGATAGGATAATCTATGATTTACTTTTGAAGGTGTATGTTTATGAAGATCCGTGAAGTGTTTTGTATCTATCGTGTCAGTAGTTATTATGTAAATTTCCAGCAAAAAGTTTGTACTGAATTACTTATTATGATTAGAAAGACTAAGGGACCGTAAATGAAATATGATGTATCTTTTGTTATGAAACTATGTTATGTATAATATGTTGTTTGACACATGTTTGAGAACCGGGTCTTTACAGACTCGGACTTTTCTTAACCAGAGTGGGGTAGAGAGTGGGATGGAGACTGGGATGGAGAGTGGGCACTGTCGCTCAGAAAGTGCTTCACCCTCTGCCCATTGACTTTAAAAGTCTGACCAGACTGTGGGGACATTAATTCCACTGTTCCAAAGGGACTTACCTTGACCACTGTTGTAACAACCCAAACTTTAGTAAGTTGAAGGTTTAAGGCTTAGAGCAATAAGAGTGAAAGTTAGCAAAGGGACCATATTCCTAAGTATTGTTTTCTCTTGTGGCATTTTAGAATAAAAGGAATTTGGTGGCCAAGGTGTTAAATTGGAAACTTATGTGCTCTAGAGTGTGAAATTAGAGTTATAAATTAGATGAAGAACCCTCATTCTTCATTTTTGGTGGCGGCTAAGGATTTTGGAGAAGACCAACTTTTGGGAATTTGGAGTGGGAGAGATTCATCAAAGGCTTTGGAAGATCATCTTCTAGGTATGATTCTCTTCATTTATCTTCTTCTTCTTGTGTGTAATGGGTTTTGGTCAAGAGTGTGTGTTGGAGTTGGAAATCCTTGGGTTCAATGTTTTTGGGATTGAATCCCTATGAGTTGTGATCATTTCAGTAAGGAACTCCATCTTGTTGCTTAGTAACCTCCATTTTCTATGGATTGAGCTTTTTGGGTTTTGAGGTTTAAATCCATGAATCAATAGGTGGATTTGATGGGTTTTATGTTGAGTAGAATGTTGGAAATTGATTCTTATGGTTTATTATATCTAATGTATCAATTTGAGAGGTTTAGAACCGATTTAGAGAAGTTTGGGGATTGAGAAACCTTTGGGCTTTGGGAAGAAAATCGTGCAGGGCAAACCAGGGATCCGCGCCGATCTCGGCGCCGATGGACCGGCGCCACCATCGGCGCCAGGCTCTGTCCCCTTTTCCCTTTTGTCCGTTTTCGTTGTTCGTTCAGGTCTAGGATCGAGGCAGCGATTGGGGGATTGTCTTGGGGTTATGTTAAGGATGTTTGGGAGTATGGTTAGATGGTTTAACACCATTCTTGTGGTGCCCAATTCAGGTGCTCGGTTCGAACAAGTGTGGGTTTCGGAGCGTGTGTCGAGGTGCTAACGCTAAGGTGAGTTCCCTTATGCATTATTTCTATCTTTTAAAATGAATTGCGAAGAATTGATATGACTGAAAATGAGTTTACTTGATCATCATGAATCTTATGTTTTCTCATGCATGAAAAGTGTTATTTTACAAGTGGAAGGAGGATATTCCTCGAGTAAGTTTTAAAGCATGTTTTAAATGTTTATGTTTGTGGTAGAGTCGGGTTACACAGTGGAGGACCCCCGAGTTGCCGTCCCTGGCTTTGTAAGGTGATGAGTTGCCGTCCCTGGCTTTGTAAGGTGATGAGTTGCCGTCCCTGGCTTTGTAAGGTGATGAGTTGCCGTGCCTGGCTTTGTAAGGTGTTATTGGTCCGTACCACTGTGTATACCCTTGTTTGAGCTCAAACTTGTTAAGTGTTGTTTGCAAGGAAACGTGTTAAGTGTTGTTTGCAAGGAAACGTGTCAAGTATTGTTTGCAAGGAAACGTGTTTCGTAAAATGTTTTGTGGTTACGTTTTTAGGAGGGAATTCACTAGACCTTTTGGTCTAACCCTCGCTTTCAAAACTTAAAAACCATTTTCAGGTATTAGTCGTGTATGAAGCGTCATATTATGAGGATGGAAGGTCGGGTCGTGGTAAAAGAGCGAGAGGTAGTGAAGACTTGCCGAGTATCGTCGGGCTTCTTGTAGTATCTCAGTTGTGAAGGTGGTTTCCGCTGCGAGCTTAGAGTAAATTTGATGTATTGTAGACTTTGGGACCATTTTCGGTTGTAATGTTTAATCGTTTATTTTATGAGATTTCGGGTCGTTACAAATGGTATCAGAGCCATAGTTTAAGGGATTTAGGTGACCGGATGGGCCTAAACTTAAACTGTGGAGTTGAGTGGGACACAACTGAGATATAGGAAGCCATTAGGAATGACCGTAAACATAGGATATCTTGACAATAGTAGTGAGAACCCTCATGTAAGGTAAATTCAAGTAGCATCTGGCCAATGCTATTATGGATTTACAGGTGCATGGGTGTAATCAATCGCTATTGTCGGGATGGGTGGTGAGAGTGGCAGTATGTAGAAGGTTCTAACCTTGTGCTTGATAGCAAAGAGTTGATGTGTCATGGGAGATCCCTTGTGATGTGGTGTTTGTAACTTCTAGAAGGAGTGTTGTCTAGAATGTTGATGAACTGTCTAGAGGTAAACTCTCTGGGATAGGAAGTGAGAAGTAGGTTGGCATCTTGAAAGCCTTCAATTCAAGATCGAGTGAGGGAATCTAGTCTTGGATTCCTTAGTCAAACGGTTTAGTGGCAAGATTAATGAATGAAGGAGATCAGTGTTGTTTTGAGGTATGCATAAGAGTAGGAAGTGAGATAACTGGTTAGTTTGGTAAACCATGTAGAGTGGTCGATCCGATGGGCTATGAAGTACTTGTACAACAAGTTGTAGCATAAGTAAGAAAGCGGTTGTTGGTCATAGTATGGTGTCAGTGAAGAGTTGAAGTGAGCGCAACGGTTGACTTAGTTAGAGTGAATAGCCTTCCTTTTGCATATTGAATTCAATGCATTTTGTTGTTAAACGTATTATACGAGACTCTTTCATGTTAAAAAGCATGTACGTACATGATATGTTTTCTTGACTTGGGAAATGAGTTGACGCGTGCGAGCGTGTTTTCTTTAAAGTAATAGACAAACTCGTTTTCATTATACGATAAAGCTTTGAACTTAGTGATTTGCGAATTATTTCACATTTTTCTTGTGGAGAGAATCTTCATTACGAAAATATTGAAAAATATTTTATCGCGAGGGTTGTTTTACAAACAAAATGAGTACTGACTCGTTATTTTCATGTAAGCGAGTGTTGGAGTTAACTGACCCACTTTGAGTAAGTGATTTCGTTCTGAATTCTCTAGCCGTATTGGAAAAGGTTTCGTTGGAGATGACCGTTGTGTCGGCATCGAGTTGGATGGACAAGGGTACGAAGTATCGTAAGAGTGCCTGTGAGCGATCCTTGCGATCGTTGTGTTTTACTAATCGTCTTGGGTGGTGTTGGCTCATACATACTCAAGCTTGTTTTATGATTTTGTGTCTACTGTATTTCTAAAGGTGTACAAAATGTTTTCAATCGTTGTGTCATTATGCATGAAGGCTAGGAACTCGCTAGGTCGGGAAGGGTATTACGATTGAGGTTGAGGAAAGGCTTTGGGAGTGGAATTTTCAGTTGAATAAGATGTGGTCGAGTTATGACCTTAGTGTTCCCGTTAGGGGAAGTGGGTGAATACCGGGAGTCCCGGGCAGTGAATTTGGAATGTCGGTATGATAGTAGTTTGAGCTATTGCTTAGTTATGCGAGAATGGTTTTATTGCGGTAAGATTCGAAATGACCAAAGCGTGTCTGTTGGTGTGGTGGTAATAAGTAGCGTTACGTTACTTGATGTAATGTTATCGGCTTTGAGTCGGAGTACTAAGTTGTTTGGTAATTAAAGTTCTACGCTAAGAAAGGTCTTGTGTTTCCTCAAGTGAGAGCGGTGGGGTATAAGTTGGTTATGATGAGTTGGACGAAGTGGATTCTGTTAGGAATCCTAGGTGGTCTAGAAGGAGTGGAATCTTCACATGTAGTCCATTGATATGTAGGTTTGCGACTGTTTATCATGTCTTAAGTTAGAGGCGTTGTCAGGAAACTGAATCGTGAGAATGAACCCGTCGCGGGCAAACGAAGGAGGTTGTCCGAGATTTGTGTAAATGATATGGCGTAGGAACACCTAGGGAGAGCAATCGGAGAACGGAAGATCACTAAAGTGAATGTGATGTCCATTGAGGTTTTGATGATCCTCTTATGTGTCAGATGTTTAGTATAACGGATTTAGATTGCGGAAAAAAAATTTTTTGGCGAGAAACGAGAATTTGTTCGAGGAGTTAGGAGAGGTAGATCCCAACGGGAAATCCTTGTTTGAATGTTACAAAAGTGAAAGATCGTGGTTGCATAAGTGATTTCTTATAGGGTATGATGATCCATATAAGAACGAAATGTCGGGGTAATCGAAGCGGGTGCGCTTTGGATAGTTGACCTGGACACATGGTTCGTCTAGACCCAGGAAAGGCAAGGTCGGGAAACGTTTTGTTTCGTATGAGATTGTGTTATGGGTGGCATGAAGGAAGTAATATCTCCTGTGTAAGTAAAGGCATCATGTTAGCTTGTTGTGATGCGGTCGCATGGTGCTATGGTGGTGTGAGGAAGCGGTAGCACTTAGTACCGGTGGATTGTGTAAGCCTTAGGTATAATGAAGAATTGCCGTAATAATGGAGTGGTCAAAGGTAGTGAGTATGTTTGAGTTGAGTGGGAACTCGTGAGTTATAGTTCAACAAGTTGGGGAAGGACTAAGTAGCGAGATAGACTCGATTGTGTATTCGGGAGGATGCGAAGGCAAATTCGAATTGTGTGAATGATCATGAGAGATTTGGTCTGCAGTGTGATGTTATGGGCCAAGAGTGCTCGGATGTGTAGTGACCGTAGTTGTCGTGCTAAGTGTGCCAGCTAGTGTTGTAGCAATGTGATGTTGGAGAGAGAGGAAACATCGAATAGAAGCCTTTTGGGGGTTTCAGATGAGGTGTTCGGTTTGTTAACCAGATTGTTGGAGCACGTGGGAGTAAGTGGACGTCGTGGTATGATTATGTTAGGAATAGAATGACGGAGTGGTGGTGGGTGGTTACCCGAAATAGAAACCAAGTGTTTCTAGTTGTAAGAGTCGCTAAGTAAGCATGTTTCTGGGATCATTGGGAGTCGGAAAAAGATGATGAGATGTTAGTCAAAATAGGGTGTAGTAGATGCGAAATCCTTAAGGAATGCGAGTTGTTTCTCATGTGTGAAAGGATTATTCGAGGAAGTAAAGGTTGGAGATCAAGAATGTGTAGTGACGTCGAACACTGGTGTCGTTTCAAGACGACTTGGTTGAATGCCCTAAGTTAGGATCTTGGTGCAACTGTTTGGTTAGGCGAGTAATAAGAAAGTGGTATCAGCATGTGGAAAGGTCGAGAGAGAGAAGGGCAAGTAATGTTTGGTGGGCTGTGCTCCACACCAACGTGGGGAGGTGAAGTTAGTATGTCGGATTAAGTGAGTAAATTTGGAAGTAATAAACTTGACAGCAATGCCAAAAGGTGCAGCGTTGTGTAGGTTGTCTTTCATAAGTGTGCGAACCATTGGGAAGAGTATTGAGGAAGGAAATTGTGCATGAGTTAAGTTAGTGACTCTGTGAGAAATGTTTAAACGAATTGGTCGTGCAGTGATTAATCTAGTGAGAATAGTATGGTGTGACCATGGTTACTCCTCTTGGTTGAGTGAGGGTAATCGAAGTTATATTTTGTGTCTAAACGCTTGTGGCAGGTAGGGATAAATCGATGTGCTTGCAGGATAAGTTGAATTCGGATAAGTGATCGCATCAAGTAGGAAGTATGGAGGTTCCTACTCTTAGTTACGTATAAGTCGGGAGTGGTGTTGTAGTCGACGGACTGTGGTCGAGGTGGTCCAGGAAAGGGAAATGTTTTCTGCTTAGACGATTGTTGGGTGGTGCACGATTCTGAGTGGTCATACGATGAAGGAACTCGAGGCTGTGAGTGGTCGGGATGGACAGGGTTGGTCTTGTGCCAATCTGTCAGGTGTGGGATTGTTTCTTAGTAATTGAATCTTATGTTATAGCGGGAGGATTCCGCCAAGTTCCTCCTCAAAGGAAGTATAGGTGCATGAGAAGCCTTAGTTAGTCTTTTGTGGTCAAGATCGATCGAGTAGGGACAGTAGCCTACGAGTTAGAGTACCGTAAGAACCGAAGGGAATGCATTCGATGTTCCAGGTTTCGATGTATGAGGTGGTTGGCTGGGTTAGAAATGGCTACACCTTGGGAGAGTGTCGGTTTAGTGTGGGCATATTACCCGCATCCTTTCCAATAAGGAATTCCGGGGACGGAATTCTTTTAAGGGGGGAGTGTTGTAACAACCCAAACTTTAGTAAGTTGAAGGTTTAGTGCTTAGAGCAATAAGAGTGAAAGTTAGCAAAGGGACCATATTCCTAAGTATTGTTTTCTCTTGTGGCATTTTAGAATAAAAGGGAATTTGGTGGCCAAGGTGTTAAATTGGAAACTTATGTGCTCTAGAGTGTGAAATTAGAGTTATAAATTAGATGAAGAACCCTCATTCTTCATTTTTGGTGGCGGCTAAGGATTTGAGAAGAAGGATTTTGGAGAAGACCAACTTTTGGGAATTTGGAGTGGGAGAGATTCATCAAAGGCTTTGGAAGATCATCTTCTAGGTATGATTCTCTTCATTTATCTTCTTCTTCTTGTGTGTAATGGGTTTTGGTCAAGAGTGTGTGTTGGAGTTGGAAATCCTTGGGTTCAATGTTTTTGGGATTGAATCCCTATGAGTTGTGATCATTTCAGTAAGGAACTTCATCTTGTTGCTTAGTAACCTCCATTTTCTATGGATTGAGCTTTTTGGGTTTTGAGGTTTAAATCCATGAATCAATAGGTGGATTTGATGGGTTTTATGTTGAGTAGAATGTTGGAAATTGATTCTTATGGTTTATTATATCTAATGTATCAATTTGAGAGGTTTAGAACCGATTTAGAGAAGTTTGGGGATTGAGAAACCTTTGGGCTTTGGGAAGAAAATCGTGCAGGGCAAACCAGGGATCCGCGCCGATCTCGGCGCCGATGGACCGGCGCCACCATCGGCGCCAGGCTCTGTCCCCTTTTCCCTTTTGTCCGTTTTCGTTGTTCGTTCGGGTCTAGGATCGAGGCAGCGATTGGGGGATTGTCTTGGGGTTATGTTAAGGATGTTTGGGAGTATGGTTAGATGGTTTAACACCATTCTTGTGGTGCCCAATTCAGGTGCTCGGTTCGAACAAGTGTGGGTTTCGGAGCGTGTGTCGAGGTGCTAACGCTAAGGTGAGTTCCCTTATGCATTATTTCTATCTTTTAAAATGAATTGCGAAGAATTGATATGACTGAAAATGAGTTTACTTGATCATCATGAATCTTATGTTTTCTCATGCATGAAAAGTGTTATTTTACAAGTGGAAGGAGGATATTCCTCGAGTAAGTTTTAAAGCATGTTTTAAATGTTTATGTTTGTGGTAGAGTCGGGTTACACAGTGGAGGACCCCCGAGTTGCCGTCCCTGGCTTTGTAAGGTGATGAGTTGCCGTCCCTGGCTTTGTAAGGTGATGAGTTGCCGTCCCTGGCTTTGTAAGGTGATGAGTTGCCGTCCCTGGCTTTGTAAGGTGATGAGTTGCCGTGCCTGGCTTTGTAAGGTGTTATTGGTCCGTACCACTGTGTATACCCTTGTTTGAGCTCAAACTTGTTAAGTGTTGTTTGCAAGGAAACGTGTTAAGTGTTGTTTGCAAGGAAACGTGTCAAGTATTGTTTGCAAGGAAACGTGTTTCGTAAAATGTTTTGTGGTTACGTTTTTAGGAGGGAATTCACTAGACCTTTTGGTCTAACCCTCGCTTTCAAAACTTAAAAGAGCGAGAGGTAGTGAAGACTTGCCGAGTATCGTCGGGCTTCTTGTAGTATCTCAGTTGTGAAGGTGGTTTCCGCTGCGAGCTTAGAGTAAATTTGATGTATTGTAGACTTTGGGACCATTTTCGGTTGTAATGTTTAATCGTTTATTTTATGAGATTTCGGGTCGTTACAACTGTGTATGGTCCCGTCCATCGTGATTTGAGCTTACCAGGAAATAATTTGAGACGGGAATTGAACAAGAGTACTTGTTGGCCTTCGATGAACTCCCTATGGTTGATTCTTCGGTTATGCCACATATTGGTCTTTTCCTTGTACAACTTTGCATTTTCGTAGGAATGGTATCGTAACTCCACCAACTCATGCAATTGTAAAAACCTCTTGGTTCCCGCAGCATCCTCACTCATATTAAGCTCTTTAAGGGCCCAAAACGCCTTGTGTTCCAATTCAATCGGTAAATGGCAAGCTTTGCCAAAAACCAACTTAAATGGAGACATTTCCAAGGGAGTTTTGTAGGTCGTTCGATAGGCCCAAAGAGTGTCATCAAGTTTGGTTGACCAATCCTTGCGATGTGGTTTAACGACTTTCTCTAAAATACCTTTGATTTCTCGGTTTGAAAGTTCTGCTAAATCGTTGGTCTGCGGGTGGTACGCGGTGGCCACTCTATGATGTGTGTCATATTTAGCAAGGACCGAGCTCATGACTTTGTTCACAAAATGGGTGCCTTCGTCACTGATCAATGCCCGTGGTGTTCCAAATCGAGTGAAAATAGTTTTGTGCAAAAATTTCACCACGGTATTTGCATCGTTGGAGTGACATGCTACAGCTTCCACCCATTTTGAAACATAGTCCACCGCAACCAAGATATAAAAATTATTGTTTGAATTTGGGAAAGGACCCATGAAATCGATCCCCCAAACATCAAAAAGTTCTACCTCTAAAATGTTATTAAGAGGCATTTCGTTCCTTTGTGAAATGTTCCTGGTGCGTTGACATTGCTCACAATTTTTCACAAATTCGTAAGAGTCCTTAAACACAGTGGGCCAAAAGAACCCACTTTGCAAGATTTTTGCAGCAGTGCGGTTTCCACCAAAGTGGCCACCGTAGTGGGATGTGTGACAACCCTGGGGTATTTGATGTTGCTCACTCCCGTGAACACATCGCCTCAATATTTGGTCTGTCCCTATCTTATACAAGAAAGGGTCGTCCCAAATATATTGACGAGTATCATGTAAAAACTTTTTAAATGGTTGTCCACTCATCCCGTGGGGCTTTAGTCCTACTGCTAAAAAATTTGCAATGTCAGCATACCAAGGAATATTATTGTCGTTATGTTGAGCTGCTAACAATTGTTCATCGGGAAAATTTTCTTTGACTGGAGTGGGTTCCACAGTGGTCACTACCTTCTCGAGCCTGGGCAGATGGTCAGCTACCTGATTGCTTGTTCCTTTCCTATCAACGATCTCAAGGTCGAATTCTTGCAACAATAAAACCCATCGAATCAAACGTGGCTTGGAATCATCCTTGTTGATCAAGTATTTTATTGCTGCATGATCAGTGTGCACTATAACCTTCGTCCCTATCAAGTACGACCTGCAACGATCAAAAGCAAACACCACTGCAAGTAATTCTTTCTCAGTGACAGTATAATTGATCTGAGCTTCAATCAGTGTTTTACTTGCATAATAAATGGGGTGAAAGATTTTGTTCTTCCGCTGTTGATAAGTGTGTATTTATATACACTTTTATACCCATTTAGGACTTTATTTTACCTTATTTTACATCTTTCCCAATTAGATATTGAGTCTTTTAGTCTTATTTTACACCTTTTCTTTAGAATGGAGCTAGGATGTAGTTTATGGAAAAATCCTATCTTTTTGGTGAATTTTTGTTGATTTCTATGTTGCTACAGTAGGGGATGCTACAACAATGATATTGGCAGGCTTGGCTCAATCAATTTGGATGGATGTTTTGAAGAAAAACTCAGGCATCTTATGGTACACTCTTGGGCAGAAGTCAACTCTGAAGATGCCCCTGAAGATGCCTCTGAGGATGCTCCCTAAGATAGCCTTTTTACTTTACTTATATTGTACTTAGATGCTTGGTTATTACCCATTGGGGTTAACCACTTTTGTACTTCTTAAGCATCTTTTGATTCCTTGTTTCTAGTATAAATAGTTTAGGTTGTCTTTATTTTGTACTCAGCTTCTACTAGAACAAAGTTTGTCCTAAGCTTTGTTACCAAGTACTTTTATATTTCAATTGCAATCTTTTAGTTACATGTCATTTCGTTTCTGTCTGTTGCTATAACAACCTTTACAACTTTCTTTACTTTCTGCACTTACATTAAGTCATTTACATACATGTCCTTTACTTTTAACCATTTACATTCCAGTATGGTAGGCTAAACACCATAGTGTGGGTGTAAGTGAAGGTTGGCAGATTAAGCCAAGTGTCCTTGGACATTTGTTTGCATTGGTATTCTACTTTACTATTCATAAACAACATGAATACTACATCCAGTAGTCTTTGACAAATTGACAAGTGTTATTCTATTTGGATGAGTTGGACTCAAAATGGAGACAACGCAAGTGTTGGTATTGGTTATGTTATAGAGACTATAAAGAGTTGCTTCAATCCTTTGGGTTGAGAAACTATATGGAAAGAAAGGTAAGATCTGACTAGTAGGTTCTTGCTGCCATACCAAGTGCCCACCCTACGTAAAAAGTCTAATCTGAACTTCCCTTGGAAGGCCATTCAATTCAGTAGTATTGCAGAAGTCTTTGCTGCAGTACCCTGGTGTTTGCTATAGCAATGCCCTGAGCACTTTGTTAGCCCAAATCCAACCTGATCTTGCACCCATACTATCTTTAATTTCTTGTTATTATCTTTCAGTATTTTGCTTTCAGTTACTAAAAATCTTGTTACCAAAATCCTACTTTGAAAACCAACTTGTTGTTACTCTCGTTGCTTTGAAAGTCCCTGAGGTACGATATCTTGTATTACTTACCATTATTACTTACTTTGTACGACACTAGTAAGAAATGTATACTTGCATGGGTTGCTAGTTGCTGTAGCCTTTTCGGGGTTGCATTTCATCCACACCAAGTTTTTGGCGCCGTTGCCGGGGACTTTTTCCAAAGAAAGTTACTTTAAGTTGTTTGAAAAGTTGATTTTTACAATCTGTGTTTTTGTGGTTTATGCCAAGACTACCTCACGGGGTTGTGTTTGATCTTGATCCTGATATTGAGAGAACTTTCAGAAGGAGAGGAAGGGTACAAAGAACTTTGCTTCAGGACCCTACTACTCCTGCTGAAATGGCAGCACCAGAACCCAACCCTGAGGAGTAAGTCATTAGGATTGCTAACTCAAGAAATGGTGGCATCATGGACTATGCTATTCCTATGCTTGCCCAGCTGCACACAGGAATACGTAGGCCCAATGTTGATAGTGACCAATCTGAGCTTAAGCCTATTATGTTTCACATGTTACAAACAAATGGTCAATTTGCTGGACTCCTTACTGAGGATCCACATTTGCACCTAAAGAATTTTATGGAGCTCACAGACTATTTTCACCTTGGTGGAGTATCTGTTGAAGCCTTAAGGCTGAAGTTATTTCCATGGTCTTTAGGGATAGAGCCAAAGCTTGGTACAATTCTTTAGCTCCTGATTCAATCACAACTTGGAATGAAATGGCTGAAAAGTTTTTAAGAAAATACTTTCCCCCAACCAGGAATGCCCAATTTAGAAATGAGATTTGTCAATTTAAACAATTGGATAGAGAGGCAGTTCCTGATGCTTGGGAGAGGTACAAAGAGTTACTAAGGAAATGCCTACATCATGGCATTCCATACTGCATACAACTCGAGACCTTTTACAATGGTCTTGATATGTCAGCAAAGCAAATGCTTGATGCTACTGCAGGTGGAGCCTTTATCTCTAGTACCTATAATGATGGTTACAACATTTTAGAAAAAATTGCCAACAATAGTGGTCGGTAGATAGATCCCAGAGCAATTGTACTCAGACCAACTGTGGGAACCACTGGAACAGATCTCATTACTGCTTTAACTTCTCAGTTAACAGCCATGAACACCATGTTGCAAAACATGAATGCTCCAGCTGCTAATACTGTTGTTGTAGCATCTGTCTCTGAGTTCCTACCAGTTCAGTGTGTGTACTGTGTTGAAGGTCATACTTTTGACCAATGTTGTTGAATCTGTGAACTACATCCACAACAGACCTATTCAGTTTGGTAACACTTACAACTCCAGTTGGAAAAACCATCCTAATTTTTCTTGGCACATCCCATGTTTGATTCCACCAGCTGTGAAAGATCAGAAGCAAAATTTTCAACAAAACCAACAAGGTCCGTATCAACAAGGTCCACCTGCCTACCAAAAGCCTCCTAACCAGCAAGGTGAACAACCAGCTTCCTTGGAAGCTGTGCTGAAAGGTTTTATAAACCATACCACTTCAGCCATGAATCACCAAAGTGCTACCATCAAGAATTTGGAGACTCAAATAGGACAAATGGCCATAGAGTTGAGACATAGACCAAATGGAACATTACCTAGTGATATTGAAGTCCCTAGGAATGTGATCAAAGAACAAGTGAAAGCTATTAGTTTAAGGAGTGGAAAGGACTTAGTTAGCAGTGGTCCAAAAGAACAAAAGACTGTTATACAGCCCATCACTGAGAAGAGTGCTATAGCAACACCATCTGTTGCTGTAGCAACACCCACTGTTATTCTTGAACCAGTGGTGATTGAAGAAGCTATGACTATACCACCTAAGTCTGACTTTCCATTACTCTTTCCAAGTCAGGTGAGCCCCAATACAAGCAAGAAAGATGTTGCCACAGATCTAACACCATCAGATCCTGTTGCTGCAGCACTTGGCAAACCAATAGAAGTAAAAAACCCCTCTGTTCAACCCATACCAAATCCTAAGAAGGCAGTGATTGCTCCTCTTCCACCTTATATTCCTTACCCACAGAGGTTGAGGAATCAATAAGAGGAAGTTCAGTTTAAAAAGTTTCTGTATGTATTCAAGCAATTGCACATTAACATCCCATTGGTAGAAGCTATTGAAAATATGCCTAGCTATGCCAAATTTTTGAAAGATATCTTGAGTAAGAAAAAGAAACTTACTGAGTATGAAACTGTTGCCCTTACATAAGGATGTAGTGCCCTTGTTACCAATAGACTTCCCCCTAAAATCAAAGACCCTGGGAATTTACAATTCCCTATTCAATAGGTGGGAAGCATGTAGGAAATGCTCTATGTGACCTTGGTGCTAGCATAAACCTTATGCCCTTATCCATTTTCAAAAATATAGGGATAAGAGAGGCTAGACCAACCACTGTAACTTTGCAGTTGGCAGACAGAACCATAGCATATCCTAAGGGCAAGATAGAGGATGTTTTGGTACAAGTAGATAAGTTCATCTTCCCAGCTGATTTCATAATCCTTGACTTTGAAGCAGATAAGGATACACCTTTACTCTTAGGAAGACCTTTCCTTGCCACTGGTAGAACCATCATTGATGTCCAAAATGGAGTGTTGACCATGAGAGTGAACGACCAGGATGTTACTTTCAATGTTTTCAATTCCATGAAACATCCTGATGAAGTTGAGACATGTTCTATGCTAAGCACCATTGAATCAATGTGTCATGAGGGAGCCTTAGAAGAGATTCTAGGAACCAAAAGTGAGCAGTTGGAGGAACTTGAGGATAGTGACAGGGAGGAGGATAGTACTTTAAACAGTAGTGAGTTGTTGCAGCAAGCTGCAGCATTTGAGCTTTTGGAAGAAGAGCCCACACACAAAACCCCTTTACCATCAATAGAAACACCACCAAATTTGGAGTTGAAGCAATTACCTGCCCACCTTAAGTATATTCTTGGGGGAGGACAGTAAGCTACCTGTGATCATCTCCGCTTCTTTGGAAGCTGAGCAAAAGAAGCAGCTAGTTGAAATGCTTCAATCTCACACCAAAGCCATAGGCTGGACCATCTCTGACCTTAAAGGTATAAGTCCATCCATTTGTCAACACAAGATAATCTTGGAAGATAAGGACTTTACCTCTGTAGAGCCTCAAAGGAGATTGAACCCTGTTATGAAAGAAGTGGTCAAAAAAGAAATCCTAAAGTGGCTTGATGCTGGAATCATTTACCCTATAGCAAGTAGAAATTGGGTAAGTCCTGTCCAGTGTGTTCCAAAGAAGGGGGGTGTCACTGTGGTAGAAAATGAAAAGAATGAGCTAATCCCAACCAGAATAGTGTTAGGGTGGAGGATTTGTATGGACTATATGAAGCTTAACAAGGCAACCCACAAAGACCATTTCCCTTTGCCATTCATAGACCAAATGTTTGATAGACTAGCTGGAAAAGAATACTATTGTTTTTTAGATGGCTATTCAGGGTAAAACCAGATTGCTATAGCACCTGAGGACCAAGAGAAAACAACTTTCACTTGCCCTTATGGTACTTTTTCCTTTAGGAGGATGCCCTTTGGATTGTGCAATTCACCAGCCACATTTAAGAGATGCATGATGTCCATCTTCTCTGATATGTTGGAAACCTCTATGGATATTTTTATGGATGATTTTTCTGTCTATGGATCTTCCTATGAGGATTGTTTGAAAAACTTAGAACAAAGTCTTAAGAGATGTGAGGAGACTGATCTAGTTCTAAACTGGGAAAAATGTCATTTCATGGTGAAGGAAGGCATTGTTTTGGGTCATGTAATTTCAAAAAGGGGAATAGAGGTAGACAAGGCCAAACTAGAAGTCATTGAGAGTCTACCTGAGCCCAAAAATGTTAAAGGTATAAGAAGTTTTCTTGGACATGCTGGATTTTATAGGAGGTTTATAAAAGATTTTTCAAAAATTTCCAAACCCCTCTGTTTATTACTTCAGCATGACCAACCATTTGATTTCAACAAGGAGTGTGAATCTGCTTTCAACACTTTGAAGAAAGCACTGATTTATGCCCCTATTGTTGTTACTCCTGATTGGACATAACCATTTGAACTTATGTGTGATGCAAGTGATTGGGCAGTTGGTGCTGTTTTAGGCCAAGTTAATGACAAGATTTTCCACCCAATCTACTATTCCAGTAAAACTCTAAATGAAGCCCAAATAAACTACACAACCACTGAGAAAGAACTTTTGGCTGTGGTTTTTGCATTTGAAAATTTTAGATCATACTTAATGGGTACTAAGGTCATTGTTCACACTGACCATGCAGCCATCAAGTATTTGATTTCCAAAAAACATGCCAAGCCAAGGTTAATAAGGTGGGTGCTTTTGCTTCAAGAGTTTGAGAATGAAATAGTAGATAGAAAAGGGGTGAACAATCAAGTTGCTGATCACTTGTCCAGGTTAGAAAAAGGAGAATCAAGCACTGGTGGAATTAATGAAAAGTTCCCTTATGAACAGCTCTTGATGCTGCAACATCATACATCCCCTTGGTTTGCAGACATTTCAAATTTCTTGGCTGTTGGGATCATTCCACCAGATCTAAACAAAGGCCAAAAGAAGAAGCTAATCCATGATTCTAAGAACTATCTTTGGGATGACCCATTTATGTTTAAAGTAGGGGCTGACCAGATCCTAAGGAGGTGCATATCTCAACAGGAAGTGCCTGCAGTGCTGCAGCATTGTCATGCTGCTGCATATGGTGGCCACTTTGGTGGCCAAAGAACAGCAACCAAGGTTCTTCAATCTGGGTTTTTCTGGCCAACACTCTTCCAAGATGCTGATAATTTTGTGAAAAGGTGCAATGAGTGTCAAAGGGTTGGATCCATCTCCCAAAGACATGAAATGCTCCTCAATGGCATTCTTGAAGTAGAAATCTTTGATGTATGGGGAATTGACTTCATGGGTCCATTTCCCATGTCTGGAAACAATCAATACATATTGGTGGTTGTGGATTATGTATCCAAATGGGTAGAAGCCACAGCCTGTCACACCAATGATGCCAAGACTGTGGTAAAGTTTTTGCATAAGCACATATTCACAAGGTTTGGTACCCCTAGAGCCATGATCAGTGATGAGGGTACCCACTTTGTGAATAACAAGATGAAAGGAGTTCTGGAAGAGTATAACATAAACCATAGGGTAGCAACAGCTTATCACCCTCAAACTAATGGTTTAGCAGAACTTTCCAACAGAGAAATTAAGAGCATTCTAGAGAAAGTGGTAAAACCAACAAGGAAGGATTGGTCCTTCAAGCTTGATGATGTTTTATGGGCTTATTGGGCTGCCTATAAGACACCCATTGGAATGTCCCCATATAAGTTAGTTTTTAGGAAAGCATGCCATCTACCACTTGAACTAGAACACAAAGCCTTTTGGGATTTGAAGGAGTTAAATTTGTGTCTTAATGCTGCAGGAGAAAGAAGGAAGCTACAGATTAATGAGCTTGAAGAGTTGAGAGATCACTCTTATGAAAATGCCAAAATTTACAAAGATAAAACCAAAAAATGGCATGATAAGAGGATCTCCCAAAGAGAAATTGTAGCTGGCTAAAAAGTTTTACTCTTTAACTCTACTTTTTCCAGGAAAACTAAGATCCAAGTGGACAGGGCCATTTGATGTTCATAAAGTCCATCCTTATGGAGTGGTTGAACTCATTGACCCCAACAATGGATCCATTTTCAAAGTGAATGGTCAAAGAGTAAAGTCCTATCATGAAGCTGCAACAACTAACTCCATTGGTACCACATCTGCGGTACAACTCTCTCAATCCTAGATGTGATCTCATAGGCTTGAAAAAGCCTATCCATGTTGTAAATATGTAAATACAGTGGTTTAGTTTTTGTTTCTGTTTTAAAACATGAAGTTTTCAAGGTTTGCAAGATTACTGGAAAAGGTTCAGTGCTACAGCAACATTCATGTTGCTACAGCACTCTGCAACCAAAACCCCAACAGTCTAATCAGCCGAAAAAGTTACTCTTTTTTGCATAGATGCTCCTCAGAGCTGTTCAAATAGTAGAAATACATCATTTGTTTTGAGTTCCCATAAACCTATTGAGTACTTAGAATTAATATCTAATTAACCCTAGTTAGATTTGAACTATATGGCACTATTCAACTTCAATTCGGTTTCTTTCTAACAAATCAACCCACGATCAGCCCCTAACCCTTTAAAATATTCAGTGTTTTATTTGCAAGTTGCATCTTAAAACAGTGGTTTTGCAAAAGGGACTTAAATTCGATATTATGGGGAGGTTGAAGACTCAAGCCAAAAAGAGCTTGAGGCCAGTAACTGATCGAGAAAGAAGAAGCAGTGCCAGGAATCAGAGCATCGACATGGAATCAAGCAAGAAGCCATTCACTGAGTCAAAAGCTGAGGAAAAATCTCAATCATCTTCTCCAAGCAATCCGCCATTGAAGAAGCTGAAAACAGGGGATGGTGAGGCCAGTAAGCAACCTATCACTCACACCTCATCAAACTCTGTTTCTTCTACATCTGCTAGCCACAAATCCCTCACCATTGACATCAACAAAGAACATCAATCTCCTACCAATGAAATCCCAAAAATATTTTTGCTTGGTGGTCGATTCCCACTCACTCCTAGCCCTCAACATACCCACTCTTAAAACCCATCTCAACACACTCCTAAAACAACAAACCCACTTGATGAGGCTGAGGCTGTAATAGCCTGCATTTTAGGAGAAACCCCAACAAAACCCAATAATCCTACTACTAATCCCAAGCCATCAACCACCAAAGAACCATCAGTGCAAAGTGAAAATGTCATTCCTAAAGCTAATCCAGAGATGACCATGTCTGGACAATCACAGCCTCATGAACAGGAGACTGTGATTATGACCAAGAAGGAAGAGATGGTGATGAGGAAGACCATGGCTGACAAGAAAGGGAAGGGGAAGAGTACAGAGGCTGAGGAGGAAGAAGATAGCTCAGAGGAGGAGAGTTCTGAGTTTGATGATAGCAGTGATGAAGATGTTAATGTGAGCAATGCTGAGATTGCTGCAGCAACAGTAGAAGATGAAACCATTCCATTAATTGACTGGCTGAAGACTCCCAAGAAAGGGAGTGTGAAGCAGAAGAAGGTACCTCTTTCACCATCATCCAACCAAAAGAAATCAAGAAGAGAGAACACCTCTTTTGGAACTTTCAGCTGTAAAGAGGCTTATGAGCAATTTGGCACTCTTGCTACCAAAGAAGCTTTAGCAGACAAGGGATTTAGTCCAGAAGTTTTAAGGGACTACCCTTTCATCACCAACACCATCAGAAAGCTGGGATGGGAGATGTTCTGTGCAGTACCAAGTGGATACAACCTCTCCCTCATCAGGGAATTCTATGCATAGGTTGCTGCATCTACAAGCCAAGCTGTGCGGGTAAGGGCACTGATGTGTCTTATGATGCTCATACCGTTGATAACATGTTTGGTATAGTGTCCCCTGCCTCAAATGGCTACAGGAAATTGATGGAAAAGGCCACTGAAGAAGAGGCCAAGAAGGTGTTGAGCACCATTGCTCAACCTGGAACTACATGGAAGAATAGGCTATTCAGAACCATGCATAGCAGAGACCTACTTCCAGAGGTCAATGTTTGGTTCTACTTCCTGAGGTATACACTTCAGCCCACAACCCATGATACTAGCCTAACCTTTGAGAGAATGATACTCCTCTACTGTATCATGGTGGTAAAAGGTTCAGTGTGGGGGAAGCAGTGAGCAAAAGCATCAAGTCTTGTGTGGAAAAGGTCAAGGGTGATCTTTGGCATCCATCACTGATCAACTCACTGCTCAACAGAGCCAAGGTAAAATCTCTTCCCACCAATGAGATTGTCTCAGGGAAGGCAGTGATTGAAGCCCTAACAGTTAAGAGAGTACAGAGGAATGCAGAGAAGGCAATGAGTGTTAGTTCCAGATTTAACAGGTAACAACGATTCAATGAGGAATAACAAGAACAGATAATGATTTCAACTTGTCATCCCTCTCACATTCAATAATCAAGATAGTTACAAAGGTTTGAATGAAAATCCTAACTATCTCTCTCTAAACAATTAAGCTCTCATGAATGATAATCGATTAAATGAATCGCTTAACCTAAAACTAAAGGTTAACATAACCTTAAATACCTAGGCCTTTAAACAACAAGGCCCAAGCCCATTAAACAAACTAAGCCCAATTAACAATAATTAAGGCTTTTACAATAATTATCCTCTATAATTAAACTAATTACGCTCTATATAATTATTTATATATCTTTCAAATATGTAGGACATTTATGGTCCTAACAATGAGGAAGAATGCCATTGCTGCAGCATCAGTCTTGGCTGCTGCAGCAACTGCTACAGGTAGTTCAAAACCATCACAACCACCAAAATATCCCCCCAATCAGTCCCAATAACAGAGAAGCTGGAAACACAATCCTTCGTATATCTAGCCACCCAAATTGCAAGGAACCAGGAAACTCTCTTGAACAAACTGCAAGAGAGGGACCTGATGTGGATGACCCTCCTAACCAATCAGAAGAGATAAATGGAGGCCAAGATTGCTGAGAGTGAGAAGAAAGTGCTGGCCTGTTTGGAAAAATAGGATAAGGCTGAGCAACATGCAAGAAAACTCACTGCTCTACCTAATGGTAAGAGAGGGGGTCATGGAAAGCAAGTGGGCAATAGAGAATCCAGAGGAGTACGCAAGCATTGGACCATATCCAGAAGAGTTGCTGCAGGAGGCAGAGAAGTTCATCCCTAGTGCTGCAGCAAAACCTACTCCCAAAGAGTAGGCAGGTCCATTTCTATACATTAGCTCCATAAGTAGTTTTATTTTTCTGATTTTTAGTCTTTAGAGTCTGGGAATTTGTTAAGTCTTTCAGTTTTTGAGTCTTATGAGATTTGCACCATCACAAACCACATCCCATGGTAATTTTGATGATACACATCCTTTTTCAGTCCTCAAAACTAGAACTATGCTCATCCACCTAGGAAGCAACTAGACATCCTTGTATTTTTAGAAAGTGATTTAGGCCATTCTTTCACATACACAAGCCACTTATACCCTTTTGCACCCTTAAGCCATAAAGATTACTGATCTCAATGGGGACATTGACAATTGCAAGTGTGGGGGAGGGGTACACTGATTCATGAGCACAAAGACAACCCATAGGGCAGAAAATTGCTCCAAAACAAAAAAAAATTCAAGAAAATAAAGGATGAATCAGTGGTATCCAAAGTCAAAGCAGATAAAACAGATAAAATATGCATAGCATATACACTGCTTGTGCATTACAAATGAAGACTTGAAGGCTGAAAGAATACCATGTGCTACAAATCCAAATCACCCAAAAAAAAGTCCTAAAGATTCTAAATTTACAAGGCCTTGATGTCTAACAATAGGAAATGAGTTATTGGCTTATGGAATTGAGAGAATGATGAGGGATGGACACAGAATTATGCTAGGCTATGGTCCTGTTTTGGTTTCTAAATCTCATAAACTGTTTATTTTCATTTTCACCCTTTAAATGGTTTTCAATTTCTCAGTTAAGTCATTTTTAGTTGTCATTTTAGTTTCTTGGGGACATGCAACAGTTCAAGTGTAGGGGTGTGATAAGTGTGTATTTATATACACTTTTATACCCATTTAGGACTTTATTTTACCTTATTTTACATCTTTCCCAATTAGATATTGAGTCTTTTAGTCTTATTTTACACCTTTTCTTTAGAATGGAGCTAGGGTGCAGTTTATGGAAAAATCCTATCTTTTTGGTGAATTTTTGCTGATTTATATGTTGCTACAGCAGGGGATGCTACAGCAGTGATATTGGCAGGCTTGGCTCAATCAAATTGGATGGATGTTTTGAAGAAAAACTCAGGCATCTTATGGTACACTCTTAGGCAGAAGTCAACTCTGAAGATGCCCCTGAAGATGCCCCTGAGGATGCTCCCTAAGATAGCCTTTTTACTTTACTTGTATTGTACTTAGATGCTTGGTTATTACCCATTGGGGTTAACCACTTTTGTACTTCTTAAGCATCTTTTGATTCCTTGTTTCTAGTATAAATAGTTTAGGTTGTCTTTCTTTTGTACTCAGCTTCTACTGGAACAAAGTTTGTCCTAAGCTTTGTTACCAAGTACTTTTATATTTCAATTGCAATCTTTTAGTTACATATCATTTCGTTTCTGTCTGTTGCTATAGCAACCTTTACAACTTTCTTTACTCTCTGCACTTACATTAAGTCATTTACATACATGTCCTTTACTTTTAACCATTTACATTCCAGTATGGTAGGCTAAACACCATAGTGTGGGTGTAAGTGAAGGTTGGCAGATTAAGCCAAGTGTCTTTGGACATTTGTTTGCATTGGTATTTTGCTTTACTATTCATAAAAAACATGAATACTTCATCCAGTAGTCTTTGACAAATTGACAAGTGTTATTCTATTTGGATGAGTTGGACTCAAAATGGAGACAACGCAAGTGTTGGTATTGGTTATGTTATAGAGACTATAAAGAGTTGCTTCAATCCTTTGGGTTGAGAAACTATATGGAAAGAAAGGTAAGATCTGACTAGTAGGTTCTTGCTGCCTTACCAAGTGCCCACCCTACGTAAAAATTCTAATCTGAACTTCCCTTGGAAGGCCATTCAATTCAGTAGTATTGCAGGAGTCTTTGCTGCAGCACCCTGGTGTTTGCTATAGCAATGCCCTGAGCACTTTGTTAGCCCAAATCCAACCTGATCTTGCACCCATACTATCTTTAATTTCTTGTTATTATCTTTCAGTATTTTGCTTTCAGTTACTACAAATCTTGTTACCAAAATCCTGCTTTGAAAACCAACTTGTTGTTACTCTCGTTGCTTTGAAAGTCCCTGAGGTACAATATCTGGTATTACTTACCATTATTACTTGCTTTGGACGACACTAGTAAGACATGTATACTTGCATGAGTTGCTAGTTGTTGTAGCCGTTTTGGGGTTGCATTTCATCCACACCTGTCCTAGTACGGCCCCCACAGCCCACTCGCTGGCATCACACATGACTTCGAATGGGAGTGACCAGTCAGGAATGGTCACTATGGGTGTAGTAACTAAGGCTTTTTTGATTGTTTCAAAAGCATCCCGACATTCTTGGGTGAAATTAAATTCTTTTTCATGTTGCAAAAGGTTACATAGGGGTTTAGTTATTTTGGAAAAATCTTTGATGAACCTCCTATAGAAACCAGTGTGACCCAAGAAACTTCGAATACCTTTCACAGTTGTGGGTTCGGGAAGTTGTGCCACTACTTCAAGTTTGGATTTGTCAACCTCTAACCCTCTCTTTGAGACAAGATGACCTAGGACAATACCCTCTTCGACCATAAAATGGCATTTTTCCCAATTTAAAATAAGGTCGTGGGTCTCACATCTCACTAGGCCTTTCTCCAAATTTCCCAGGCAGTTGTCAAATGATGTCCCTATCACAGAAAAGTCATCCATAAATACTTCTATGGTGTCCTCAATCATGTCGGTGAAAATGGCCATCATACAACGTTGGAACATGGCTGGGGCATTACACAATCCAAATGGCATCCTCCGGAATGCAAAAGTACCGTAGGGGCAAGTAAATGTGGTCTTTTCTTGGTACTCGGGGGAGATATGGATTTGGTTGTATCCGGAGTATCCATCTAGAAAACAATAGAATTCATTTCCCGCCAACCTATCAAGCATTTGGTCGATGAAAGGTAGGGGAAAATGGTCTTTCTTAGTGGCTAGGTTGAGTTGTCTATAGTCTATGCATATCCTTCACCCAGTAACAGTTCTAGTGGGAATGAGCTCGTTCTTTTCGTTCTCCACTACGGTCGTTCCTACCTTTTTAGGGACAAATTGAACGGGGCTCACCCAACTACTACTAGCTATTGGGTAGATAATACCGGCGTCTAACCACTTCAAAACTTCTTTCTTAATTACCTCCTTCATTATGGGGTTCAACCTTCTTTGGGGTTGGACTTTTCCAGGGTGGTCACTCTCTAAGTTAATCTTATGTTGACATAGGGAATGGATGATACCTCTAATGTCTGCTATGGTCCAACCAATTGCCCTCTTATGCTTTATCAACAGATCAATCAGAAGTTGTTCTTGCTTCTCACTAAGTTTGGAAGAGATAATAACGAAAAGTTTATTATCCTTAGCGAGATAAGCATAATTCAAGTGAGATGGCAATGGTTTTAGCTCTAACTCGGGAGGTTGTTCTATTGAAGGAGGTTGAACATTTCTATCCTTAAAGTCCAGAGGTTCAAAGGCTGCCATTATTTCGTTACACTCATCCTCAAAAGTGTCATCACTCCCAGAGTCGGAGTGCTCACTCTCACTGCCCACTGTGTTCACTGTGTCAAAACTTAAGGTACTACTAATCAAACTCAAAACAAAACAGTCTTCGGTTTCTATGAACTTAAGGGACTTGAAGACATTGAATGTTACCTCTTGGTCGTGGACTCTCATAGTGAGTTCCCCTTTGTGCACATCGATCAAAGTATGTCCGATTGCAAGAAACGGACGCCCTAAGATGATTAGGATATATTTATCGGCCTCATAATCTAGAATTAGAAAATCGGTAGAAAAGATAAATTTATCCACTTGGACCAAAACGTCTTCTATTTTTCCTTTGGGATAGGCAATGGATCGATCCGCTAGTTGTAATGTCACGGTTGTGGGTCTAGCCTCTCCAATACCTAACTATTTAAATATGGACAATGGCATCAAGTTTATACTAGCTCCCAAATCCCAAAGTGCTTGACCTACTTCTTGTCCTCCTATTGTGCATGGAATGGTGAAACTACCCGGGTCTTTCAACTTAGGTGGAATCTTGCTAGTAAGGAGGGCACTACATTCCTTAGTCAATGCCATAGTCTCAAACTCACCCAACTTTCTCTTTTTGTTCAAAATATCTTTCAAAAATTTAACATAGCTTGGCATTTGCTCGAGAGCCTCTACCAAGGGCATGTTAATGTGAAGTTGTTTAAAAATGTCTAAGAATTTTTTGAATTGAACATCGACATTTTTACTCTTCATTCTTTCGGGAAATGGAACATTTCATTGGTCGATTTGAGTTTGCTGTGGTGCTTGCTTTGGAATAGTGGGTTTTTGTGTGGTCTCAAGAGTGGGAAGCTCAGGGACATCGGTCCTCACTGTGGGTTTGTCAGTGACTTTAGGAGTGGCCACTACGGTTTTAGGGGCAATGGGTATTTAAGGCGGATCATCAGAATCAAAAATGATATCATTCAGATCCTTTCCACTCCTAAGCGTTATGGACTTGACTTGTTCTTTTCCTATCACCCTAGCGTGTTCGGTATCACTAGGTATTGTCCCTGGCGGTCTATTTTTAACTTCGACGGCTAGTTGTCCTACTTGGGTCTCTATGTTCCTAATGGCTGCTTGAGTTTAATTCATGAAACCTTTGACAATTGATTCGAGTGATGGTTGAGTCTCAATGGGGTGAGTTGGTCGTGGTTGGAGCTGTTGTGAGGATTGCCCTTGGTGAAAGTTTTGTGGGGGATGCCCACTGTGATGTTAGTGAAATCCAGGGGGATTTTGTGGTCTTTGCTGGACATGACTCGCCCCGTGGGGTTGGAGTCCTGGATTACCAGCCCAAGAGAAATTCGGGTGATTTCTCCAACCTGGATTATAAGTCTGTGAATACGGGTTGTTCCTCGGGTTGGTTCCTATAACATTTACGGCCTCGGGATTTGCAGGACAATAGTCAAAAACATGTTCTTCTCCACAGAGGGAACAGTTCTCAGCGAGATGTGAAGTGGCCACTGCGGAGTTGACTTGTCCTCTATTTTGATTCAAAACTATCTTAGTCAAGGCTACCAATTGTGCATTCATGGTTTTGATTGCCTCGGAGTCAATGGTGTTGGTCTTTGGCATGGGTGCTCTAGGATTTGACCACTCGGTGTTGTTGTTGGACACTTTTTCTAAGATTTGATATCCTTCATTGTAGGTTTTACTTGTGAATGTTCCACCTGCTGTTGCATCTAAGATGATTTTGGCTGCATTGGAAAGACCATTGTAAAAGGTCTCCAATTGGATGCAATGTGGGATGCCGTGATGTGGGCACTTTCAAAGTAAATCTTTAAAACGTTCCCATGCATCCGAAACAGCCTCAACTTCTTCTTGCTTAAACAAAATAATATCATTTCGAAACCTTACATTCCTTGTGGGAGGAAAGTATTTTTGTAGAAATTTGTCAGCAAGTTCTTGCCAAGTGGTGATCGAATTTGGTTCATGTGAATTCAGCCAAGCTTTCGCCTTATCCCCTAATGTAAAAGGGAAAAGTTTCAGTCTTAAGGCTTCATCAGTCACACCTTGCAATTGAAAGGAATCAGTCATTTCCAAAAATGATTTTAAGTGCGAGTGTGGATCCTCGGATTGTAATCCTCCAAACTGACCCATGGCTTGGATCATTTGAAACATTACTGGCTTGAGTTCAAAGTGTTGTGCAATCATTTTGGGCCTTAGAATCCCGGAGCTTAAATCAGTAACTCCGGAAGTAGCATAGTCCCGTATTTTTTGATATTTGCTATCGGCAATCGTCACTGTGGTCTCCACTACTGGTGGGTTAATGGGTCTTTCACCTCCCACGCCTGCCATGTTTACAGTGGGGTTCACAGGGGGTTGTCGAATTGTGTGTTTGTTTCTACGTCTTCTTCGAAAAGTTTTCTCTATTTCAAGATCGATTGGTACCAAATGCCCGTGTTGTTGCCTTGGCATGCAACACAAACAGCTTAGAAAAACGAGTTACCCGGGCTCGAACAAAAACTAATGTCTTGAGATTTAAAATCACGCCAGTCCCCAGCAACGGCGCCAAAAACTTGTTACGTGCGAAATATGTGATTTAATCGCAGTGGGTTGCAAACTGTCCACAGTGGGAAGCGCAAGTGTACACTGGCCACTATTATCGTCACAACAAGTAATAGTTGGTAAAATACCAGAATCGTATCCACAGGGACTGGGCAATCAAGACAATACGGTTTTCTTGAGCTTCCTTTTACAAGTTTCAATTACAAAGGAAGCAATAATTTGGTTTGTTTGGTGAAACACTATTTTAACGATTTTACTTAAGATTTAAAAGAAGGAATGTAGGTTGGATTTTCCCTAGATTTTATATTAAATACCTGATCCCAAAAGTGATCCTTGTACTTGAAGTTGGCATTCTAGTTAGAAAAGTCTGGTTACAAAATACTCACACCTTTAAGTAAAAATCCCATACTCTTGGGACTTACTGTTTTGTCAATGGTAATCTCAAAATGGACCTTTTCAGGCCTCGATGGAATGTGTAGAGACAAATACTCTAAGTGTTTTGAATACACAAACTAGCTTGCCTACTACTCCAGTGGGTTGAGATTAGCTCACTGTGTCGACCTCACTTTCGTAAGTGTCATAAGAATTCTTCCGAATTCCCTAGCATCATCCAAGCTCGTATCACTGCGTTCTACTCATTTCTGAGTTAAGAACTAGACTTTAGATACTCACAAGTGATCGGCTTGTTCACATCATTGGGCAATAATCGAGAGTGAATGACCAAAACTATAAATATTCCAAGTATAAAGATTACTCAAGTATTTTTCATAAAATCCAGGTACTTCTCCTTCCTACATCGCAAAGGATGTTTAGCCCATAATTACTGAAGTAGAGAAAACAAAAGATGAGAAGATGCACATAAGTAAACTGAAAGTGACTTTGATTAAAACCGCAGTGGGGACCGAAAGTACAGCACTGCCACTAATTACTTGAAAACTAACAATTACACTAGGAATTGAAATACAGAAAATTAAAGAGCTACCGCAGTAAATTCTAGAACTAACAACTACACTTAACTTGCACTAAATGTGGTAGATGGAGATATCTATTAAATGACACCCAACACCTCTTTATATACTAAGAGGAAAAGTTGGACCAACAAAAGATGGGTAAAATCTAGAGACTAAAGACTTGAAGTAGAAGACATAAAATTCAGCTTCCATGAGTAAACCTTCCATCCATAAGTTTGTAGCTCTTTTACCCCAAGGTCTCTTCACCTTTTCCAAAAAGTCCACTTAAAGTACCATGGGTTTTAATAAACAATTCACTTTGCCATATCCAAGGGAACATGCTTGTACTTTCCATCCCATGCTTCTGCCATAGAGTCTTCCATTCTCCACGATTTTGCTTCCATGCTAAGAATTGATTTTTCTTTGTTTTCTTCTTGGCTCACCAGTGGGATCCGAAGTGGGCACTCCGCAAGTCACTGCAGATATTTCGTGAAAAAGCAACAAAACTCCACCAAATGATTTTTAAAAACTATGGTTCACTCTTTTTGCTCATTTTTAGGAATATTACCAAGAATGGGGGTTTTGAGAAGTGAAATGGCTAAAATTGGACAAAATATAATAAAAATAAAAGGAAATAATAACTCTAAAAATAGAGTTATCATCTACCTAAACTATGTTTAAATGCATTTTACGCGGTGATGACCGTTATTTATGGGTCTAGCGAGCTTTGAGCATTTTGCTCGGTTTTGGATTTGAGAAAGTCTTGGGGGACATTTGTCCGGTTTAAATGGCTCGATGTGGAGTCTCCTTTATGGGTTCCTTTTATTGCACCATTTTGCATATTATTGCACGTTATTGATATTTACATGCTTGGGTGCGTTAGTCATTCCGGGATAGGCATGATGTTATAGACTGTGTTGCATTGGATCCATACGCATGTAAGTCAGTCGTTGGTAATGGTCGATTGGGTATCTTGAGGTTGGACCTCGGAACCCATGTTTTTGACCTTAACTTTTCAAGTGGATACTAGGAGGGTTGAGTCCGGAGGTGCTACCTTGGAGGTAGGCGCTAGGACCCACGCCGCTTGTAGAGTATGCCTTGGAGGCGGTCCTAAGCGTGCTGGGCCTTGAGGTGGAGTCTTGGAGACGGAAACCAATGTCAACCATCTCTTGAGGTAGAACTTGTTGAGAAGTCGTAGGAACCCTTGGATGGAGTCGCGAGGGTTGTACGATTAACGTTGTATGGGTGGTATACTTATGTGTTTCCTCCACCCTCAACGGATACGGGTCTCCCCCATTTATGGTATTGGACTTTATTACATTTTACGTTCGTGTGAGTATTGATTCGTATTATATTTTCAATAAAGTATTATATTTAAATGGATGGTTTTCCATGATTTACGGGTTGAGTATTTTGTTGTCAACCGTCTTTGAAGGTTTTGCATAATAATGATTTATTCACGTATTGAGTGAGTTTCGATTGTAATTCATTTTGGAAAACGCTTTATACCTTTTGGGAATACTTCTCATAGATTTTGGGTGCGTTGGAAAATGAGTCATTTATATCCTTTTGTAAACTCTTTTGGAAATCATAAACTATATTGCGAACTTTCACTTAACGAATTATTTAAATCATGCTATAAACTTTTGAACTCACTAGGCGTTAGCCTAACCCTTTTTATTTGTCGGCATGTGCAACAGGTCTCAGGTTGGGAGTAGTTCTAATGACACGTGTGAAAGGTCGTGTGCTAGTAAAGTGCTCGAGAGGTGAATAGCTTAAGTGATGTCTTTCGCATTTGTCCTTGGGGATAGCATTTCTTATTCGGGTTAAGTAATACCTGAAGTGAGTTTAGTCTTTGTAATAAGATTTGAATTATTTAATGTTGAGATTTATTATAGATTCTAATTTGAGGTGTTTCACCTATTGAATCATAGGAAGAAATCCTATTATTTCGGATGTATTATCAAAAATTTTAATTAGCTGCTCTTTCCAAATTCGAGGGTGTTACAAGTTGGTATCAGAGCATAAGTTTGAGAGAATTGGGTGTTGATTTTGGATACCTAGACTCAAACTAGCGTTCCTTTAAGTAAATGAGAGTGAAATTCACTATTAGGCACTTTAAGATAGGATGTTTCGAGGTCAATGGATGTTGTTAGAAACGAGAATCACGTCGAGAGTAGCAAGGATAATCATGTACGGTGCGTTCATAGTGACACCTGGCCAGTGTCATGGTGAACCTAGTAGTACATGTGCATACTTGATTGCTTTAATGTGATGATCGTTGGGGGTAGTGAAGAAGTTTCTAAGCTAGTAGTCGTTGGAATAGATGAACGATTCTAACATTAGTCACTTAGAGTGACGATAAGCATAATATTTGCTTTAAGTAGACCGTTTCGGGTCAAGATTGATGGTTGGATTAGAAACATAGACTTATTGAACCGACTTTGATTCGAGGAAACACCGTAAGGTTAATTGATGTAATTCCCAACTTGCCTTAAGAGGTTTGAATATCCGGATGTCAATAGTGGACCGGAGGGGTTTTGGAGGAGTATGGGTTGAGACGTTGAATGTCGACTAACTTATGCACAAAATTTATTTTGAAAATAAATCGCATCAATTATTTCTTGTGCTTCAAATCCATATATGGATTGTGTCACAAATTCTGGGAAATGTTTAGCACACACACAAGATTTAAAATCATGGGTTTTGAACCTGCATGAAATTATTTTATTGCGGTAGTTGCAGACTCCGTCAGCACTTGCTTATTTTATTATTGTCCAACGTTTCTTTCGGATACAGTGATATCCATATTTTATGATGTTTAAGATGTTGGGCAAGTAACTACGGCTCACGACTTTAACATTGGATCTCCTTCACATATGTTAGAGTTTGGACGGAAAGTTATCTTCCAGGATGTCTACGTAAATCTATTTTGGGGACTTTGTTTTATATAAGTTTGTGATCAATATTGTTTGTATAGTATTACAACAAGAATGGAATTTTGGAATTTTGGCGTTTTAGTCATGATTTTTCTTATTGCAATTTGACTTTTTGGAAGCACAATGTTTGGTGCCATTTTATTGACTTGAGGTCATTAAGCTCATTAAATTTCATGGAGTATTGTTTTACGACGTATTGAGTCGTGTGAGTGTAATTTCACAATGTGCATACTACATTCAATTATGTGAAAAATTTATGAGTTAAGTTGGGTATTTTTTCTCACTCGAGCTTTGTTGAGAAATATCAATCTTATGCCATAAGGCGACCAAAGAAATAAGTTTTGAAACGTTAGTGTCGCGTAATTTCTCTTTCAAAGTTTTGTGCTAGCACGTTTTGTTGCAACATGTTCAGTATGTGAATTGATTTATACATGACATAAGTAATGCATGAAAGAACACTTGATGGTATTTCATAACAATTTGCTTAATGCGCTCTCGGTCAGTCAAATGTTTTATTATCATTTTCATGTAAACGCATTATATCGACTTAGGGGTATGCATAGCTTGGTAACCATTGTTTCTCGACACTTTGATAAACGAGTCGTGCATGAAAACGTTTTGTTAACCCATTGTATAAATGAAGGCCTTTTGGTCAAAGTATACGTTAGTGTCATGGAGATCATGCATAATTCACAATACGTTATATTTTGAAAACACAAATGTGTGAGTCGTTGACATTTGGTCAACTTTAGTTCGAGGGACATTTTGGAAAATTGTAAACCTTTTGATTTTGGAGAAAATGTGTATTTTGAGTATTTTATAACAAATAAACTTTTAGGCATTGACGTTTTAACGTCTTATATTTCGAATGCGAAACTTTTGATGTAAATGCTCCGTAATGGAGATTTTGGAAAATCAATTGCCTAAACCTAGAGTGCGTGGAATTGATTATGTTTTGAACATTAATGCACACTGTTTGTATGATTTAAGGTCGAAAGTTGATTTGAACCCTTTTTGGTGTCAACAAATTACAAGTACTCATTTTCTCCTAAGTTTTGGAAAACACGTTGTTGTGTGAAAACCTTGTCAAAAACATTTTACTCATGTGTCATTATATGACCGGATGAGGAAAGATTTTGGAAATTGATTTCAAGAATTTCACCTTTTGAAATTTTGTCGTGAACTATTTAATGCATGTTATTTCGTTCAAGAAATCTACTAGGAAAGTGTTACAAGCTTGCATGCCTACCCCAATTTAAGGTTCCCTTATGGTGTGTTAGTCGATATTTCCAAATGATGGAAACGTATTGGTTTTATCTTTAAATATGGAACTTGCACAAGTCATTTTGTGTTTCGACTAAGGGTAATTATGAATCGTTTCACCGTTTTGTATAATAACTGACGCGCGTAAATTTTGTTGGTAAGCCTTGTTCCATGCCATTTTATGGTTAGAAAGGAATTTTAGAGTCAAAAGCCGTTTGAACTTCTTTTAAGGTACGTGCGAAACTTTTGTGGCACACCATTTAAAGTGGGCAGTTACTTTACGTGCATGTCATGAATCAATCCATACTAGAACCGTGGCGGTTCATTTTAAAGAAGTTGTTTATTACGCTTTTGCGTTTTGTTGATAATCTGAACTGCAATGAAATAATTTTCAATATGATTTTCATATGTGGGACGAGCGTGTCCATTTTTGCGTAACTACCGAATTGATAATAGTAGTTTTTATGCGTACGATTAATTTGATATGAAAATCTTTGTGTTGAAAATTTCTGTGAAAGGTTTTGTTGATTGGCATATTTGTTAAATAATTCACTTGAAACCCTTGAACTCGTTAGGACCTTGGAAAAACTAAGTAACCCCGGTTAAGGGTAAGTTGTATAGAACCTTGACTATGAAAAATTGGGCGTTAGGTAGGGGTGCTCAAATTTCCGACCAACCCGACCAACCCGGCCAACCCAACCCAACCCGAGGCAAAAAAAACTCAAACCGAGCCAACCCGATGTATAATCGATACTATTTTTCACCAACCCGCACATATTGGGTTGATAACGGGTTAACCCCAAGCCAAACCGACCCAACCCGCCAACCCGTGAAAAACATTTAAATCTAATTTTAGATTCTTGTTACCGTCATTTTGTGACTGTCGAAGCAATGTTACTGTTGAAAATTTATAAATAAACAATTGTTGGTCACTTGTTACTTTAGTAATCTTGTTATTGATTCTTAATGTGGCATTTATAAACAAAATATTTATAAGAAATCTTTATTAGACGATTTAGAAAACGGTTGAACATTTAAATATTTAGAAACATTTAGTAATTTGTTTAGACACGACAACTTAGTAAAATAGTTAAATGATCAATAAAAGTTTCAACCCGACCAACCCAACCCGAACGGTTTGGGTTGGGTTGGGTTGCACTTTTGATTGGGTTGGGTTGGGTTGAGATTTTTCAAACCGTAATGATCGGGTTGGGTTGTCAAAGTGCCTTCAACCCGACCAACCCAACCCGTGAGCACCCCTAGCATTAGGCACGTGATGTGACTATAGGTCGGATGATATCGGTAGCAAAGTCGAGGTGCATGTGGTAATTGGAGGGCTAGACTTGCGATAAGTATTTTGAGGTTGGTATAACCGTTTTGTCGGCAACCCTGTTTTGGGTCTTGGACAATTTTCGCATGAAAGACCCTTTAGACACCGTATTGTTAACCCTAGTTGGTGGAAATGCTCGGTAAGCGGAACTCGTGTGTGGAGTTCGGTTGGGATTCAAGCTTGGTGGTATGACTAGGGGTCAACCTTTTTGGATGCAAGGTCGGAAACTGTTAGCGTATTCGGAGGGTGTAGTCCGATTTTAAATGAAAGAATGGTAACGGTTGTAGTAACCCTAAGATGCTTAATTGTGATGAGTGGTTTTTGGTGGAATAACCTTCGTGTATGGTTAAAGAACCTGTCGGTTTGATGATTAATGTTGGGATGGATTTGTGGAGTCTATCAGAACTCGTTGGAATTAATCTACAGTTAACGATAGGGACAATTGAAATTAGAGAGTCGGTTGGTCTCAGTATTAATTAGGCCTTGAATTGACTTAGAGTCTGGACCGCAATCGGGAAGTATGGAACATTCTAAGGTTGGGAGACAACCGGAGTCGTCTGGTTGGGAGTTCCCCAATGGTTGGAGCATTTATCCGGACATAAGTGCAATGTGCCTAGGAGGACATTGTTGGTTAGAGTCTTGCTTGAGGTTTGTCATAGCAGTCTGTGTGGGGGAAATTTAGATTCTAGTTAGGAACTGATAAATTATGGTCGGCGTTGAGTCGGTTAGCCTTGGGTTGTAAAGGATGTAGATTTCGAGGACGAAATCATTCTAAGGTTGGGAGGATTGTAACACCCCGAAAATTGGAGAAACAAAATCGGAGTCACGGACGTCCGCGGAGGCTCATGTCGGACGTCCGCGAGGTGCGGAAGTCCGCGGGTCATCCGCGGAAGCAACAGAGCTTTTTGGGGATTTTGGCCATAGCAAGCCGGACGTCCGCGAAGTACCATGCGGACGTCCGTGAGGCACCTGATGAGATATTTTGGTTTTCTTTTAAGACTTCTCTCTCTCCCATTTCCTCATTTCACCCCCAACCCTAAATCAGTTTCTCCCTCTCTCTAAAATCGTTTTCTCTCAAGAAAACACAAACCCTCACTTCTCTTCTTCATCTTCTTCCCTAAATCAACACCATCACCATTGTTCGAAACCTTAACCCATTCAAGAAACCTTCCACTTCATCTCCTTCATCAAGATCCTAGGGTTTTCACCCAACCCTTTCCACTCCATTTGAAGATTAGGAGTTTTTGGTGCATCTTGGTGGTTCTAGAGACATTTTGGTTGGTAGATTCAAGTATGGTTAAGGTAATTTTCTCTTCTCTTCATTTATGAAGTTAGGGTTTTGATATAAGTGGGTATTTTGGTGTAAAATGGTTGGAGGATGATTCCTTATGGTTAGATCTAAATATTTATTGGTTGGAACTTATGGATCTAGGTTTTGGAGGTTTTGTCTTGAAGATGCAAACTTCTTCAAAGGAGCTTACGTTTGGAGAAATTCTAGATTTAGCCTAAATCTAGCAAGGTGAGTTCAAGTTGATTTGTGAAAACTTTGTACGTGCCAAAAATGTTATTTTCCAAATATTTGTGTGTTTTACTTGAAAATATTGATGGTTGAGTTATTTGGTTAGTTTAACTCTTTTGAAATGTTTATCTTCATAAATGTTGTAAAACACCCATATTTGGGGCTTTTGGATATTTTGATGTGTAGAAATCATAAATGTCTTTAAAGGATTAATTGCTCAAATGATGTCTATTTGGTGGTTTAATCATGTTAGTGTAATTGATTTTATAAACCATTCGGGAAATACACGATTTAGTGTCAAGAGTCATTTTGAGAATTATAAGGGTATGAGTCCTTTGGGAAAACCCTTTTGTTTAACTCGTGTCGAGTTTTGGGTTAATGACGATTTTGTGGTACTTGTCTACCTAAACTATGTTTAAATGCATTTTACGCGGTGATGACCGTTATTTATGGGTCTAGTGAGCTTTGAGCATTTTGCTCGGTTTCGGATTTGAGAAAGTCTTGGGGGATATTTGTCCGGTTTAAATGGCTCGATGTGGAGTCTCCTTTATGGGTTGCTTTTATTGCTCCATTTTGCATATTATTGCACGTTATTGATATTTACATGCTTGGGTGTGTTAGTCATTCCGGGATAGGCATGTTGTTATAGACTGTGTTGCATTGGATCCATAGGCATGTAAGTCAGTCGTTGGTAATTGTCGATTGGGTATCTTGAGGTTGGACCTCGGAACCCATGTTTTATGACCTTAACTTTTCAAGTGGATACTAGGAGGGTTGAGTCCGGAGGTGCTACCTTGGAGGTAGGCACTAGGACCCACGCCGCTTGTAGAGTATGCCTTAGAGGCGGTCCTAAGCGTGCCGGGCCTTGAGGTGGAGTCTTGGAGACGGAAACCAAGGTCAATCGTCTCTTGAGGTAGAACTTGTTGAGAAGTCGTAGGAACCCTTGGATGGTCCAGTCGAGAGGGTTGTACGATTAACGTTGTATGTGTGGTATACTTATGTGTTTCCTCCACCTTCAACGGATACAGGTCTCCCCCGTTTATGGTATTGGACTTTATTACATTTTACGTTCGCGTGAGTATTGGTTCGTATTATGTTTTCAATAAAGTATTATATTTAAATGGATGGTTTTCCATGATTTACGGGTTGAGTATTTTGTTGTCAACCGTCTTTGAAGGTTTTGCATAATAATGATTTGTTCACGTATTGAGTGAGTTTTGGATTGTAATTCATTTTGGAAAACGCTTTATACCTTTTGGGAATACTTCTCATAGATTTTGGGTGCGTTGGAAAATGAGTCATTTATATCCTTTTGTAAACTCTTTTGGAAATCATAAACTATATTGCGAACTGTCACTTAAAGAATTATTTAAATCATGCTATAAACTCTTGAACTCACTAGGCGTTAGCCTAACCCTTTTTATTTGTCGGCATGTGCAACAGGTCTCAGGTTGGGAGTAGTTCTAGTGACACGTGTGAAAGGTCGTGTGCTAGTAAAGTGCTCGAGAGGTGAATAGCTTAAGTGATGTCTTCCGCATTTATCCTTGGGGATAGCATTTCTTATTCGGGTTAAGTAATACCCGAAGTGAGTTTAGTCTTTGTAATAAGATTTGAATTATTTAATGTTGAGATTTATTATAGATTCTAATTTGAGGTGTTTCACGTATTGAATCATAGGAAGAAATCCTATTATTTCGGATGTATTATCAAAAAAATTAATTAGTTGCTCTTTCCAAATTCGAGGGTGCTACACTTACTAAAGCAGACAATAGAGTCACGATTTGAGGTGTAGTTCAATAACATAGTTATGCGGCTTAACTTTGTGTTCCGCCACATACAATGGAATCGGGTCTCCCCTGTCACCGAAAGGTGTTGTTTGGGTATTTATTTTATCCATGTTTTCGGTGACCTATTTTATTTATATCGGTTGTTCCATATTTTATGGGCTGTGACGTATGCCTCATTCGCATTTGGGCAGTTTTGAATAATAGCGATTTATTTACGGTTTCAATCATTTTGGAAATCAAATATTATTTCACTTTTCAAGTGGGTTTCGAGATGAGTCCATTTTGAGAATCGTTTTATATTAGAGCCTTCTTCACGAGATTTGTGTGCGTGGGAAAATGGGTGGTTTGCATTTAAAGTAAATCCTTTTTGAGCTCGTGATTTAAATTGCACCTCTCTCGTCTTACAAATTATATAATTATGATAAAACTCTTGACTTCAATAGGAGTTAGCCTAACCTTTTTATTTGTCGGCATGTGCAACAGGTTCCGGTGGGGATGTAGTTCTAGTGACACTATGAAGAGTGAAGAGCTAGTTGTGTACTCAAGAAGTAAGTAGCTTGGTGAAGTCTTCCGCATCTTGGGGAATAGCAACTTGATTTTGGGTCGAGTAACACCCGACATTTTGTAGTCTTGTAAAATGACTTAGGATTTTGATGGTTGAAAACATAATGTTTATATTGAGGTAATTTCAAGGTGGCGTTTGTTTTTTAAGAGGTGCTGAAGTCTGAAGTCTGATTTCACTTCTGATTTTTAAGAGGTGGTGCTGAAGTCTGAAATCTGAATCAGTTACGTTGTGTTCTCGAGTTTGTTTTATGAAGGAAATGAACGGAAAGGGGGGGAAAGTAGGAAGAAAATAAAAAATGTTGTGTGCTCGAGTTTTTTTAAAGAGGGAAGGGGAAGGAAAATATTGCTGATTTTCCTCCCAAAACTTTCCGCCCAAATGTGGGAGGAAACGGAAGGAAAGGAAAGAAATGAAATAAAAAGAATTAAAAATATTTATAAAATTACACATATACCCATTAATTACATTTTATTATGAAGTAAATGAGGGTATATTGGTAAAAGTAACATTTTTCCTTTCCTTTCTCTCCTACTTAAGAACATGAAAATTTATTTTCTTTCCCTCTCCTTTCTTTCTTTTCCTTCAATCTCAATAACACAAATACAAATATTTATTTCCTCCCCTTTCCTTTCATTTCCTTTCTTTTCTTTCTCTTCCCTTTCTCTTCTTTTCTTTCCCTCTAAAACTCGAGAACGCAGTGTTAGACTGTTTGTTTTTGTCGGCTGACAAACGTCTGAATATGTATAAATATATATTTTATCTCTCAGAATGTTATACTCTATTGAATTTATAAAAATATCTATCCATTTTAATCAAATTAAACTACCATCCATTTTTAACACATTCAAAATTTCAACTTAAGTACATCAACCGATTGAAATAGTATACAAAACATGAACAAAGTCTCATAACAACTAAAATCAAGCTCCATTTGCATTAATTGTATCACAATTTCTTCTAAAGTACATATATGTTTGATGTACTCCCATGCGATTCTTTTTGGGAAAATGGTTTTTTCCTCTTGGCATTATAATTTGTGGCAATCTTTGTATTGTTTTTGCAGAATTATATTACATGTTCACAATAATGAAACTGTATGTTGTTTTACTAATAGCAAACTTATTCCTTTTTTGGTTATGCATAACAGGGATGAGCATCGTTTTCTCGAACCGAACCGGTACCATGTATTCGGCCTGATTCTCAGAGAAGAAAGGCTACAATGGTACATCTGAATCGGTTTTATTTCATTGTCCAAGATAAAATGTATTCACCAGAAATTTGCTTCTTTCTACGTCTCACATGTTACAACTCAATCAAAAGTCCTATCTCACACATAGATAGCATCAATTTATCAGATTATCACAAGTAGCACCTCCAAATCAGATTATCGTTTTTTTCATAAAGCATCAACTCTACAGAATATCATTGCTAAAAAACGAATTTGAACTTTTCAGAACAATGAATAGTTTATATATCTGCACTCTAAAGAAGAAGTATTACCCTGACACGGTATCAAAATTAATAGACATATGTGTGTGTGTGTGTGTGTGTGTATGTGTGTGTGTGTGTGTATGTGTGTGTTGTGGGTCTGGATAGACAAGCATCAATCAGGGAAATTAAAGAAACCAAACAACAAGCAGGGGAAAACGATCACACAATAAACCAAACTCGTAAAATTAATCTTTTGCTACTGTTTTTATCAGAGAACCAAACATCATCGAGTATCACAGCAAACTCGATGGGTCTGGATGGACAAGCAACAAGCAGGGATGAAAGCAACAAACTCCATCCGTGGATTTGAAGAACCTGATCGATCGAGAACCCTAAAGTTAAATAAGTGGGGATGAAAGGGAGTACATGGTCGATTTGAAGAACCTTGATGGATTCGATGGAGAGGAGGGAGTCTTTTTGAAGAGGAGGCGATATCAGGATGGAGAGGGTACCTCTAAGCGATTTAGAGGTTATCTTCTCACTTTTTGATTTAGATGCAATTGAGAGATAAGATCCTCTTAATATTAGAAATAAACAAACACCCTTAATTTTAGATTGTCTAACCGATTAAGGGAAAAGGCCCAAATCAGAACTGAAACTTGAAAAACAAACATGGTGGAAGGAATTTTATCCTTAAGTGGTTATTTTATCGAAGTTTTCATTTAGTTGTTCTTTCCAATTTTGAGGGTGTTACAATCTAGAGAGTTCCCTTAAGTAACAAAATTAAGCCTCAAGTATCGCTAAAAACGAGTTATAAGCATTTATAAACAATTCACACCTTTAAAACCAACATGCACATACATCACACATGTAGATGGCACACGCTAAAGTCATGTACACCTGTGACAATGCACCAGGGCCCACACCCGCCCTCAACCGAATCACATGAAACGAACTCATGCATTCCCAATAGACCACACCCCCCATATAAAGCCATCACATGCCCCACCCCAAATGAATGCATACACTTTCAATTTCCACACAAATCGATCATACATTATGCCATGGTAAAAACATGCATTTCAAATAGATATCACATGTATTCAAAGTTGAACGTTGTAATAACCTAGTACTAATTTTGAAAGAATATGAAATGTTTATGGAGATTCGTGAAAAACTCAAACTTCGGGGGCTAAGTGGTAAATAGCCAATGTTGGTTTAAAACCCTAAAACCCTTATTTCCTATTCGTTTCAACTGTGGAGGCTAAGAGAACGCAGTGAGAAAATTGAGTGTGTGTCTTTGGAAGAAAATCAAGAAGAGTTGCAGATCTGGAAGAGGATTCTACATCAAATCTCCATTAAGGTAAACCCTATTACTCAATATCTGGTTATTTTTGGTGAAATCCACTTAGTTGGGTTTTGAAGATAAAGGGGTTATATATTTTTTTTGATTTCAATAAAAGATTGATTTGTAAATGTTAGGATGATTTTAAGAAAGGTTTAAACATTTAACCCTTACATGGAGGCTTAAAACCGAATGGGGAATGGGTTAATCGCATGATTAAGATTATCGACCGTTCGCAGGTTGTGTCGGGAATTGCCTAAGTCCGGATGAGATAGCATCCGAATAAGGTCGAAACCCGGTAGTCCAGAACCCGGATGTGATGATATCCGGTTTACGAGTGAGAATATGGAAATGGTTAAATCCGGACGAGGGTTAAACCTGGTTGCGGTAAATCCGGTTGTGAGGAAAACCGGATGGGGTTAAAACTCGGGTGTGAAACCCGGGTGTGGTCTAAACCCGGACATGGTAAAATCCGGATGAGTAATACACGGATGTGGGTATCCTGTATGGTCCAAATCCGGATGGGGAGATCCGAGAACTGTTTTTCGGACTCTGTTGGTTTCTTTTCGTGGGTATTCGTTAGTTTCTCGAGTTAAGTTTGAGGCGTGTTAGAGGGTCTCTTAAGGGATTTGAGAGACAACCTTGAGGGATGATCGAGTGACTTATCACTCTTATATTTTATTTAATCCGTAGGTATTCGTTTAAGGATCAGAAACGTAAGTGAGAAGGAATTAAGCGAGGACAGCAGGTGAGTCTTTCTAAATAAAAATGTTGTCGACGTACGTATTTTTAACGCATGAGATGTATGAAACTGCATGTTTTACTTTGTTATGGAATGTGTTTTGATATGTATGCATACAATTGAAAGTGGGCATGTTATGGCTTAAGTCAGGGGGGTGTCCCGCAAATGCTCATACCGAGGGGTGTGTCCTGTTTATGCCATGGGGGTGTGTCCCAGTTAAAGGCAGTATGAGCCAGACACATTGTCACAGGTGTGTGTGGCCTTAAGGTGTGCCATTAACATGTGTCGTTCATGCGTTTAATGTTTTAAAGTTGAAAATTGTTTATAAATGCTTATAAACTGTTTTAAATGTTGTTTTTGGCACAAATGTTGGTTGCTAGAGGGAACTCACTAGACCTCATGGTCTAACCCTCGTTTTTCAAAAAAAAAACATTTTTTAGGAAAGCGCTTAGTAGAGGACTCTAGAAAGGGAAAGGAGAAATGTGAGTGTGGAGCTTGGGATAGAAGGAAGATGTTACATCTTGCTTACCAGACTTAGAATAGTTTTAATCATAGGTTGTTTCCAGAAACCTTATTATGTACTCGTATTTTGGTATGGTATTTTGGATCCCTTTTAGAGTGTTGTTTATGCTATGAAGCTTTTGCTTGAATTGTTAAGTTGGGTTGTTACAAACGTCAATAAAAGTAAGTTAAGAAAACTCACCTGTCGTTCACCCTTAATCTCACACTTGAAGCTACGAGTGTCCGAACCGAACACCTAAATACCATGACATACGAGGGTGTTAAACCACTTATTTATTCCCCAAAATTATCTCTATTGACTCCTAAGACAAACCTCTAATCGGTGTCTCGATCCTAACTCAACACGAGAAACAAATCAAAACGAACAAGGACCAAACAGCCCCTTGCGCGGCTTCAGGCCACGCCATAGCCCATGCTAGTCACTGGCATCAGCCCCCAGGCTTGCACGAATCATCAACCAAAAACCCTCACACCCTCCTATGACAAACCTTCCCAAATCGATTTTAAGCCTTTAGATCGAGGGAATCATTGCCTTGAACCTTTTTAATCAATAACCAATCGTCAAAACATCATTTGGTCCATTAAAGACAACATTTAACCAAAACATCAAAATAATTAAGAACACTTGAAGAAAGCACCAACAATGGTGATTCTTGTTCAAAACCTTAATGTGAACAATCAATACTCAAACAGAAACATAACTCCCACTAGTTTTTAATCCAAAACCCCTTAAATAAGGAAACTCCCAAAAACTTCAACCACAAATCTTACCAAAACATAGAAGACAATAGAGGGAATGGTTACCTTGATGAAGAAGAAGAGGAATCCACCCAAATCAGTTCCTTTCTTTAACATCTTCAAGAACACATACATAACACATACTATTTCTTTCAAAAGTTTTCTCCTCTCTCTAGCCTCCACACAATTTAGCTGATGAAGAATAGGGTTTAGAGGGTTTTACTTTTCTTAACCATCCCTTATTTGCCCTCTCGCCCCTGCAGATTGAGAGTTTCACAAAATTTTCCCTAATATATCATATTATCCTTTTAAAAAAAGTATATCATATTAAGACAGGGGGAGTTTACTGAATGCTTATCGGGTAAGTGTTTATCGATATTATTTATCTTATTGATTGAGAATGATGAGGACCAAGAAGTTTACCCTGTAAGAGGCAAAACAAATATTGGGAATCTTACCCGGTAAGTGTGAGAAACGACTCTACCCGATAAGGGTTTACTAGGTTTAAGATGCTTGCCAACAATCCATTTTCATGATCGAGAATGTTACATGATAATGTAAATGAGAGTAAAATCTCTTGTCGGTAAGAGCTTATCCGGTAAGCATTTGGTAAACAGTCTCTTACCTTTTATATTGGCAATGTATGATTAAATCTGATTATAAAAATTCGTTGTCCTAGTGGTATATGAACATTTGGCCTCCTAGGAGGTCAGAGGTTCAAACCTCACCAAAGGTGAGGAGGGTGTTGGAGTTTTTTTTGTTGCATTTGCTGTATATAAATATTATATACTCTAAAAATAATATGAAAGGGAATGAATATTGCATCACAGGTGTTGGTCCTAGAGCACAATGACTCACACAGAAAGTGTTTGTAGAAGGGTTGAGGGTGGGGGTAGAATACAAAAACAGTTAATTTTTATATTTTATTCAAACATAAAGCTACAGATATATGGTAGAAGTTAGGAGGAAGACCTTGATCCTAAACTATCTGAGAGTGACAAATTTACTACCACTAAAAGAGAGAAGGAAGAATGTTCTCTTTCGGATCTGAGAAGCTAAGATAGCTTTTAGATATTGACGCCGAATTTACTTTGAAACTATCACAAAGAAGTTCTTTCAAAACGGTGATTTGAAAACTAACACAATGAAGGCATTTTATACCCTACATTACATTAAATGGTCTCTTTCAACTTTAACACGTGTCTTCGTCTTATTTGCTGATCCATGCATGTTTGTATTTTTCACTCCAGCCTTTTTAGTTGATTTGGATACTTGTTAAACCATCTCATTCTATGTATGCAAAGGGATCAGTAAAGTAAGAATGACACTAACTAAATAATGCTCGAGAACATACTTTGGCTGAAATGCTTTTGCATGTTCCCATACTAGGATGAGAGTTTGGGAGAGTTGGTGAACCAAACTTGTTAGACAAGTTTGTACTTTGAAATTCGGCTTGCCAATAGTAGTATTTGTCAGACTACTAGTTGAATATATCTTGTATTGATCTTCTTTTGGCTAGATGACAAACCAGTCCACTTCGGTGACTACCTTGACCACTTTTCAAATAATCTTCGACTTTGTTGAAGACTTTTTACACTTTGAATCAACACAGATAGTTACAAGACTTTTACAAGTAAAAAACCTATTTTGTCTATTCTGAAGTATAAGTTATACTACAGTTTCTAGTTATACATTTATGAAACAAAGTCTATCAGATAAAATACACTTAGAATATTTCAAAAGGTGTGTTAGAAATCCGACAAAAGACATAATCTTCTATTGGGTTACAACCTAATGTGAATTATTCAAGGTTATAAATATGATGATATAATTTGGGTGTGCTATATTTGTTTATTTTGAAGTATTTGGATTTAGAATTTGTTTGATCTTGAATCGATAGAAGGAGTGTATCAAATTTGATTTTTTTGGTGCAACGAACAAGAATATATCTCTAAGTGTTTTAAGGTCGGATGTCTATTTGTATTATTCACAAATCCGATGGTTAACAATCTTTGCGTATTTGTTAATAGTATAAATAGATGCCTCTTTGAAATTAAAACACTTAGAAATTAAAAATGCTAAGAAAACTCATAAGCGGAAATTTTGAACTCAAAAATTTCTTTTGGTCCATATTTGGATTTTTTTTGCCTTTTTCTGTTTTTGGCTTTTTGTTTTGTTTTCTTCCGTTCTCTTTTCTTTTTCATTTCATTATTTTTCTTTCTTTTCATCGGATTACATAAGATAAGGGTATGCAAAAGTAAAACATAAAATCATGTAATCCAAACTTTCTTTTATACCTTTAAGATATAATCAAAAGATGTCTTACAAGTTCTACAAAACATTAAGATCATAGTGTCTTGGAGGTTTAAATAGAGATGATCTGTTCGGTTGATTCTTTTATCAGCCTATTCCTTCATTTTTTGGTTCAAATCACGTCTTCTTCGAGAGTGAGTTTGCGTTTTTGTTTTTTTTCTCCCCTGAACCTCTGAATCCCCGCCTTGTTCCCCCTTAGTTGATAGAACTATTTCTCTCTCAGTTGTGCTGGACGGAGCTTTGATTTTTTCCCACTCAACAGTGTTGGAAGAGGCAATAAGATTTTCTACCATGGAGGTAAAAATTCCAAGAGATGAGGCTATTGTTTCTTGAGTACTTTCAATTTTTAGGAAACGGGCTCTATCTTCAGTGGTGAATGAGGTTGGATGCACTTCGTCTGCTGACTCCATAGATAGTTTTGAATAGTTCAGATTGGATGCACATTATGATGAGATGGACCTCCACCATTGGATGCACATTAGGATGATATTCGCCGATATGCACCAGATCAATTCTCATATCAAGCGCAATTCATGGGGTATGAGTGAGATTAAAAGTGATGAAGGGTCCACACATTAACCCTTTTTCTCACACGATC
The DNA here is from genome assembly GCA_033807775.1 of Saussurea involucrata. NCBI lineage: Eukaryota > Viridiplantae > Streptophyta > Magnoliopsida > Asterales > Asteraceae > Saussurea > Saussurea involucrata. The sequence continues at coordinate 107,584,793 of CM066320.1, read as the reverse complement.
ATTTATCTATATATATAGGGGGAGACTCAGGGGAGAACCTCAAAAAATGAAAATTGAGGAACACCCTTGTAAATGTTCATCTGAACGGTATGCACATGCGTATACAAGTACTTGAAGCTCTTTTCTTGTTTTTATGCATGTGTGCATGTTATGCACATGTGCATATTACAAATTACTGGTATGCACATGTGCATACCGTCCAGATGAACGGTTACTAGGGTGTTCCTCAGTTTTTTTTTTTTCAGTTTTCCCTTGAACCTGACCCTATATATACATATAACTAACTATATATGTTCATGGGAAGATTGATTTTGGACAAACTACACAAATATAAATGTGTAAATATACTAATTAGATTTTCACTTAAGGTCTTCCTAGACATTCTTTCCAAATTCTCCAATGATAATACCGAGAAAATTCATTGTCTTTTCCCTTGACGAAGTTTCCTAATTCCTAGCTTGCTCTAGATCAATACGCTATGGATTTGTACTCCAAACTGTCACCAAACACGACAATTACAAAGAATTTACAAATCCTTAATTTGACCATTCTTGCTATTAGACTGACACACATAAACTACATCCCTGATCGATCATCTAATCGATAACAATCATTACCAACCGAGGAATTATCATTTACTAACATTTACTTCCAACAACTAATCTTCTTAAAGTCATCACATTCTCCGCAATTTTCGTTAGGATTCAACGATAGTACTCCAAATATTTCAACTGTTCTTGGCCTCAAAATCCAAAAGTTGATACCTAATATTATGTAATGGTTTAAACCACCACAAATATCTCACCTGCAAAACTCACACATAGAGTCTACCGCCTTTAAACGATGGGTACTAACACGGTATCCCAAGAGTTCCACATACTTTCGATGCCAGTAACCGTCCAAACCTCCAACCTAGGAATTGTCGAAACGGAAAGCTCACTACTAAAGTAATCGAAAATTCCCACGAGTCTGATACTTCAGTATCTAAAACTATATCATCTTTTCAAGCTGAACCACTCGAATTACAATGCTACTACAAGCCGAACTATCCAACACTGCCACTCTCAACGCTCTCTGAGTCTTTACACTTCACTAAGGGTTTAAATTTAATGTCTCTAGTTAAGTTAAGGTTTTCAAATGCAATACTCAACAAATATGTCAATTTGTGATTTTAATAAGACATGTCGAGCACTAAAATCTTGTAACAATCGTATGCATGCGTAAAATTTGCTACCACATTATTAGGCAGTCACGCAACGTGGCTACACTTTCCACACATATAAAAACTATTTTGGAAAGTAACTTGATCAATACTCAAGCTAATAATGACAACAACAAAATATTCTCAACAAACTTTTCAAAGGAACCACTATTGAGCCTATCCTTTTTTATTTGTCGGCATGTGCATCAGGTCATTGATGGGAATGGTATTAGCGACACGATGGTGAAGTGAGTGCTAGTTAGAGGCATGAGAAGGATCTAGCTATTTGATAACGTCTTCCACATTTAGAGATAGCAACTCTTAATGGATTTTAGTAAGAACCGACCTCAACCTAGTCTTTATATAAGGCTTGGTTTATCAATCATTGACGTTAAAGCTAGAATTTCTATTTGAGGTAATTTCAAGTATTGGTTAGTATTATTGAAAATTTTAATTTAGTCGGTTTTTTCATATTTGAGGGTGTTACATATACACAGGAGCCACCCCAAGTTATATATATATATAGTTATACAGACACCAACATATACACACGAACCATCCATATTCGTCCCTCCGATCCCCTTCGTCCATTTTACGATCACCATCTATGATTAACTTACTACCCTTGTTCACGTCCAAACATCCAACTCGTTGCAAAAACACACAAAACACAAATTGGCGCTAAAATCACAAGCTTTACACACACACACACACACACACTAGTTGTTATAGTAGCACATATGTACACTTGCAGGTTGTGGCTCCATGATGACCCGTGGGGAGGGTGTCAGCATAAGTAAGGAAGAAGGAAAAGGAGCGGGGGAGAGAACAAGAGGGGAGGGTGATCTCCAAACCTAAAACACACACATGGTTTGAACAACAAAGTATGACATCAATAATGGAAATGGTTTTGGTGATGGGAGAATGTCCAAAGTAGGCTGTATTTTACTGGGACATGGACTGCATTTACATCACCGATCTAAAACACACACACTTGTTTCAAAGTTGGGGACGATTTTTAATCTGAAAACACACACATGATCTGAAACACAGCCATGTGATATTGTGTGTTATGTTTCAGGATTTACTAGAGAAAATATGAGGTAGGCGGGAAAGGTTTTGGGTTTGAATCAAGGCGGAGGGAAGATTGGTGGTGTATAGGAGCAAGGGCAGTAGGGGTAGCCGTAGATCTTCCCTCCTCTTCGTCCCCATTGGTGGTTGTTTTCCGCTAGGGTTAAGTTTAGGTTTTATCAATGAGAGAGAATAGGGTTCCTATGCGATGAGAGTGGATAAAAGGGATGGGGGACGAGGTGATTGAAGAAGAGAAGGGAAAAGGTGGTCGGAGAATAGGGGAAGGTGTGGTTGCCAGAAAATCGGGAGAGGAAGCGATGCCAAATGCGAGGGACCATTTTCCGTTTTTAAAATATATAATATAAATATATTATTTTAGTTTTTAAAAGAAAATTAAGAATAGATAAAAGAACCAAAATACCCCTCATGTAACAGGCAATTTTTAAAAGAGGTAGTTTCAAGGGACCATTTTCAAAGTAAAATGAGAACCACCGGGATGTTTTCTTGACTTATCAAAGTTCAAGTCCTACTTTAAGACTTTTCAAACCTCATGGACCAAAATTAGAGTTTACCCTTTCTTTAAATTAGCCATAAATTACTAAAGTAAATAGTCAAAAATCATGATTGACACAAAATTTGTTAGATAATTTTCCTGAACAGAAAAGTCTCCAAACATGAATAATGACATTCAAATTTAATTATCAAGTGGACAGTTAAATATGGAACACTGATTTTTTTGTCTCATGTCACACCAACATATGAAATAATGAGTTTCAAATTTATCAAAGTTCAAGTCCCACTTTCAGACATTTCACTAAACCTCATAGCATCCACACAAGTATTGCAAGACCCCTTGCAAGATGACATGGCATGTCATGTGGCTTGCAAGGCCTTGCAAGACCAACCTAATATTTCTAAATTAGAAAACCCTTTCACAAAATAAATATATTAAACAATAGCATTTTTTAATTTAATTAATTTGTTTGTTTGTTTATTTAAACATTAATTATTAATATATTTATTAAATTTAATTCATTTATTACATTATTTGAACATTTTTTTAATATATTTATTAAATTTAATTATTTTTTTTAATATTTTTTTTAAATTTAATATTTTTTTAATCCATCTATATTTTATAATTAATTTATTAGTTATATTATAATTATCTATATTATTTATATTATAATTTATTAGTTTAGAAAAGAGTTTGGTCTTGCATGTGTGTGGAGTGTGTTATTACAAAAGCTGATGTGACAGTTTAGAAAAGAGTATGGTCTTATAGGTGTGTGGATGGTCTCATGGACCAAAATTAGGGTTTACTCTTTCTTTAAATTAGCAATAAATTACTGAAGTAAATAGTCAAGAATCATGATTGGCACAAAATATGTTAGATAATTTTCCTGATTAGAGAGTCTCCAAACATGAAATAATAAGTTTCAAATTTAATTATAAAGAGGACACTTAAATATGCAACATTGAATTCTATTGTCTCATGTCGCATCACTATATGAAATAATGAGTTTTATTCATCATGTTCCATTTACTAAACATAGCCTACAAGGACCAACCCATCCGACATTAGTACACTACTATTAATCAAGATGATTAATCTTGTGAAGTTAGCTAAACTAGTAACGAGCCTTGGACCATTGAGGATTCTTCTCAAAAGTCATCGATTCAAGTTATTTAAAACAGTTGGAGATTTTTCTGATTGTTCTCTCAGACTTTAGGATTACTTTGAGGTGTGCAATTCAAGTAAGCGCGTAATTGTTGACTAGAACACCTATAGTTAACAAAATAAAATAAAATAAAGATGACACTTTTTGGAAACTTTGAATGATTTAAAAATCTTTTGAGCATATTATAAATAAATAGGAATACTTTTGATATTTATTGTTAGCGTAAAGATATTCTTCAAATTATACTTTTTAAAATTTGCAAAAATACAAATGAAAATGATTTAATATGGAAACAATAGAAATAAAAGGAGAAGCACATGTTTCTTTATTTCAATTTATATCTTTAAAAAACAATTGCTTTTTTCTGTACCATCTACATCCAATACGTCCTTTTTTCTTTTCTTTTTCCGAGTGTCTTTCTAGAGCATTTTTAATTAAACTCACCATTTCCATAAATATCTCTATAAATTGGTTTATAGAAACTTCTTTTATTTATTTATATATATATATATATATTATTTATACAAATTAGAAAGGGATTATGAGGTAGTGGTTAAAAAAAACATGGAGTGGTGGGATAAACGGTGGTCTTGGTCTTGGGGTTGGCATAGGTTCCTTAAAGGGAGTTCTCTAAGAAGTGGTGGATCCAGATTATTTTTAGTGGGAGCATTTTTAAGGTAGATTAAAAGTTCGTAAAGTCGTCTGATATGTATTTAGCCTAATTACACCGTTTCGAGGTTTTTTTAAAGTTTTTATTGGTTGATTTCAATGAATTTTTAAGTTTTTTTGTCCATTTTGATAGATTTTTTCGGTTTTGTTGTGGATTTCGAGAGTTTTTTTTAGTTCATTTCAAAGTATTTTTTTGGTTGATAGGGTCTCATACAAGAAATTAATGGGAGGATGTATAAGAGAAATTAAAAAATATTTTTTTTTTACAATAAAAAAGTTCAATTTTTTTATCTTTAATTGGCGGCCCTTCCCCCCTTCTAAGTATGTAGCAAGTCCGCCCTTGTCTCTAAGTGAGATGGAGGAGTTAGAGTTGGTTCAAAATTGTAGTCTATCGAATATTGAGGGTGATAAGTAGGTGTGGCTTGTAGATGAGGAGGGGGTTGTTTTTTGTCGAAGGGGTTAAGGAGTTGGTTGATAATAAGTTTCTAAGTTCTACTTCTCATTATGTCGAACCAAAATGGAGCAGATTGGTTTCTTGGAAAATTTGCATCTTCATGTGGCGTCTAAGACAAAGTAAAATTCTAATGCATCTGATGCTTGACCAACAGGGCTTCGATCTCCGTTCTTCTATATGTCTTGGAGTGGGGACGAAATCAAAACAATCGATCACTATTTGCTTTGTTGCAAGAAGGTTTTAGCGGTTTGGGAAAAAATGTTGAGGTGTTGGGGTCTGGGTTCCATCAGTGGCTTTAATCATGCACGTCTTTTCTCTTGATCGTCATTCGACGTTTTCTCTAAAAAAATCATATGGCAGACAGTACTATGGATTGTTTTGTACGTGCTTTGGAATTATTGCAACAAAGTTGTGTGTTTTGATCAGTCCCTCCATAATCGGATTTGGATTCCGATATCAAACTTTTATCATATCGTTGGTTACGATATTCTTAGGTATCAACTTGTGTATCTTGTGTTTTCTTGGTGTTCGTCGGAATAATAAGGTTTACCAGAGGCCGGAGAGAGAAGAGAGGAGATTTTTAAAATATCTAAAATTCCCTTTAATTAAAAATTTAAATCAAATTACCATCATTATTAATATTATATTTTTTTTGGAAGGGTATCCGAGGACATTGCCCCGACTAATCCCGGCAAAGTAAGGCAATTGCCCCAGCTGCTAAAGCGTGCAACCCTGAGTTTATCCCCAGTGGCCACAAGTTGGAAGCGCCTGGATTCGAACTTGGGGTAGATGGGTTACAAGCCACATCCCCCACAAGCCTTAACCAATACGCCACAAGCCTTGTGGTTTATAATTTATTCTTTGATTTGTGGTTGAGATTGAATCTCACAGTTATCACAAATAACCGAGTTCTCCATTGAATGACCATATATATATATATATATATAGGGGTGCTATAATTTGCAACCCTAAAAAAGGTTGAAACCCTTGCAACCATCTGTAACACCCTCAAAATTGGAAAGAGCAACTAAATAAAATTTCGATAAAATAACCACTTAAGGAATAAAATTCTCATAATATAACGAGCTCAATCACTCCAGGTCTATACATTGGGTCACTCCAAGTCCACAAAACAAGCACATTGGGATTACACCTTACTGCCCATGGGACGTTGCCCGACCATATAGGCCCACACATTACTTACCATGGAACCCGATTCCTATCCCGTGCCAAGCACATCTGGAATTACGCCTTACTGCCCATGGGACGATGCCCGACCATATAGGCCCACACCTTACTTACCATGGAACCCGATGCCTATTCCGTGCTACAATAAGAGAAACTAGTGTCTCATCATTGAACGTAAAACTCAAGTGCCTATGGATCCATAGCAAATAAGGTCTAAAACATTACACGACCCCAAACGAATGAACAAACACATTCAAAACATGTAATTCCCCAATAACCATAAATCACGTCCAAAACTTAACTTTAAGCTATTAAAACTGGACAAATGTCCCCAAGACTTGACAAAATCTATTACCGAGCCATAAGCTCGACTAACTCAAAAGATCAATCGTGAAAAGTCATAAAATGAAATTAAACGTAGCAACACACACATTTGCCAATAAATATTTCGAATCCATGAACAACCCGAAACAAAACCTTGGGTTGGGACAACCCTCTTTTCCAAGGGACTCACACCGTTACATTTTCAAATCGTCCCATAACGTACCAAATGCATATTTCCAAAATATACAACAAAATGCGTTTTTATATCTAGTAGACTCCATTTATAAAATAAATTATCAACACATTTTTATTTATGATTTATCTATCAAATTTCCCAAAAATTCCAAATGTAGGTGTTTTACAATATTTACAACAATGAATACTTTAAAAGTCAAAACCCACCTAATAACCCAACCATTGATAATTTTCATGTAAAACACATAAGTACTTGGAAAATAATATTTTTGGCATGTACAAAGTTTTCACAAATCAACTTGAACTCACCTTGCTAGATTTAGGCTAAATCTAGATTTTCCCCAAACGTAAGCTCCTTTGAAAAAACACAACTCGTCAAGCCCAAATCTTCCAAAAACCTAGATCCATAAGTTTCCAACCATCAATATCCAGATCCAAATATGTAGAATCATTCCCCAAGCATTTTACATCAAAATCCCAACTTATACCAAATTTCAAAGATGAATAAGGAGAAGGTTACCTTAACCAAGCATAACCAAAAAAACCCAATAATACCCCAAAATGGAAGAGAAGGTGAAAACAACAACAATCTAGCTTTTGGTAGAGAGAGAGAGAGATTACCTTCATCACTTGAATCCTCAAAGCAAGGCTCCTAATCTCCCACAAAAGCTTCAAGCTTCTATATCTTCAACAATGGTGGAAATGGGTTTGATTTGAGTGGAGAAGATGAAGAAGAGGAGGAAGGGTTTAGGGTTTTCTTGAGAGAAAATCGGTTTAGAGAGAGAGAGAGAGAGAGGGGGGAAACTGAGTTATGGGTTTGAAATGAGGTAAGGGAGAGAGAGAATGACTTCTTAAAAGTAAACAAGAAATATCTCATCAGACATCGCGCGGACGTCCGACCTTTCCTGAACGAACCCCAACCCTTTCTCTGCTGCTTCCGCGGACGACCTGCGGACATCCGGCTGGAAACGGACGTTCGGCCTGGTCCCCATGCGGACGTCCGCAATTCCCAAAAGTCAATATTTCCAAATTTTTTGGGGTGTTACAATCCTCCCAACCTTAGAATGATTTCGTCCTCGAAATCTAGATCCCTTACAACAAAAGGTTAACCAACTCAACACCTTCCATGTTCCATTAGCTCCCAACTGAAAACCAAATTCCCCCATGCAGACACAACCTCAAGCAAACCCTTACCAACGATGCCCTCTCATGTACATTATACTTATGTCCGGGTGAACACTCCATCTACTAGAGTAACTCCCAATCAGACGACTTCGGTTGTCTCCCAACCTTAGGTGTTCCATACTTCCCCAACGGCATATTCGAACTCCCAATCAATCCACATCCACATGTTCTTAAATTTTCTCTCCAATCCAGTCTAAAGTTTAATCACTACCGAAATCAACCAAAACATCCGAATCCCAAATGTTCCCGCTACTGAACTAGCATTTACTCCTAACGAATTCCATTAAACTCCAACACCGACGATCATCACTGACTTATCAATTACACAACTCCAAAATAGATCTAAGTACCAATTATCCAATCGGTAGATTCTTTTACCACACAAGGAAGGTCATCCAGCTAGATCTATTTGTCACAATCGCTACCACAATTTATTAAAACTTGGCTACACCTTCTAAAAACACTAACAATCCTTGACTTCGAAGCCAAAAAGTTGACACCTAGTCATACCACCAAGCTTTGAATCCCAACAGAACTCCACCCACGAGTCCATTCGTCGAGCATTCTCACAAAACTAGGGTTATCAATATGGTGTCTAAAGGGTTCCTCATGCGAAAATTAACCAAGACCCAAAATAAGGTTGCCAACAAGAACGGTTACCGCCAACCTCAATATAAGATACCGCGAATCTAACCCTTCAGTCACAACAAGTACATCGACTCTACAACCGGTACCATTCGGCCTACCGTACCATCACATGTTGAATTACCTAACCTTCCACTACCGAAGCTTTATACTTATTTTACTCTTAACCGGGGTTACTTAACATTTCCAAGGTTCTAATGAGTTCAAGGTTTTTCAATTGAAGTACTTAACAAATATGCCAATCGAAAACTTTAATAGAAATTTTCAACACAAAGGTTTTCATATCAAATTAATCGTACGCATAAAAGCTACTACTATCTACTCGGTAGTTGCGCAAAAATGGACACGCTCGTCCCACATATGAAAATTGTATTGAAAACCATTTCCTCATAATTTAGGTTATTAACAAAACGCAAAAGCATACTAAACAACTCTTTGAATGAACCGCTACGGTTCTAGCATGGATTGATTTATGTCGTGCACGTAAGGTAAATTTCTACTTTAAATAGTGTGCAACCAAAAAGATTTGTACGTACTTCAAAAGAAGTTTAAACGTCATCCGATTCCCGAAAATTCCTTTTTAACCATAAAATGACATGGAATCAAATTCACCAACAAGGTTCGCACACACCAGTTTATTTCACAAAAACGGTGAAACGATCTATAAATATACTTTGGTTAAAACATAAAATGATTTTTGTCAGTTCCAAGTTTAAAGACAAAATCAATACATTTTCATCATTTGAAGATATCGACTGAAACATCATGAGGAAATCTCAAATTGGAATATGCATGCAAACTTGTAACGCTTTTCTAGTGGTTTTCCGGAAATAGAATTACATGCAATAGGCAGTCCCTTCTAAATTTCGAAATAGAAAATTTCATTAATTCAAGTTTGAAAATTTTCTCATTTAGTCATATAATGACATAGGAGTATGTTGGTCCCGAAGGGTTATACAAGTTTGTAGAAGGGGGGGGGGGTTGAATACAAACACACAATTTTTACTTTCTAAATTGTTTATTGATATAATCAAACAATTTACAACTTGTTGCGGAACAAGATTAAGGATTAACCTAATCTAAACAAGTTATGAGAACACTAAGTTTCTTGCACTAGAATTAAGACAGAAAAGAGATAAGAATATTACTAATAATATCCTAACACTAAGTAGTAGAAAGAAGAAGATGGTCGAGCACTTCATTTCTGAAGTAGGGTTCTTCTTATATACTGCATGCATTTAATGCACATCAGTACAACTTTACACGTGGCAGCAGCTGATTGGTTGCATGTTTTGACCTTTGTAGACAACCTTAGTAGCCGCATGATGTACAGTGTAGAATCAGAGTTGGTTGTACGATAATGGACAGAAGGGATGTCCTATTCTGACATTTTCGTACGAAGACGTGCAAGAGGTAAGACAAAAGTAACTTGTAGAGGAAGACTTCATGATCAGCGTTCGTTGAACAGTACTTTATCAGCGAGTGACAAAGCTCAGCGTTCGCTAAAGTCTTTTACTTGAAAATTCACGTTGAGTGGACAAATATTGGCTTCGCTGATATCCGCATCAGTTCATTAGTAGTGTTGGTCCCAGCTATGGATTAGCAATGGTAAACAAGTATTGTAGAAGGGGGGGTTGAATACAATACACAAAGTTTTTCACTTAATTAATTCTTTATTGATTTAAAATCAAGAATTACACATAGAAAACTTAAAGATTGTTGCGGAACAAAACAGATAAAATCTGCTTAAACAATCTAACACAACGTCACACAGAGAATAAGAACAGTTGTAAAACACTTAGAAAACAAATGAACTTCTGAGAGAGAGTAATGCCAGCACTTGAAAGCTTTTAGAGAGTCTGTAAACTGGTTGAGTTGCAAGGTTGAAGATGATCTCTTTTTATAGTGCCTTATGCATTAAATGCAATGGACACTTGTCAAAGAGAGCATGGAAGGCATATAGGAAGCAGGTCTTCTGAAAAGTAATTTTGTCTTTTTACTTTTGTCTTCAAGCGTTGACCTGCTTGTTGAAGTTGAAGTTACTTGAAAGAGATAAGAAATCCAAAGAACCTTTTTCTGATCTTCGGATGATGTCTCTATCAATGCAAGATATCCTGAATATATTCTGCAGATAAAGTGGATATACCTGCTGAAATTTCTTTGTCGAAGACTTCTTTGCCGAAGATATGCCTAACATGTCTTCAAAGATTTTGCCGAAGATATGCCTGACAAGTCTTCAAGGATTTTGCCTAACATGTTATCTTCTTCAAAGATCTTGCCAAAAATATGCCTAACATGTCTTCAAGGATTTTGCCTAACATGTTATCTTCTTCAAAGATCTTGCCTAACATTTCATCTTCCAACATGTCTTCAAAAACTTCAAGTGAACTGGCCTAAGACTTTAGGAAGTCTTCAAGTAGCAGCTTAATCTTTGGTTGAGAAGTCTATCTTCAATCCGCTTTGAAGATATACTTCTACTTTGTTTCTTCAGTTGATCTTCGACTTTACCGAACATTTTTATACAATTAAACTGCTTGAACCTAAAAATTATTCTAAGTATGAACTGTGAAATTGAGAGACTGAGGTCATCTTCAAATCTAAGTGACCCAACAATCTCCCCCTATTTGAGGATGACATCCATACTTAGAATCTGAGAAGTAAACACTGAACAATTCATTTTTTACCCTTGTTTACTCTTTTGGGTTCTTTTCACATAGTCCATTCTTTTTGTTCTTTTTGGATTTTTTTTATTATTATTGTATCCGACATTTACAAGTAAAAAAATGGTAAAGTATACTGTACAAACTATTAACAAAAATGTACTTGTATTGAAAACTTGAAAGATCAGTAATCTTAAGTTTACAAGTACATATCAAAAGCATATAAAAAGGAAAACATGATCACTTCTTCCTTTCTTGAAGTTCAGCAATGATGTGACGTTGGAAGAAAGTGCCTTCAAATGTGTCGGGGATGATGAGAAGGATGGCTTCAAGGAAGCTGGAGTCAGCAGTGGATGTCTCTTTTGTTCGAAAGAATTCTTGAGTACCTTGGGCATTGTTGAAGAAAATGCCTGGGTATGGTTTTTGGGTCACAGAAGGAGATGACATCTTGGGGATTGAGGGAGACTTAGATTCAGATTCTTTGAGTTAGGAATGATACCTTTGGCAGCAAGATCTTGGAAGATGGTTTGTTGAAATCCTGTCTTTATCTTACTTACAATTTCAAAGAGTCCTCGGAGATAGATGTTTATATCAGCTAGGTTTGGACTTTGAGAATCTTGAAGACAGTATTCAATTTCATACCATTCTGAAACACCATAAGCATCAAGTTCAGGGAATCTTACCGGTGTGACGGTGTCATCGGCCCGAGTGAGTATCACATAGATGTCCTTTGACTCTTTATGGGTAGCAAGTTTGGCTTTGACAATCTTTGAGATACTGGTTCTTCCAATTAATTTCTTCTTGCACCATTCGAACTTTTTGAAGAACTCAGATTGCTCCCCCTCACTTAGTGCACCTGCATGTTTAGTTATTTGCTCCCCCTGACCAGATGGATATGCTTGTGTCGCTTTGGATGGGTCAGAAGGACCAGGTCTGACAGAGGAACCCGATCGGTCGCTTGTAAATTTGTCTGGGCTTTTCTCCCCCTCAGCGGCAGACAGGTAATAACGTTTCACCCATCCAGCAAAGGTGGTGAGTGTGCGAGCCTGATTTTCAGGAAGAGCATCCATCTTGTGGTGAAGAGATGTAAGAGAACTAAGGAGCTGAGAGTTGATGTCCTTCTGGCTTTGAAGTTCAGATTGGAGCCTATGAACTTCTTGGTCACGAGCATCTGAGGCAGCTTTCATGGCAGTCATGGAGAGAGTGAGACTGGCATTTGAGGCTAGGAGAGACTGAACCTGAGATTGTAAGCTTGAGATGGAATCCTGGATGGAGTCAAGTTGGTGTGCTACATATCTGGTGGTTGAAGCTGCAATAGGTGGAGGACGACGAGGAGGAGAAGACCTTGAAGATGAAGGAGAGGATGACACCACCAGCATGTTAAGGATAGGATCGTCGGTAGGATCCCCAGAAAGTGGTAGAGTGGTGGATGAGTCAGCAACATTAGAGCTTGAATGCTCAATTGAGTTGTCTTTGGAAGAAGACAACTTAACTTCTTCGGTGGCAGTTGCTGAGTGAGAGGGAGGATCACCTGGAGAATCTTCAACAAGAAAGTCAAGTAAACATGTAGGACCCGTAGGGGGTCGTGCAGAAACATCGATCGCAGAATGATCGGGTGATAGGCCGTGCAGTGAGAAAGCAGTACCTTGGGTTGGAGAGAGACCCAAGTCATCTTCAACCACCAATAAGTTGGTAGAAGAAGGAGCAGTGTGGGTCCCCAAATTTTCAACCGCAACCTATTGTGAGGAGACGGAGGAGCTAGCTAAGAGGTTAGCAGGTTCCCTGGGGCCGGTAGGGACAATTTCAACAGTTCCTGATTTTTGAGAATCGGTAGTTGGACGGTGTGGTTTGGCCCTTAAGGATATCCTAAGTCTTTTCAGGGAAGACTTAGGAGGGGATTTGGAGTGCCTCCGCTTTGAAGAAGGTTTTATGACTGGGGAAGCCGCCGAAGGTGTGGTCGGCGGCAAAGTCATGGAAGAGAGTGCGGAGGTACCGGAAGCCTTAGATTTTTTTGAAGTGCTCTCCGGTATCACTCGGGAAGAGGGAGGAGGGTCCACTACATTGGAGGGATTTGAGGACAGTTGAGAAGGAGGAGTGTCCGGATTATCCCCCCATTGTAGATTGGGAGAGTTAAAGATAGAAACCATACCTGGAAGAAGACCATTGTCAGTTGCCTTTGGTGGACGTTGAAGAATTGCCTTTGTGATGGTAGGTGCAAGAAAATCATAGGTGAACTTTGGGTTTGCCGACTTGCGATCAAGATCAAGTAATTTACCCATTTTATGTTCAATGATGATGGAGAGGAACCGGGGGTAGGCAACATGTGGCCTTTTTGAAGGAGTCACAACTTCAACAATTTCATCAAAAAAATAGCGTGCAAAATCTATTTTTCTTTGAAACATAATGGCATGAGCAAGATTGGTGATATAGGAGGGGGATTGATCATGACCTCCAGTTTTGCGACTTAAGCTGAAGATAATATGAGTGAAGAAGAAATGCCATACCCCACCCATGTATTTGCGCAGGAAAGTGCCAGGACTTTTGTACTTTGCATCGACGGTGTAGTTCTTGGCTTGTACCACATCTTCATGTTCCTTGTCAAGCGGAAAAGGTGCATACGAATCGTAACTGTCAAGATGAAGAGCGGCACGGACATCTTCCACATCAAAGGTAAGATCATGATCACCGGTGTCCGAAAGAATGCACGCAGAAATGGTTTTGGGTTCACCATCATTCACAGAGCAAGTTAACCAAAAATTTCCAAGAAGCTTTTTGCTCATTAGGAGAGATTTGGAGAAGGCATAGAGTAAAGGAGTTTGTTGAAGAAAGTGAGAAATGGGTAAGTGATCGGGATAGTCTGGATCATTTTCAAATCTTGCAATACGATTGCAAGACTTGAAGACAAGATCTTCATGGCATGTGGGAATGATGAATTTTGAAGATTTGGGTTTAGGATTGGGAGAAGAAGTAGACATGAGAGAAATTTGAAGAATTGGAGATCTGAAGAAATGAGGAGGAAAGTGGTGGATTTATAATGGGAAATAGAGAAGAAAGGAAGGAAAATGTATGTTGGGTAAAAGGAGGTGAAGGGATTGAGTGGATAGGGAATGAGAGATGATAGGTATAGGGTTTAGGTAATGGGGAATAGGAAAAGGAGAATAGGGTTGGGGAAGTGTGGGATGTCGGTAGCAAGTACGACGTGGGGGTGGGGGGCTTCGGCAATTGTGGTGGAGGCAAGGTGGGTTTGTGAAACTTGGGAAGAAGCTTCGGCAAAGGGATTGGCGGCAAAGAGGGTGGATGCGGCAAATGGTTTGGGCACTAGGGTTTCGGCAACAAGGCTATGTTTGGCAACAAGGAGAGTGCCGAGAGGTGGTCTCTGGCAAAATAGGGAGGGGGTGTTCGGGAAAGAAGTGCCGAGATGGTTTGGGTGTTCGGCAAAGTGGCTGCCGATGGGAGATGTTCGGCTTGGTGTTGGAGGTGTTCTTCGGCGGCTGTGTAGTGTTCGGGAAAAGAGAGGGGTGCGGCAAATGGCAGTGTCCGGCAATAGGGGTTCGGGAAGGGGTTGTGCGGCAAAGAGGAAAGTTTGTGGTTATAGGAGAGGTGCGGCAAGATGGTTCCGGCAAATGGGTTTCGGCGGCGAGATGGTCTTGAAGTAGGTAGGACAAAAAAGATATAGGAGTGAAGGGTAAGTATGGTGATTTGGTAAGGTTGTAGGGGATAATAGGTTGTGTTTGTAGGGTAAAAAGTGTTTGTGTGTATGGAAAATGAAGGGGTGAGATGAGAGGTAAGTTTGGATTGGTAAAAATTAGATGGTTAGGATGAAAGTGACTTGGATTGAGAGAGGTAAAAGGGATTGTGTTAGTTTTGTGAGGTAAAAAGGTAAGAGTTGTATGAGAGGGTAAAAAGAAAGAGAAGAATAGAAAGATATGAGTTGAGTTATCTTGGAGCAAACAATTTATCAAATTTCTAACTGATAAAGAAGGGATTTATCAGTATCGAAAATCTAACTGATAAAAATAAACACTGGAAAATAATTTTGTTTGTTTTTTTTAATTTCTTTATTTTTCTATATATCTAAATTTAACATACCAAGTTCTCCTAAGAGAAACTTGAACCGAGCTTCTTCAAGAGGCTTTGTGAAGAGATCCGCCAGTTGAAGATCGGTGGGTACGAAATGCAGTTCAATATCACCTTTGGAGATGTGATCTCTTATGAAGTGATACCGAATATCAATGTGCTTGGATCTGGAGTGAAGCACAGGATTGTTTGTAATGGCAATTGCACTGGAGTTGTCACACAGGATTGGGACTTAAGAATAGATCTGATTGTAGTCCCTCAGTTGATTCTTCATCCACAGTATTTGAGCACAACAGCTACCAGCCGCAACATATTCAGCTTCAGCCGTGGAGGTGGAGACTGAGTGCTGCTTCTTGCTAGACCAACTAACAAGTTTACCACCAAGGAGTTGGCAGCTTCCAGTAGTGCTCTTTCTATCAATCTTTGATCCTGCAAAGTCAGAATCTGAATAACCCATTAGATCAAAACATGAGTCTTTGGGATACCAAAGACCCAGATTCATGGTACCTTTCAGATACCGAAAGATGCGTTTAACCGCATCCATATGAGATTTCTTAGGATTGGCTTGGTAACGCGCACACAAACAGGTAGCGAACATAATGTCAGGTCTACTAGCAGTAAAATAAAGAAGTGACCCAATCATTCCTCTAAACTTGGTGACATCAACCGATACACCATTTGTATCAGCATCAAGTTTTAGAGGTGGTGCCATAGGAGTTTTCATGGGAGAGCATGTATCAAATTGAAACTTTTTCAAAAGATCACGAATGTATTTGCTTTGATTTATAAAGATACCTTCAGAAGATTGTTTTACTTGAAGACCCAAGAAAAATGTTAGCTCCCCCATCATGCTCATCTCATATTAACTCATCATGAGAGAAGCAAACTCATCACATAGTGATTCATCGGTGGCACCAAAAATGATATCATCCACATAGATTTGAACAAGAATAAGATTACCTGGGCTTTGTTTGATGAAAAGAGTGTTGTCAATCTTACCCCGAGTATACTTGTTCTTCAAAAGAAAGTCTGCTAGAGTATCGTACCAGGCACGAGGAGCTTGTTTAAGGCCATAGAGAGCCTTATCCAATCTGTACACATAGTCAGGATGAGATGGAGCTTCAAATCCAGGAGGTTGCTTCACATAGACTTCTTCAGCTAGTTCTCCGTTCAGGAAGGCACTCTTGACATCCATCTGGAAGACTCTGAAGTTATTGTATGCAGCATGAGCAAGGAAAATTCTGATTGCTTCAAGTCTGGCAACTGGAGCAAAGGTTTCATCATAGTCAATTCCTTCTTCTTGCCTGTACCCTTGAGCAACTAGTCTGGCTTTATTTCTGATGACAGTGCCTTCTTCATCCATCTTGTTTCTGAAGACCTACTTGGTTCATATGATTGTTTTTTGGGGAGGACGAGGAACCAATCTCCAGACCTTGTTTCTCTCAAACTGAGAAAGTTCTTCTTGCATGGCAGTGATCCAACATGGATCAGCTAGAGCTTCTTCAACCTTCTTTGGCTCTATAAGGGACAAGAAGTTCACATAGAGATAGATATTGCCTACTCCTCTTCTGGTTTGGACACCAGCCTGTTGATCACCAATTATTTGATCAATTGGATGATCCTTGGTCCATTTTATAGCAGGAGGCAAAGCTGTAGGATAGGAAGGTTGTGGATGAGAGGTGGAGGGTAGATCTTCAGGAGGATTGAATGAAGAAGTATGGGGTGGATTTGATGATGAAGGGATATTTGAGGGATGAGAGAGAGTGGTGTTTTGAAGAGAATTTTGGTTTTGGGAAGTTTGGATCGGCAGAGGATTTTCTTCTTGGTTTGAAGAAGGGTGTGAGGATGAGGAAAGATTATTATACTGAGAGGTAGGATTTTGAGGAGAAGGTATGGGAATAGTTGGGTTAGGTGGAAAAGGAGAAGCATCATCAATGCAAGAGGTGATCCAACTATTTAATTCATCATCATCTGAGGAGAGAGATGATACCTTGAGGTCATCAAACTTGACATGTATTGATTCATCAATACATTTTCTCCGAAGGTTGTAGACCCTGTATGCTTTGGAGGTGAGAGAATAACCCATGAAGATGCCTTCATCTGCTTTAGGATCAAACTTGCCCAAGTTTTCTCTATCATTCAGAATGTAGCAGACACACCCAAAGACATGAAGAAAACTGATGTTTGGTTTTCTACCATAAAAGACTTCATAGGGAGTCTTATTATGTCTTTTTACAATAATGGCCTATTTTGGGTAAAGCATGCAGTATTAATTGCTTCGGCCCAAAAGTAGGTCGGAAGGTGAGATTCACTCAACATAGATCTGGGAGCTTCACACAGCGTCCTGTTCTTTCCCTCTACCACACCATTTTGTTGTGGAGTCCGAACAGCTGAAAAATTCTGAGATATGCCCTTTTCATTGAAGAAGTCATCCAACACACTGTTTTTGAATTCAGTGCCGTTGTCACTTCTCATAGATCTCACCATCTGCCCATTCATCACTTCAGATCTTTTGATGAACTTTATGATTTCTTCAGAAGTATCACTTTTGTACCTGAGAAAAAATACCCAAGTGTAACGTGTAAATTCATCAATAATAACAAGAATGTACCTTCTTCCACCAAGGCTTGGAGTGCTGACTTGTCCACATAGATCCATGTGTAGCATCTGAAGAGGTTGAGAAATGGAGATGCATTGCTTGGACTTGAATGAGGATTTTGTGAGCTTTCCCTTCTCACAAGCAGCACACAGCTTTTCTTTCACAAAGATCAGCTTTGGCATTCCAGACACGACCTCTTTAGAGGAGAGAGAGTTCAAGGTTTTGAAGTTGAGGTGAGAGAGACGCTTGTGCCAAAGCCAACTGATTTTAGCAGAGTTTTCAGAGACAAAGCAGATGTTTATTCCAAAGGATGAACTCTGTCCCATGTCTATAACATAGACACTTTCTTTTCGGTACCCGGAAAGTACAGCTTTCATGTCTTTGTCAACCACCGTGCAAATGGACAGTTCAAAGATTACTTTATAACCGAGATCACACAGCTGGCTTATGCTCAAGAGGTTGTGCATCAAGCCTTCAACGTACGCTACTTTATTAAAGGTGACGGAACCATTGGAGAGAGTTCCATAACCTTTAGTGCTGCCACGAGAATTATCGCCAAAGATAACAGATGGACCTTTAGCCGACACGAAGTTAACAAGAAGAGATTTGTTTCCAGTCATATGACGTGAACATCCACTATCCAGATACCAGATCTGTTGATGTCCATAAACCTGCAGTCACAGAAAAATTAGTTCTTTGGTACCCATTTGGAGATGGGTCCTTTTGGGTGAGAAGAAGAAACAGATAGATCTTTAGATGAGTTTCTGTCCATTCTCTCAAGAGGACAATCTTTAGCCATATGAAAAGTGTCACCACAGTTATAGCATTTTCTATAGATAAAAATCTTTTTAACATTATTACCACTTTCCTTGTTTTGACCTTTCGCATTGATTTTTATGATCTTGGCTGAAGAGGATGAACCAAGAGGTGTGGTTCCTAGGTATTCTTTGTAAATTGTTGGTGAATGACAGGATTCTTTGGAATCTGACTTTTTCAAAAGCACAGATCGAGGAATGGGAAAAGTGGAAGAGTTACCAGAATATTTCTTTGGAGTTTTTCTTTTGGGATGGAACTCGGCAACTGATTTTCCTTTGTCAGAAGTGGAAAATATGTTTTGAAGAGGTTGAGTTCTCTCTTTAGGATCTTTGAAGGCTTAGGTTCAAAGGAAGAGGCTTCATCTATGTGTAGGGATTTCATTAGCTCATGAACAGGTTTAGGAAGGTCATTAGAGCCTTGGGCTTCTTCAACTTTAGAAGTTGAGGCATCACCTTTAGCTTTAATGAACATCCCAAACTTTATGGCTTCAGAAAGATCAACAGGGTTTATTGAATGAGTATCACTTGAATGGTGTTCAGAGGACTCATAGAATGGAGGAAGCACAAAGGAAGTGGAAGCATGAACAGTTGAGGAAGAGTCAATGTCCATTTTGCCAAAGCCAAGTCCAGATTTGTCATCACAGTTCATTTGGTCTTTAAAAATCTTTTCTAAATTCTTAGAAGAGTTAGTCCACTTTTTCACAGTTTCTTGTTCCTCTTTAAGTCTTTTGAACAACTTATTTTTCTCTTTAGCAAGTGTGAAGTTTATGGTTTTCAGATCTTCAAGCTCAGCTTTGATTTTGTCAAAATGTTTTAGTTGAGAAAGACAGATTTGAAGTTGAGAAGAAAGAGATTTTATCTGAGCATTTTCCTTTTTCTTAGCATCTTTAGCATCATGGAAGTCAACAGTTAAAGAGTCAAATGCTTCAACTTTTTCAGCATCAGTAAGAGCGAAAGGGATGTACCTGAGTGGATGAGGAAGAGCATCCTGTCGAGACTAGAGCAAGAGTGGAAGGAGTTTCCTCACAGTCATTGATGTCATCAATCTTTGCCATGAAACAAATATTGGCCATGTCCTTATCACTGTCAGATGTGGGTTCATCTACCAAGTCATGATACTCAGCCAGCAGACCCGTTCCCTTTTTGGAAAGAAGTTCATTTCTCTCCTTTTCTCTTTTGTATTTAGCCTTGTACTTTTCAGCACGGTCAGAGTTCACAGAGGAACCAGGTTGGCCAGATCTTTGAGAAGAGGAGTGATTTGAATCGGGTCTGGATCTGTTAGATTTTGAAAAGGGACGACTAGATGAAGAGTTCTTTGATTTTTCAGAAAGCTTGCTTCTGCACTCAGAGGCAAAGTGACCTTTCTTCCCACATTTAAAGCATTCCTCATTTGATTTATCAGTTGAAGAGTGCTTGGGGAAATTTTGAGAAGATTTTCTAGAAAATTTAGATTTACTAGAGGAGAAACGGGATCTAGGTTTAGAATAACCTGCCAGCATGGCTATGCCATCTATCAGTTGGTCAACGGGGGTTTCCTCACCTTCATCATCAGCATCACTAAGATATGCCTCCGAATGATCATTGGTATCTTCCTGACTATCATGGTCAGAATCAGAAGGATATGTAATTCTAGGAATGCACATAGATCTTTTGGAAGAGTCACTTACAAGAGCTAGGGAAGAGCTTTTGATATCTTTAATGACAGACTTCCTTTGGAGCTTGGTTTGCTCAAAGTTAAAGAGAGTACCATAAAGAGCTGTGAGAGGCATATGATCAAGATCCTTGGTTGTCTTAATGCATGTGCAGATGTTTTCCCAAAACTCAGGAAGACAGTCCATAAATTTGCATAAGACTTCCTCATTGTCATAAATGCGACCCAACAGCTTAAGATCATTAAG
This sequence comes from Saussurea involucrata, assembly GCA_033807775.1. Classification (NCBI taxonomy): domain Eukaryota; kingdom Viridiplantae; phylum Streptophyta; class Magnoliopsida; order Asterales; family Asteraceae; genus Saussurea; species Saussurea involucrata. The sequence goes on along the minus strand of CM066320.1, from coordinate 107,564,130 downwards.
CAGACTGTTAAAACGGTTATAGTAGTCAGAAAGCGATTCTCCTTTTTCATGAGCAAACAGTTCATATTTTCTAACAAGAGCGATTTTTCTGCTCTTTTTCACTTCAGAAGTTCCTTCATAAAGAACACACAGAGTAGACCACATTTCTTTAGCAGTAGAAAAGTTTACAAGAGAGTGATAAATTTATCAGGCAAAGAGAGGGCAATGATGGCTCTGACTTTAGTGTCAAGAGCTACAAGACGCTTGTCTTCATCAGTGTACTTACTGGGGTCCTTTACAATGTATCTCCCAGTAGCTGGTGTTCGTTCTTCCTCATCAGAAGAAGAATCATCACAATCCTCATCTTTATTTTTGGCATTATAACGATCCCAAACTCTTGGGACAATAGGTCCTTCATGGAGTATAGTAGGATATCTGCTGTCAACTCCTTCTAGAAAGAGCATCATACGACTTTTCCACAGAGAGAAGTTATTAGGGTTAAACTTTGGTGGTTTGGCTATGGAGCCATTTTCGTATGATCCAGTATTTGAGTTTTGAGAAGAAACATTGTTTAAAGAAGAAGATGAAGCCATTGCAGATCAGATCAAGCTTATTAGTTTAAGCTGACCTGCTCTGATACCACTTGTTGGTCCTAGCTATGGATTAGCAATGGTAAACAAGTATTGTAGAAGGGGGGGTTGAATACAATACACAAAAAATTTCACTTAATTAATTCTTTATTGATTTAAAATCAAGAATTACACATAGAAAACTTAAAGATTGTTGCGGAACAAAACAGATAAAATCTGCTTAAACAATCTAACACAAAGTCACACAGAGAATAAGAACAGTTGTAAAACACTTAGAAAACAAATGAACATCTGAGAGAGAGAGTAATGCCAGCACTTGAAAGCTTTTAGAGAGTCTGTAAACTGGTTGAGTTGCAAGGTTGAAGATGATCTCCTTTTATAGTGCCTTATGCATTAAATGCAATGGACACTTGTCAAAGAGAGCATGGAAGGCAAATAGGAAGCAGGTCTTCTGAAAAGTAATTTTGTCTTTTTACTTTTGTCTTCAAGCGTTGACCTGCTTGTTGAAGTTGAAGTTACTTGAAAGAGATAAGAAATCCAAAGAACCTTTTTTCTGATCTTCGGATGATGTCTCTATCAATGCAAGATATCCTGAATATATTCTGCAGATAATGTGGATATACCTGCTGAAATTTCTTTGTCGAAGACTTCTTTGCCGAAGATATGCCTAACATGTCTTCAAAGATTTTGCCGAAGATATGCCTGACATGTCTTCAAGGATTTTTCCTAACATGTTATCTTCTTCAAAGATCTTGCCGAAAATATGCCTAACATGTCTTCAAGGATTTTGCCTAACATGTTATCTTCTTCAAAGATCTTGCCTAACATTTCATCTTCCAACATGTCTTCAAAAACTTCAAGTGAACTGGCCTAAGACTTTAGGAAGTCTTCAAGTAGCAGCTTAATCTTTGGTTGAGAAGTCTATCTTCAATCCGCTTTGAAGATATACTTCTACTTTGTTTCTTCAGTTGATCTTCGACTTCACCGAACATTTTTATACAATTAAACTGCTTGAACCTAAAAATTATTTTAAGTATGAACTGTGAAATTGAGAGACTGAGGTCATCTTCAAATCTAAGTGACCCAATAAGTAGACTTGTCGCTGGTTCTTTGGCTTGATCTTCGACTTCAGCGTAGAACATAGTTGACGTGAAACTTATCTTTAGGGATCATAAGTAAACAACTAAAATCATCAGCGATCATCAACAAGACTGAACAGGCTCAGAGCTGTACTGATGAACAGTATCGCTGAACATAATTTAATGAATATGAGTTTCCTATCAGAGGTACTGTAGAGACATAGTACTTATCAGCGATAGTGAAACTCTAATACATATTGTCTACTTACAATTTTCACTAAGTGTTTCTTAAAGAGTCATTATCAAATCACTGAGGGTTTGGATCAACAATCTCCCCCTATTTGATATTGACATAGCAACAAAAAGAAAATTGCTAACTATGAAAACATAAGGATAAAAAGAACTCATAAAATATTTGTCCCTTTTACCGTTTTCTGGGATCTTTTGAGTACTGATGGAGTAAAGTACATTCGCTGAATTTTTTCTTTTAACTTCGTATAAGTTACAAAGGGAAGTGGAAAAATTACAAGTATAGCAAATAAATTTACAAGTACAAAAGATGTAAGCTGATAAAGATAGAAGAATTACAAGGAAATCCTATCAGCTATTCAGGTTCTTCCTTAACGAGAAGTTCATCAAGGGTTCTTGTAGAGGGGATCATCCAGTCAGGGACTTTTTCTCCGAGATTTCTTCTATTCTATGCTTCAGTAAAGATCAGGGGTTTCATGAAGTGTCTGAGAAGATCTTTTCTGAATTCGCACCAGTAGATAAGATCTCTGAGCTGTTCGATAGGAGTGATGGGTAGCTTAGAGATGCGTTGAAAGCGTTCTCGTCCATCATAGTCGTAAAAGAAGATACCATAAGGTTCGCTTGAGACTTTTCCAGGGATGAAGCGTTCACCAGGGGGCAGGGAGGTGTCGAGAGCTGAGAGGTTAGGTTCAGGACCAAGTACTTTAGCACGTGAAAAACCAATACCTGTTTCATTTCTGATAGGAGAGCCTGAGTCTGAAGGTATTATCTTTTTCTTTGCAGAGGCCCTTCTTTGTTGAGCTGGATTAGGAGGAGGAGGAGGAATATCCACAGCAGATGAAACTAAATCGATCTGAGAATTTATAATTTTATCGACATGGCTTTTATACTATGAGCGAGATCGCTGAATGGCTATTCTCATCTCCAACCATTCAGAGAAACCGTACTTCTTGATCGTAGCAGCATAGATGGTCTCCTTGGTACCATTTTCTCTGAATATGTCAACTTCAACAACAGGAACTTTTATGATCGTTCTTCCCCTGATGTTCACCTTGTTGATCCTGGATGCCCGAGATCGATAGTTCAGTCTTTCTTTGCACCATTCCAAGGTAGAGTTAAATACCTTGGTCTTTTCTTCGATGATCTTCTTGGCGTCTTTCCACAATTGACGTTGGACATCAATGGGAGTCTTCTTCAGATCAGGATCCTTCACCGATTGTTGGACAAGCTGGATGGTGTAGGCTTTATCTTGTTCATCAGCTTTCCTTCGATCGACGAGTTGTTTTTCAGCCTTAAGATGTTCAACGTATTCCTTCTTTGATAGTCTGAACTTAGGGTCAGGGGTGACTTTGGAACGAGGAAGGATGATTCGCTGATCTTCAAGCTGTTTGATCATTGCTTCTCTCTTTTTCTGATCCTCTTCACTTAGTGTTTGAGGAGCCAAGGAAGGTCTGTTTTTGTGAGAGGGCAACTATTCTTCAGGTTCTTCAGTATCAGTGAGATCCAAGACCGGGATTATTTCTTCAGCACTAGAGGCTGGGATTATTGTTGATGCAGTAGGAGGAACTTCAGCTGTATCCTCAAGCAGGGGAGAGGACTAGCTGAAACACAGCGATCGTTTAAGTAAGATCATTTGGGAAGAAAGAGATAGAGAAAAGAATGAGGTTAAGTGTATAGAGGTTTTATGGAGAGGAGAATTGTGGTTGAGAAGGGATAGAGGAGGGATGCAGTGTAAGGGAATAAAAGATATTGTACCTAACAAACTGGATTTCTTTGTAGGATAGTCAGATTGCCTTCTGCAGCGAGGCCTTTGTTTTTTTCTTTGTCAGCTTCAGTTGCTGCAGGTTTTGTCTTTGTCCCCACCCTTGATGGTTCATTTATCATAACCCCTTTTTGAGCAGGGACCTTCTTGGGCTGGACGAAGAATAAGTCATCATCATCGTCATCGTCATCGTTTTTAGGGGACGATGATGGTTCGCCGTCCTCAAGATTGAGGTCTTCATTATCTTCTTCTTCTTCCTCAGCTTCAGATTCTTCCTCATCAGCGTAGGGTTCTGTTACATCAGCAACAACTTCCTCTTTGAGTTGCTCCCCCTCAAATTCAGAGGGAGGGTTATCGGTTCCCTCAGGGTTTTCAACTCCCTGAGGTTTCTCGGTTGTAGCAGCAGCAGAAACAATACCCTCCCCCTCAGAGTTACGGGGAAGGTCTTCAAGATTTTTCTCCTCCCCCTCAACATATGGGGAAGGTCTTCAGTCTTCTCCCCCTCTTCCACATGATGGATCGGGGAGGATATAGAAGTAGCAGCAGTAGCATCAGCAGTCATAGGATCACTGTCTTCCAGGCCAGTGATACCCATGAAGGTTTCAATCACTACTATTCTATCTTCCAGGCCAGAAATAGTAGGACTGATCTTTTGAAGATCTTCTCGATCCGTCTGAGTGAAATGTGAGGGAGTGCATGTAGGAGCATTCAGACGCTCGAGAATCTGTTGTAGGAGAGTCTTCATAGTGTTCACGTCTGACTTTACAGTAGTCACCTCTCCTTTAAGATCGCCAACCACTGTTTTCAATGATGTGACTTCATTGGACAGGGTTGTAAAGTTGGTGGAGAGAGTGATGTTGGCGGTGGAGTTTTCAGCGAGGGTAGTAGCAAATTGACCAATGCTACCATCCACCTTCTCCAGATCAGCACTGGAGGCTTTGCCTTTGACCTCGGTGGTCAGCTTCTTGAGTTCCTCTCCAGCGTTTGTAACCACTGAAGAGTTTGTAGATAGAATGGTGGTGAGAGAATCCACCTTTGATGATAGATCCGTGAGCGATGTGTTGATGTCGCCCAATTTTGGACCTGAAAAAGTAGAGAGAGGAGTGTGTGGAGTTATGTGTATACCTGCGGGGTGGTTGATGAAGTCCTCGAAATCTCGATGACCTGTCAACGTCTCCATGTCATCTTCCAGTGTACCTTTACGCTGGGAGGTGCCCGTGGGACCTATATTTGTATCCATCATCCTATGTAGAGTGTCAGCAGCTGTATCATGTAGGATGACGGGCGTTGCAGAGATTGGGGGGAAAATTGGTGGAGTGTCCAAAGGATGAGTGGGAGGAACAACAGTTGAGAAGAGGGATTTGGTGAGAGGTTCAGCGTCGGATTCGCTGAGAAATACTTCTTCAGTCCTTAGAGGGTCTGAAGGAGGGGGCTCTGTTCCAAGTTTATAACCTCAGCGTTTAGAGACGCTGAAGTTGGTATGGAAGGGGTGGCTTGATCAGCTATGGCAGAGCGTACCATGGAACTATCCAGCGACTCTTGTACAGAAAGAGTCATGAAGTCTTCAGCATGTGAATGCTTGGGGGTTGCTCCTTGGTTTTCTTGATCCTTTGAGAATCAAGTGGGGTAGTAGAGTGTTTCCTTTTCTTGGAAGGAGTGGAGGTTGCAGCCTGGGTACCAGCGGTTGGGATTATCGTGGTGGTAGCTGCAGAAGTAGAAGAATTAGGGTTGAGAAGAGATAAGAGTTTAGAAAGACGTACCTCGTTTGGCAGGGGCTTGAAGTCAAGAACTTTAACGCCAACCTGAGAGAGCTTCAGGTCACCCACTTTTGGGTATTTGTCCCCAAGTCCGTGTAGAAAGAGAGCACTGACAAACTGGGGGTAAGGAACACATGTTGGTCTGTCAGCCATGTCCACCCTGAACACCAGATCATTGTAAATGATTGATGCCCAATTAATGTGAAGGCCCTTTAGTAGTGCATATCCCATGGCCTGTTGGGGTTGGGATGCTTGGTCAGTTGACCCAGTTTTCGCTGTCAGGAAGCTAATCAAATGAGAGAAGATGAAGTTCATCTCGCTGGGCATTTTTGATTTCTTGATGGCGGTCAGCTTCTTCTCAGGGAGTTCATCTCTCCCTGTATCCCACACATACTTCATTGCATCAAAGAATACAATCAGGGTTTCCCTATCATCAAGGTTTTTGGCGTTTGGCAGAGGGACAAAGCGGCTTTCTTTGGAACTACCAGGAAGGTTCAGGGCACGCCTGATAGTAGCAGTGATGATCTTGGAAGTACCATGTTTGGTGTCACAGAGAATGACATCAAGCATTTTCTTTGGGTCTGTTGGATCCCGTTTTGCTTAGACAAGATTAACAGATCTATTAGTTCGAGTTTATGTTTGATGCGGAAGCGTATTTAAAGAACTAACAGATATGTTTGATAGATTTAGAACACACAATATAAAGAAACAGGAATATAAGAACAAAATGATATGTTGAAGATTACTGTCGTTCGATATATAATAAGAACACCAAGAATAGATTAAGAACTGTTTGGTGTGTGTGAGAGAGTGTAATGCTTAACAGGTTTGACGATATAAAGTATAAGCATGAAACTCAGATTCTTCGTTAAGTTCTTAAGATTGTTAAGGAAGATCTCAACAAGAGACTTCCTTTTATACTACTCTAGGGGAGCATAAAGCATGAGCTACTGTTGATCGGAAGGCATGAATAGTTGTACGTGATGCATTGCATTTAATGCCGCAGACGTCTATGTTGTACTAAGCCCTATTGAGTCCATTCAGAGCTTGACGCGTGTTGAGGTTTGACAGGGCACGCTACCATGCAAGTTGATTAACGGATCCAGTAACAGTAGCAAGATATAAAATATCTTCCAAGTCTTTATCGTAAACCGCAGAGGCTCTGTAAGGGTTACAGAGATTCTGAGGTCTGGTCTTCTGTAGAGCAGTCTTCACCGGGTTCCGAGTCTTTGGTCTTCTTTGTGCGTAAGACAGAGGTTCTGTAGGACACCTCTGTAGCTTCTGTAGCTTCTTGACCTTGATCTTTCGGAAATGGCAGAGCCTCTATAAGAGGCTTTCTTCACTTAGCCTATTTTTCACTACTTCTAAATACTTCTATGATTAGGAAGATTGAAGCTAACAATCTCCCCCTAAGTAGTGAAAAATAAAAATTTGACATTAAAGTACTTTTAGGCTAAGTTAGATAAGACAGAGGTTAAACAATACCTCGAAAGTTCTTTCATTCAGAAATATGCCAGAGGCATTTTACATTTGAGTATTATGAAAGATAAACTGAAAATGTTTTGCAGAGATTTTGTTTGAGAATCAGATGTTGGCGTCTTTGAAATCGTTGTAGCTTCTGTTGTCTCTTCCAACTTCTCTGATCTCGTTGTAGAAACTGACGCAGAGTTCTCTTAAGCGGATTGTAGCATCAATCTCTCTAATGAAAGCATCTGCAACGTCTCTATCCATTTGCTCGATATCTCTGTATTTTACAAGGTTTGCTCTGAACATGTTCAGAGTACTGGTTGCGTACTTCTGACAGTCCATGGTCACAAAAATTTTGACTTCGCCTTGTGGGTTTTTAAATACTAACCCGAACCTTGGTTCTGTAATGATTGAGTTGGGCACAGCGTCAGGTGGGCAACGATCCTCTGGTGGTCGAAGGTTCAGATGTTTGAGACCAAGATCCTTTCCTAGCTGAAAGTCTGTCAAACTGTAGATCAGAAGCCTTTCCCTCATTGCTTTTCTCAACACTTGATAGGCTCTGGTGTTTGGCTCTGTGTTATAGTTGTCCTTCGTCCATTGCAGAAGCTCAGGTAGATCATAGGGATTCAGATTCCTTAGGTCAGCATCAGCGAAGGTGGTTTCTGAATTGTTTACCCTTCTGACTCTGTAAAGATTGTACCTGACCCTTGAATAGGTTCTTGTAAAAGAGTACCTACAGAAGATTACCTTTTTGATTTTGTGGATTGAGAAGACTTCTGCTCTGGTTCTTGGCTTTGTTCTGGTGAAGATGTTCTCAAATTCTTCTCTGATCTCTGGATTTGTGACGTGATCTGTTGGATGATTGGTCTGAAAGGGTTGTTTGTAGAGGTATTTGTATACCACTTCTTCCTGTTCTTCGTATGTTGGACCAGGTGGTGGTACTTGTCTTCTGAGACTCTCCATCTGTTGAACAACTTCTGCAGCTCTACCTGTTAGTGGAATGTCTGACAGAGGCTTCAATCCATATGCCCAGTCCTCTTCTTCATGCTTTGGAGTTTGGAATGCATCAAAGGCGCTCTTCATCAATTTCTCTGTAGGCTTGGGCAATGATTTCTTTTTCTTGGGCTCTTCTGTCAGTTTCTGCTTTCCCTTGTCTTTGGCCTTTGGAGGTTCAGAACATGTTGCCTCTGTAGGTTTGGGTGTTGGTGCTTCTGTTGGAATGATGGGTGTTGCCTCTGTAGGTTTTGACGCTTGCGTTTGAGAGGACTTTTGTGGCGTTGGTTCTGTTGGCTTGATTGGCTCTGTAACCTCTGTTGGAGGTTCTTTGGTGACTTCTGTGAGCACGGTTTCTGTGGGTTGAGGAATGTTGAATCTTCTTGCCATTCGGAAAGCTGTTGTAAACCTCTGTCTTTCTTCTGCTCTTTGCGCCATTCGTTCAGTCATTGTGTTGTGCATATTTCTTAGAACAGAAGAAGCTGAGGTCTTTGCTCTTTTTGGTTTGTGGGCAATAGACTTTCTTCTTGGGATGGATTGGGGTTTTTCTGTTAGTTTTGTAGTTGGGGAGGGAAGATCTTCTTTTGAAGAGGATGACAGATGTTGAGCATCTACTCCAAACATTGTAGAGAATTCCACAGAGGTGGGTGTTTCCTCTGTGGTCTTTTGAGCTTTTGTTCCTCCGGGTTGTTGGTTTGTTGAAGGACTTTCTTCCAAGATGATTACCACAGGGGTGGTTGTTGCCTTTGTGGTCTTTTGAGCAGTTTCTGGTACATGGGTTTCTTCAACAGTTGATTCCACAGAGATAGGTGTTGTCTCTGTGGTCTGTTGAGTTTGTTTTTGGGTTTGTTTTGGAGGGGCTTGGTTGATGGGTTCTGCGGCTATTGGTGGAGCTGGATGTCCTCTGCTCGTAGCTTTCTCCCTTGTATTCTCCCCCTCAGGATGATCTGATGGACCAGGGTGGTCATCATCAGAGTCATCCTGACCCTTATCAGAAGTACCCTCTGCTCTGCAAGAAGCTTTGGGTTTCTTTGGTAGTTCTGCTCCTGCGGCCATCAACTTGCGCATACATCATCACAGAGGCCGAATAGAGTTGCAAGCTCTGCTTCCGTGTTGAAGCGCATTTTGCCGACACTTTCTCTGAACTCTTTAACATAGTTGGCATTTGCAGTAGTGAAGGAGACGATGACTTCTGTGACCTGGTTTATCACATTCTGCCCGAGCTCTGTTAGCTGTGCTCTGGTCATGTAGTCTTTAGGCTGCATCAGCACAGTGTTGCGCATTGCTTCTTCTTGTACGTGTTTCAGGGCCTTCTGTAGATCTGCAGGTGTAATGCCCTTTGCTTTGTTGGATTGCTTGTTCAATTGTTCAATGAAATGTTTGATTGATTCCTTGAACGCAGAAGTTGCGGCTATCCCGAATTCTTTGGAGGCAAAAGTGGCAGTTGTTTCAGAAGAAGACTTCATCTGGGTAATGGTGGATTTCACCTCTGTGGACAGATTGTCCATTTTGGTGTTCAGATTTAGTAAGGCCGTCGATGTTGCTCTGCAAAAGATTTGAAAGAGCTTTGCAACTCTTTCATGGTTTGGTTCACAGAGGTGACAAGGGTTTGGAACTCATCCCTTGATACTTGTGAACCTGTGGTAACCTCTGGAGGAACACATTCGTCTCCAGAGTGAGTCCCTGCTCCTGGGACACCTTCGTTCACCCTTGTTTGTATGTTGGGGGTGGAAGGATTTCCATCTGATCTTCGAGAAGAAACAAGAGTTTCAATCTCTACAGAAGTTCTGCGAAGAACAGTGTCCAAATCCACTCCAGAGGTGGGTATCGGAATGTTCTTCTGTTGACTCGGAGACTTGTCTAGAGTCTCTTCGTCTTTGTGCTCACTACTTCTCTCTGAAAGAAGTTTTGGCCCTAAATTGTGTGTGGCAGAGGAAACGAATTCCTCTGTAGGGTGTTCTGGTGTGATCTGGGGCGATGGATCACGAACTATAGGTGAGTCTCTCTGAGGAGACTCTCTAGGAATGGATTCCCCGGTTTCTGTGGGTGCAGAAGTCGAAAGAGTGACTTCTGGCTGGATGGGTTAGGTTTGGATCGAGCTGTGCTGCTCTTGTTCAATAACACCTTCTACAGCTAGACCTGCGGTGTTAGAAGTGTGGGTTGCACTGGGAGGGGTTTGAGGATGTGTGCCTTCTACTTCTACGGCATCTTTTTCTATCCCTTTTTCTTTTTCTCCCATTCTATCTAAAGCCTCTGTAACCTCATCTCGATTCCACTCAGCTTCTGCTTGTAGCCTAATCCTTTCCCTAGTGGCATCATCTGACATATCGATTTCTTCTATACCTTCTTCTGAAGCTGGGCTTGGACTCCTTCTGTGGACGTTCAATCCCTGTTGGATGAAGGGGTTATGTAGAATGTTTGGAGTTTCAGCCGGTTGACCTCTGGGGGTTTGGTCATCATCTTGCAGATTTGTGTCAACGCCAGAGATAGAGAAGTCTTGTTCTTCTGTGGTGTGGTGGTCAAGTGGTGGTGCATTCCACCCAGCTGTATTTAGGGTGTTAGCAATGTCAGGGTGTTGAAGGAAATCCTTAAGCTACCTTGATGAGCGAATCGATCTGGGGATTGATAAGGTGATTGATATCCCTCTTCTGCAACTTCTTGTTCTGCAGTCTCTTCCTCTGCAGTTTCTTCGACCTCTTCTTCAACAACTTCTGCAGCTGCCTCTTCTGCGATGGTAACCATTTGATCAAGTGGTTTCCCATGCTTCTTTTTGGTCTTCCTCCTCTTGGGTTTTGGTGCCCCTTCTTCTGTGGGTTTTGATTTCCTTTTCTTCTTTTGTTTTGGAGAAGAGGGAGGAGCAGAGGAGCCAACTTCTGTGGCATGAGGAGGTGAAGGTTGAGTTTCTGTAATGCTTGTAGAGGTGCCTTCTGCAGTTTTCCTCTTCTTTGTTTTTGGGGTAGAGGCAGAGGCTTTAGAAGAAGACTTCTTTCCCATGAGCTTGGCTCGTTTGGCTATAAAACTAAGTTGGATTGTCATGTGTTTTTCCAGTTTCTGCTCCTTCGCTTCTGTAGAGAGGGGTTCTGCAACTATTGTTCCTAGGGGGACACCTAAACGCGGGGGTGTCACAGGGCTCGGTTTTGGAGTCCTATGATCGCGTATATACTCTAACTTAAGGATTTTGTTCTTGGCATAGCTCAGAAGCTTCTTTCACAGAGGTCTGCAGTGGGTGTAGCCATCTATATGATCGGTGGGGATGTTTTTGTTCATTGGGAACTGTTTGGGAGTTGTCCCTTCCATTGGCCAGTTCTGCATCATCAGCAGAGGTTCGAACAGGACTCCTAATATCCTTTGGAATTGCAGAGGCGGTAGATACTTAGGATCGTTCTCTCTTGCCTTTTTGGTGTTGTTCTTTCTGTCGATCGTATTGATGATTTCCTGCAACATGATGGTCGAGTAATCGAGTGGGAGATCGTAGTAGACCCCGTACATGATGGTTAAGATCTGGTGCGAGCTCTGGTCAATGCTGCCTATCTTCCCTGTAAGGCATCTGTTGAGGATCGAAAACAAGGTGTTCCACAGAGGTGGTAGTCTGCCTCTGCGGAAGTCATTTCTCTTCCTTAGGTGGGTGTTGTACCCAAGCATTTCTACAAAACGACAGAGCTCGTCGTCTGTTGGTTGTTCTGTATATGTTTTCAGTCCAAGAAGACCCCTTGTTGGTAGATTGAACTCAAGAGAAAACCTTGTTCTATTGAACTTGAGTTCCAAATGTTCAGATTTGTCTGCCTTTGAGATGTACCCTTTGATAAGAGACTCATCTTTATCATATCGGCAGCTTTGCCAAAATTGGTTCAAATACCTAACAGATATTTTCTTTGGGGTTCTTGAGAGTAAAGGAAAGAGAATATGGTTTTCCATGATGTGTAGAAGAAGAGCATGGGCTTCGCCGAAAGCAGTGAGTGAGGGGACCAAATAGCAGTTATTGGATTTCATGGGTAGTACCTTTTCAAAGTGCTCCTTTGCGATAAAGTTTTGGAGATGGGTGGTCGGAGCAAAGTCTGCTGAGTCGCCGGAATCTTCTTGTTCGGCATTTTTGGCGAGGTAGGGGTTTTCTGAATGATCAGAATGAGTAGGGGAGTGTTCCGGTGAGTTCGCCGGAGAGTGTGCAGCGGAGATAGCTTGAGAAGATGAAGCCATTGGTAATGAGAATAAGATACTTGCAGGTTTTTGCAGGGTTTCGCCGGAGAAGAATGAGGGTTTGTAAAGATTTTATGAGAGGGTAAGCTTGGGTTTTATAAGTGGGTAAAACGGTAGAATTCGAAAAGGTAAAAATATTTGGCAATGGATAAATATTTGGAATCCGTACTTGAGTTAGAACGACGGGTTCAACTTTCCAAAAAACGTGCCATGTACGCCCAATGAAAATGAGACACGTAGGCCATGTCAGATGATGACAGGACGTCGTGCGCGGCCCATTAATGCTAGGCGCGTGGGGTTGTTCTTAGCCACATGATTTTCACTCTCAATAAAAGTAACCGTTACTGTTTACAGAAATTCACAAATACCAAATTCACAGAAGCTCTGTGATTTACAGAAGATCTGTGATTTTGAAAATCTTGGATTTTCACCCTTTTCTCATATATCTCATTGTTATCATGACTCTGTAGGTTCTATTTTGACCAAAACATTTGTAAAAGCATTGGAGAGGATTAATAGGATTTTAGTGAAGAAATTTCATTCACAGAGGTTTTGAGGCTCTGTAGGAACTTGCAGAAGCTCTGTCAGGGCCAGCAGAAGCTCTATGAGTGAAAATTTCTCATAACTAAAAATCTATTAACAATTTTGATCATCCAAGTTTTGATTTGCATTAAGAAATGTTTTTCGGACATATTTGAAAATTGGTGTCCGAGAAAACTGTTTTGGAAAAAGTTTTGTGCGAGAAGGTCATGGTGTGTGTGTATTTGTGCGTTTTCGGTTTCCGAGTTAAATTTGCGATTACAGAGTAGTGTTCTGGCAGAACTTCTGTTGAGCTCAGCAGAAGCTCTATGACCTCAAATTTCTCATAACTCAAAAATTATTAAAAGTTTTAATAATTTTATTTTTGAAATGTTATTCCCAGTATTTTTAGGACGTATTTGACAATTTTTGTCCCAGAAAACTGTTTTCAAAAACCTTTTGTACGAGACATACCTTTTGGTTCTTCTTTTCTCGGCAGTGATGTCTGACTTCTGACGATATAGATTCATCGACACTCTTCTTTGGCTTCCCCTTGAAAGATTAACCTCTGTAGATCATTTCAAGGTTTCTTTTGCTTCCCCTTGATCTAACCATCTCTGTAGATCAAGTAATTTCCTTCTGCTCCCCCTTGATCTAACCATCTCTGTAGATCAAGTAATTTCCTTCTGCTCCCCCTTGACCTATTCTTGGATCAAAATAGGATAAGTTTTGCATAGTACATAGGTCATGTTTACCAGAGGTTCTGTAGGGGTCGTCAGAGGTTCTGAGCAGACCCACAGAAGCTCTGTGATTTCAAGAACTATTTAAGATTGAGAATTTACATACAGAAAGAAATCAATCAAAGCAATAAATAAAGCAATATATTTATACACATATTTACAGAAGATAAGCTATACTTACAGAGGATTTTCACGTCATATTGATCATTCCTAACTTACCCACCAAGAAATTGAATCTTTTCTCGTCTAAAGCTTTGGTGAATAAGTCCGCGAGTTGGTATTCTGTGGGCACGAAGTGTATCTCGATTGTACCGTATTCAACATGATGTTTCAAGAAGTGTACCTTATGTCGATATGCTTGGTTTTTGAATGTTGCACAGGATTGGAAAAGATGGCAATGGCACTTTTGGAATCACAGAAGATGGGTATCTTGAGTAGGATGTGGCCGTAGTCTTTTAGCTGAGTCTTCATCCACAGAACCTGAGAACAACAGCTAGCAGCAGCAACGTATTCAGCTTCTGCCGTAGATGTTGACACACAATTCTGCTTCTTGGAGGTCCAACTGACTAGCTTACCACCTAGGAATTGACAACTACCAGAGGTACTCTTTCTGTCGAGCATGCATCCTCCATAGTCTGAATCTGTATAAGCTTTAAGACAAAAGCCAGAGTTCTGTGGATACCAGAGACCAAGATTTTTGGTCCCCTTTAGGTATCTAAAGATTCTCTTAACAGCATCATAATGTGATTTCTTAGGATTAGCATGATAACGTGCACAAAGACATGTGGCATGCATAATGTCAGGTCTGCTAGCAGTTAAGTATAACAGAGATCCAATCATGCCTCTGTAGAGAGTGCATTCTACAGAGATGCCATCTGGATCTAAGAATAACTTATTTCCAGTGGCCATTGGAGTTTTCATGGCAGAGGTATCAGAGAGGCTATACTTGGAAAGAATGTTAGAGACATATTTGGCCTGATTTATAAAAATTCCCTCTGATGATTGTTTGACTTGGAGTCCGAGGAAGAATGTTAATTCTCCCATCATACTCATTTCAAACTCACTTTGCATGAGTTTTTCAAAACTTTTGCACTCTTCTGTATTAGTAGACCCAAAAATTATGTCGTCCACATAGATTTGTACAAGCATTATTTCACTGTTTTTACGTTTATAGAATAAGGTAGTATCTGTTGTACCTCTGTCGTAGCCATTGACTAGAAGAAAGGTAGAAAGTCGTTCGTACCATGCTCTTGGAGCCTGTTTCAGTCCGTACAGAGCCTTTTCAAGGTAGTACACATGCCTTGGGAACTTTGAGCTTTCAAATCCTGGTGGCTGATTTACGTAAACCTCTTCTTGGATTTCACCGTTGAGAAAAGCTGATTTCACGTCCATCTGATAGACTTTGAAACCTCTGTGGGCTGCGAAGGCTAAGAATATTCTTATTGCTTCGAGCCGTGCGACAGGGGCAAAAGTCTCATCGTAGTCTATGCCTTTTTCTTGTCTATATCCCTTGGCCACTAATCGTGCTTTGTTTCTGATGACCACTCCATCTTCATCCTTCTTATTTATGTAGACCCACTTAGTCCCAATGGCCTGTTTCCCCCGTGGCAGAGGTACTAGAGTCCAAACTTTGTTGCGCTCAAACTGCAGAAGCTCATCTTGCATGGCGTCTACACAGTTTGGGTCGTCAAGGGCTTCAGAAATCCTCTTTGGCTCTATCACACTAATAAAGTTCATAAAGAAACAAAAAATAGCAGTGGCAGGCCTTGTTTTTACCGTGTCAGAGGGTTCACCAATTATTTGGCTTGGAGGATGGCTTTTTGTCCACTGAGTTGTGCGTGGAAGATGGTCACCAATGTCATCGAATTGTTCTTCAGAGGCTTCTTGTTGTTGTTGTTCTTCTTCTTCTTCTGGTGTAGCCTCTATCGTAGTGCGTGCCTTTGTAGTTGATCCTACAGTTTGAGGAATGATTTGTATGAGTGGTGGTGGAGTTTGTTCCTCTGTTGGCGTATAGACTTGGTCCTCTATATCCTCTGTTATTGGTTCCTCTGTGGATTGTGGAGTTTGTTTTTCAGCAGCTTATGTGGTCGTTTTCTTTTGTGTTTCATCTTCTGTAGACTCTTCCTCAGCATTTGCATCTGTAGCATTTACAGAAGAAGATGAAGCATTATTTGGACCAGTTAGAGTCATACCTGTAGGATTTTGACCGACAGAAGATTGTTCTGCAGAAGCTCTGATTGTTCCAACAGATGGATCAATGTCGTCGTGGAACATCTCTAGAAATAGAAGATTTAAGTCTTCTTTTGTTTGTGAGATGCCAGAGGATTCCCCTTTAAGTCCGAGTTCTGAACTGATTTGCTCAGAAGTCTTTTGGAATGAATCATCAAAAGAAACATTGATGCTTTCTACGATCTTGCGAGACTTTGTAAGATATACTCTGTAGGCTTTGGAAGTGGCAGAGTATCCAATGAAATTTCCTTCGTCAGCTTTTACCTCAAACTTTCCTCTGGAATCTCTGTCGTTTAAAACAAAGCATTTACATCCAAACACATGGAAAAACTTGATGTTTGGCCGCCTTTTGTTGATCAGTTCGTAAGGAGTCTTGGTGTGTCTTTTCACAATGGTTGAACGATTCTGTGTATAACAAGCGGTAGAAATCGCTTCTGCCCAAAAGTTCATCGGTAATCCGCATGCTGATAGCATAGTTCTTGCGGCCACCACGAGCGTTCGATTCTTTCTTTCGACTACGCCGTTCTGCTGTGGAGTGCGTGCGGCAGAGAAGTTCTGTGATATTCCTTCTGTAGAAAGATAGACTTCAATGACATAGTTTTTAAATTCTGTGCCATTGTCACTTCTTAACTTCTGTATTCTGCATTCATAAAGAACTTGGATTCTTTTCATTAGATTAATCAAGATGATTGGAACATCTGATTTCTTTCGGACAAATTCAACCCATGTGAATCGCGAATACTCATCAATTAAGACAAGTATGTATTTCTTGCCACCTAGGCTCTGTATGGCAATGGGACCACAGAGGTCGACATGAAGCATGTACAGAGGCCTAGTGCAAGACACATCTGTTTTGCCTCTGTGGGAAGCTCTTCTGAGTTTTCCCATTTCACAGGCAGAACACAGATGATCCTTATTAAATTTAACATTAGGCAAACCTTTAACTAGATCAAGTTTGACCAGTTTATCCAAGGTGTGAAAGTTCAAGTGACAGAACCTGTTATGCCATAACCAGGCTTCCTCACTTTTGCAGGCTACAAGGCAAACTTTGTCCTTGTTCTTTGAACTGAAATTCATCAGATATAGATCACCTCTTCTTTCGGCTCGCAGAAGTTCTATTCTTGCGTCTTCACTTTTCAGAGAGCAGAAAGTTCTTTTGAATAACATGTCGAATCCTGTATCACAAAGTTGGCTTACACTGAGTAGGTTGTGTTTAAGGCCATCCACATATGCAACTTTGTATACATAAACGTTTTCCTTCTTTATGACTCCATAGCCTTTGATGTGCCCCTTTTTGTCGTCTCCAAAAGTTACAGATCCACTATCGAGTGTTTCTTTGTACGTGGATAGTAAACTTCTGTCGCCAGTCATGTGCCTTGAGCATCCGGAGTCTAGATACCAGATTGGCACATACCGCTTCTGCAAGACAATCATAGACACATAGGTACCCATATCCACATGGGTCCAATATTGTTAGAATTTTTCAAGTTTGCCTTAGCATTCTTGAAATACATTTTATCTTTTGTAGAAGAATCAGATTGTTTCTTTGTAGGTTTTGACTTTTGAATTTGAGTAGAGAGTAAACAATCTTGACTGGAGAAGTGATTATTTAGTTTGAACATAAGACCAAAGCAATGACAATATTGAATATGAGACATGATTTGCTTGAACTTTTCATTGAATTCATTGAACTGAGCCACAGAGGCATTACATTCTTTCTTAACACTAGATTTCCTATTACAAGAAGATCTATGAATACTAGAATGTTGTTTGCAAAAGCTTTGTTTAGTTCCTGCCTTCTGTGAGTCTCTTCTGTGGTGAACATCTTTCTTCACTGTCACAGAGGAAAAATATTTGTTAACTTTAGGCCATTTTCCCTTTTGTTGGCAAGTGGGATTTTCGTTAATTTGCCTTAAAGGTTTTGAAAATTTTGAACTTTTAGGATCTACAGAGGTCTTCTTTTTAAGATTTAACATATCAAGCTCAGCAGAGGTTTTGACTTGTAAATACAAGTTTAGAAAATCTGGGCAGATAGGTATCTCTGTGATTTTCTCTTTTAGAGAAATAGTTCTGTTAAGAACTTCAGAGGAGAATTTAACATCCTCTGTGTCACAGTGAACTATCCCTGATGTAACATCTGTCTCTGAGTCGTCAGAAGATGAATCGTCCTCATATACAGAGGTTGAGTCATCTCTTTCGACAGAGGCTAGATTTTCCGAACACGTATCGTACGAGCTTTCTTCCTCTGTAGAATAACTTTCATAGACGGCAGAGGTTTCTGATAAGATCTCTTCAGCGAGAATTTTATCTACAGAAGATGTACAGAATTTTTCTAAAACGTTTGTTTTCCATACCTCCAAAATTTCCTTTTCAACTGTTTCTTTAAGTTTTTCTTCTGAAAAGGTGGGTTTAAACTAAGGAGTCTGCCGATAATTTCTTTACGACATTTATCATACAGACAAAAGCAACCTGCGTTTGAGTCTCTGGTTTACCAAACTTAAAGATACCAATCTGATATTGTGTTTTCAGATATTTCTTTGGTTTGATTCCTATATTGATAGAGGTTGAAGATGATGAATCTGTGTTTTCAAACCACACATTGATCATCTTCGTATGTTTCCTCAAGTGAGGTTCCACAGAGATATTAGCCCTTTTACTTATAGAGAGTAAGTTTGGAAAATCTGGTTTGTTCGTTTTTCCTAACACAAACAGAGAAGACAGAGGTTTAATTCTTTTGCCTTCAACACCTAGGGTAATATCATCGTACCCTATACCCCGTCTTCCTATTTGTGAGTTTACTTTTTCATACACCTTCTGTGCATCTTTATAGTTTTTAAGTAAAACATCTCTTCTGAGTAGATCTTGCCAAAGTATCTCTCTCTCTCTCTCTCTTTGAAAGTATTCTTTGAGAGCTCTTATGTCTGTTGTTTCACTTCTAGAAACTGAAAGTTCTTTTGTTTTGACTTTTAGAGCAGAGGTTAATTCAGAAATTTGCCTTTTTAAAGGATCTAGATTTTTGTTCCAATTCTTTTCTACTCTTTCCTTTTCTTCAAAAATTTTGCCTTTTTCTTGAGTGAGAAGCCTTACTTCTCTCTCATTAAAGGTGAGTCTTTTCTGAATGCTTTCATTTATCTCTTTTAGTTCAATCAGTTCAATGTTAAGGTTAAGTAAATTATCATCTACAGAATTAGTACAAGAGGTAGAGTTTGAAGTGGATACCTCAGTGTCAGTGCTGGAGTCGACTTCTGCCATGCCACAGAATAGGGCATTGGTGGTGTATTCATCGTCATAGGTAGAGTCTGACTCGAAGTCCTCCTTGTTCGCCTCAGAATGCCCTTTGTTCGCCATTAGGGATTTTTGCGCATAATACTCAGCCTTCTTTTTGTAAAAAGTTGAGTCCTTCTGTGGGCGATTTGGTCTACTTCTGCATTCATTTGCGAAATGGCCTGGCTTCCCGCAGTTGAAACAACCTTGGGAAGTGTTTCCAGCACGATCGTCGGACTTCTGTCGGTCTCCACCTTTCTCCGTTCGGCATTCGTTTGCGTAATGACCAGGCTTGCCACACTTGTAGCATTCTTGTTGTGTGTGGCTCACTTTGTCATCTGACCTCTGTCGGTCATTACCTCTGTAGTTTCTGTCGCTTGACCTCTGTCGGTCATTTCTATCATCTGATCTCTGTCGGTCACTTGATTCTTCTCTTCTTCCATCATCTCTTCTATCACCTCGGTTGTCTCTGCCATATCGATCAATTCCTGAACCCCTCTGGTTTCCTCTAAACTCTCTTGTCAACAGAGCTAAGGATTTAGCTAATGACGCAAGAGTTATCTCTTCTTCTATTAGCTCGTCTTCTTCGCTATCAACTATCACTATCTTCTTCTTCTCCTTCTTCTTCTCCTCTGTTGCTCTCTCATTTCTCGGTCTCTCTGCATCCTCTGTAGATTTACTAACCAATGCGTATGGTGCAATGGTTAGCGTTTTAGCCTGTGCTATTTGAGGCTCCTGTGTGGCTAGTGTTCCATAGAGATCAGAGAGCGTCCAGGAGTCCAGATCTTGGTTTGTTTGTAAAGACATAGACAACTGGAGCCACTCATCATTCAGGCTCTTTAGAAACATTACGTTATTTTCTTCCGAGGTTCTGTGAATGCCAGACTTTCTACATTTGTTTATGAGAGAGTTGAACCTGTCGTACGTCATTTGCAGAGATTCTGTTGCAGAGGCTTTGAAGGCATGATATTTGTTTATGTATTGTGCTCTTCGGTTCTTCTGCGTTTTAGCACCCCCTTCCAACTGTCTTTCTAATTCTTTCCAAAGATCGTGCGCTGTTTCGCATGCATCTAAGGATTGAAAAAGTTCGTTGGGGATAGCCATGATCAATAATCTTTTTGTTTTCTGTGCAACTTCATCTTCTGCCCTATCTTCATCTGACCATTCTCCTTTTGGCTTAGGTTTTTTATGTTCAGGGATTTCAAGAGATTCAGCAGTAGCTGGTACTCGTGGTACTATTATCATGGGAACTTGAGGAGGGTTGTAAAGATATTGTACGAGAGTTTTTTTAGTACCCTCAAAGAAATGGTTCATTCTTATCTTCCATTGAGGATACTCATCTCGAAGGAGAGTAGGAGGCTCGGTTAGTGAACCAGCAGTGAAAAAGTTATTTGTATTTGTCATTGAAGGTTCTGAAAAGATAATATGACGAAAGAGTATGAGTCTGATGATCTGGAAGGTTTTCTGGGTTTTAACAGTTCCCAGAGTGCACTTTAATGGAGTTTTAACCTGGAAAAATAGTTTCTTTTAAGAATACCACTTTCGAATTATCGAAAAATGATAGGAAAACAGAAAACTTTTCAACGAAATGAAGAACATGTTAAAACAGAATGATGTCTATCACAAATCTTGTAACAAAGAGGATCACTTGATATTAAAAATCAAGGAAGGCTCTGATACCAATTGTTGGATCCCGTTTTGCTTAGACAAGATTAACAGATCTATTAGTTCGAGTTTATGTTTGATGCGGAAGCGTATTTAAAGAACTAACATATATGTTTGATAGATTTAGAACACGCAATATAAAGAAACAGTATTTTAAGAACAAAAATGATATCTTGAAGATTACTGTCGTTCGATATATAATAAGAACACCAAGAACATATTAAGAACTCTTTGGTGTGTGTGAGAGGGTGTAATGCTTAACAGGTTTGACGATATAAAGTATAAGCATGAAACTCAGATTCTTCGTTAAGTTCTTAAGATTGTTAAGGAAGATCTCAACAAGAGACTTCCTTTTATACTACTCTAGGGGACCATAAAGCATGAGCTACTGTTGATCGGACGGCATGAATGGTTGTACGTGCTGCATTGCATTTAATGCCGCAGACGTCTATGTTGTACTAAGCCCTATTGAGTCCATTCAGAGCTTGACGCGTGTTGAGGTTTGACAGGGCACGCTACCATGCAAGTTGATTAACGGATCCAGTAACAGTAGCAAGATATAAAATATCTTCCAAGTCTTTATCGTAAACCGCAGAGGCTCTGTAAGGGTTACAGAGATTCTGAGGTCTGGTCTTCTGTAGAGCAGTCTTCACCGGGTTCCGAGTCTTTGGTCTTCTTTGTGCGTAAGACAGAGGTTCTGTAGGACACCTCTGTAGCTTCTGTAGCTTCTTGACCTTGATCTTTCGGAAATGGCAGAGCCTCTGTAAGAGGCTTTCTTCACTTAGCCTATTTTTCACTACTTCTAAATACTTCTATGATTAGGAAGATTGAAGCTAACAGGGTCTTTGGGTGAGGGTACCTGAGCTCTTCTGGCAGTATACCAGAATTGGGCTAGAAGATATCGATGAGCTGGAGGTGCAATAGTAAGAGCTGTCGATAGGGGACAGGTTTTGAGAAAGTTTACAGCATCATCCAGGTGTTTGACCTGCTTCTTTTGAGGGAAGTCGAAGAGAGAATAGGGGTTGTTTCTTTGAAAGGTGACTTGCTTAAGGTTGAATTTAACCTGAGGAGCTTTTGTGAATTCAGTAACCTCAGCAGCAGTGGGAGACTTGGTGATAGGAGGTTCAGTAGTAGATGCCATTTCTGTTTATCACATGTAAACATGAAGAATATGAACAAAAGTGTCTTAATGTGGAAAGAGTTTCCAAATAAGATGTTTTTGGGTTTTGTACATTTCATTCAGACAAAAGATGTCTTAATGAAGATTAGGGTTTTTCTTGTTTTGAAAAAGAAATACAAAACATAGTGAACCTTTGTTTTCCAGTTTCTGTTTGAAGACGAGATTCTGGAAAAACATATGAAGATGCAAGTTTAAGATTCTTGTTTTAAACTTGAAGAACAATCATGAAGATTGTGTTCATAAAATCATGAAAGGAAATGATTTCATTTTAAGAAGGTTCTTTTGTTTGATCTGATAATAACAAGAATAAAATCAAAAATAAGTTTATTAGTTGCAAAATGTAACGACCCCGATATCCCAATATGCAAATAACATATATTCATGCCATAATATCATCAAAAGATACATTATATATATATCAGTAACACATTCGGTCCCAAGGTCTAGGTAACATAAAATAAACGAGTATAAATTTTTCGCGGAATACAATACATGTTGATCAATAACAAAGTCATGGGATCAAAACATAGTTATGTCATCAACACAAAAGTCTTCACAAAAGATATCCACGGCATAAACTGTTCACTTGCCCTTACCTGAACCACCACCTGGAATACATATTTTTAAAACAGAAAATGAGGGTTAGACCTAATGGTCTAGTGAGAAAATCCCTGTTAGTTGAAACCTGCCAAGAATCCATTTGTATAAAACCCATATATATACAAGTACACATATATTACACTTAATTAAATATCAACCAAAACTTGCGTTCCGAAATCCACTCATTCCCCCTTATTCCTCCACAATTGGCCAAACTAGTGGTTGCAAGCCAACTAGTCAATTTACTCTGTTGTACAACATCTACAGTAAACACGCCTGTCTGCTTACCGGAACCCGGCAACACACCGGTCCGCCCTCGGATCCCGGCCCCGTATTCTCGCAGAATACACATATAATTTCGGTATACCATCATGTATATAAACATTTCAATAAACACACATAATCACAGTAGGTATCACACTATTAATCCATACATACATAGATATATATATATATATGTATTCCGGTTGAAAAACGTTTTTAAAATAAAACTCACCTGAAACGTATATCCCAAAGCTTTTCCAAGTTAGTATCACGTATTTCCACTCTTCACAGAATCTAAAATCATATAAAATACCACATATCTCTTTTAAAAACTAAACTTACAAAATTCACATCTGGAGTCGCAACCCACTAAAAATCGCTATGAACAGTACCCAAATCGCAACCCCTTATTGCGATTCCACCCTGGAGTCGCAACCCTCTATTGCGATTCCACCCTGGAATCGCAACCCACTACTGCGATTCCACTCCAAGTCGCAATTCACTATTGCGATCCCAACCCAAGTCGCAACCAACTACTGCGATTCCATCCCAAATCGCAAACGACCACTGCGACTTCATACCCGAGTCGCAACCAACTATTGCGACTCCGATGAATGTCGCAGTCGTTCATTGCGACTTCGATGAATCTCAGCCCACTGCTCATTCTAAAACCCAGATTTTTGCAGTTTTACTCTATGTATGCTACTGAAAACTTGTAGATATGTTCAAGACTATATACATATCCTATCCTTAAGCTTAGACTTCCCAAAACATCCATTAATAGCAAAAAAACCCACCAAGAACTCAACTAATATTCAAGAACACTTCTAAGTAATTAAAACACAACAAATGGAGGGATTGTTTACCTTGAATTTCTGCAACAAAGCTTCTTAATCCTTTCCTTCTTCTTTCCTTCAACTTCTATCTCGATCTCTCTCTCTTTCTCTCTTTCCACCAAAGATAAACACACACACACACACTTGTTGGTTTTTCAAATGAAAGTAAAAGGTGGTACTTCTCCTATGTTAACCAAAAGGACGGTATGGAGGGAACACCTCCATACCCCTCCCCAACAACTCCAACAACTCCCACTTTCCTATCTTTTCTTTCTTTCTTCTAAAAAGAAAATGACCAAAATAACCTTCTAGCTTTCTTAAAATATCCAAGACTAACCCTTAACTTATTTTCCCTTAAATAACTAAAATAAAACTTATATAGATAAACTTCTAAATTCTAGAATACCAAAATACTACTGGTCAATTAACAACTAAAATACCTAGTTATTACAACATCTCCCCCTTAAAAGAATTCCGTCCCGGAATTCAGTTTAAGAGAACAGATGAGGGTATTTGGCTCTCATCTCCGACTCCGATTCCCATGTCGCATCCTGACCTCTATGATGTTTCCACTGAACTTTTACTTGCCTGATCTCTTTGTTCCGCAATACTTTAACTTTGTGATCAACTATGGCTTCCAGTTCCTCCACGTAGTTCAACCTTTCATCAACATGAATATCTGGTAGAGAGACAGCCTGACCTGGCGTAACCAAACATTTCCGAAAGTTCGATACATGAAACGCGTTGTGGATACGGCTTAACTCTATCGGTAGATCCAATCGGTAAGCTACTTCCCCAATCCTTTCTGTAATTGCAAACGGTCCAATATACCTCGGGCTAAGTTTACCTTGCCTTCCAAATCTAATGACTCCTTTCCATGGCGAGACTTTCAACATCACGAAATCCCCAACCTGAAACTCTAACGGTTTCCGACGTCGATCTGCGTAGCTTTTCTGTCTGTCTTGTGCCACTTTCAAACGTTCTCGGATCTGAGTAACCTTATCCGCGGTTAGCTGAACTATTTCTAGTCCCGCTAATTGTTTCTCTCCCACTTCATTCCAACACAGAGGCGTTCGATATTTTCTACCATACAATACTTCAAACGGTGCCGCTTGAATGCTGGAATGATAACTGTTGTTGTAGGCAAATTCGATCAACGGTAGATGTTTATCCCACGATCCCCCAAAATCAACTATACAAGGCCGGAGCATATCTTCTAGAGTCTGGATTGTTCTTTCACTCTGATCGTCGGTTTGAGGATGATATGTTGTACTTAACTTTACCTGCGTCCCCATCTCCCTTTGAAAGCTTCTCCAAAATCTCGAAGTAAAACGACTATCCCGATCAGAAATAATCG
Organism: Saussurea involucrata; assembly: GCA_033807775.1. Lineage (NCBI taxonomy): Eukaryota > Viridiplantae > Streptophyta > Magnoliopsida > Asterales > Asteraceae > Saussurea > Saussurea involucrata. The sequence continues at coordinate 107,539,406 of CM066320.1, read as the reverse complement.
AGATTGGAACCCCATGTCGAGTTACTATTTCATCAATATATAATTTGGCTAGGCGTTCCATTGAATCAGTTTCCTTTATCGGCAAGAAATGAGCAGACTTCGTCAATCTATCGACAATTACCCAAATAGAATCAAATCCCTTCGAAGTCCTTGGTAGCTTAGTGATGAAGTCCGTAGTAATCTGCTCCCATTTCCACATCGGTATTTCCAATCGCTGCAACTGACCAAACGGCCTTTGATGTTCAATCTTTACCTTCTTGCACGTATTACAATCTTCCACATACTTAGCAACACTTCTCTTAATCCCTGGCCACCAATAAAATTGTTTCAAATCTCTATACATCTTATTCGTACCCGGATGAATAGAGAAACGAGATTTATGAGCTTCATGCAGTACACGATCGCGTAACTCACCCAAACGAGGCACCCAAATTCTGCTCCCCAAACACAGCAACCCGCGATCATCTTTTTCTAGCAATTCTGACAACCCCACTAATCGTTCTGACTTCCGATGTTCTTCTTGAAACGCTTCTATTTGACACTTTTGCAATTCTTCAAAGATGCTCGGTAGAAGTTCAGCCCTTAACGAAATAACCTTTATTGTTCCACTCCTTTCCTGACGACTCAAAGCATCGGCCACCACATTCGCCTTTCCCGGATGATAGAGAATTTCACAATCGTAATCATTTACTAATTCCAGCCATCTCCTTTGTCTCATATTCAATTCTTTCTGGTCGAAAAGATGTTGGAGACTCTTGTGATCAGTAAAAATCTGACATTTGGTACCATAAAGATAATGTCTCCAAATCTTCAACGCAAATACCACTGCTGCCAATTCCATATCGTGTGTAGGGTACTGCCGTTCATGATCTTTCAACTGACGAGAAGCATACGCAATCACCTTCCCACGCTGCATAAGTACACATCCTAATCCTAGTTTAGAAGCATCACTGTAGACAACAAAATCTTCTGAACCTTCCGGCAATGCTAAAATCGGCGCGCTGCAGAGTCTCTCCTTCAGTATCCTGAATGCTCCATCCTGTTCTGCTTTCCATTCAAACTTCAGATTCTTTCGAGTCAACTTAGTGAGAGGTGTAGCAATACGAGAGAAGTCCTTTATAAACTTTCGGTAGTACCCAGCTAAACCCAGAAAGCTACGTACTTCAGTTGGCGTCTTCGGCGGTTCCCATCTTTCAATCGCTTCCACTTTCGTCGGATCTACTTGAATGCCTTTCTCTGAAACAACATGCCCCAAGAACTGAACTTCCCGCAACCAGAACTCACACTTTGAGAATTTAGCGTATAACTTTTCCCCCTTCAGTAACTCCAAAATCAAACGAAGATGTTGCGCGTGATCCTCTTTGGATCGGGAATAGATAAGTATATCATCGATAAATACAATTACAAATTTATCGAGATAAGGCTTACATACCCGATTCATCAGATCCATAAAAGCGGCCGGAGCGTTTGTCAATCCAAATGGCATTACTAAGAACTCGTAGTGACCGTACCTCGTACGAAAAGAAGTCTTTAAAACATCTTCTTCTTTAACCTTTAACTGATGGTAGCCAGACCTGAGATCAATCTTGGAGAAATAGCAAGCTCCAACTAACTGATCGAAGAGATCATCAATTCTAGGAAGCGGATACTTGTTCTTGATCGTGCGCTTATTTAGTTCCCGGTAGTCGATACACATTCTCATTGAGCTGTCTTTCTTCTTTACAAACAACACTGGTGCACCCCACGGCGAAGAGCTAGGTCTGATGAAGCCTTTATCGGATAGGTCTTGCAGTTGCGTCATCATCTCTTTCATCTCTGGAGGAGCAAGTCGGTACGGCGCACGAGCAATAGGAGTGGCTCCAGGTATCAGGTCTATGCCAAACTCTACTTGCCTATCAGGAGGGAGACTATTCAAGTCCTCAGGGAAAACCTCTGGAAACTCACTAACAATAGGGATTTCTCTAAGAACCTAGCGGTATAGTCTCTAACTGACAAACTCCCTTGTTGCAGACTCATAAATTCCTCTTCCAGTTGTCTGACAGCTGCTTGTGGACAGAAGTGTTGTGTGAAAACTAAAACAAATTCTTCCCAAGGGTAAGTAGAATATATGTCTGCTCCTTCGGATTCCATACGAGCATCCCACCAATACAAGGCATCACCCTTCAGCATTGCTGTTCCATACAGTACTCTATCCTCTTCTGCACACTTACTTGTCTTGAATATAGCTTCAATTTCCTTCAGCCACTTCATTGCTTTCACTGGATCCCGGTCTCCTGAATACGTAGGGGGTTTGCAACCGAGAAACATCTTATAATCACACTTCTTCGTTACTGGTAAGACGGTAGGGGTGATTGGTATTCCGACTTCTTGTTCCGCACCTGGTGGATCAGCTTCACTGTGTTGACTTCGTTCAATCATTGCTTGTATACTAGCCTGCAACCTTCCCATTTCAGCAGTCAGGTCTTCTCGCGTAACGAACTCTGTACCTTGAGTTCTTCCCCCCGGTTCGGCCCCCTGTTCCACTCCCATTTCTACCTCCAGTCCTGCCTCCAGTTTGGCCTCTACCACGATTTCCCCCTCCTCTCCCTGTTCCTATGGGTGGGTTTTCTTCATCCGGATTCTCTCCTCCCCTCCGAATTCTCTGTCTAGTGCCACTCGCCATTCTGTAGATTCGAACAAGGTTAATATACACATAAGCATATACCCCATATAACAAGGTATTCCAGTTCAAACATGCACCTGTAAAAACATAATTACACTGGCCAAGTGTAACTCGAAATTACCTTACATGATGTTCTTTCTACCTTTTTATACTTAGCAATCCCCAGGTTCTATCATAATAGGGACATCCTACTTCACATGCAGTTTAAGTCTAGGTATGAATATTTATACCTAAATCCCTTAAACTATGGCTCTGATACCAACTGTAACGACCCCGATATCCCAATATGCAAATAACATATATTCATGCCATAATATCATCAAAAGATACATTATATATCATTAACACATTCGGTCCCAAGGTCTAGGTAACATAAAATAAACGAGTATAAATTTTTCGCGGAATACAATACATGTTGATCAATAACAAAGTCATGGGATCAAAACATAGTTATGTCATCAACACAAAAGTCTTCACAAAAGATATCCACAGCATAAACTGTTCACTTGCCCTTACCTGAACCACCACCTGGAATACATATTTTTAAAACAGAAAATGAGGGTTAGACCTAATGGTCTAGTGAGAAAATCCCTGTTAGTTGAAACCTGCCAAGAATCCATTTGTATAAAACCCATATATATACAAGTACACATATATTACACTTAATTAAATACCAACCAAAACTTGCGTTCCGAAATCCACTCATTCCCCCTTATTCCTCCACAATTGGCCAAACTAGTGGTTGCAAGCCAACTAGTCAATTTACTCTGCTGTACAACATCTACAGTAAACACGCCTGTCCGCTTACCGGAACCCGGCAACACACCGGTCCGCCCTCGGATCCCGGCCCCGTATTCTCGCAGAATACACATATAATTTCGGTATACCATCATGTATATAAACATTTCAATAAACACACATAATCACAGTAGGTATCACACTATTAATCCATACATACATAGATATATATATATATGTATTCCGGTTGAAAAACGTTTTTAAAATAAAACTCACCTGAAACGTATATCCCAAAGCTTTTCCAAGTTAGTATCACGTATTTCCACTCTTCACAGAATCTGAAATCATATAAAATACCACATATCTCTTTTAAAAACTAAACTTACAAAATTCACATCTGGAGTCGCAACCCACTAAAAATCGCTATGAACAGTACCCAAATCGCAACCCCTTATTGCGATTCCACCCTGGAGTCGCAACCCTCTATTGCGATTCCACCCTGGAATCGCAACCCACTACTGCGATTCCACTCCAAGTCGCAATTCACTATTGCGATCCCAACCCAAGTCGCAACCAACTACTGCGATTCCATCCCAAATCGCAAACGACCACTGCGACTTCATACCCGAGTCGCAACCAACTATTGCGACTCCGATGAATGTCGCAGTCGTTCATTGCGACTTCGATGAATCTCAGCCCACTGCTCATTCTAAAACCCAGATTTTTGCAGTTTTACTCTATGTATGCTACTGAAAACTTGTAGATATGTTCAAGACTATATACATATCCTATCCTTAAGCTTAGACTTCCCAAAACATCCATTAATAGCAAAAAAACCACCAAGAACTCAACTAATATTCAAGAACACTTCTAAGTAATTAAAACACAACAAATGGAGGGATTGTTTACCTTGAATTTCTGCAACAAAGCTTCTTAATCCTTTCCTTCTTCTTTCCTTCAATTTCTATCTCGATCTCTCTCTCTTTCTCTCTTTCCACCAAAGATAAACACACACACACACTTGTTGGTTTTTCAAATGAAAGTAAAAGGTGGTACTTCTCCTATGTTAACCAAAAGGACGGTATGGAGGGAACACCTCCATACCCCTCCCCAACAACTCCAACAACTCCCACTTTCCTATCTTTTCTTTCTTTCTTCTAAAAAGAAAATGACCAAAATAACCTTCTAGCTTTCTTAAAATATCCAAGACTAACCCTTAACTTATTTTCCCTTAAATAACTAAAATAAAACTTATATAGATAAACTTCTAAATTCTAGAATACCAAAATACTACTGGTCAATTAACAACTAAAATACCTGGTTATTACACAAAATAAAAGAGATATTAACCTGTGACGTTTAAGAAGATGAAGATGAATAGGTTCTTGAGTTTATATCTAGAATGCAACAGAGAAATCTTGCTTGAAGAAGATGATGTTCGCGTAAAAGGTAAAAATATAAACGTAAAGGGTTTATATAGTGAGAGTAGAGAGAGAAAAACTATGAGCGGGAAAGTTTTCATGATGACACGGACACGTCCCTTGATTTTGATTGGACAAGGAAGTCGAAACGGGCGAACGTGTCAGAGAAAACGTGCCATGACTTATCCATTGTGAAGACGTCACAAACGTCCTTTCATATTTTAGGATGTCTCTGACGATTTTGAAAACTCAGGGACATTTTTTAAAACAAGAAGCACTGAATAGAAATATCAGTGTTAGGTTTTTAGAAATTTCAAAATATCACTGAAAGGAAGAGATATTCAGCGATGCAATTTGTTTTGAATCTTTCAGTTCTAGGCGAACGTCAGCGAGTAAGAGAGAACATACCTTGATATCAGCGAATCAATTTTGTTCAGGGAGTAGATGATGAATAGGGTTATACAAGTTCATTTTATTTTATCACTGACCAAATGTGAACCGCTGAAGATTTTACTCTTCTAAGTTCAGCATTCCAAGCTCGCTGATGAGAAAGTTGAATCTTGTCTCATCAAGAGGTTTGGTAAATAGATCAGCTAACTGAAAGTCAGTTGGGATAAAATGAAGTTCTATATCACCATTCATCACATGATCTCTGATAAAATGATACCTGATTTCGATGTGTTTGGTCTTTGAGTGTAGCACTAGATTATTGGCTATAGCGATGGCACTTGTGCTGTCGCAATAGATTGGAATTTTCGAGAGCTGAAGGTCATAGTCCAGTAGTTGATTTCTCATCCACAAGACCTGAGAACAACAGCTTCCAGCAGCTACGTACCAGCTTCAGCGGTTGAGGTGGACACTGAGTTTTGCTTTTTACTTGTCCAACTCACCAGCTTTCCACCCAGGAGCAGACAGCCTCCTGTAGTGCTTTTCCTATCCAATTTGTAACCTGCAAAATCACTATCTGAATAGGCGATTAGATCAAACCCTGAGTCTTTGGGATACCAAAGACCTAGGTTAGGAGTACCTTTAAGGTAACGAAAGATTTGTTTTACAGCGATCAAATGAGATTCCTTAGGTTCAACTTGATATCGTACACACAAACAGGTTGCGTACATAATGTCAGGTCGGTTTGTTGTTAAATAAAGAAGAGAGCCGATCATCACACGATACGCTGTGACGTTAACAGGTTTTCAGAAGGATCCTTGTTTAGTGTCAGCGGTGGTGCCATAGGGGTTTTCATAGCTGAACTCTGAGTTAAATCAAATTTCTTCAGCATATCTTTAACATACTTACCTTGGTGAATGAAAGTTCCTTTTTCACTATGTTTGATTTGAAGACCAAGGAAATAAGTTAGCTCATCCATCATACTCATTTTATATTCAGCTTTCATTCTTTCAGCGAAACGAGTACATAGGTCAGGGTTAGTGGAACCAAATATAATATCATCGACATATATTTAAACAAGAATAATATGACCTTTTACTTTCCTGAAAAATAGAGTTTTGTTGATTTTACCACGCTCAAATTTTTCAATATGGAGATAAGTAGAGAGAGTGTCATACCATGCACGAGGAGCTTGCTTTAAGCCATAAAGTGCCTTATCCAGTTTATAGACATAACATGGATGCTTAGGATTAAAGAATCCTCGAGGTTGTTCCACGTAGACTTCTTCATTCAGCCTTCCATTGAGGAATGCTGACTTAACATCCATTTGATAATCTTTGAAGTCTTTGTGTACAGCGTAAGCTAAGAATAGACGAATGGCTTCTAGTCTTGCCACTGGAGCAAAGGTTTCGTCGTAATCTATACTTTTCTCTTGTTTGTAACTGTTAGCTTCAATCTTCCTAATCATAGAAATACTTAGAAGTAGTGAAAAATAGGCTAAGTGTAGAAAAGCCTCTCACAGAGGCTCTGCCACTTCTTCCAGAAAATCAAGTCCAGAAAGCCACAGAAGCTACAGAGGTAATCACAGAACCTCTGTAGTGCGCAAGAAGAAGATCAACTCGGAAACAAGTGGACTGCTCCACAGAAGGTCAGACCATAGAACCTCTGTAATGCCTTACAGAGCCTCTGTGGTCTGCTATGAAGACTTGGAAGATATTACTGGATACGTTCATCAACTTGCATGGAAAAGTACTGTCAAAACACGTGTCAAGCTCTGAGTGGACTCAATAGGGCATGGTACAAAATAGACGTCTGCGCCATTTAATGCATTTACCAATAGTACATCTGCTCCATTAAATGCGCATGGCTCAAACAACTGCTCACACCATCCAGTCCACTGTTCACACCATTCAGTTCACTATTCATGCCGTAAAAGGAACAGTGACCTACTTCATAGTCTTCTAAGAATAGTATAAAAGGAAGTCTCGTGTTGAGATCTTCCTAAGAACGAATACACAAGGAATCACTAATACTCTCAAACGTTATTGTCAAATATCTGAGTGTTATATTCTCACACACACCAACAGTTCTTAATATGTTCTTCGTGTTCTTATTATATATTGAATAAACAGTAACTGTTCAAGAAATCATTTCTATTCCTTACTGTTTTCTTTATATATGTGCGTTCTAATATCTATCAAACATATCTGTTAGTTTAATACGCTTCCGCATCAAACTCTAAACTCAACTAATAGACTGTTAATCTTGATTAAGTGTATCTGGGTTCCAACAATTGGTATCAGAGCCATCCTTGATTTTCAATATCAAGTGATCCACTTATCAAGATTTGTGATAGATATTATTGTGTCTGGAAACGGCTTAAACTCAGAAAATCTTCAAGTTCATCGAAGTAACTCTTTAGTCATACCTTCTTTCTAAAATCTTCAAAAATGACAAATACAAATAATTTCTTTACTACTGGTTCTCTCACTAAACCTCCTAGTCTCCTTCGAGATGAGTATCCTCAGTGGAAAATAAGAATGGTCCATTTTTTCGAGGGCACTGAAAAAAATCAAGTACAATATCTGTACAATCCTCCTCCTATTCCCATGACAGTAGTACCTCGTATACCTGCTACTGCTGAATCTGCCGAAATCCCCGAACATCAAAAACCAAAGCCAAAAGGGGAGTGGTCAACCGAAGATAAAGCAGAAGATGAAGTTGCTCAGAAAACCAAGAGGACATTGATTATGGCAATACCCAACGAACTCTTTCAATCCTTGGATTCATGTGAAACAGCGCATGATCTGTGGAAAGAACTGGAAAGACAGTTGGAAGGAGGTGCTAAAACACAAAAAAACCGAAGAGCACAGTACATCAATGAATATCATGCATTCAGAGCCTCTTCAACAGGATCTCTGCAAACAACATACGACAGATTCAACTCTCTAATCAACAAGTGCAGAAAATCAGGCATTGACAGAACTTCTGAAGAAAACAATGTCATGTTTTTAAAAAGTCTAAATGAAGAATGGCTCCAGCTGTCTATGTCCCTACAGACAAATCAGGATCTAGACACCTGGACTCTCTCTGATCTTTACAGAACATTAGCCGCACAAGAACCTCAGATAGCACAGGCTAAAACACTAACCAGTGTACCATATGCATTGGTTAGTAAAACTAAAGAAGATGCACAGAGACCAAGAAATGAAAAAGCCACAGAGGAGAAGAAGAAGGAGAAGAAGAAGATGGTGAGAATAGACAGTGAAGAAGAAGAACAAGCAGAAAAGGAAATAACTCTTGCGTCACTAGCTAAATCTTTAGCTCTATTGACAAAAGAGTTCAGAGGAAACAGAAGAGGTTCCGAAAATGAAAGATATGATAGAGAAAACAGAAGAGATGACAGAAGAGAAGAAGAATCGAGTGGCCGACAGAGGTCAAGCGAAAGACATTACAGAGGAAATGACCGACAGAGGTCAGATGACTCGGTAAGCCACATACAGCAAGAATGCTACAAATGCGGCAAACCTGGTCACTATGCAAATGAATGTAGATCAGAGAAAGGTGGAGACCTACAGAAGTCCAATGATCGAACAGGAAACACTCCTCAAGGGTGTTTTAACTGCGGCAAACCCGGCCATTTTGCGAATGAATGCAGAAGCAGATCAAATCGCCCATAGAGGGACTCTGCTTTCTACAAAAAGAAAGCCGAGTATTATGCTCAAAAATCCTTAATGGCAAAAGGACATTCTGAGGAGAACACAGAAGACTTCCAGTCAGACTCTACTTCTGACGATGAACATACCGCCAATGCCCTCTTCTGTGGCATGGCAGAAGTCGACTCCTGCACTGACTCTGAGGTATCTACTTCAAATTCCAACTCTTGTATTACCTCTGTAGATAATAATACACTTAGAATTAACATTGAATTAATTGAACTGAAAGAGATAAATCAAAGTATTCAGAAAAGACTCACCTTCAATGAGAGAGAAGTACGGCTTCTCACTCAAGAAAAAGCAAAGATTTTTGAGGAAAAAGAGAGAATAGAAAAGAATTGGAACAAAACTCTAGATCCTTTATAAAAACAAATTTCTGAATTAACCAATATGTTAAAAGATAAAGCAAAAGAACTTTCAGTTTCAAGGAGCGAAACTACTGACATAAGAGCTCTTAAAGAATACTTTCAAAGAGAAAGAGAGGTATTATGGCAAGATTTACTCAGAAGAGAAGTTTTGATTAAAAACTATAAAGATGCACAGAAAGTTTATGAAAAAGTAAACTCACAAATAGGAAGACGAGGTATAGGGTATGATGATATCACCCTAGGTGTTGAAGGCAAAAGAAACAAACCTCTGTCCTCTTTATTTGTGATTGGAAAAACGAACAAACCAGATTTTCCAAATCTAATCTCTGTAAGCAAAAGGGCGAAAATCTCTGTGGATCCTTACTTGAAGAAACATAAGAAGATGATTAACGTGTGGTTTGAAAACACAGACTCATCATCTTCAACCTCTGTCAATAGAGGTATCAAACCAAAGAAATATCTGAAAACACAAGATCAGATTGGTATCTTCAAGTTTGGTAAACCAGAGACCCAAACACAGGTTGCTTTTGTCTGTTTGATAAACATTGAAAAGAAATTATCAGCAGAAGCTCCTGAATTTAAACCCATTTTTTCAGAAGAAAACTTTAAAAATTTAATTGAAAAAGAAATTTTGGAAATATGGAAATCAAGCGTTTTAGAAAATTTCTGTACATCTTCTATAGATAAAACTCTCACTGAAGAAATCTTATTAGAAACCTCTGCAATCTATGAAAACTATTCTACAGAGGAAGAAAGCTCGTACGATACATGCTCAGAAAATCCAGCCTCTATTGAAAGAATTGACTCAACCTCTGTATACGAGGACGATTCATCCTCTGACAACTCAGAGACTGATTTCAAATCAGGGATAATTCACTGTGACACAGAGGATGTCAAATTCTCCTCTGAAGTTCCTCACAGAACTATTTCTCCAAAAGAGAAACTCACAGAGATTCCAATCTGCCAAGATTTTCTAAAAATGAATCTACATATCAAAACCTCTGCTGAGCTTAAAATGTTACAGAAGACCTCTATTGATCCTATAAATTCTAGATTTTCAAAACCCAAGGTTAATAAATCTTTTTCTTCTGTGACAGTGATGAAAGAAGTTCACCACAGAAGCAACCCACAGAAGGCAGGTCCTAAACAGAGCTTTTGCAAACAACATTCGAGTATTCATAGATCTTCTAGTAATAGGAAATCTAATGTAAAGAAAGAATGTAATGCCTCTGTGGCTGAGTTTAAAAAATTCAATGAAAAGTTCAAGCAAATTACATCTCATATTCAATACTGTCATTGCTTTGATCTTATGTCTAAACTTAATAATCATTTTTCAAGTCAAGTCTGTTTACTCTCTACGACAATTCAAAAGTCAAATCCCACAAAGAAACAATCTGACTCTTCTGCAGAGAACAAAATGTATTTCAAGAATGCCAAGGCAAACTTGAAAAACTCTAACAATATTGGACCCATATGGATATGGTTACCTAAATCTCTGTGATTGTCCTGCAGAAGAAGTATGTGCCAATCTGGTATCTAGACTCCGGATGCTCAAGGCACATGACTGGTGACAGAAGTGCACTATCCACGTACAAAGAAACACAAGATGGTGGATCTGTGACTTTTGGAGACAACAAGAAAGGACACATAAAAGGCTATGGAGTCATAAGGAAAGAAGACGTTTCTGTATACAAAGTTGCATATGTGGATGGCCTTAAGCACAACCTACTCAGTGTAAGTCAACTATGTGATACAGGATTCAATGTGTTGTTCAAAAGAACTTTCTGCTCTCTACAAAGTGAAGAAACAAGTATGGAACTTCTGCGAGCTGAAAGAATAGGTGATCTATATCTAATGAACTTCAACTCAAAGAACAAAAGACAAAGTTTGCCTTGTTGCCTGCAAAAGTGAAGAAGCCTGGTTATGGCACAACAGGTTCTGTCACTTGAATTTTCACACATTGGAAAAACTGGTCAAACTTGATCTAGTTAAAGGTTTACCAAATGTTAAATTCAATAAGGATCATTTATGTTCTGCCTGTGAGATGGGAAAACTCAAAAGAGCTTCCCACAAAGGCAAAACAGATGTATCTTGCACTAGACCTCTGTACATGCTTCATGTCGACCTCTGCGGTCCCATTGCCATACAGAGCCTAGGTGGCAAGAAATACATACTTGTCCTAATTGATGAGTATTCGCGTTTCACATGGGTTGAATTCGTTAGAAAGAAATCAGATGTTCCAAATATATTGATAAATCTAATGAAAAGAATCCAAGTTCTTTATAATTGCAGAATACAGAAGTTAAGAAGTGACAATGGCACAGAATTTAAAAACTCTGTCATTGAAGCCTATCTTTCAAAAGAAGGAATATCACAGAACTTCTCTGCAGCTCGCACTCCACAACAGAACGGTGTTGTCGAAAGAAAAAATCGAACACTTGTGGAAGCCGCAAGAACTATGATGTCAGCATGCGGATTATCAATGAACTTTTGGGCAGAAGCAATTTCTACTGCGTGTTATACTCAAAATCGATCAACCATTGTGAAAAGACACCTCAAGACGCCTTACGAATTGCTTAACAAACGGCGGCCAAACATCAAATTTTTCCATGTATTCGGATGCAAATGCTTCGTCTTAAACGACAGAGATGCAAGAGGAAAGTTTGATGTAAAAGCAGATGAAGGCAAATTCATTGGATACTCTGCCACTTCCAAAGCCTACAGAACATTCCTTACAAAGTCTCACAAGATTGTAGAAAGCATCAATGCTTCTTTTGATGATTCATTCCAAATGACTTCTGAACAAATCAGTTCAGAACTTGGAATTAAAGGGAAATCCTCTGTCATCTCACAAGCAAAAGAAGACTTGGATCTTCTATTTTTAGAGATGCTCCACGAAAACATTGATCCTTCTGTTGGAACAATCAGGGTTTCTGAAGAACCATCCTCTGTCGGACAAAATCCTACAGGTTTGTCTCTAACTGGTCCTAACAATGCTTCATCTTCTTCTGTAAATACTACAGATGCAATTGCCGAAACAGAAGAAAGTGCAGAAGATGAAACATCAAGGAAAACGACCACAGAAGCTGCACAAACCACAGAAGAACCAATTACAGAGGAAATCGAGGACCAAGACTATACGTCCTCAGAGGAACAAACTCCACCACCACTCATACCAATCATTCCACAAACGGTAGAATCAACTACCAAGGCACGAAGAACAACAGAGGCTACACAAGAAGAAACACAAGAAGAAAGTCTGAATGACATTGATGATCATCTTCCACGCACAACTCAATGGACAAAAAGCCATCCTCCAAGCCAAATAATCGGAGAACCTTCTGACGCAGTAAAAACAAGGTCTGCCACTGCTAACTTTTGTTTCTTTACAAATTTTATTAGTGTGATAGAACCAAAGAAGATTTCTGAAGCCCTAGATGACTCAAACTGGGTAGACTCCATGCAAGAAGAACTTTTGCAATTTGAGCGTAACAGAGTATGGACTCTAGTACCTCTGCCAAGAGGGAAACAGGCCATTGGGACTAAATGGGTCTACAGAAACAAGAAGGATGAAGATGGAGTGGTCATCAGAAACAAAGCAAGATTAGTAGCAAAGGGATATAGACAAGAAGAAGGCATAGACTACGATGAAACTTTTGCCCCTGTCGCACGGCTCGAAGCAATAAGAATATTCTTAGCCTTCGCAGCCCACAGAGGTTTTAAAGTCTATCAGACGGACGTAAAATCAGCTTTTCTCAACGGTGAAATCCAAGAAGAGGTCTACGTTAATCAGCCACCAGGATTTGAAAGCTCAAAGTTTCCAAGGCATGTATACTACCTTGAAAAAGCTCTATATGGACTGAAACAGACTCCACGAGCATGGTATGAACGACTTTCTACCTTTCTTCTAGTCAATGGTTACAACAGAGGTACAACAGATACTACCTTATTCTATAAACGCAAAAGTAGTGAGATAATGCTTGTACAAATATACGTAGATGACATAATTTTTGGGTCTACTAATTCAGAAGAGTGTAAAAGATTTGAAAAACTCATGCAGAGTGAGTTTGAAATGAGTATGATGGGAGAATTAACTTTCTTCCTCGGACTCCAAGTCAAACAATCATCAGAGGGAATTTTTATAAATCAAGCTAAATATGTCTCTGACATTCTTTCCAAGTATAGCTTCTCTGATGCCTCTGCAATGAAAACTCCAATGGCCACTGGAAACAAGTTATTCTTAGATTCAAATGGCATCTCTGTAGAATGCACTCTCTACAGAGGCATGATTGGATCTCTGTTATACTTAACAGCAAGCAGACCTGACATTATGCATGCCACATGTCTCTGTGCACGCTATCAAGCTAATCCAAAGAAATCACATTATGATGCCGTAAAGAGAATCTTTAGATACCTAAAAGGGACCAAAAATCCTGGTCTCTGGTATCCACAGAACTCTGGTTTTGGTCTTAAAGCTTATACAGATTCAGACTATGGAGGATGCATGCTCGACAGAAAAAGTACTTCTGGGAGTTGTCAATTCCTAGGTGGTAAACTAGTCAGTTGGACCTCCAAGAAGCAGAATTGTGTTTCCACATCCACTGCAGAAGCTGAATACGTTGCTGCCGCTAGCTGTTGTTCTCAGGTTCTATGGATGAAGACTCAGCTAAAAGACTACGGCCACATCCTGTTCAAAATACCCATCTTCTGCGATTCCAAAAGTGCTATTGCTATCTCTGCCAACCCTGTGCAACACTCAAAAACCAAGCATATCGATATAAGGTATCACTTCTTGAAACATCATGTTGAATACGGTACAATCGAAATGCATTTTGTGCCCACAGAATATCAACTCGCTGACTTATTCACCAAAGCACTAGACGAGAAAAGATTCAACTTCTTGGTGGGTAAGATAGGAATGATTAACATGGTGTGAAAATCCTCAGTAAGTATAGTTTTATCTTCTGTAAATAATAAGTAAATACATTGCTTAAATTATTGTCTTGAAAGATTCTACTTCTATATGTAAATTCTTAAAATCTTCAATAGTTCTTGAAACTACAGAACTTCTGTAAGGTCTGCTCAGAACCTCTGACAACCTTCACAGAACCTCTGATAGACTTGACCTATGTACTATGCAAAACTTATCATATTCTGATCCAAGCATAGATCAAGGGGGAGCAAAAGGAAAATTCTTGATCTACAGAAGTGATCAGATCAAGGGGGAGCAAAAGGAAATTACTTGATCTACAGAGGTGATTAGATCAAGGGGGAGCAGAAGGGAACCCTGAAATGATCTAAAGAGATAAAACTTTCAAGGGAAAGCCAAAGAAAAATGTCGATGACTCCATATCGACAGAAGTCAGATATCACTGCCGAGAAAAGAAGAACCAAAAGGTATGTCTCTCGCACAAAAGGTTTTTGGAAAACAATTTTCTAGGACAAGAATTGTCAAATATGTCCTAAATATAATGTGAATAACATTTCAAAAATCAAAAGCTCAAAAAGTTTCACAAGATTCGAATTAGGAGAAATTTAAGGTCATAGAGCTTCTGCTGAGCTCAACAGAGCTTCTGCAGGAAATATGCTCTGTGATCACAAATTAACCTTTTGTCGATCTTTTGGAATGTTATCTCGAAAACCGAAAACGCAGACCATGACCTTCTCGAACAAACCGTTTTTTTAAACAGTTTCCTCGGACACAAACTTTCAAATATGTCCGAAAAACATCTCTTAAACCAAATCAAAAATTGGATGATCAAAAATACTAATAAAATTTTTGTTATGAGATTTTTTCTCTCATAGAGCTTCTGCTGGCCCTCACATAACTTCTGCAAGTTCCAACAGAGCCACAAAACCTCTGCGAAGCAAATTTCTTCACAAAAATCCGATTTTATCCTCTCCAATGCCTTTACAAATGTTTTGGTTAAAGAAGAACCTCACAGAAGTCATGATAACAATGAGATATATGTAAAAGGGATAAACATCAAAGATTTTCAAGATCACAGAGCCTCTGTAAACTACAGAAGCTCTGCCAATCTGATTACTTGGGCATCTCTGTAGTAATAACGGTTACTTTTACTGCGAGTGAAACTCATATGGCTAAAATCAACCTCACGCGCCTAGCATTAATGGGCCGCGCACGACGTCCTGTCATATTCTGACAAGGCCTACGTGTCCCATTTTCATTGGGCGTACATGGAACGTTTTTATTTGGAAAGTTGAACCCGCCGCTCAAACTCGAGTGCGGATTCCAAACTTTAATCCATTGCCATATATTTTACTCTTTCGAATTCTACCGTTTTACCATCCTATAAAAACAAAGCTTACCCTCACATAAAACCTTTTACAAACTCTCATCTTCTTCTCCGGCGAAACCCTGCAAAACACTTGCAAATGGCTTCATCTTATCGAGCTACATCCTCTGAACTCTCTCCGGCGAACTCAACGGAAAACTCCCCTGCTCATTCAGAACATTCTGAAAACCCCAGCCTTGCAAGAGATATTGAACAACAAGATTCCGGGGACTCCGCAGACTTTGCTCCGACGACTCACCTGCAAAACTTCATAGCTAAGGATCATTTCGAAGCTAATCTTCCCATCAAATCCAACAACTGCTATTTGGTCCCCTCACCCACTACTTTCGGCGAAGCCCATGCCATACTTATGAACATCATGGAAAACCATGTCCTCTTCCCTCTACTATCAAGAACCCCTAACAAAATTCCAGTCCGTTATTTGAACCAATTTTGGCAAAGCTGCAGATTTGATAAAGACGATTCTCTTATCAAAGGGTACATTTCAAGACCTGATAAATCTGAGCATCTTGAAATCAAGTTCAACAGAACAATGTTCTCACTTGAATTCAACCTACCAACAAGGGGTCTTCTGGGTTTGAAAAGTTATGCAGAGCAACCAACAGACGAAGAGCTCTGTCGATTCATGGAAATGCTTGGGTACAACACCCAACTACGGAAGAGAAATGACTTCCGCAGAGGCCGATTACCACCTCTGTGGAACACCTTGTTCTCTATTCTTAACAGATGCCTGACAGGAAAGATAGGGAGTATTGACCAGAGCTCACATCAAATCTTGAGCATCATGTATGGGGTTTACTATGATCTTCCACTAGATTATGCGACCATAATGATGCAAGAGATCATAAACACCATCGACAGAAAGAACAACTCGAAAAGGGTCAAAGAGAACGATTCCAACTTTCTACCACCTCTGCAATTCCAAAGAATATTGGGAGTACTGTTCGAACCTCTGCTGCTAATCCAAAATTGGCCAATGGAAGGGCCAACTCCCAAACAGTTCCCGATGAACAAAAATACCCCCACTGATCATGCTGATGGCTACTCACACTGCAGACCTCTGTCAAAGAAACTTCTGCGCTACGCATCGAACATATCCCTTAAGAAAGAGTATATACGCGATCATAGAACTCCAAAACCGAGTCCTATGACACCCCCGCGTTTAGGTGTCCCCCTAGGAACAATGATAGCAAAACCTCTTTCCAATCAAGCAGAAAAGGATCAAAAGTTAGCAAAACACATGGCTATTCAACTCAGCTTCATAGCCAAACGCGCAGAAATAATGGGAAAGAAATCTTCAGCAAAGATCTCTGCTTCTACTCCAAAAGCTAAGAAGAGAAAAACTGCAGAAGGCACATCAACTAGCACTGCAGAAGATAGACCTTCACCTCCCCATGCCACAGAGATTGGCTCCTCTGCTCCTCCCCTTTTCACAAAACAGAAAAAGAAAAGATCCAAATCAACAGAGGAAGGGGCACCAAAACCAAAAAGGAGGAAAACCAAAAAGAAGCATGGTAAATCATTTAAAAAATTGGTTACCATTGCAGAAGAGGCAATCATAGAGGGTGAAACTGCAGAAGAAGAAGATGCAGAAATAGGAATGATAGAAGAAGGATATCAATCACCCTATCAATCTCCAGATAGATTTGCTCACCAGGGAGACCTGAATGATTTCCTACAGAACCCCGAAATTGCAAACACCCTTAATACAGCAGGGTGGACGGCACAACCTCTCGACCACCACTCTCCAGAAGAACATGATTTCTTCATTTCTGGTATTGACACTCATCTACAAGAAGATGACACAACACCCAGAAATCAACCAGCCGAAACCCCTGTGATTTTACAAAACCCTTTCATTCAAGGATTGCACGTCCACAGAAGAAGTCCAAACCAAGCTTCAGAAGATACAGAACAAACCGAAGCTGAGTGGAATACAACTGAAGTTACAGAGGCAACGGCTGTAGAAGAAACCACAGAAACAGGGATAGAAATCTCAGAGGTAGATTCAGATGAAGAAGAGGCTATCTGGATACGAAAAGGTCTCTATCATCCTCATGTCATGAGATTATACGGATCTCATCACATGTATGACTCCTTGAGCACAGAGAAAGGAACTTCCACAGAACCAGAAGAAGAAACAAGAAAAGATGCCGAAGTTGAAGAAGGCACACATCAATCACCCCCTCCCAGTGCAACCCACATTTCTGACACCGCAGGTCTAGCTGCAGAAGGTGTCATTGAAAAAGAGCAGCACAGCTCGAACCTCACCCAACCCATCCAGCCAGAGGTTACTCTTTCAACCTCTGTGCCCACAGAAACCGGGGAATCCATTCCTAGGGAGTCTCCTCAAAGAGACTCACCTAATGTTCGTGATCAATCGCCCCAAATCACACAAGAACACCCTACAGAGGAATTCGTTTCCTCTGTCACGCACACATTAAGGCCAAACCTTCTTTCAGAGAGAAGTAGTGAGCACAGAGACGAAGAGACTCTAGACAAGTCTCCTAGTCAACAGAAGGACATTCCAATACCCACCTCTGGAGTGGATTTGGACTCTGTTCTTCACAGAACTTCTGTAGAGAACGAAACTCAGGTTTCCTCTCGAGGATCAGAAGGAAATCCTTCCACCCCCATCGTACAAACAAGGGTGAACGAAGGTGTCCCAGGAACAGGGATTCACTCTGGAGACGAATGTGTTCCTCCAGAGGTTACACAAGGAACACAAGTATCAAGGGATGAGTTCCAAACCCTTGTCACCTCTGTGAACCAAACAATGAAAGAGTTGCAAAGCTCTTTCAAATCTTTTGCAGAGACAACATCTACAGCTCTCTTGAATCTGAACACCAAAATGGACGATCTGTCCACAGAGGTGAAAAACGCCATCTCAGAGATGAAGTCTTCTGCAACAACCACTGCCAAAGAAACAGCCACTTCTGCCGCTCATCAATTCAAAACAACTGCAACTTCTGCGTTCAGGGACTCGGTCAAAGAATTCCTTGATCAATTGAACAAACAGACTTCAGTGTCAACGGGCATCACTCCTGCAGATCTACAGAAGGCCCTACAAAAAGTTCAAGAAGAAGCCATACGAAATACCATGCTGATGCAACCCAAAGACTACATGACAAGAGCACAGCTGACAGAGCTTGGGCAGAACGTGATTAATCAAGTGACAGAAGTCATCCTTTCCTTCACCACTGCCAATGCTAACTTCGTCAAAGATTTCAGAGAAAGTGTAGGAAGGATGAGATTCAAAACAGAGGCAGAGCTAGCAACTCTTCTTGGCCTCTGTGATGATGTCTGCGCGAAACTGATCGCTGCTGGAGCCACAATGCCAAAGAAACCCGATGCTTCCTGCAGAGCAGAGGGTACATCAGACAAGGGTCAGGATGACTCTGATGATAATGACCATCCTGGTCCATCAGATCATCCTGAGGGGGAGAAAACTACAGAGAAAACTGCAAGCAGAGGACTTACAGGTCCACCAATAGCCGCAGAACCTCTGAGTCAAGCACCTCCAGAACAAACCCAACAACAAACTCAAAGAACCACAGAGAATACACCCATCTCTGTGGATTCAACCTCTGAAGAACCCAACACTACAGAAGCAGATAAGCAAACCTCAGAGGCAACAACCGCCCCTGAGGTAATCATTTTGGAAGAAACAGATGAACCAACCACAGAGAAAACACCCACCTCTGTGGAAACACCCCAAACCATACCCAGAAGAAATTCGATTGCCACCAAACCAAAAAGAGCAACGACCTCTGCTTCTGACATTCTGAAAAGGATGCACACAACAATTAATGATCGTATGGTGAAGAGAGAAGAAGAAAGGCACAGGTTCACTTTAGCTTTCAGAATGGCAAGAAGATTCAATGACAACACTTCATCAACAAAAACTGAGCTCACAGAAGAAGTCACCAAACAACCTCCAACAGAGGTTACAGAGAAAGTCAAGCCAACAGAACCATCGCCACAAAAGTCCTCTAAGTCACAATCGTCAAAATCCACAGAGGCAACCTCCATCAAACCTACAGAAGTGCAAACCTCAAATCCCACAGAAGCAACAGGTTCTGCCACGACAACAAAAGATAAAGGCAAAGGGATACTGACAGAAGAGCCTAAGAAGAAGAAAACATTGTCAAAGCCAACAGAGAAACTGATGAAGAGTGCGTTTGACGCCTTTCAAACCCCAAAACCCGAAGAAGTTGACTGGACACATGGATTGAAGCCTCTGTCAGAAACTCCTTTAACTGGTAGAGCTGCAGAAGTTGTTCAACAAATGGAGAGTCTCAGAAGACAAATTCCACGACCTGGTCCAACACATGAAGAAATGGAAGAAGTGGTATACAAATACCTCTACAAACAATCCTTTCAGACAAACTATCCAATAGATCATGTGACAGATCCAAGGATCAGAGAAGAATTTGAGAACATCTTCACAAGAACAAAGCCAAGAGCCAAAGCAGATGTCTTCTCAATTCACAAAATCAAAAAGGTGATCTTTTGCAGATTCTCCTTCACAAGAACCTATCCAAGGGTCAGGTACAATCTTTACAGAGTCAGAAGAGAGAACAATTCAGAATCTACCTTCGCTGATGCTGACTTAAGAAACATCAATCCATACGATCTACCTGACCTTCTGCAATGGACAAAGGACAACTACAACACAGAGGCAAACACCAGAGCCTATCAAGTATTGAGAAAAGCGATGAGGGAAAAGCTTCAGGTCTACAGCATGATAGATTTCCAGCTGGGAAAGGATCTCGGTCTCAAACATCTGGATCTACGACCACCAGAGGATCGCTGCCCACCAGACGCCAAACCAAACTCAATCATCACAGAACCACGGTTTGGGTTAGTATTTCAAAACCCTCAAGGCGAAAATAAACTATTTGTATGCATGGACTGTCAAAAGTACGCAACAAATACTCTGAACAAGTTCAGAGCAAGCCTTATGAAATACAGAGGTTCAAAGAAAATGGATAAAGATGCTGCAGATACTATCATAAGAGAGATTGACGCAACAATTCGCCTAAGAGAACTCTGCATCAGATTCTACAAAGAGATCAGAAAAGTTGGAAGAGACAACAGAAGCTACAATGATTTCAAAGATGCCAAAATCTGATTCTCAGACCTCCAATCTCTGCAAACAAAGTTAAAAGTTTATCTTTCATTGTACTCAAATGTAAAATGTCTCTGGCATATTTCTAAATGAAAGAAATTTCGAGGTATTGTTTAACCTCTGTCTTATCCAACTTAGCCTAACTAAACTCAAAGTCAAACTTTTTTATTTTTCACTACTTAGGGGGAGATTGTTAGCTTCAATCTTCCTAATCATAGAAATACTTAGAAGTAGTGAAAAATAGGCTAAGTATAGAAAAGCCTCTCACAGAGGCTCTGCCACTTCTTCCAGAAGATCAAGTCCAGAAAGCCACAGAAGCTACAGAGGTAATCACAGAACCTCTATAGTGCGCAAGAAGAAGATCAACTCGGAAACAAGTGGACTGCTCCACAGAAGGTCAGACCATAGAACCTCTGTAATGCCTTACAGATCCTCTGTGGTCTGCTATGAAGACTTGGAAGATATTACTGGATACGTTCATCAACTTGCATGGAAAAGTACTGTCAAAACACGTGTCAAGCTCTGAGTGGACTCAATAGGGCATGGTACAAAATAGACGTCTGCGCCATTTAAGGCATTTACCAATAGTACATCTGCTCCATTAAATGCGCATGGCTCAAACAACTGCTCACACCATCCAGTCCACTGTTCACACCATTCAGTTCACTATTCATGCCGTAAAAGGAACAGTGACCTACTTCATAGTCTTCTAAGAATAGTATAAAAGGAAGTCTCGTGTTGAGATCTTCCTAAGAACGAATACACAAGGAATCACTAATACTCTCAAACGTTATTGTCAAATATCTGAGTGTTATATTCTCACACACACCAACAGTTCTTAATCTGTTCTTCGTGTTCTTATTATATATTGAATAAACAGTAACTGTTCAAGAAATCCTTTCTATTCCTTACTGTTTTCTTTATATATGTGCGTTCTAATATCTATCAAACATATCTGTTAGTTTAATACGCTTCCGCATCAAACTCTAAACTCAACTAATAGACTGTTAATCTTGATTAAGTGTATCTGGGTTCCAACAGTAACCCTGAGCAACAAGTCGAGCCTTGTTGCGGGTTACAGTTCCATATTCATCCAACTTGTTTCGATAGACCCATTTTATGCCTATCACAGACTTGTCAGATGGTCTAGGAACAAGCTTCCAAACTTTGTTTCTTTCGAATTCAGTCAGCTCTTCTTGCATAGCGCTGACCCAGTTTGGATCTTGGAGGGCATCATCTGTTTTCTTTGGTTCAATCAGAGAAATAAAGTTAACAAATAAACAAATATTACCTGCACCTCGTCGAGTCTGAACACCAGCGTTTGGATCACCAAGAATTTTTTCAATACGGTGATTGATAGTCCATCGCTGAGCCGGAGCATAAGTCGCTGACTCAACCTGAACTTCTGGAGGAGCTGAAGATGAGGCTTCAGCAACTTCTGGTATATCAGCCAAGAGAGGAATAGGTTCAGATGTCATTTCATTCACTGATTGCTGAGAAGTAGATGGTATGTCTGAGATAGAAGGTTTAGAAGCAGGCATAGTGTTTAGAGGAACAACTGAGACCCATGATGTTTCAGTTTCACTTGTCTGCATGCTTGGGATGATGGTAGGATCATCATCTTCAGCGGGATGAGTATGAGATGGAGGAGTGGGAATGTCTTCTGAATCACCAAAATGAGAAAACATCCATTGATTCAGTTCTTCAGTATCAGCAGAAGGTCTAGAGTTTGCTGAACGGGATTCGTCAAAGGTGACGTGGATTATTTCTTCTACAGTCTGTCTTCTTCGATTGAAGACTCTGAAGGCTTTGGAGATTGAAAAATATCCAAGAAAGATTCCATCATCAGCCTTAGGATCAAACTTTCCAAGGGCATCTCTGTTGTTCAGTATGAAACACTGACATCCAAAGATGTGAAGAAAGCTAATTGAAGGCTTTCTCCCATGTAAGAGTTCATAGGCTATTTTCTTGAATCTTTTGACAATCAGCAACTTGTAATGAGTAAAACAAGCAGTGTTGACAGCTTCTACCCAAAACTGAGTAGGCAGGTGAGAATCGCTGAGCATTGAACGTGCAGCTTCGATGATAGTTCGATTTCTTCTTTCAGCGACTCCATTTTGTTGTGGTGTTCTCACTAAGGAAAAGTTGTGAGAAATACCCTTACTTTCAAAAAAGGAATCAAGAGAATTGTTTTTGAATTCAGTCCCATGATCACTCCTTATTGAGCGAACGGTCATGTTGTTCAGGACTTCCATTTTCCTAACAAAGGTGATGAGTTCTTCAGAGGTGTCACTTTTAGAACGGAGAAACATTACCCAGGTATAGCGAGAGAATTCATCAACTATGACCAATGTATATTTCTTCCCAGCGATGGATTGTTTGTTAACAGGGCCAAACAAATCCATATGGAGAAGTTGTAGAGGAGATGACACTGAGGAAACTTGCTTAGACTTGAAGCTTGCTTTGGTCTGTTTCCCTTTCTCACACGCTGAACATAAGGACTCCTTGGCGTATGAGTGTTGAGGTAAACCAGTGACTAACTCTTTAGAAGAAAGAGTATTCAGTGTCTTGAAGTTGAGATGGGAGAGCCTCTTATGCCATAGCCAGTTGGCATCAGATGAGGCTTTTGAGAAGAAACAGGAGTTCTAAGTGGTTATAGAGTCCATGTTTATAACATAAACATTTTCCATACGATAACCGCTGAGAGCTATCTTCTCCTTTTTCTCAGTGACAAAGCAGGATTCCTTAGTGAAAATCACTTTGTTATCCTTGTCACACAGCTGACTTATGCTTAGAAGATTATGCTTCAGTCCTTCAACATATGCAACTCTTCCAAAGGTTGTTATACCATTTGAGAGTACACCAAAGCCTCGGGTATAGCTTTTTCCATTTCCACCGAAGGTCACCTGAGGGACCCTTTTCTTCCTTGTATTCAGTGAGCAGGTTTTTCTTTCCAGTCATGTGTCTAGAGCATCTGCTATCAAGATACCAGATACCCTTCCGAACCTGCAAATAAAGGAAGATTAGTTTGACTTGGGCACCCATTTTACTATGGGTCCACACTTGTCAGTGGTGGTAGAGGAAGTGGAAGGTTCAGCAATCTTTGCAGCATTTGAAGATTCAGCTTCAGAACTAGTCTTCACTTTGGTTAATTTCTTAACCTTAGTGGTCTTCTTTGCCTTTGGGGCATTAATCTTCACCTTAGCTAACTTTTCAGCTTTGGTGGTTGTGGGGCACTTACTAGCAATATGATTTGTAAGTCCACAGTGATAACATTTCCTATAACTAAAAGTAGTTTTAGGACCATTTGCATGCTTAGCCGTTAATTTTAAATGAGCAGGGCCAGCACCAAGTATACCTTTGGCATTGGAAATGGGAGGAACAATCAGTTCTTCGGATTTCTTACCAATAATATCCACTCTGATTCTAGGAGTAGATCTCTGAATAAATCCAGGGATCTTATTCTTAGAAGTAGAGGGATAAGTCACTGAAGCTTTAGAAACATTCAGCTTTGGTACAAAGGTACCCTTCTGAGGTTTTTGATTTAAAACATTTTCTTTACCTTTATCTTTAGAGATTAAGGTAGGTTTTTCCTCAGGGATGGGAGTTTTTTAAGAGGAACACTGAGAAGATGAAGTGTCAGGAATAGAGGACACAAACATTCCAAACTTAAGCATGGAATGATCAGTGGTTGGTTCTTCAGCGTCAGCTTTGTAACCAAGACCACGTTTGTCACTCAGGGGAATCTGAGACTTAATTATCTCAGTGATCGTTGTTGAGGATTTACACCATCCTTCAACAGTAGCTTTTTCAGCTTTCAATGCAGCGATAGCTTCTTCACGTTCGATTTTGACGATTTGATTTATATGAACCTGATCTTTTAAATCTTCTTCAATTTTAGAAATCTTTTCTATTTGAAGGTGACAGTGTTTAAGTTTTTCAGCGAGATCAAGGTTTTGATTTTCAACAACAGTTTTACCATTCATGGCATCATATAAACTCATAGTCAGGAGATCGATCTTTCGAAGACTATCAGCTTCATCAATATCTAAAATATGTGTAAATAAAGAAGGTGATACCTTGGTAGCAGAGGCTGAAGTAGAGGGAATGTCAGAATTTTCTTCCTCATCTTCGATTTTGGCCATGAGACAGAGATTGGCCTCATCATCATCTTCAAAGTCAGATGATTCTTCTTCATCAGACGCAACCCAATCAAAGTCAGCCATCAGGCCTTTGCCTTTCTTCTTAAAGCTTCTTAGCTTTGCATACTTATCTTTCAGCTTTTGATACTTGTCATCTCTAGCCCTGGGGTTAGAGGATTTCTTAGGGAAAGCTGAGGGTCTAGAAACTTTCTTTGACCTGCATTCGCTAGCAAAATGTCCTATCTTTTCATAGTTATAGCAAGTAGCAGTAGCCTTATCAACATGGATTGATGATCTTGGCTTGTCAGTAAGTGCGAGGGGCTTGTTCTTTCTGAAATTTTTCTTTTTGGCGAATCTCCTGAACTTATTAGATAGGAGAGCCATAGATTCATCAAGATCTGAAGAGTCAGCATCTGATGAGCATTCAAAGTTAGTTTCCAACTCAGTGATAGTGACAGTAGATCGTTGAGTGGAAGGTGACTCTGAGATTAAAGCAACAGGGGTGCTTTTGGAATCTTTTACAAGATTCTTCTTAAGATGACATGACTGCTCATGATTGAGCATAGTGCCATATAAGGTAGAAAGAGTCATAGATTTTAGATCCTTTGATAGCTTGAGACACATTGAATAACTGTCCCAGCTTTCAGGTAAACATTCTAAGAACTTTGTCAGAATTTCAATGTTAGAATATTCCTTACCAACGGTTTTCAGATCTATAATTAAACAGTTAAACCGTTGATGTACTTCAGAGAGAGATTCATTCTTACCACAAATGAAGCTTTCGTACTGTCTTACCATGTTGATCTTTCTTGAGTCCAAGACTTCAGACGTACCTTCATACTGAACACAGATTGTGTCCCACATGGATTTTGAGGTTTTCAGGTTCATGACGGAATGGTAGACATTGTCAGGAAGAGCCATAGAGAGGATAGATCTGGCTTTAGTGTCGATAGCCATTTTCTTCTTATCTTCATCAGTCCACATATGAATTTCCTTGGGAACCAATCTTTCAGGAATGGCAGCTCTAGTAGCAGTGCCTGGAACTTCAGGATCAATTCTAACAAGAATATATGGGCCATTTTCGATGTAATAAGGCATAGTAGGGTCTACACCTTCTAAGAAGAGTATCATCCTATTTTTCCATAGATTAAAGTTATCTCTGGAAAATCTAGGGGTTTTTGCAAGAGAACCATTGTTAATATAGTCTGTGTTTGTGTTGGTAGTCATTATGAGAAATAGCAAGGAAGAGAAAAGATTTGTATAAGCAAGATCTTGTTTATTGAGATTAAACAATCCGCTCTGATACCACTTGTTGGTCCCGAAGGGTTATACAAGTTTGTAGAAGGGGGGGGGGGGGTTGAATACAAACACACGATTTTTACTTTCTAAATTGTTTATTGATATAATCAAACAATTTACAACTTGTTGCGGAACAAGATTAAGGATTAACCTAATCTAAACAAGTTATGAGAACACTAAGTTTCTTGCACTAGAATTAAGACAGAAAGGAGATAGGAATATTACTAATAATATCCTAACACTAAGTAGTAGAAAGAAGAAGATGGCCGAGCACTTCATTTCTGAAGTAAGGTTCTTCTTATATACTGCATCTATTTAATGCACATCAGTACAACTTTACACGTGGCAGCAGCTGATTGGTTGCATGTTTTGACCTTTGTAGACAGCCTTAGTAGCCGCATGATGTACAGTGTAGAATCAGAGTTGGTTGTACGATAATGGACAGAAGGGATGTCCTATTCTGAAATTTTTGTACGGAGACGTGCAAGGGGTAAGACAAAAGTAACTTGTAGAGGAAGACTTCATGATCAGCGTTCGTTGAACAGTACTTTATCACCGAGTGACAAAGCTCAGCGTTCGCTGAAGTCTTCTACTTGAAACTTCACGTTGAGTGGACAAATCTTGGTTTCGCTGATATCCGCATCAGTTCATTAGTAGACTTGTCGCTGGTTCTTTGGCTTGATCTTCGACTTCAGCGTAGAACATAGTTGACGTGAAACTTGTCTTTAGGGATCATAAGTAAACAACTAAAATCACCAGCGATCATCAACAAGACTGAACAGGCTCAGAGCTGTATTGATGAACAGTATCGCTGAACATAATTTAATGAACATGAGTTTCCTATCAGCGGTACTGTAGAGACATAGTACTTATCAGCGATAGTGAAACTCTAATACATATTGTGTAATAACCAGGTATTTTATCTAATTTAAAATTGGTATTTTATAAGTCTTTATTTTAGTATTTTATGGAGTTAAGAGTTAAGGGGTAGGTTTTAATTTTAATTGGAAGGTTGGGGATAAGTTTTGCCAAATGAGTAAAGCCTAGGGTCTATTTGGTCTTTATGCCAAACTTCTTCACTTGACCGACTCTAGTATATCAATTACCAGATGAAGTCTTCAATTAGTAAACAAAAAAAAAGAATATCCGAAAGTGTTTGTGTGTGTGAGTGAATACGGCAGAGAGAGAGAGAGAAGAAGAAGTTCGAAGAAGAAGAAGAATTGAAAGATAATCAGCTGGGATTTTAATTGGTGCAGTAAATCAAAGAGGTAATGTTCTTATTCAAACACTCTTTTATAAGAATTAGGTTTCTTTTGGATTTTTAGGTGGGTTTAGGTAATTTTAGATGAATTTGTGAATTTTAGTTGCAATTTAGAGTGTTAAAAGGGGTTTAGAACACTTCTGTATAATCTGGGTATAAGATGAAATTCCTACAACTGAACTGAACTTATCTGATAAAGACGATGAACAGTGTTTTTGCGAAAAGTAGGAATTCGCAAGCCTTGGTTGCGAAAAGTCCACTTTTCGCAAGCAGCTAAAACGCATAGTGAGGTTTCCGTATCTGTTGGTTACGAAAAGTAGGGAACTCGCAACTGTGGGTTGCGAGAAGTGAGGTTTTCGCATCTGTTGGTTGCGAAAAGTGAGGAACTCGCAACTGTAGGTTGCGAAAAGTAAACTTTTCGTAATAGTGGGTTGCGAAAAGTTGGGTTTTCATGTTTATGTGTTAAAGAGTATGTATACTTTAATTTGTTTCAGATACTAAGGATCTGGGTTAAAAGATAATCTAAATTGAGGAAAGTTTGAAGGACCTTTGCTTAAAAGATCAGGTGAGTTTTACTTTAAAAAATATTTTACTGGAATGCATTATGTGAATAACAAATATTTGATATGTGGTATGAATATGTCATACGTGGGTGATTATAATATATTGAGATATTATAATTACGTGAGTATTATATGATAATATAATACGTGGCCGGGCTTTGGACCGGTGTGATAAATTGGCTCGCAACCAATTGATATTGGCCATTGGTGGAGGGATAAGGTGGAATGAGACAGGTATGATGAATAATTGTTAGTTGGTATTAACTTACGTGTGTGGTATGTGTATTTATATAAATAGTGTTTTATATAAATGAGTTTTTAATGAATTACAAATGTCAGGGATTTACTCACTAGACCCTTAGGTCTAACCCTCATTTTCTGTTTTAAAAATTATGTATTCCAGGTGGTGATTCCAGTAGGAACAAGTAAATAGAATACTTGTTGGCTAGCTTTGGAGAAGATTATCATCATGATGCTACGGATGCTTTTGTAGTTATAATTTTTGTTATTACTATGTAATTCAAAGTGGATCAAGTTGTAATGAATTTTTATGTTCAGACTTTAGATGGGACCAAATGTGAAAGATGAAGTACTTTGTTGTAAACATGTTATGGAATGTATGTTATATGTATGTTTCATTTTGCGGGATGTTACAGATGGTATCAGAGCCAGGTTTAAGGGATTTAGGTATTAGTATCTGTACCTAGACTTAAATTGCATGTGAAGTAGGATGTCCCTAATATTTTAGAACCTGGGGATACTAAGTATAAAAGGTAGAAGGAACATCATGTAAGGTAATTTCAAATTACACCAGGCCAGTGTAATTATGATCTTACAGGTACATGTTTGAACTGGAATATCTTGTTATATGGGGTATGTGCTTATGTGTATATTAACTTTGTTTGAATCCACAGAATGGCGAGTGGCACCAGACAAGCGAATCAGGGAAGAGGAAGGAATTCAAGTGGAGAGAATCCACCAATAGGAACAGGGGGAAGAGGAGGAGATCGTGGTAGAGGTCGAACTGGAAGGGGAACAGGAGGCCGAACTGGAGGTAGAACACAACAGCATGGTACAGAGTTTGTTACACGAGACGATCTGACTGCTGAAATGGGGAGATTACAGGATAGCATACAAGCCATGTTCGAACGTAATCGTCTTAATGAAACTGAAAGACCAGATCCGGAACATGAAGTGGAGATACCACTTACCTCTATTGTTCTACCGGTGATGAAAAGGTGTGACTATAAAATGTTTCTTAGTTGTAAGCCCCCTACATATTCAGGAGATCGGGATCCGGTAAAGGCGATGAGATGGCTGAAAGAAATTGAGGCTATCTTCAAAACGTGTAAATGTGTTGAGCAAGATAAAGTGCTTTATGGAACTGCTATGCTAAAAGGTGATGCCTTGTATTGGTGGGAAGCTCATACAGAATCGAGAGGGACAGATGTATATACTACCTTTTCATGGGAGGAATTTGTGTTGGCATTCACAACACACTTCTGTCCACAAGTTGCGGTCAGACAACTAGAGGAAGAGTTTATGAATCTACAACAGGGGAACCTATCGGTTAGAGATTATACTGCACGATTTTTAGAAAAATCTCGTTTTGCAGGATATTATGTTGCTACGGAGAAGATGAAAATGGAGAGATTCATCTATGGATTAAATGCAGAGGTTCGAAGATTGGTGACTGCCACAGGACCAAATACGTTTACGGCTGCAGTGGATGCTGCAGAAAATGTGGAAAGAGATAACAAGAGAGATGCTGGTGATAAGAGCTTGGGGAAAAGGAAATGGGAAGGACCACCACAAGATTCGAGGAAGCCTAGATTTCAGAGGTTTGACAACCATCCGTCATTTCGACCAACAGAAAGACCATGTCCAAGATGTAATCGCTATCATCAGGGAAATTGCCAAGTAGAGTCGCGGGTTTGTTTTAAATGTGGAAAAATTGGGCATGTTGTTAAGGATTGTTGAGTCACACGATTTTGCTTTTTGTGCAATTCTCCGGATCACCTCCAATCAGATTGTCCGCGATGTAGAATACAATCAGGGGGTACATCGGGAAAACCAGCCATTACTAGACCAGTGGTCCCAAGAATAGAACCGCCGAGAACAAGGGGTCGTACGTTCCAAATGACAGCTAAAGAGGCGGAGGAAACTCCGGATGTGGTCACAGGTACATTTTTCATAAACTCCACGCGTGCTAAAGTGTTATTTGATTCCGGTGCAAACCGATCTTTTGTGTCTCCCTCCTTTGCTGCTCACATGCATTTAGAGCCTAAAATGTTAAAACATGCTTTATTAGTAGACACAGCAAATGATAACCAAGTGGCAGTTAAAGAGGTTTTTGATTGTTGCATGATAAATATAGAGGGGTGTGGAGTACCGATACAACTATTCCCAATAGAATTGATCGAATTTGATGTGGTAGTAGGAATGGATTGGTTAGCTGAAAATCGGGCTAACATAGTTTGCGATAAGAAAATAATCAACGTTGTTTTACCTGATAAGAGGGCAGTAGTGATCTATGGTGATCGTAAGAACCATCAGTCCAATCTAATATCTATGATAAAGGCCCGTAAATGTGTTAGTAAGGGTTTCTCGAGTTATTTAGCCTATGTGATAGATAGTAGGCCTGAAAAGATTAAGCTGGAAGATATTTCCATTGTAAGTGAATACCCAGAAGTTTTTCCTGAAGACTTGAATAGTCTTCCTCCTATTAGGCAAGTAGAATTTGGTATAGACCTGGTACCTGGAGCTACTCCAATCGCTCGTGCGCCGTATAGACTAGCACCTCCAAAAATGAAAGAAATGATGACACAGCTTCAAGATTTAACTGATAAGGGCTTCATCAGGCCTAGCTCTTCGCCGTGGGGTGCACCAGTTTTATTTGTGAAGAAGAAAGACGGTTCAATGAGAATGTGTATCGATTACCGGGAGCTGAACAAGCGTACGATCAAAAACAAGTATCCATTTCCAAGAATTGATGACCTTTTTGATCAATTAGTTGGAGCTTGTTACTTCTCCAAGATTGATCTTAGATCTGGCTACCATCAGTTGAAGGTTAAGGAGGAGGATGTTTTAAAGACTGCTTTTCGCACGAGATATGGCCACTACGAATTTTTGGTAATGCCTTTCGGTTTGACGAACGCTCCAGCCGCTTTTATGGATCTAATGAATCGGGTATGTAAGCCTTATCTCGATAAATTTGTCATTGTGTTTATCGATGATATACTTATTTATTCCCGATCCAAAGAGGATCATGCGCAACATATTCGTCTGATTTTGGAGTTATTGAAGAAAGAAAAGTTGTACGCTAAGTTCTCTAAATGTGAATTCTGGTTGCGGGAAGTTCAGTTTTTGGGTCATATAGTTTCAGAGAAGGGTATACAGGTTGATCCAGCGAAAGTAGAAACAATTGAAAGATGGGAACCGCCGAAGACGGCAACCGAAGTGCGTAGTTTTCTGGGTCTAGCTGGATACTACCGGAAATTTATAAAAGACTTTTCTCGAATCGCGACGCCATTGACCAAGCTGACTAGGAAGAATCTGAAGTTTGAGTGGAAAACAGAACAGGATGAGGCATTCAGAATATTGAAGGAGAAACTCTGCAGCGCGCCGATATTAGCATTGCCAGAAGGTTCCGATGATTTTGTGGTCTACAGTGATGCTTCTAAGCTGGGATTGGGATGTGTACTTATGCAACGTGGAAAGGTGATTGCTTACGCTTCTCGTCAATTAAAGGATCATGAAAGGCAATATCCTACCCATGATATGGAGCTTGCAGCAGTTGTATTCGCATTAAAGATTTGGAGACATTATCTTTATGGTTCCAAATGTCAAATTTTCACGGACCATAAGAGTCTCCAACATCTTTTTGATCAAAAGGAACTGAATATGAGACAAAGAAGGTGGCTAGAATTGGTGAATGATTATGATTGTGAAATCCTTTATCACCCAGGGAAAGCGAACGTGGTGGCAGATGCGTTAAATCGTCAAGAAAGAAGCGGAACAATAAAAGCTATATCATTACGAGCTGAACTCCTTCCTAATATATTTGATGAATTGTTGAAATGCCAAATAGATGCTTATCAGGAGGAAAGTTTGTAGTCAGAACGGTTGGTTGGGATATCAGCATTGCTTGGGAAAGATGACCGTGGGTTGTTGTGTTTGGGGAACAGGATTTGGGTGCCTCGTTTGGGTGGATTGCGTAATCGTGTATTACAAGAAGCTCATCAATCACGATTTTCTATTCATCCAGGTACAAACAAAATGTATAGAGATTTGAAACAGTTCTATTGGTGGCCGGGAATGAAGAGAAGTGTTGCTAAGTATGTGGAAGATTGTACTACCTGCAAGAAAGTAAAGATCGAGCACCAGAAGCCGTTTGGTCAGTTACAACGACTAGATATACCAATGTGGAAATGGGATCAGATCACTACTGATTTCATTACCAAGTTGCCTAGGACTTCAAAGGGATTCGATTCTATTTGGGTGATTGTGGATAGGTTGACGAAGGCTGCTCATTTCTTGCCGATAAAGGAAACTGATTCTTTGGAACGTTTAGCTAAATTGTACATTAATGAAATAGTAACTCGACATGGAGTTCCAATCTCGATTATTTCCGATCGAGATAGTCGTTTTACTTCTATTCTGGAGAAGCTTTCAAAAAGAGATGGGAACGCAGATAAAGTTGAGCACAACATATCATCCACAGACTGATGGGCAGAGTGAAAGAACAATCCAGATTTTAGAAGATATGCTCCGGGCTTGTATAGTTGCTTTTGGGGGATCATGGGATAAACATTTGCCTTTGATAGAATTCGCCTACAACAACAGTTATCATTCTAGCATTCAAGCGGCACCGTTTGAAGTATTGTATGGTAGAAAATGCCGAACGCCTCTGTGTTGGAATGAAGTGGGGGAAAAACAATTAGCGGGGCCAGAAATAGTACAGTTAACAGCGGATAAGATTACTCAGATACGGGACAGATTGAAAACATCTCAAGACAGACAGAAAAGTTATGCAGATCGACGCCGGAAACCGTTAGAATTTCAGGTTGGGGAATTTGTAATGTTGAAAGTTTCGCCTTGGAAAGGAGTTATACGTTTTGGAAAGCAAGGTAAACTTAGTCCAAGGTATATCGGGCCGTTTGCAATTACGGAAAGAATTGGTAAAGTAGCTTACAGATTGGACCTTCCGTCGGAATTGAGCAGGATTCACAACGCGTTTCATGTATCGAATTTCCGGAAGTGTTTGGTTACACCAGACCAGGCAGTCTCTCTCCCAGATATTCAGGTTGATGAAAAGTTAAACTATGTGGAAGAACCGGAAGCTATTGTTGATCACAAAGTCAAGGTATTGAGGAACAAGGAGATTAGGCAAGTAAAGGTTCAATGGAAACATCATAGAGGTCAAGATGCGACGTGGGAATCAGAATCAGATATGAGATCCAAATACCCTCATCTGTTCGCTTAATCGAATTCCTGGACGGAATTCTTTTAAGGGGGAGATGTTGTAATAACCAGGTATTTTATCTAATTTAAAATTGGTATTTTATAAGTCTTTATTTTAGTATTTTATGGAGTTAAGAGTTAAGGGATAAGTTTTAATTTTAATTGGAAGGTTGGGGATAAGTTTTGCCAAATGAGTAAAGCCTAGGGTCTATTTGGTCTTTATGCCAAACTTCTTCACTTGACCGACTCTAGTATATCAATTACCAGATGAAGTCTTCAATTAGTAAACAAAAAAAAAAGAATATCCCAAAGTGTTTGTGTGTGTGAGTGAATACGGCAGAGAGAGAGAGAGAAGAAGAAGTTCGAAGAAGAAGAAGAATTGAAAGATAATCAGCTGGGATTTTAATTGGTGCAGTAAATCAAAGAGGTAATGTTCTTATTCAAACACTCTTTTATAAGAATTAGGTTTCTTTTGGATTTTTAGGTGGGTTTAGGTAATTTTAGATGAATTTGTGAATTTTAGTTGCAATTTAGAGTGTTAAAAGGGGTTTAGAACACTTTTGTATAATCTGGGTATAAGATGAAATTCCTACAACTGAACTGAACTTATCTGATAAAGACGATGAACAGTGTTTTTGCGAAAAGTAGGAATTCGCAAGCCTTGGCTGCGAAAAGTCCACTTTTCGCAAGCAGCTAAAACGCATAGTGAGGTTTTCGTATCTGTTGGTTACGAAAAGTAGGGAACTCGCAACTGTGGGTTGCGAGAAGTGAGGTTTTCGCATCTGTTGGTTGCGAAAAGTGAGGAACTCGCAACTGTAGGTTGCGAAAAGTAAACTTTTCGTAATAGTGGGTTGCGAAAAGTTGGGTTTTCCTGTTTATGTGTTAAAGAGTATGTATACTTTAATTTGTTTAAGATACTAAGGATCTGGGTTAAAAGATAATCTAAATTGAGGAGAGTTTGAAGGACCTTTGCTTAAAAGATCAGGTGAGTTTTACTTTAAAAAGTATTTTACTGGAATGCATTATGTGAATAACAAATATTTGATATGTGGTATGAATATGTCATACGTGGGTGATTATAATATATTGAGATATTATAATTACGTGAGTATTATATGATAATATAATACGTGTCCGGGCTTTGGACCGGTGTGATAAATTGGCTCGCAACCAATTGATATTGGCCATTGGTGGAGGGATAAGGTGGAATGAGACAGGTATGATGAATAATTGTTAGTTGGTATTAACTTACGTGTGTGGTATGTATATTTATATAAATAGTGTTTTATATAAATGAGTTTTTAATGAATTACAAATGTCAGAGATTTACTCACTAGACCCTTAGGTCTAACCCTCATTTTCTGTTTTAAAAATTATGTATTCCAGGTGGTGATTCCAGTAGGAACAAGTAAATAGAATACTTGTTGGCTAGCTTTGGAGAAGATTATCATCATGATGCTACGGATGCTTTTGTAGTTATAATTTTTGTTATTACTATGTAATTCAAAGTGGATCAAGTTGTAATGAATTTTTATGTTCAGACTTTAGATGGGACCAAATGTGAAAGATGAAGTACTTTGTTGTAAACATGTTATGGAATGTATGTTATATGTATGTTTCGTTTTGCGGGATGTTACATATTGTCTACTTACAATTTTCACTAAGTGTTTCTTAAAGAGTCATTATCAAATCACTGAGGGTTTGGATCAACAGAGTAAAACTTCTTTGACAAGACTCATGCACATTAATGTGTTTTCTCAAAACTTAGGAGAATATTAGGTGCTTGTAAATGGTTGACACCAAAAAGGGTTTAAATCGTCTTCAAATTTCGAATCACACCAACAATGCGCATTAATGTTCAAAACGTAAATAAATTTCACACACTCTAGGTTACGACAAATAATTTTCGAAAATCCCCATTACTATGCATTTAAACCCAAAAGTTTTACACTTGTAACATAAAACGTTAAAATGTCAATGCTTAAAATTTGCTCATCAAAATACTCAAAAGACACCCTTTCTCCAAAACCGAAAAGGTTTACAATTTCCAAGATGTTCACCAAGCCAAAATTGACCAAGGTTCAACGACTCACACATTCGTATTTCCGAAATGTACCGCATCGTAAACCGTGCATAATCCCCGCAATACTAAAACATATTTTGACCAAATGACCTCCATTTATACAATAAATCAACAAAATACTTTCAATCACGATTTATTCTTCAAAGTGTCGAGGATTAGTGGCTACCAAGTTATGCATACCCCTAGATCAATATGATGCATTTGCGTGGAATGAAAATAAAAGAATCAACTAATCAAAAGCGCATAAAGCAAATTATTAAGAATAACTATCAGGATGTTCTTTCATACATTACTCACGCCATGTATAAATCGATCCGCACATTGAACAAATCGCAACGAAATGTGTTAACACAAATCTTCAAAAGAGAAATTATGCGACGCCAAAGTTCCAAAAACCATTCCTTTTGGTTGTCTAGCGACATAAATAACATTTCTTAACAAAACCCGCATGAGACAAAACGCCCAATATAATCCAAAATTAACACACATAATAACTAAAGTATGCACATTACAAAATTGCACTCACGCGACACAAAACGTCGTAAAACAAAACTCTGCAAAACTCTATGGGCTCTATGGCCTAAAATCGACCAAATGGTGCCAAACCTTTCGCTTCCAAAAAAATCAAATTGCATCAAGCAAAATCATGACTAAAATGTCAAAATTCCGAAAATTTCCTTTTTGTTGTAATACAATATAAACAACACCTTTCATCAAAACTCGCATTAAATAAATTTTCCAATAAAGCTTGACATAAACATAATGGAAGATAACTCTCCGTCCAAACCTTAACATATGTGGATGAGATCCAATGTTAAAGTCATAAGCCGTAGTTACTTGTCCAAAACCATAAACGACATTAAAATATAGATGTCACAGTATCCGAAAGTAACGTTGGACAACCACAAAAGTAAAGCAAATCCCGGCAAAGTTTGCAATTCCCTGCAATAAAATAATTTCATGCATGTTCAAAACCACGATTTAAAATCTTGTGTGTGTTAAACGTTTTTCTGAGATTTCGTAACACAACCCACATGACGATTTGAAACACAAGAAACTACTGATGCAATTTATTTTAAAAATAAATTTATGTGCATGAATTTAGTCGGCACTCAACGTCTCAAAACCACACTCCTTCAATCCCTCCAATCATACTATCGTCATCCGGATGCCCAAACACCTTAATGCAATAATCGAGAATTTTAACAGTTCACCTTACAATTTCTCCTCGAATAAAGTCAATTTCATAAGCCTATGGTTCTAACTCGACCATCAACTTCGACCTGAATGGTCCACTTAATATGATGTTTCTACTGTTTGCATTTTGCTTCAACGTTAAACCAACGACTGACATAACAGGACCCTTTCATCTCTTCCATCAGACCACATAGATAGATTGATGAAGATTCCAATCGGAGCACATATATTAATACTTATCGATGAAGACCCAAATAAACCCCTCTTCCGAATCTCTCTCTGTAGTCAAAACTGCCCTAGTTTTTAGGGTTTGATTTAATTTTGTAGGTTTTGATTTCAAGGTATGGTTTTTGACTTATGTAGTTTATCTTCATCTACGAGTTTTTGAATTTATGTCGTTCACCTTACAACGTGCTTATCTACCCGTTTCTGGATTTTAGTTAAGAGTTGCTGAAAAAATGGTCATCGGTAGAGAAGTGGTGGGTGAGATACATGTCACTTTTTGAGCGGAAAAATATATTAGGTTTGGAAAATTGCATCAAAATGGAACCAACTTTATCCCGATTACTATTTTGGGGAACTAACTTTTAAAATCATCATTTAAGCATTTATAGTAAAGTTTGCACATATTTAAGGTCTCATTGACCAGGTTGAATAGGTAATTGGTCACCTTAATATGATGTGGCAATTTATAAATTAAAAAATATTATGTGGATTTTTAGATATCATAAAAGTAATTAAAGATTTAAAAGAGAAAAAAAACTCTCCTAAATTAACTCCCCCACATCCACACATAACCCTTCATCTCCTCTACCTCATCGCTCCAACCAGCCCACCTTTGTCCTCCATTTTTACCGATGACCCCTAGTTTCTTCTTCATCACTGCAAACGAATCCACTAACACCCCTTCACTTTTTTCCAAATCCCACTCGCCTATATTATCTATATCCTCATCCCCTCAGACATGATGTCCTCCTCTTCAATGACGATGCCGACGTCGGTCTCGAGTTCACGACCGCAGGTTTGAAACCCCAACGCTAGTGTTCTTATCCTTCCCCAATCACTGTCAATCGAAACCGAACCCCCGTCATGTAAAGCCCGTGTCCCGGTACGTTTTTATTTAATTATTTTTAATATATTTTTTTTTATCGGGGTTAGGCGTGAAGGAGCTAAAACGAATTAACTAGTGGGTCAATGATCGTTATGTTAAATCCTAAACTAAATTGGGAAATTTTGGGCATACCTTAGGAGTCTAGGGGCCAAAAGTGTGCAAGGGTATAACTTGGGGCAAGGGATCGGCCAAATGAGCGACCCCCTTCCCTCCCATTCGTTTCTTTTTCTTGCTTAGCAATCCTTCCCCCAAAACCATTTGCCACCTTCCCATTCCCTTGTTGTTGGTGTTCAGCCGTGAGAAGGAAAACCGAGAGAGAGAGAGAAAACGACGTCGGCGAGAGTAGAGAGAGGGTGTTCGCCGGAGAGAGAAGGACGCCAGGGAGAGGAGGAGCAAGCGACCGGAGAGAAAGAGGGGCTGCATCGAGGTAATCGTAGTTGTCGTTTCGTTGTTTTTTTTCTTTGGTTTTGTTCGTCGCAAGGGTACCGCAAACCACCACCACCGCCGCGGCAGCCATGGCCGCCGGCGGTGTGGCCACCACTGCACGCCGCCGCTGTGTCGGCTGTGGTTGTGTGTGCGGGTGGGTTCGTGTTAGAGCGATCGAGAGAGAGGAGGACGGTGGTGCGAGAGGGTAGCGTGGGTGTGTACGTGTGTGTGTGATCACCGCCGGAAAACACCGCCGCCGCCGCCGTGCCCCACTGCCGGAGGTGGCAGTGGGCGGGGCCCACGGCCTAAACCCTAAAACCACCTGTCGGAACCCCAAAACCGCCGTGGCCTGACCCTAAACCGTTAATCGCATATCGAAGGACCGTGTTATGATTTTATGTGAAACTGCAGTTTCTGTCCCTGTTTTTGTATCGAGCATAACTTCTGCTAGGTATGTCGGATTGGGATGAAACTGATGCCAAAAGTTCCGTTTACGAGTCCTTTAAGTTTTATCTGTTTTGAGGAAAAATCGGTTCGGACCGTAACTAGGGTGAAATTTCCTTTTTATACTAACAGGTCCGGTTTTTCGCTGTTCTGCGGACCTGTCTTGTAAAATTCGTATAAAATATTTGGGACATTGTTAGACCGCGTTCTATACGTCCCTGGAACCGTAAGACATGGAACTTCCTGAATATGGAATTAGATTTCTGGATTGATCAGTTTAACAGGGGTAAAATGGGTCTCGAACAGACCTGCGTTTTTAGTGTAAAAACTGAAATTTTAGTTTTGTTAAACTAGTAAACGTTTCGTGAGTTGGGACTTTCCGTTGACGTTTTTAGTGCGTATTTAGGTGGGAAAAAGTGAGGAAAGTTGACGTGTCGGTGTTGCGGCTCGTGGGCGCGTCGCGTTTCTTTGAGGTGAGTTCTCTCACCGCGTAGTTAGAAATTTCATGCATATCGTTACTTTGTGCTACGTGTCATTACGTGTTATTACGTGTTTACGTGAACTAGTTGGGATGTGATGACTAGTTGTGATTTGTTGAATTTATATGTGGATTATGTATGCTTGTGTACACCTCAGTGGGACTAGGGGGCTCGGTGGGACCGAGGGCTCGGTGGGACTGAGCTAGTACGATTATATTATCTTTACTCGGTGGGACCGAGGGCTCAGTGGGACTGAGCTAGTACGATTATATTATCTTTACTCGGTGGGACCGAGGGCTCGGTGGGACTGAGCTTGTATCGATATATTTTTGTGTACTCGGTGGGACCGAGGTTCGTGTTTATACATTAATCATTATGCAGTTTTATATTCGTGGTGATGGTGATGTTCCCTACTTGCGAGTAGGGGCGATATACGTGGGGTTGCTACCTGCGTGTGTGGTAGGATTCACTAAGCGTTTAGCTTACCTTTTCCCAATATGTTGTGATTTCAGGTGCGAGCGGCAGTCGGGCCTGACGGTACACTCACTAAGCGCGGGTGTCGAGAATTGTTTAAATTTCACTTTCATACCTTTGGATTTTATTTTATAAAATTTCCGCTGCATAAACTTTATTGACTGTTTGAGTTAACGACGTTAATTTCAATTGAGTTGCGAATTATTAAATTGTGGTTGTCTTATAAGGAAATGAATGTCTTAAATTTTTTTAAATTCCTTGTAATTTTGGGACGTTACAACTTGGTATCAGAGCACAGCTTGAGTGAATCAAACACATCTCGGTGTGTTTGGTCTCAAGTTGCGGTTGTGAAAATTTTAAATTCTTTTACTAAAATCTTTTAAAATAAAAGAAAAAGGGAAAACCCGTTTGAGAAACGGTGATCGAGAGCGCAGTGTGTACAGTCAGGCGACGCTAAGTGGGAAGGTACAGTACTTAGTGTTTTTATCGCTTTCTAGATCATAGAGTATGCATGCTAGATTGCTTGTGTGGATTACATGGTACTGTATGTTTGTTGCTTGTTAATAGGAATTCATGCTAGCCTTGATAGGTTGTTACGTGAATGCACTATAGGTTGTATGTAGTAGGAACCGAATAGCCTTAGAATGCTTGATTTAGTTCTATTGCGCAGCTCTTGTTTGAGTCCAACCGTTCTAGGATAGAATCTCTTATTCGAACGTCTATCTGGTTTTACACTGTATACGACTGTGCATTCGCGAGGCGACTCGTCAGGGTTAGTGGGGATTCCGTCCTAGCAAGGGTAGTGGGGTGAAATGATTTTTCCTAGGGAGCTAGGAAGAGTGTATGCATATGCTGGTAGGGGCATATGGGTTTATTTGTTGGTAAGAAACTACTTGGACACTCCTGGTCAGGACTCGAAACGAGTAGAGATAGGTGTGGAAGGTAGTAGTAGAGCTCCTACTATCTGAAGCACAGGATCCGTGCTCGAGTCGGGGAAAGTCACGGGGAACCCGAGGAGTTGAGCGTGAGCATAGATAGCAGAATTTATCGTCCTGAGAACTTGAAGGTTCGCTTCGCGGTGAATCTGTTACGAGACGGAGCGAAAGACTGGTGTGCTACTACTTTGACCTGGGAGGAGTTCGTCGTATGTTTCGTGTAGAGCATGTGCCTCTAGTGGAGATGGAGAGGAGTGCCAAAGAGTTCTTGGAGCTCTCAGACTGCGGAGGCCATAAAGGAGGTGAACCAAAAGTTCACAGAAATGACATTATTCTGTCCTTAGCATGCTGCTTCTGAGGACATGAAGATGACGCGGTACAAGGATATGTTATGTACCAAGATCAGGGAGTTGTGAGTACTGCGCAGTATGCTTCACTTGCTGCAGTGATGGAGGCGGCTTGAGGTAGAGTTCATCAACCAGGAGTGGAGGAGGCACAAGCTACGTATAAAGTGGTGACAGGTACGTTCTTGGTTAACTCGGTGCTTGTTGTGGTGATGATTGATAGCGGGGCTACTCATCCTTTCGTGCCTCACATAGTTAGTGAGTGTTTGGGGCCGAGTTATAGGACGGTTAGGCTGTCCACTTGTGGTTACAGTTGCTAAAGACAGGACCTTGACGGTTACTGACGTGTACCGGGGGTGCACTTTGGAGATCTCTGGTGTGAGGTTCCCGATTGATTTGATTCCGATCGCTATGAGGGAGTTGTGCGTGATTGTGGGCATGGATTGGATGGATGCGTATGATGCGGAGATTGTTTGTCGTCGCAAACAAGTACGAGTTCGAACCCCAAGCGGGGGAGAAATGCTAGTTCAGGGCGACTCGCCCAGGAAGACCTCAGCGATATGTTCGGCTGCGAGGGCTCGGAGGCACTTGCAGCACAGTGGTCAGGGATTTCTGGCATGTGTGATCGACACGCGCGTCGACGGAGAGAAGAAGTCTGCGGAGGATGTGCCAGTTGTACGGGAGTTGCTGACGTATTTCCCGAGGAGTTACCAGGGATACCTCCCGAGCGACAGGTAGAGTTCCGCATTGATTTGATTTCGGATGTTGCTCCGGTGGCCAAGGCTCCTTATCGCCTGGCTCCACCGGAAATGAAGGAGTTGTACACTCGTTGCGGGAACTTATCGAAAAGGGGTTCATCAAACCGAGTTGTCCACCGTGGGGAGCCCCGATTCTGTTTGTGAAAAAGAAGGACGGGTCCCAACGGATGTGTATAGTTTACCGTGAGTTGAATAAGCTTACGGTGAAGAATCGTCATCCTCTGCCAAGGATCGATGACTTGTTCGACCAGCTTCAGGGAGCCTCGTGGTTCTCTAAAATTGATTTGAGGTCGGGATATCATCGACGATATTCTTGTGTAATCGAAGTCGAAGGAAGAGCATGAGATGCATTTGCGAGAAGTTTTGGAAGTTTGGAGGCGGGAGAAACTGTATGCTAAGCTCTCCAAGTGTGAATTCTGGTTACGGGAGGTCCAATTCCTAGGACATGTCGGGAACCAGGATGGTATTATGGTCGATCCGGCCAAGATTACGGCAGTGATGTGGTGGGAAGTTCCAAAGACTCCCACTGAAGTACGGAGTTTTCTTGGGTCAGCAGGGTATTACCGGAGATTTAGTCAGGATTTCTCCAAGATTACTTTATCTATGACCTGTTTGACGAAGAAATCTGCGGCTTTTAGTTGGGGTGGAGAGCAGCCGATGGCTTTTGAGGAGCTACGCACGCGTTTATGCGAGGCTCCGGTGTTGACTTTGCCCGAGGGTATGGAGGATTTGGTGGTATATTGTGACGCTTCTCACCAAGGTTTGGGCGCCGTGCTCGTGCAGCGCGGTAAGTTCATAGCTTATGCTTCGAGGCAGTTGAAGCCTCATGAAGCGAACTACCCGACCCATGACCTGGAGTTGGGAGCGGTGGTGTTTGCCCTAAAAATTTGGAGGCACTATCTCTATGGCGTTAAGTGTACGACCTACGCTGATCATAAGAGCCTCAAGTACTTGATGGATCAGCAGAACCTCAATATGCGTCAGTGAAGGTGGCTCGTGTGGTTAAAGATTATGATTGCGAGATACTTTACCACCCGGGAAAAGAAAATATGGTCGCGGACGCACTTAGCCGACATCCGGTCGGTGAATCATTGAGGGGTTTGTGTCAGCGATTGACAGTGGTTACACCTATCCTGGAGTCGATAGGAAGCGCTCAGGAGGTGGCCGTTTTGGAGGAAAATGCAAAACGTGAAAGAGTTTCGGGGGAAATCTCGAATTTTGTCCAAGATAGTCGGGGGTTGTTAACTCGACATGGTAGGGTTTGGATTCCATTCTTCGGTGGGAACCGGCAGGTACTAATGGATGAGGCGCATAAGTCCAAGTTCTCGATTCACCCGGGAGCTACAAAGATGTACAGAGACTTGCGTGAAGGTTATTCGTGGCCCGGCATGAAGCGGGATGTTGCTAGATGTGTTGAGGTATGTATGACCTGTCGGAAGGTCAAAGCGGAACATCAACGACCACATGGGAAATTGCAGCCATTGGAGGTCCCGGTTTGGAAATGGGAAAAGATTACTATGGACTTCATAACGAAACTCCCAAGGACTCCCCGTGGGAACGATGCCATTTGGGTGATCGTTGACCGTCTGACCAAGAGTGCTCACTTCTTGGCCATCAGGGAAAGCTCCTCGGTGGAAAAGCTTACGGAGGTGTTTGTACGTGAGATCGTGGCCAGGCATGGGGTGCCAGTTTCGATTGTCTCTGACAGGGACACTCGTTTTACCTCCCGGTTTTGGGAGAAGTTCCAGTCAGAGATGGGTACACGGTTACACTTTAGCACGGCTTTTCATCCGCAGACGGACGGACAGAGCGAGAGAACCATTCAGACCCTCAAAGATATGCTTCGAGCTTGTGTTATCGATTTTGGAGGTAGCTGGGATCAGGACCTTCCTCTAGCAGAATTTTCCTACAACAACAGCTTTCACTCTGGTATTGGCATGCCGCCGTACGAGTTGTTGTACGGTAGGAAGTGCAGGACGCCCGTTTGTTGGGGTGAGGTTGGTCATCGGGTGTTAGGGAGTACTGACATTGTGTTGAAGACGACCAAGATGATTCAGATGGTACGGGACCGTTTGGTTACTGCACAGAGTCGGCAGAAGAGCTACGCCGATAAAAGGCGATCCGACTTGGAATTTCAGGTGGGTGATTATGTGTTGTTGAAGGTTTCACCCTGGAAAGGGGTGATCCGGTTTCGTAAGCGGGGAAAGCTAGGGCCTCGTTATATTGGGCCTTACCGGATCATCGCCCGTGTGGGGACAGTGGCTTACCGGTTAGAGTTACCTGAAGAACTGAGCTTGATTCACAACACCTTTCACGTTTCTCAATTACGGAAGTGTGTATTTGACGAGTCTACCGTGATCCCTCTGGAGGACATTCAGATCGATGAGCGGCTTAACTACGTGGAAAAGCCGGTTGCCATTCTCGACAGGAGAACGAGAACCTCGCGGAACAAAGTTATTGGACTGGTGAAAGTCCAGTGGCAGCACCGGAAGGGTTCAGAATGGACGTGGGAGCCCGAAGCGGAGATGCGCGAGAGTTATCCCGAACTATTCGCCGACCAAGACTTCGAGGTCGAAGTCTAATTCAAGCGGGGGAGAGTTGTAAAGCCCGTGTCCCGGTACGTTTTTATTTAATTATTTTTAATATATTTTTTTTATCGGGGTTAGGCGTCAAGGAGCTAAAACGAATTAACTAGTGGGTCAATGATCGTTATGTTAAATCCTAAACTAAATTGGGAAATTTTGGGCATACCTTAGGAGTCTAGGGGCCAAAAGTGTGCAAGGGTATAACTTGGGGCAAGGGATCGGCCAAATGACCGACCCCCTTCCCTCCCATTCGTTTCTTTTTCTTGCATAGCAATCCTTCCCTCAAAACCAT
Organism: Saussurea involucrata; assembly: GCA_033807775.1. NCBI lineage: Eukaryota > Viridiplantae > Streptophyta > Magnoliopsida > Asterales > Asteraceae > Saussurea > Saussurea involucrata. Next base: position 107,494,810 of record CM066320.1, on the reverse strand, counting down.
TTGCCACCTTCCCATTCCCTTGTTGTTGGTGTTCAGCCGTGAGAAGGAAAACCGAGAGAGAGAGAGAGAGAGAGAGAAAACGACGCCGGCGAGAATAGAGAGAGAGGGTGTTCGCCGGAGAGAGAAGGACGCCGGGGAGAGGAGGAGCAAGCGACCGGAGAGAAAGAGGGGCTGCATCGAGGTAATCGTAGTTGTCGTTTCGTTGTTTTTTTTCTTTGGTTTTGTTCGTCGCAAGGGTACCGCAAACCACCACCACCGCCGCAGCAGCCATCGCCGCCGGCGGTGTGGCCACCACTGCACGCCGCCGCTGTGTCGGCTGTGGTTGTGTGTGCGGGTGGGTTCGCGTTAGAGCGATTGAGAGAGAGGAGGACGGTGGTGCGAGAGGGTAGCGTGGGTGTGTACGTGTGTGTGTGATCACCGCCGGAAAACACCGCCGCCGCCGCCGTGCCCCACTGCCGGAGTTGGCAGTGGGCGGGGCCCACGGCCTAAACCCTAAAATCACCTGTCGGAACCCCAAAACCGCCGTGGCCTGACCCTAAACCGTTAATCGCATATCGAAGGACCGTGTTATGATTTTATGTGAAACTGCAGTTTCTGTCCCTGTTTTTGTATCTAGCATAACTTCTGCTAGGAATGTCGGATTGGGATGAAACTGATGCCAAAAGTTCCGTTTACGAGTCCTTTAAGTTTTATCTGTTTTGAGGAAAAATCGGTTCGGACCGTAACTAGGGTGAAATTTCCTTTTTATACTAACAGGTCCGGTTTTTCGCTGTTCTGCGGACCTGTCTTGTAAAATTCGTATAAAATATTTGGGACATTGTTAGACCGCGTTCTATACGTCCCTGGAACCGTAAGACATGGAACTTCCTGAATATGGAATTAGATTTCTGGATTGATCAGTTTAACAGGGGTAAAATGAGTCTCGAACAGACCTGCGTTTTTAGTGTAAAAACTGGAATTTTAGTTTTGTTAAACTAGTAAACGTGTCGTGAGTTGGGACTTTCCGTTGACGTTTTTAGTGCGTATTTAGGTGGGAAAAGTGAGGAAAGTTGACGTGTCGGTGTTGCGGCTCGTGGGCGCGTCGCGTTGCTTTGAGGTGAGTTCTCTCACCGCGTAGTTAGGAATTTCATGCATATCGTTACTTTGTGCTACGTGTCATTACGTGTTATTACGTGTTTACGTGAACTAGTTGGGATGTGATGACTAGTTGTGATTTGTTGAATTTATATGTGGATTATGTATGCTTGTGTACACCTCAGTGGGACTGGGGGGCTCGGTGGGACTGAGCTAGTACGATTATATTATCTTTACTCGGTGGGACCGAGGGCTCAGTGGGACTGAGCTAGTACGATTATATTATCTTTACTCGGTGGGACCGAGGGCTCGGTGGGACTGAGCTTGTATCGATATATTTTTATGTACTCGGTGGGACCGAGGTTCGTGTTTATACATTAATCATTATGCAGTTTTATATTCGTGGTGATGGTGATGTTCCCTACTTGCGAGTAGGGGCGATATACGTGGGGTTGCTACCTGCGTGTGTGGTAGGATTCACTAAGCGTTTAGCTTACCTTTTCCCAATATGTTGTGATTTTAGGTGCGAGCGGCAGTCGGGCCTGACGGTACACACACTAAGCGCGGGTGTCGAGAATTGTTTAAATTTCACTTTCATACCTTTGGATTTTATTTTATAAAATTTCCGCTGCATAAACTTTATTGACTGTTTGAGTTAACGACGTTAATTTCAATTGAGTTGCGAATTATTAAATTGTGGTTGTCTTATAAGGAAATGAATGTCTTAAAAAATTTTAAATTCCTTGTAATTTTTGGGACGTTACACGTCATTGTTCTTCTCCTTCCTTAATCACTGTAAATCGAAACCGAAAACCCAACATCCGTGTTCTTCTCCATCCTCTATTGCTGTAAATGGAAACCGAAACCTTGGGATCGACATTATTCTCTCACCCCATCCCAATAGTTATTTTATTTAGATTTCTAAAGTTATGGTTTCTAAATTTTTGTTATTTTTAGTTTTAGATTATCATAATTTCACAATCAGATCTTCATGAATGACTTATTTTGGGGATCAAATAAAGGGTCGGAGAAGATGAAAAGGGTGTCGTGAAACGTGAGAGGCTCATTACGTACGAGCTTCAAGTTGGAGTCGGCGGCTCTCCTAGGGTTCCCTTATCGGGGATCCCTAGGGAAGAGTGGCAGCAAGAGTGGTTAGCCGTCGGGGAACATGTGGAGCCATCTCTATCTTTTTTGTTAAATGCAATTATGACATGGAATTTAGTTGGCAAAATGCCTACACCACATCATCATTAGCAGATCAACAAGTTAACAAGACCCTTAGAGCATCTCCAATGCATGATCCTTTCATAGCTTTTTACTATTAGGATAAGCTATTTGGAAGACTTTTTACCATTGGAATAAAAAGCTTTTTGAAGAAAAACTTTTAAATCAATGACCTTTTGTATGAAAGACTTTTTACAAACCAATTTTTATTTTATCCCCTTTTTCATTTCTACCTTTTTCATACAAATTTTCATATTAACCCCTTCATTCAATCTTTATTTTTAATTTAACCTTTTTAATATTTATTAATTAATCTAGTTTATTATTAGAAGTAATATTTTACAAAAAAATTTATCCTCTATATATAACCCCTATTTCTCATATAATCATATAACTTTCTCTTTCACTTGCTATTTCATACTTCCAAATATGCCCGACGATGTCATTGAGCAACTCTTGATACAAGTAAATGAATTTATTATCGATGAACTGGCAGACAATACCGACGAAAAAATAAGCATATCATAAATTGTTGTGTGACGAAACTAAAGCGAGATATGGGATTTAGGTTTACAACTACTTTTTTAAATATCGATTTCTGTAATGTTTTTAAATATTTGAATTTTAATGTCAAATAATTTTTGTTTTCGAAGAATATGACATGGACTTTAAAATGATAAATTAAATATAAGGGGCTTTTATAAAACATTATAAATAGATGAAGATAGATTATAATAAAATTGATGAAAAAGTTTTTGCATTGGAGAAGGTTTTTAAGGATAAGTTTTTATTGAAAAATTTTAGTGAAAATCTGATGTGGCAAAAGCAAAAAGTCATTATAAGGGTTATGCATTGTGGATGTTGATAAACATAAAGATTGCTTTAGACCCTTAAATGATAATTTTAAAAGTTGGTTCCCTAAAATAAAATACATGAAAAAGTTTATTCCATTTTGATGCAATTTGTCCTATTAGGTTAAATTACAGTTTTGGTCCATGTGGTTTGTATAAAATGTTATTAGATGATGAAATAAAGTATAAAGACATAAATTTTTAAAATTGAAGAATCTTTTTTGTAAACATGAAAACCTATACAAAATTTGGTATTTTAGTATTCATAACATTATTTATAAAATATTGCATTTATTGAAGAGGATTGGACGCATAAAATAAATGTAATGTATAATTTGGTGCATTCATGGAGGATAAGGACTTATCTACTCCTTTAAAAATCACTTTGCAAAACTTCTAATGGAGTCATCCTATATTCAAATATTTATTACAACTTATGCATTGGTAAGAAGTTTTCCATGTATCATTTAAAATATATAACCGATGTTGTCGGTAAATAATATTCTTCGATTTTTATGAATTCCTATCTTTGATATATTTTTTAAGCGAAAATCCGAGAAAATGAAATTCAACGGGCTTTGAACATTTTTTAATATATATTTCCACATTTACTAAAATCAAACAAAAATGCTTCTTCTTTATCTACAATATGACTACAATAAAAATTAAATATTTTATTGATATAATTTGTTTCATCCAATACTTTTATTATAATCTTAATATCTTAAATTTAAAAATAAATATTTATTTTAGTTTATTATTAGGCCATTAGTACCCATGAGCTCCTATCTTTCAAAGATTCCAAGCCACATCAGCGCCACATCAGCTTTTCTCTCATCCCTCACTCGATCCCTAACGATCCTTAAATACCCGTACCCCATTCCCTCAAACCCCTTTGCCACCTCATTTATTTTAATTCTTTTATTTATACATTTAATTATTTAACAAAATAAAAATATTTATATATATTTTTAATAAATAAAAATAAGATAAATAATAAAAATAAAAATTCATATCATTCATTAAAAAATTAAAAATTACAAAATAAATTTAAAAATCTACTCGTCGTCATTCCAATCATGATATTTTTTAATTTGCTCTTTTCTCTTTAGCGTAGCCATCAAAGCGGGGCCCGAAAGGTGATCATGCGGGGTTATGTAAAACTGGAAGTCTGCATCAAATCGTTTTGCTCGTTCGAGTTCGAGTTCGTGTTCCAACCTTTGAAGTTCGACATCGAGTTTTTTCATTTTGTATTCAATTGCACCATCAAACTTGTTGTTGAACGTCGTCAACAACTGAGTAACACTTTCGTCCGTATTCGTCCCGGACGTATTACTCGTTGATGTTTTTTTTGCCTTGTTTCTCCCGATGGGTCGTTGAATTGTCTCGTCATCGTCATCATCGGAAGTTTGGGTACGTTTTGAACCCCGCGATGAAGTTGTCGTCATCGTTGGAACGGCTCCCCATTTTGGACATTTTTTTAGGATGTCCCAAGCTTGTTCGTGAGTGAAAGCAACGTTATGGCGTGCTACATACCGTTCGTGTGCCGTTCGGGATATATCGGCCTCACTCATCCCGCTTGATCTATTACTGAGCAAGTTGTTGTAGATGCCGCCAAACAAATTAACTCTTTTATTGACGTCGTTGAACTTGCTATTGAGTTGATGGGTTGATCTATAACCTGGTTCACGACTCATGCGAGTAAAGAACAGTTGCCCGATTCGGGCCCAAAAACTTCCTACATTTATGTAAAATAAAGTATAAGAATAATAATAATAATAATAATAATAAGAATAATAATAATAAGAATAATAAGAATAATAATAATAATAATAATAATAATAATAATAATAATAAGAATAATAACAGTAAAAATAATTACCACCGCTTTGTGCGTTACCGACCACGGGGTCCTCCGAAACGTCAACCCACGCCGACACTAACGCGAGTTCCTCGGCTTTACTCCACGTTTGTTTGGCGGCTTTCGTTCGTCTCGGATTTGATGGTTCCGGGTTAGATTGTTGTGTCGGGATAAATTGTGGTGAGTTCGGGGTAGAAGGTTGGGTTTCCGGAACAATGTCGTCATCGAGATTGATTGCGGGTGAAGGAAGATTGTAGTTGGCCGGAGTAAAACCTTGTTCAATCAACCCGGGACGTGTAAATTGGTAAGGAATTTGTTGGTGAAATTGTTGGTGAAATTGTTGGGGAAATTGTTGGGGAAATTGTTGCGGATATTGTGGCGGATTTTGTTGCGACCATTGTGGCGGAATTTGTTGCGAGAATTGCGGATGATAGCCTTGTTGTGTAAACGCTTGGAAACCAAACTCTTGATCTTCTTGCGATTGTGGTGTATTCGGTCGGTTACGACGGGATGTAGGTGTTCTGTTTGGATTCATGATGAGAGAGGTGTGAAAAATAAGAGGTTGAGAGAATTTGAGAGAGTTTGAGAGGTGTGAGATTGAGAGAATTTGATAGTGTGAAAAATAAGAGGTTGAGAGGTGTGAGAAATAAGAGGTTGAGAGGTGTGAGAAATAAGAGGTTGAGGGTTAAATATATAGTGGGATTAAATTGAGAATTTTTTTTTTTTAAGAAAGAGCCGTTCAACGGTTATTTTTTAAAAAATTTAATTAAAATTTTTTTTTTAAAAAACCCTCGGGATGGATCGGGATCCCATCCCCGAAAACCATCCCGCCCCGCATGCCCATCCCGAGCCGTAGCCCAACCCCGCTGCCACCTCACCCATCCCGAAGCCCGCTACTGATGGCCTTAATGGTATTGTAATTTTCACGTTCAAATAGAGAATAACCATTGATTCATATTTCACGCTCGATCAAGATTTCTAACGTCTTAAAAAATTAAAGTCAAAACATGATAAAGATGAATGGTTATGATGTTTTGAATGAGGATGGTAAGACAAACCATTCCATGTGCATTTGACGGTGTTTGATTCAGCAAATTAAACCGACTCAACATTCGATACAATTCTATGAAGTTTTTTCAAACCATTCGAAAAGACTCTCGTTTCCACCTTCTCATTCGACACGATACCTGGTTTCACTGATTTCAAATCTAACCATATATATATCATTGTTCAACATTTTACTCTTATGTCATTTTAATATTCAACCATGACTTTGTCAACAAACATTTGTGTTGCCACATCCTTGGTGTCATGGGCACTCTATCTTTATTATTCATTGAAATGTGCTTGTGGTATTTGACTTAATATCTTATGACTTTAGCGATATAAGAATATACAAAAAAAAAAAATAAAACGATGTCTAAAGACACACGATACCTATTTTTCAATATCTAGTTAGTTAACACGACAATATCAACCAAAACAAAGATGTCAACCCTTGCTAATAATCATGATGAAGCCATTCTTTTTAATAAATTTAAAAGGTCGTCGATTTAATTTCATTCAAGGTTATATATCTAAATGGGTTTGTCTCAATCTATACATATAATAAATAAGTAACTAGCATGCCACGTGACGCCTTCTGGTGAGCCGACTTCAGTATTTTCTCGCCTAAACATGTATCTGGACGCAATTTACATTATAAGTTCAATTAGCACACCCACATTTACTCCTCCTTAAATCTCTCCTTAATTCAATTTTTTTAATTTATAAAATTACATTTAGTACCCTTATAATTATGTAGGTAGTTTACTTTTAATCTATTACTTTTTTATTTTTCATTTTATACTCTTATCATGTAAACATAAATAATGTATATGAACTAAAATGCATTAAAAAACATTTCTATTTTTTACAAATTATACCATTGTAATCGTTTTGTCAATACCTTCGAAATAAGTCCAATATTGAATATTTTTGGATGTATTATATTATTAAATATCATAAATATATACGAATTAATGTGTATATGAGATTTAATTAATGTGTCGTGATTAGTATGAAATTTGTTGAAATTAGTATGAGATTTGATACAAATAATCACTAAATTGTCGTGATTTTCTTTTTGCAATTTCATATCAATTTTTACTTCAAAGTCGAATTCATTTGACGAATTACGATTCTATCAAATTCTATTATGTCAACAAAACACCCTTAGAATTATCATAAGAGATTTAATTATTTGGAAAAAAGAAGATATCACTTATCAACTGACTTTTCGATTATGAGTTCGAACCTTTTTAAAAAATATAAATATGCAATTATTGTGTATTCGTTTGATAAATTCATTTATTAACAACATTTATAATAGGTATCAAACTTAATACACTACACCAAATGTTGCCTTAGACAACATAGGCTAATTGCCTATGTTGCTTAAGATAAGCTTAGGCAACAAAGGCTAATATATGTTGCCTAAGTGTCCTCTTAGGCAACGTATCGTTATATGTTGCCTAAATGAGACCTTATGCAACATATGAATAATTATATGTTGCCTCAAGTATCTTAAGCAACATCTTCCATTATGTTGTCTTAGTTGTGTAATCTTAGGCAACATATTTTCCTGTTTCTATGTTGCCTAAGGTAAAAAATTATAAATAAATATAGGTAGTTGAAAATCTAATAAGTTGTGTACAGATGATTGATACCTAATTTTACTTAGGCAACATATAATCTATTGTATTTGTTGCGTAAGAGTTGGCTTAGGCAACATATATTCTTGTTTCTATGTTGCCTAAGGTCAAAAATATAGATAAATATAGGTAGTTGAAAATGTAATAACTCGTGTACGGACGATTTAAGGTTGACGCAATTTGTGAATTATCTAGATTCTTTCAGATGTTGTGTGCTCGAGAGTTGAAGAAGTCGGATGTGAATATGTGTATTTTTAAAAAATTGTATGTGTAATTTTATATGTGTATTTTTTAAAAATTATGTGTAATTTTTAAAAATTGTATAAGTCATAAAAGATCTTGTCGGGTTATAATGGACCTTAATAAACTTCAGTAGTTCTTAATAAGTTGTAGTGGGTATTAATGGTCTTATAGAGTTCAATACACACCACGTGCATAAATGCAATACATACATGCATACAAACAGACAAACAAACACACACACACATAATAAGCCACCCTTGTTATTTTGTGGGCCTTAATATGACATGGAGTGTCTTATTTAGCTATAATGTTTCTTAATAAGCTTTTGGTGATTCTTAATAGGCTATAGTGGGTCTTAGTGGTCTTATCGAATGCAATATACACCACAAGCATATATGAGTACTGACCTGGATACAAACACGTAATAAGTAACCATTAGTGCTATTGGGCCTTGATAAGTCATAAAAGATATTGTTGGCCTATAATGGTTCTTAATAGGATTTAGTGGTTCTTAATAGACTATGGTGGGCCTTAGTGATCTTATAGAGCCCAATACATACCACATGCATACAAACACACGTAATCAGCTACCATTGATATTTTTGGGCCTTAATAAGACAAGGAGTGTCTTATTGGCCTACAATGGTTCTTAATAAGCTTTTGGTGATTCTTAATAGGCTATTGTGGGTCTTAGTGGTCTTATCGAATGCAATATACACCACATGCATATGTGAGTACCGACCTGGATACAAACACGTAATAAGTCAACATTAGTGCTATTGGGCCTTGATAAGTCATAAAATGTATTGTAGGCCTATAATGGTTCTTAATAGGATATAGTAGATCTTAGTGGTTTTATCGAACCCAATTTACACCACATGCATATATGTAGTACTTACATGCATACAGACACGTAATAAGTCATCATTAGTGCTATTGGGCCTTGATTAGTCATAAAAGGTATTGTTGGGCTATAATGGCTCTTAATGAGCTATATGGGTACTAGTAGTCTTATCGAGTCCAATACACACCACATGTATATATGCAGTACATACATGCATACAAACACGTAATAAGCCACGTTGGTTTTTTTGGTCTTATTAAGTCATAAAATGTACTCTTGGACTATAGTGGTTCTCAGTAGGCTTTAGTGGTTCTTATAGGCTATAATGGGCCTTAGTGATCTTTTAGAACCCAATACATACCACATGCATATATGCAATACATACATGCATATAAACACTAATAAGTCACGTTGGTGTTTTTGGGTCTTATTAAGTCATAAAATGTGTTGTTGGACTATAACGGTTCTTAGTAGGCTTTAGTGGTTCTTAATAGATTATAGTAGGTCTTAGTGACCCTATAGAGCCCAATACATACCACATGCATATATGCAGTATATAGATACATACAAACACGTAATAAGTTATGCTGGTGTTATTGGACTTTATCAAGTCATAAGGTCTTGTTGGACTATAATGGTTGTTAATAACATACAGTAGATCTTAATGATCCTATGGAGCCCAATAACATACCACATGCATATATGCAATACATACATACATACATACAAACACGTAATAAGTAATGCTCATGTTACTAGGCCTTAATGATCTTATAGAGCCAAATACATACGACACAAACACACACACACACACACATACATATATATATATATACAGTACATACATGCATACAATCATGTAATAAGTCATAAAAGGCGTTGTTGGGTTATAATGATTTTTAATAAGCTTTAGTAGTTCTTAATAGGTTATAGTTGGTCTTACTGGCCTTATTGAACCCAATACACACCACATGCACATATGAAGTACATATTTGCATTCTAACGCGTAGTTCTGATAAAATATATTTTTATATTAAGGTTTCACAGATTTTATTGGTTTTTAAACTATTACATATATAACTTAATGATACATGTATTTATATTTCAATAATTAGAAATTATTTTTTACGATGCATCACAATTACTTTAATATTAAGTTAAAATAAAATTTGTATTAATTTAAAACAAGACAAATCATACTTAATATATTGATTATGAAATTATAAATAAAAAATATATACAATTTATTAATTTTCATTTCCCGCCCCCTATTTCGTTTCCCACCCTCCCTGATTATCCCCCCCCCCCTCTTTTTTTGACTACGTTAAAATTCCACCTCTTCGATTCAAACTCAGAGAACGACCAAGAATGGTGGTGTTGCAAGTCACACGAGAGATGAGAGAGCAGATGTTGCGATTAGGGCAGCAAATCGAGAGATGAGAGAAGCTGTGGTGTGGTGGCGATTAGGGTAAAATCGAGAGTGAGAGGAGGAAGGCGACGGTAGTGGAAAGTGGTGATGGTGGTAGCTGTTGCCGGCGGTGATGAGTCGAGAAGAAGAGCACTCAGGTAGGTTCATATACGATTCTGTTGATTCACAAAGGCATAGACCCTGACTCTCGTCACAAACTTCTCGATGTGAGGTACAATACGAAACCCAACAAAAATTTGAAGTTATTTGAGTATGATTTGCTGTTTTGCTTTGTGATTTTTTGCTACTGATGTTTTACTACAGTAGGCATGGCAGGAGTATGAGCCAAGCATTAATAATTGAAGGTAATAACACAGCTCCTTTCTCCCTTGTATGTGTTTATTGTTTTGTTTCACCGTATTCTGTTTACGCTTTTTGATTATTGATGAACGTTCTCTGTTTTCTTCGTTGTTGATCGTTGGGCCAAATTGATCACTGAATCGTTTTTTTGCTTTTTGAATCCCATCGATTTAGGTATTTTTTAGTAGCGTCTACCATCGGTTTGATTTGGTACAAAATTTACTGAATTTGGTGAAATTGTGTAATAATGTTCTTTATATAAGATCGATTGATGTTAATGGCTTTTCGTTTGTAGGGTTTTAAGTATCATCAGACATGAATCCTGACAAATTCACACACAAGATAAGGCTTTGTTTGCCTTGTTTTGTTGCTCAAGTAGAAAGTTATAGATAATATTTAATGAGAGAATGTAAATAAAAGGCTAGAGGAGAATAAAAGCTTTGTACAATTTGCCCTGTCATAAGTGAGAAAACATAACTAAGCCATATGTTTTCATAGTATGTATCAGTTTATAATTGGCATATTGTTATTATGCTTTTAGTTAGACAATATCCTAGTATATCTTGACTAATATAATTAGAGAGTCGTGATATCTCTTTCTTGACGTAGACTCTGCTCATGTCTAACATAAACTTTGATGGATCATTTTTGAGTCAAATGTCATATGCTTTTCGGTTGACTTTCTTATTTCTGTTTCTGTAGTCTCAATCTTACATTGATACAGGTAATGTAACATCTCTGCTGGTACATTGGGGGCTGTGGGTTATGGATACATGTGGTGGAAGGTGTGATTAGTTTTGACTTGCTGCTGCTCTTTTAAATTTTTGCATATCAATACAATTCGTTACTTTTGAATTGTTGTACACTTGGTCTTGATAATCTCAGGACTCAGATGCTCATGCTCTTGATCTCTTGCACCAACTCACACACACAAATGGTTTCAATTCATTTGTGAAGATTGACGCTCTGTCTCAAATTGTCTTTTAGGGTCTTTCATTTTCAGACCTCATGTATGTGATAAAGCGTAACATGGCAAATGCGGTTTCAAACTTGAAAAATTATCTGGAACAAGTTTCAGATGCTCTCGCTGTAAGTTCCTATTATAGAGACAACTCTTTTTATCATCGATTCAGAGTTCCTTTATATCTGATCAGTTTTAAATGTTTGTATTTCTAGCAACTCCCTTTTTATAGTATTTCTATTTAAAGAATTGTTGCTTTAACATGCATGGTTAATAGTCTGTTATAAGTATAACTTCTTTTACTTTTTTTTGGTGTTCTCTTTAATCAGGCAGCAAAGAAGCATTTAACCCAGAGGTTTGAGAATTTGGATGGGAAACTAGACGAGCAAATGGAAATATCGAAATTAATTAAAAATGAGGTATATTTCGTAGGCACAAATTTTATACTGGATTTTCTTTTGCCATTTGTTGACATCAACATATCTAAATAAGTAAAAGAGATTTGTTAATCTTGTGAAACAAGTGACTGAGGTTCGTGATGATCTTTCCCAAATTGGCTATCACTTGGATTCACTGAATAATATGGTTTCTGGTTTGGTGAGTTTTCTTCCATGTGTTTTTTGGGACTTAGCAGATAAGACTTTGTTTGCCTTGTTTTGTTGCTCAAGGATAAGGTAATATTATTATTTTTCTAACAATAAATTAACATTAATTCATTCTCCACAACCAACTACTAACATTCATTCATTTTCTTAGCTTGCTAATAAAGCGGTAAAGATCGATGGATATAAGGATGTCCCTATGGAGAACGAGGCGGCTATTGTAAGTGTATACATATCAGAGAATCTGGGCAATCTATACCCCCATAAAACCAATCTCACTCCCAGCATCAGTTCTTGGGTCTGTCCTTATGTTGGTGTTCTTCTATCTCAAAAGTAAAATTGTTCAATGATCTTGTCTTCTCCTAATTAGTGTTTAGTAGTATTAGTCAAGTAATCTTAATTAGTGAACTTCACTTAGTGAACTTCACTCAGGTTAGCAGTTGTAGCAATGGCTGGACTAGCAGCAGAAGGTCTAAAATACCATAAAGTGATTGGAAAGTATGTAACAGCATGCCATCCTTCATCATGCTTGTATTGAATATATATATTTATGGTTCTAGAAGGAGATACGGAAATATGGTTCATATTTCATAATCATGCAGCCATTTAAGTTTGGTTTAATTCTTACAGGCATTCGTAACAACTATGTAATTTCCAAAAGGCATTTGGCCTAGTGGTATCTGGTGCACCGGTTGTGTCTCTTTAGAAAGGAACTACCTTAAATGCTACCATGGATCACGTAACGGTTCTTCCCAGGTTCTTGCATTCAATTGCTAACAAGTGGACACTAGGAGGTAACTGCCCTGCCTAATATTACTTGTGAACTTTTAATGTAACTTGAAGGAATTGAGCCGTTTGTTGATTGATCTTTGGTTTTTCTCTTTTAGCTTTTGCTGAGCTTCTTGACAACTTCTTATACGAGGATGAGAGGTCCGGCGAAGGGAACCTCTGTGCCCGTTGATGATTTGCGGCGAAAACTTGTCGAACGTGACGGGAGATTCGCTTACTAAAAGAGGCACAAGATGAAGCAAAAAAGGAAACCGCCGAACAAAAAAAGATGATATTATCTTTGATGCAAATTTGCGGTGTTGCTAGCGATGCAAACTCCAACTCAACAACCTCGACAAGCAAGGCTTTAGGTTAATTTTTATTTTTATGTTTTCATACTTGTTGCCGACTTTTGGACTTGTTTAGGAAAAACATTATCGTTCAATTATAGAATTTATTTGTTTTATTTGGTTATTGGAGTTGTTTGTCGATTCACACGAGTTTGTTTGTTTATAGGAGCTTGTAGAAAACATGTGAGTAAAAAAATGCATTATTGTGCACAAAATGTGCAATAATATTTTTTTTATATAAAACATCTTAGGCAACATATGCAAATAGTATATGTTGTCTAAGTTGATATCTTAGGCAACATACGCAAATAGTATATGTTTTCTAAGTTGATATCTTAGGCAACATTTGCATAAATCTAATGTTGCCTTAGTGTTTGTTTGGTGCAACATATGCTTTTCTCATAGGCAACATAACCAATTGTGTGTTGCTTAAGAAGTCCGCTTAGGCAACATATGTTGTTTGCTTATGTTGCCTAAGTTCTTATGCAACATTGAGAAGGCAACAAGGCTTAGGCAACATAGACATGTTGCCTAAGCCTTAGGCAACACATAAACCCATCTTAAGCAACATTTTTCATTTGTTGCCTAAGTGAGATTTGGTGTAGTGATAGACATATTTTTAACTTCAAGATAATATTCCCTATTTGTGGAATTTTTGTTTTCTTTTTATCAATTATTGTATGTGTCACAAAATTATTCAACAACTATTAAACATCAAATAATTAACTTAAAACACAAATTTGATCATCGCGCAACGGACGAGCTAAAGACTAGTATATATATAACCAACAACAATAATATAGTGTGAATATATATATATAATTACAAATAATTTAATATTTGGAAATAAGTATATTATGTTATGAATTAATTAATTAAGATTACCACTTGATTAGCAATAGATTAAGAGAAATATGGGGAAAGAAAGGGAGAAACTTGGAGAGTGAAATACTTATGCAAGTATATTCAAGTGTGTTTTTACATTTACATAATGGAGGTATTTATATTACATAATCTTCTATTCATCTACATGGTTTATTATTCATCAACATGGTTGTGGATTTGACATGAAGGTTGAAATTTTCATCCATAAGTTATCCAAGTTAAATCCTTCACTCAACATATTCATATTTACAATACTCCCCCTTGGATGACAATTTCAAAACAAAATTCAACCATTAAGTACTGCCTCATTAAAAACCTTGCTAAAGAAAACCCAGTGGGAAAAAAACTTTAGCCAAGGGAAAAAGAGTGCAGCTGGTAGTTGACTCCCCCTGATGTTGACATCCATGAATCATCACATGTTATGCACATGTCGCATACCGATACCGTGAACGTGTTTTCTGAAAATTGCAGTAGGAAGCGCCTTTGTGAAAAGATCTGTTGCGTTGCTGCTCGATTGAATATATTTCATTTCAATCTGATTATCTTTTATTAGATCTTGAGTGTATGAGAAGAACCTTGGAGGTATATGTTTTGTCCTGTCACTCTTGATGTATCCTCCTTTCATTTGTGTGGTACATGTGGCATTATCTTCATAAATTAAATTAGAATTTTGCCTTTCTCTAGTCTGCACGAAGTCAGAATGAGTTGTGTCATTGACCTCAACCAAACGCACTCTCTACTAGCTTCATAAAGTGCAATAACTTCGGCATGGTTTGAGGATGTGGCAACAAGTGTTTGTTTCTGAGAGCGCCAGGAAACAGCAGTACTTCCGTTCATGAATACGTATACAGTTTGAGATCTAGCTTTATGAGGATCAGACAAATAACCTGCATCTGCATAACCAATCAAACCTTCTTTTGAATTGTTAGAATAAAATAGACCTAAATCAACAGTTCCTCGAAGGTATCGGAATATGTGTTTGATTCCGTTCCAATGTCTCTTTGTGGGAGATGAACTGAATCTTGCTAACAAATTCACTGCAAAAGAAATGTCAGGTCTAGTACAGTTAGTAAGATACATAAGAGCTCCAATTGCACTAAGATATGGTACTTCTGGACCAAGAACTTCTTCATGTTCTTCACAAGGGCGAAATGGATCATTGTCGATATTAAGTGATCTAACGACCATTGGAGTGCTTAAAGGATTTGCTTTGTCCATATTGAAACGTTTTAAGATCTTTTCAACATAATTGGATTGATGTACAAGTATTCCGTTATGCATGTGCTCAATCTGTAAACCAAGACAGTATTTGGTTTTTCCTAGATCTTTCATTTCAAATTCTTCCTTCAAAAGCACAATCACTTCTTGGATCTCCTTATTTGTCCCAATGATTATCAGATCATCAACATAGACAGCTATTATTACATATCCAGATGTTGTTTTCTTAATAAAGACACATGGGCAAATAAGATTATTTGTATAGCCTTTACTTACCAAGTAATCGCTTAAACGATTATACCACATGCGTCCAGATTGTTTTAACCCATATAAAGATCTTTGTAACTTGATAGAATACATTTCTTTGGGTTTTGTACTTAATGCTTCAGGAATTTTAAATCCTTCAGGGATTTTCATATAGATATCACTGTCAAGTGACCCATACAAGTATGCTGTAACAACATCCATAAGACGCATCTCTAAATTTTCAGAGACTGCTAGGCTGATTAAATACCTAAAAGTAATTGCATCCATAACAGGTGAATATGTTTCTTCATAATCAATTCCTGGTCGTTGAGAAAAACCTTGAGCCATGAGTCTGGCTTTGTATCTCATAATTTCGTTTTTCTCATTTCTTTTTCGTACGAAAACCCATCTGTTCCCGACAGGTTTCACGGCTTCTGGCGTGAGAACGATAGGTCCAAAAACTTTTCTTTTATTGAGGGAATCTAGTTCAACCTGAATAGCATCTTTCCATTTAACCCAATCTTGTCTGTTTTGACATTCGATGACAGACATTGGTTCAGGATCATCATTTCCAAAAGTATCACATTTAACAGCATAAGAAAATATATCATCGATATTTCTCATTTCATCTTTGCTCCATAACTTTTCCGTATACCCGTAATTGATCGCAACCTCTTTATTAATATCATTCATTTCCTCTTCTGGGGAAATTTTGATATTTTGTACTTCCTTAGGAACACTATGCTCTTTACCATTTGCAATTTCAGTTCCTTTTCTTTTTCGGGGATTTTTATCTTTAGAGCCTAATGGTCTTCCACGCTTCAGGCGTGCTTTAGACTCTTCCATGGCTTTATCATTTGTTCGTTCAACTGGGACTTCAATCCGAGCTGGAGCATTCACAGCTGGTATATAAGATTTGGTCACTCTTTTTGTATCAGTAAATGCATCTGGTAATTGATTTGCAATTTCTTGTAAATGCATTATCTTTTGCACTTCCATTTCACATTGTTTAGTGCGAGGATCAAGATACAATAATGATGGTTCACACCATGAAACATCCTTTTCCTGGGTTTTCTTCTCTCCCCCTAATGCTGGGAACATAGTCTCGTTAAAATGGCAATCGGCAAAACGTGCTGTAAAAATATCACTCGTTAGTGGTTCAAGATATCTTATGATAGAAGATGTTTCATATCCAACATATATTCCTAACCTTCTTTGAGGACCCATTTTTGTGTGTTGTGATGGTGCAATAGGGACATATACTGCACATCCAAAAATTCTAAGGTGGGAAATATTTGGCTCTTGACGAAAAGCAAGTTGTAGAGGAGTGTATGTATGATATGCACTTGGTCTCATGCGAACTAATGATGCAGCATGTAAAATTGCATGACCCCATATAGAAACTGGAAGTTTTGTTTTCATTATTAATGGTCTAGCTATTAGCTGAAGACGTTTAATTAATGATTCAGCTAAACCATTTTGTGTGTGAATATGCGCAACTGGATGTTCAACAACAATTCCCACAGACATGCAATAGTCATTGAAGGCTTGAGATGTAAATTCACCAGCATTATCAAATCTCACCCTTTTAATAGAATAATCTGGAAAGTGTGCTCTTAATTTAATAATTTGAGCAAGAAACTTTGCAAATGCCACATTACGAGTTGATAAGAGGCAAACATGAGACCATCTACTTGATGCATCTATTAAGACCATGAAGTATCTAAATGGTCCACATGGTGGATGAATTGGTCCACATATATCACCTTGAATTCTTTCAAGAAACATAGGTGATTCCTTTTCAATTTTAGATGGCGAAGGCCTCACAATTAATTTTCCAAGTGAACAAGATGTACATGGAGTAACATTACCTGTTTGAGGGAATTTCTGGTCCTTCAATGGATGTCCATGTGTACTTCCAATTATTATGCGCATCATTGTCGATCCTGGATGGCCTAATATGTCATGCCATAAACTAAATATCGCAGGATCACAACATTTTTCTTTAACTACCATATTTGTTTCAATCATATTTATATATGTATAATGTAAACCAGAATGAATTATTGGTAGTTTCTCTAGTACACGGTTTTTACAAATAATATACATATATTTCTCATTCCCTAAGGTAATTGTTCGAGTATCATATCCATTAAGATATATGTCATTGAAACTTAATAGATTTTTTTTCGATTTTGGAGAAAACAATGCATTATTTATAATGAACTTTGTACCATTCGGTAATAGGAAATGAGCTATTCCTATTCCTTCTATCATGTCTGCAGGACCTGATATAGTGTGTATGATTCCTTTTGTTGGTTTTAATTTAGAAAAATATTTATTAGCTTTCAGGATGGTGTGTGTGGTACCACTATCCGGTATACACAAGTCCCCAACATTTGCTTGATGTCGTGCTCCGATGGAATTCATATCAAACATGAAATGTGAAACAAAAAAAATGTGAGTTTATAATAATAATAATAATAATAATAATAATAATAATAATCGCAATAATAGAACAACGTTATTATAAAAATATTTTATGTGAAAAAGGAAATATATAGTTATGTAAACTTAAAGACATAGTATTTAGAATAAAAGATCATTAAGTTCATATAGTCGAGAAAAAGGGAATACATAGTTACGAAAAGGAAATACATATTTTTAAAATAAAAGACTATCAACATTCATATAACTTAAATGTCGATATCGTTAAGGAAATCAAAAATGTTTAGATCAGTGTTGGACAACTCCAAGTTGTCAATATGGTTTACTTCTTTCTCTTTTCCTTTAAGAGATTCTTTATAGAGCTGACAGAGATGTGGAGGTATACGGCACATCCTTGACCAGTGGTCTGTGCTACCACATCTGTAGCAAGAATCTTCAGGATTCTGAGAATGACTTGTTCCGGCATCATGTTTTATCATCTTGAGCTTATTTTGTGGTTGGGTCTATATCTTTGTGGAGCATGATGGTTATTTGCTCTTTGCCCACGACCACGGTTAAAACTACGACCACAACTGTAAGGGTGGCCTCGGCCAAAATTGTAGTTTCGACCATGAAAATGATTTTGAGCAAAATGACCACGACCACGTCCCCGTCCCCGTCCACGTAAATTATTTCTAGGACTGTAATTATTTATAGCATTTGCTTCAGGAAATGCTAATGAACCTGTTGGACGGGATTGATGATTTTTCATCAAAAGCTCACTGTTCTGTTCAGCAACAAGTAAACATGAATTAAGCTCAGAATATCTTGTGAATCTCTGCATTCGGTATTGTTGTTGCAAAGTAATGTTTGATGCATGGAAAGTGGAGTAGGTTTTCTCCAACATATCCCCATCAGTAACACTTTGTCCACAAAACCGAAGTTGTGAACATATTCTGAACAATGCAGAGCTATAGTCATTCACTTTTTTAAAATCTTGAAATCTTAAAGTTCTCCACTCATCTCTTGCAGCTGGAAGTAAAACTTCCTTTTGATAATCAAATCTATCTTTAAGGTCTTCCCACAAAATGCTTGGATCACTAACATTGAGGTATTCAAATTTTAACATATCGTCAACATTTTTCCGAAGGAAAATGTGGGCCTTTGCTTTGTCTTGCGACGAGCATTCATTGTATTCTTCTAATATTTCTAAAATGCCCATAGATTCAAGGTGCATTTTGACATCCATAATCCTTGACATATAGTTCTTGCCATTCACATCAAGAGCCGCAAACTCAATCTTTGCAAGGTTCGACATATTGTGACTATTAATCAACAAAGAAAAATTAGAATCCATTTATGTCTACAAATATTGAAATACAAAGAATTGGAAGAACCAAAAGTACAAACATGCTTAAGAAAAGATAAAACTCATCAGGTGGAAGATTACTGACAGGAATAATTAGTAATATAAGTAATACAATGACGAGAATTAGGAGGGGATGAAGCATCTTCGGAAAAATCTTCTTGATTATATGAACTTGTAAAATAAGAGTTAAGTGTGTTGAGAAAGAATTTAATGGTTAATTTATAGTGTAAAATGTAGCCGTTGGAGATGTTTATTACCGTTATATATATAGCCGTTGGAGATGATTTTGTAAATAAAAATGATAATTAATACATAAAATCAATAAATATTATAATATCAGTGATGGTAGATATAAGATGTAATTAGTAATATAAAATAAGAAATGTAAATAAATGTTAGTATGCTTAGATAAAATTAGCAAGAGAATAAATATACGCATAAATAAATGTTGAAAGATTAGTATGCCAATAATTTAAGTATGCATAAATAAAAGTTAGTATAAGCATGAAAGCATAAATAAGATTATTATATGCATAAATAAAAGTTAGAAAGGTTAGTAGTCATAATAGAAATATTAGTAGTCATAATATATATAATAAGAAGTCATCAACTTTCATATTGTTTATTTTGGTGTTTTATCTTCTTAACTTATAGGATTAAGGAAATACATACCTTGATTAGAGCTCTCGTGCTGATAACGTGTTATGAATTAATTAAGATTACCACTTGATTAGCAATAGATTAAGAGAAATATGGAGAAAGAAAGGGAGAAACTTGGAGAGTGAAATACTTATGCAAGTATATTCAAGTGGGTTTTCACATTTACATAATGGAGGTATTTATACTACATAATCTTCTATTCATCTACATGGTTTATTATTCGGGAAATTAATTAAAATACCCAAAGTTTGACCAACTGTTACCGAATTACCCAAAAAAATTCATTTTGCAAAAATACCCAAAATACCCGCGATGGATCCCGCGATCGCGGGCTAGGGCTGACGTGGCACGTACTTTGGGTACAAATGCCCCGCGAAGCCCCTCAACTTTGGCCACGGTGCACTTTTGGTCCCTGCCCGCGATCGCAGCCCGCGATGGCCCGCGATGGACCAAAATTTTCACTTTTGGTCCCTGAAAATTTACACTTTTGGTCCCTGAAAATTTACACTTTCAGTCCCTGTACTTAGACGAATCTTGCATGCTTTTACTGTTTTTTTCCACAATTATTGTACTTTGAAGACCGATTTGTGGTTGAAATTCATTTGTATGTTTGAGATTTCATCCATAAATATCAGTAGTATGCAATTCACAATTCACACTTCCTCTTGCTTTCTTTCTTGATTTCTCTCTTGCTTTCTTTCTTTGAATTGATTTCTCTCTTCTCTCATTTCATCCACAAATGGCATCGTCATCAAACCCTAAGTCTACTCCTGAAAAAATGTCACCTCAAATCGAGGTCGCCATAGCAAAAAAGGAAAAGGAGATAGATGAACTAACAGAAGAGTGGAAAAAATTTATGGACAGGAAGGCAGTCCATTTGAGAAAGATCGAAGAGGAAGACAGGGAGATCAAAAGGATGAAAGGGGATATAAAAGCTCGGGAGGCTCGTGTTCGTCGAGAACAAGAAGCAATTCACCATATTCTGCAAGACTTCGCAATTATTCAAGCGAAGGTAAACGAGAAGCAAGCTTGGATTGATGAAACTAAATCAATTTTTAAGTAGGTGGTGGTTATATTTTTTTTTGTTTTGTATTTTTTTTACTGTGTTGTTATTTGTATTTTTTTTACTGTGTTGTTGTTTTGTATTTTTTGTTGTTGTTAATTTCTCTGAAAAGTAGTTTTTAAGCCGCTGAACCACGGTTAGGTTGGATACATCATGCAAGGTCAAGTCAGAGGTTACCTCATTCGTGGGCCTACTTCTCCTGTAGAATATATGACAACCCTCAACTCATTTGCTAAAGTGTGTGCGGGTTGTGGTACACAATGGCCATACGTGGTTGCAAAAGCAGAAGCCGTTGAAGAAGGGTCAGAAAGATTGAAGATGAAGAGCTTGTTGGATGGAATACAAACTAGCTATGTTATCAATGTTCATTTAGAAGCATATGTATGTGTGTGTATATATAATATGAAATGGGGTTTTGACAAGTTGGTATCACTTGACTCATTTAAGAATTGTGAAAATGGGTATTTGACGAATGATGATTCATGTGTGTTTGGAGCTGAAGTGTTTTAAACACACATGAATCATCATTCGCCAAATACCCATTTTCACAATTCTTAAATGAGTCCAGTGATACCAACTTGTCAAAACCCCATTTATAAACAATTCTACCTTCTCCTATTGCCATTCACGATATCTATAAACACATTCAAATAATAATAATTTAAAACGATTTAATGAATTAGTTAATATATGATTATTATGTTAATGCGATAGAGTGTAAAACAAAATTGAAAAAAAATATGAGATGTACCATAAATTAAATAATTAACTGTAATGGTGTAATTTGTTAAAATTAAAACGTATCTAATATGAATATATAAACAGACATGTGTACTCAGAGTTAACATTCACTGCCATGGATGCAAGAACAAGGTCAATAAAATACTAAGAAAAATTGAAGGTCTCCTATTTTCTTTATGTGTGTAAATATATAATACGAATATATATATATATATATCATTTACAAACTAGCTGTGTTATCAATGTTCATTTAGAAGCATATGTATGTGTGTATATATATCATTTACAAATCACTGTTTAGATCAACAGTCTCATATGGGTTTGTTCCATATGGTTCAAGCTGTGACGGGCCCGGGGTGTGACTGACAGAATGTCTCCTTGGCACGGTTGAAGGGGCGGGATTTGGACACTCTCCACGAGTGTGTCCTACGCATTGGCACCGAGTACATCTTCGTTGTATCGAACTTTCACCACGTGATGGACGTCGGTCGTTCTTTCTCGGTCTCCCGGCCCTGTTCTTATCCATTAAAGGTGGATAGCATGGTGGAAGCGGGTCGGGTGGATACACCCATGCTGCAGGGGGTCCAGCTGGGTTTATTACCTCCACGTATGTTTTCCGGTAATATTCAGACGTGAAGAAAGGTACAGCCAAGTCGCTGCAATCTGTACGACCCATATATGTTGCTGCAGCGATGGCATGGCCGCACGGTAACCCAGATTTATCCCATTCGCGACACGAACAAAGGTGGTCTTCCATATTCACAATCGCGTTAATATAGTCATCATGCACCTCGTACTTCCCATACCCGATTGCTCTTACCGGCCATGTCGCCGCACGACGCGCCCTGTACTGAACGATATTCTCCGCCGTTGGTGTGAGTGCATTTTGTATCTTAGCTCCTTTTAGGCGTCGAATTTGGTACCACTCTTGTTGAAAGGCCCGAAAGTAGTCCATAAGATTAACAATCGGACATCTACGCGCAAAACGGGAGAGTGCATTCACAGACTCTGCACTATTCGAGGTCAGAATGTCATACCGTTGTCCAGGAAAATGGGCCGCGGACCACCTCTCCGGTCCAGCATCGTCAAAGACTTTGGCTGCTTCCTTGACACTGTATCGTAGCATATTCATGTACTTGTTAAACTCCCGATCCGTATATGCTCTGCATGCCGCCCAATAGACATCCTTGTAGGTGGTAATACGTTTGTCCTTGGATTTGGCGTTCATCTCCAAATGTCGACAACATATGGCGTGAGGGGCGTTTGGGTACATGGCAGAGATTGCGGCGCTTATGGAAGGAGCCCTGTCAGACATAAACACCAACCCTTGCGGGTCTTCGATAGCTTGTCTCAACATGGACAGAAACCAAGTCCACTCGTCCCCGATTTCGGACTTGCCTACGCCGAAAGCTACCGGAACGATGGAGTTATCCCCGTCCATGGCAACCGCCAGGAACATCATACCCAAGTAACGGCCCTTTAAATGGGCTGCGTCTATTATCAGGACACGACGTAGATTTTCCAGAAATGTGCGGATCTGTAAAAACATAGGTTAAAATGTTATAGTTTATAATGTGTAAATGTTATAGTTTATAATGTGTAAACATATGACGTGTTAAAATACGTACCGCGGGTCCAAGGGCCACGAAGCACATCTCAAACCGTCCACGTGAATCGGTCCGTAGCTGCGTGACAGTACCAGGGTTCTGCGGCTGCAAATTATATAAATATGTCGGGAGTCGTTCATACGAATCCTCGAACGTGCCTCTCACCATAAACAGTGCATGGCATCGCGCACGCCACGCTTGGTGGTAATCAATCGTGACGCCGAACTGCCGGTGAACGTCGTGGACGATGTCTTTTGGACGCAATGACCTGCTAACATCAAGAAATTTGTTTTTCAGGATCGCACCCAAAGTCTTTTTGCCGGCTTGTTTATGGCGGGGATTAAGTTGCGTCCTCGTACAAGTGTGTACGTCGTGCAACTTTCTAATCATTATCGCCCCTCCTTTGGGACCCGTGTGAATCACGTACAACCTCCACTCACACTTTTCTCTAGCACATTCAACTACGTATTTGCTTTTGTCAGATGCCCGCACGCGACTTTGGAAACCCTCTTCCAAGAACTTGAGTCCGATCTGACTTGCTAAGAGATCCTTCGAATCGAATATCTAACCTGCTGTTAAACTTTCACTGCGAATATAAGGTGTAGGTTCGTAGCTTTGTGTCTGGGTATGGGAGTCTGGAAGAATAGGGGGCATATCAAAAAAGTCATTTATCTGACTACATGATTTTCTACTAGGGGTATATTCTTCGTGATCATCATTATCGGTGTCTGATCTGTCTATTTCAGAATTACCCGTTCTGAAAACGTGGGTTTCGTCATCAGCAACTCCAGCAGTACGCCATTCGTGTGGTTGTGGTGGTTGTTGTTGTTGAGAATCAGGCTGCTCTATTTGTTGAGAATCAGGATGCTCTATTTGTTGAGAATCACCCTCCTCGTCACCGTCGTCGTCACCGTCGTCGTCACCGTCGGATACGCCGAGATACACAAAGAGTAATGGGGGTCTTTCTGAATCGACTGCAAGGTGCAAAAAAGTAAAGATATCCCCATCGTTGGATAAATCCACAAATGACCCATCGCCATTTTTAAATACTAACTTGCAAATATCAGAAGAGTTGATTCCACATTTTTGCATGGCGTATGCAACAAACTTCTGATAAGTGTAGTTTACTGACACTTTTACACCATGCTTAGATTTATAAGCAAAATTCCACTCATTGTTATCTTGCACCCATTCACCATCAAAACAGAAATATAGCTTAGCTTTTACAACAGATGAACTCATTTTTTCAGTAGTATCTCAAACACAAACAATGAAATCGTTGTGTGGGGATTATGGCTTGAATTTTACGTCTATTTATCAATGAAACAACCAACATATCAGAAAACCAATCTCTCATTTCATCTACAAACTGGTATTCCAAAAACATTGATTTAACATTGATTGAAACATGCAAATGAATTTCAACCACAAATCGGTCTTTAAATTGCAATAATTGTGGAAAAAAACAGTAAAAGCATGCAAAATTCGTCTAAGTATAGGGGCTGAAAGTGTAAATTTTCAGGGACCAAAGGTGTAAAATTTCAGGGACCAAAAGTGTAATTTTTTGGGCCATCGCGGGCAGGGACTAAAAGTGCACCGCGGCCAAAGTTGAGGGGCTTCGCGGGGCATTTGGCCCCAAAATACGTGCCACGTCAGCGTATCCCGCGATCGCGGGACCCCATCGCGGGTATTTTGGGCATTTTTGCAAAGTTGAAAAATTTTAGGGTATTTTGGTAACAGTTGGTTTGATTTGGGGTATTTTAATTAATTTCCCTTATTATTCATCAACATGGTTTATTATTCATCAACATGGTTGTGGATTTGACGTGAAAGTTGAAATTTTCATCCACAAGTTATCCAAGTTAAATCCTTCACTCAACATATTCATATTTACAATATATTATTAGTTGTTTTTTTATCTTTAGCTTTTTGTCTCAACATGACATCATATCCTGAAATTGATCTTCCACTGAGATTGCATGTTTCCAATCACTATCATAAGGGCATTAACAATGGTAAAACTTTATAAAAGACTTGAAAAAAATATAAAAAATATAAAAAATATGTTGGTCCCACCAATATATACTCTCTCTCTTTCTTGCCTCTCACATTCATTATTTCAAAGACTTGAGGAACATCAAGCCTTTGATGAGTAAAGTCATTTTCAAGCCTTTGTCTCCAATGGCCAAGTCATCTTCAAGTCTTAATCAAGCTTTCTTCAAATACCATTAGAGATGCATGCATGGTTTAGGCCCCATGACCTAATCAGTTCTACATTTTCATCCAACATTGGTTTTGAATCGGTTATTGCAATGTCCGATCCAAACCGGTTAGTTGTCCGATCAAAAAGGTACGGATTTAAAAAATTAAACAGAAGAATTGATGGCGTATTAACAAAAATAAAGATGATATTTCATTAATATTTTCAGGTTATTAGGTAAATCAGATACATAAATATTGAGGTGTCACATATTATATATATGAAAATGAAAGCTTTGTAATTATATAAATTATGATAGAAATCAGGATGAAGGAATAAACTAATATATATATATATATATATATATATATATATATATATATATATATATATATGTATAATAGATTGGTCCTATTAACTTGTAGACAATGCATCCCCATCCAACAAATCCTACACCTTTACAAGCAAACTCAGAAAAAGAGAACAATTAAGTTTGAATAAAATTAGTTAGGAACAACTTTAAAAATATAATTCACTCAAAAAGAGGCACATTTTGATTCTTGTTATTAAACTTGATATTTTTTTTTATAAAGTTAAACTTGTCTAGAGACGGTCATACTTACTGCTCTTTGGTGTATTTGGTGTCACAGGAATGGGACGTTGTTTAGAACATCCAAGTCCAGGAAGACGGTGTTGTGAAATAATATTGTAACTCATTCGTACTATTGGATTACTGGTAGAAGTAGTAAGGTTAAGATTAATTGAGTGGAGTGGTTACAAAACCTGTACACATTGAAAATGATCATTTCAGTATTTTAAATTTAAACATCATTATAGGTAAAGTGGAATCAATTACTTCAACAAATTCTAAAAAACAAAACAAAAAGCATGGTCAATAACAATAAACAACAAGAAAAATTGCAAAGACTTAACACAAGGAGAAGCATTCAACGTTACAAAAGCAATTAATGGAATCATTTAAAGCTAAGTAATTGAAAGTGCCAAGTAAAGTTAAGAGACAAAAATCCAAGGTGAAGAATGCAATGTTCTTTTTTGACGCTCAAATTTATAAGACTAACCATTCTTCCTACTATTTATATTCAAAAGTGTCTCACATATATATAGGGTTTCCGGTTCGTCTCGATAAAAAATGGAAGTAATAGGCTATGATTTTACACAGATAAACAAATAATGAATCAATCAGTAGGTAGTTCTTGATGAGAAATGAATCTGGTATAGGTTATGGTTTAGCACACATATATAAACACACACCACTGCAATGAATGGATTCTCGATAGTATATCGCTAGGTCTCCATGGGTTCTCGGTTGGTATCGATGGGTGTTGGGTTACGGTGATAAAGAACGCGGTGCCTTACGGCGTTGAAGAAGGTGGTCGAGGTACGGACTTACGATGTCGAGATGTTATACCTACTTGAACGTACTGTTACGTACATAATTCACAACCAATATAATACATATATCGCGTTTCACGTAAAAAACAGTTAAAACGAAAAAAAAACTATATGGAGATGAATGTCATATCGAAAAGCATGAAATTCTTATTTTTTTGATGTAATTTATTTGATAAAAATATTATAATCTTTAAGATAATTTATTTTAAACTTTAAAAGGGTAAAAAAAATTAATTTAAAAATAAAATAAAAAGTCAAATAAGGAGACGTAAAATTGAAATTAACTCTTTTTTATTCCTAATCAGCTTAATTAATAATTTTAACTAAAAACTCTATTTAATGTGAGTTGTGAGATCAAAAAAAGACGGAGGTCAAGATCAATCATCGTGTTCACAATGAAAATAAAGTTTGCAATTGAAATTTCCTCTATATATGTGTGTGTGTGTGTGTGTGTGTGGAGAGAGAGAGAAAGAGAGTGTGAGAGAGAGAGAGATGAAGGATAAAATGATAAGATAGTCAATTTACGAGAATACGAATACGACCAAATCACATATTATTCTATAGTAAATCAGATGTGATTTATAACGAAAGTTATGGTGAGAAGGGATCTCCACCCTTGGATGCACATTAGGATGACATGCACCAACATAAGATGCATCGAGATTTACATGATCCATTCTCTATCAAGCCCGATTCATAGGTGGATTTGAGATTAAAAGTGTTCAAGAGTCCAGATCTCTTCTTATCTTCTCACTTTAACTCTTCTTCTCACACTCCTTCGCTTATATATATATATATATATATAAGGTCAGGTTAAGGGGAAAACCTCAAAAAACAGAAAACTGAGGAACACTCTTGTAGCACAAATGCATAATGCACAAGTGCATATAAACAAAAAAAACAACTTAATTTACATGTATGCACAAATGCATACCGTGAAAGGTTACCAGGGTGTTCCTTAGTTTTCCATTTTATTAGGTTTTCCCTTTAACCCCCTCTATATATCTATATCTATATATATATATATATATATATATATATATATATAGAGAGAGAGAGAGAGAGAGAGAGAGAGAGACTTAAGATCATGTGAGACCAGCCTATTTCCGTGAGACCGTGAGACCAAAAAATTAACACTAAATCTTCACAGCAAAAGACTGTGAAGGTACTATGATGGTAAACCTTCACAGTGTTTTGCTGTGAAGGTTTGCTATTTTTTTTACCTTCACAATGAATTATTGTGAAGGTTTAGTGTTAATTTATTGGTCTCACGAAAACAAGTTGGTCTCATGTGAACCAACCCTATATATATATATATATATATAGAGAGAGAGAGAGAGAGAGAGGGAGGGAGGTTCAGGAGAAAACCTCAAATAAATGAAAAACTAAAAAACACTTTATCGACTAGATTAGATGATCTGATGGATGTGATTAAACAGGTGGTTACAACAATATTAATTAAATTAAAAAAAACCTCACCCCTCTATTTTTTTATTCGAAAAAAGACGAAAATAAACAAATTTTGAACGAAATAAATTACACCAAATAAACGACTATATTTTTCTCGTTAATTTGACATCCATATTGATATACTTTTTCATCCGTTTTTCGAGGTTTTCTGGTTTTCCATTTATTTAGGGTTTTCCCTTGAACCTGACCCTATATATATATATATATATATATATATATATATATATATATATATATATATATATGGGCTTAATCAAATGAGAACTAGTTAGTTTATGATAACCGTGAGATCCAATATGAACCACTCATTTATTGATATTAATTTTGTTTATTAAATATACATAAAAGGGTAATTTTGTAATTAGGTAATTTAGATTTTTTATATTTAAATAAATCATTAATTGATTGATTCAAATATACGGTTATCATAAACTAACTAAAATTGTGGAGATTGACTTTAATCCCTTATGGAAGTTCCTACTTTTAATCCTTCAACCTCTTTTCCACAATTTTTCAAAATCTCCCATCACCGACACCGCCACCGTCCTCGTCTTCTCCGGCAAGAAGCTTGATTGACGATGAATTTCACCCAATTTATAGTTCGCATGTTCGATTATTTATTTTCTTTGATTTTTTTTTTGATCTAATTGGTATGGCAGGAAGTGCATTTTGGATATTAGCTTCAAAATCGTCGAAGGTTTTAGGCTAATCAGGTAAATTTTGATGAAATTACTTTGAAATTATCTGTTTTTTGTTTCAATGTTGGTTGGCGCACATACATGATATCACGCAAGTTCGATTTTTTAGGGTTTTGTTTTACTATTTTTGGAATTGAGTGTTTGATGGTTTGTCGGTGGGTTTAGAGCAGATGACTTGAAGCTGACTAGGGTTTTTTTGTTTTTAATTTTTCTGTGAATATTTTGTTTTGGATTAACTGCATGACAACTCTTCCAAAGTAATCACAGTGTAACACAGTGGATATCACGGTGTTACATTGTTCATCTTTGTATGTATTTTGGGTATCACATTGGTATCACAGAAGTTCTTGGGTATTACCAAAGTCATGAATGTGATGATGAATTGGATGGCGGTAGGTGTCACAATAGGTATCAAAGTGGTATCACAAAAGTTCTTGGGTATCACAATAGTAACGAACGTGATTATGAAATGGATGGTATTATGCATCACAATGGGTATCACAGTGGTATCACAAAAGTTCTTGGTGTTCGCCGGAATAAGTTGGCCGGAGACCGGAGACGAGAGAGGAGAGAGGAAAGAGGAGAGAGGGTATTTTACAATACCTAAAATGCCCCTTAATTAAAATCTAAAGTAAAAAATACCAAAATTAATAATTTCCTAATTTATAGGTTGATTTGTGGTTGAGATTGGATCTCACGGCTACCACAAACTAACTAGTTCTCCCTTGAATGGCCCCCCTATATATATATATATATAGAGAGAGAGAGAGAGAGAGAGAGAGAGAGGGAGGTTCAGGGGAAAACCTCAAATAAATGGAAAACTAAAAAACACTTTATCAACCGTTAGATCAGATGATCTGATGGATGTGATTATACAGGCGGTTACAACAATATTAATTAAATAAAAAAACCTCACCCCCCCCCCCCTATTTTTTATTCGAAAAAAGACGAAAAATAAACAAAATTCGAACGAAATAAATTACACCAAATAAATGATCATATTTTTCTCGTTAATTTGACATCCATATTGATATACTTTTTCCTCCGTATTTTCGTGGTTTTTCGGTTTTCCGGTTATTTAGGGTTTTCCCTTGAACCTGACTCTATATATATATATATATATATATATATATATATATATATATATATCTTGAGAGGTTCAACAGAGAAGTGCAAATATTTAGAGAAATAGAGAAGTGATCTTGGCCATTTATTCGGTCAAGATCGGCGGCTTTAACCGAGAAGCAGCGGATAAAATCTCGCATAGTCTGCGCGTAGTCTGCACAAGATAGAGGGGTAGTTTCGTAAAAAATACACGGGACGAGTTCATATATGAATCTGTGTGATTCATATATGAACCTTTGTAATTCACATATAAACTCTTTTTAACTAATTCATATATGAACCTTTGTGATGTCCGGGGACGGAATTCTTTTAAGGGGGGAGTGTTGTAACAACCCGAAATTTTAAGTATGTATTGAAAGTTTGGTGGCCGAAGTCTAAAGAATGCAAGTTAGGATAAGGGGCCTTTTGGCAATTATTGGGAAGTATTTAAAGCTCCAATTCCCTAGGGTTTCATTTTTAGAAATCAGTGTTTTGGTCCTTGTGTGTGTTTGGTGGCTAAGAAGAGAAATGAAGAAGAAAGCTAAAGTGGGAAAACTCTTGTTAAGGAAGAAATTGACAAGGTAATCATCTAAGACATCTTATTCTGTTGATTTCAAGTTTCTTATCCTCTGTTGTCTAGGATTTGGGGCTAGAATCAGTAGGGTTTAATGGGTTCTTCACCTAAATAACCCTTATGTTGAGCATTTTGGGTTTTGTTGTATTCATGTCGATTTTGGTGGTTTAAAATGGAATTAATTGAGTGATTATGACTAGTGGATGAACCCTTAGGTTTGTCTAATCGAGCTGTCATCAGAAAACTGAGTTTTAATCAGTTTTGGAGTTGAGGGTTTCGGCCAGTTCGTGGTTTCGGACGAGGGAGTTCTTGTGGTTTCGGTAGTTTCCGGATAGGATGCAGGTTTCCGGATAGTGTTGCCTTCGTAGTTTCCGGACGTATGTCTCCCCGGATAAGAGGTTTCCGGGTGTCAGTATCCGGTAAATAGGTGTGTCCGGAATGTCCTTGTATCCGGAATGTCGGGGTATCCGGAATGTCGGGGTATCCGGGAAGTGGGTCATCCGGACAGTTAGAACATCCGGATTGTGTAATGTCCGGACAATGTCATTTGGTCAGTGGGATTGAACGGTTTAATCTGATATGAATCTATTGCCCTTAGGTGTTCGTTTGGTTTAGCCTGGAGACATTTAAGAAGTGCATTCTACGATTAACCAAAGGTGAGTTCTCTCAACCTTTTTATGACGTACTATGTTTTACTGAATATGGTTCCTTTTTCGAGCATGAACTGATTTATAAAAGTTATGCATGTTTCCATGTTTTGCATGTTTATTCGCAAATGAAGTGAATAGTGCCAAGTCTCAACAGTTGGTTGAGACATTGAATAGTGTCAAGTCTCAACAGTTGGTTGCGACTTGGGGGCCATGTCGCAGTAGTTGGTTGCGACTTGGGGATATCATTTTAGTTAGTTGCAACTTCAGTCGAGGATTTTGGATTATTTGAGATTTTTAGTCTTTAAGAAATATTTGTATTTTAATTGTTCCAGATTTGGTAAACTTTGGGTGAAAGATTGGATTTCTCAAGAAAGGCTTGGAAGTGTTTTTGGATAAGCGATCGAGGTGAGTTTTACTTCAAAATATTTTTAACTGAAATACATATATGTGTGGAATGGATATATGATTAAGGTGTGAATATTATGTGTTTATAATATAGTAAGATATTATATTCATATGTGCATTACACTACACAAGTGTACATTAGTCGGGTTTCGGTGTGCGGACCGATGGGTAGCCGGGTTCCGGTGTGCGGACCGGTGAGTAGTCGGGTTCCGGTGTGCGGACCGGTAACATTGATTATTTATTAGTTGACTTGCTACCAATTAATATGGCCAGTTGTGGAGGAATAAGGTGGGACGAGATGCACGAGTCTTGATGTGGTAATTATATACGTGTGGTATATGTGGTATTTAAATACTTATGGTATATGTGCGTGTTCATACGAAAGGTTTTATATAAACTGTTTTAATACATGGTTTTATATAAATTGGTTTTATAACGATTTTGAAATGACAGGGATTATCTCACTAGACCGTTTGGTCTAACCCTCATTTTCTTTTCAAAAATATGTATTCCAGGTCGAGGATCGTTTATTAGCAAAGGGAAGAATAAAGTGTAGGACGTGGTTGATAGCTGATGAGGATTAGGAATTGAATATGTTTTGTATTGTGTAGTTTCGAGACTTTGGGACTGTACGTGATTTTTATGTATTTCTGTTATGAATGTAATGAAGTTATGCAATATATGTTATTTGAAGCATGATTGGGAAATCGGGTCGTTACAGAAATCGTAAAAAAAAAGATGAAAATTGTTCCTTATGCGTGAGGGAATGATCCTAGAAGGAAATAGTTGGAAATTTTGGTTATGTTTAAGGAATGACATGATGATGATTGTGGGTCGGAGTGGTAGTATGATCATTAGTTGATTTGAAATGTCATGATAGACGTATAAGCCTTTGGTTGGTTGATTAAAATTTTATAAATTTGTTAAGTAATGACGTTCATTTGTTATTACAGGATGTGTTACAATCCTTGGGGAAGTGTTATTGGGATTAACACACTGATTGTTAAGGAATTATTTAAGGTAAATCTAAGTAAGAAATCCGGGATGACGGTATATATATATATGTCTGATTTTATGATCATGGTGGTTAATCGAAAGAATTGTGGAACCCGAGTTTCGGGGTGTTCCTGAATTAATAGATCCGTTTGTAATAGGGAATCCAAAGGGGGTGGATTATTAGAGTAAATAGGGGACGTTACTAAGAAACACACTTTGGGGTCATTGGAAGTTTAAAGAGGATGAGGGTTGTGTTAGTCAAAATGTGGTGGGATAGATGTGAAATCTTTAAAGAATGTGAATTGTTGCTTATGTGTGAAAGAAATGTCTGAGAAGGTAAAAGTTGGAGATTAAAGAATGTGTAGTAACGTCGAACACTGGTCTTGTTTCAAGACGGCTTGGTTGAATGCCTTAAGTTAGGATATTGATGCAACTGATTGGTTATGTAAGTAATGAGAAAGTGTTATCGTCATGTGGAAAGGTCGAGAGAGAGGGGCACGAAATGTTTGGTGGGCAGCGCTCCACGCTAACGTGGGGAGGTGAAGATGGTATGTCGGAATAAGTGAATGAATTGGAAGTAGTAAGCTTGACAGTAATGCCGAGAGGCGCAGTGTTGTGTAGATTGTCACTGGTAAGTGTGCGAACTTTTGGAAAGAGTATTGAGGAATGGAATTGTGTATGATTTTGTGTAGGGAAGAAGTGGATGAGACAACTGAATGAGTAAGTTAGTAACTTTGTGAGAAAGGTTTAAACGAACTGGTCGTGGAGTGATTAAACTAGCGAGAATAGTATGATGTGACCATGGTTACTCCTCCCAGTTGGGTGAGGATAGCCGGAGTTATGTTTTTATGATTGAACAAACGTGGCAGTCAACGAGAAATGGTCGTGTTTCAGGATAGATTTAATTCGAGTAGGTGGACACTTCGGCAATGGGTTGGAGGCTCCTACTCTTAGTTACGTATAAGTATGGAGTGGTGTAGTGTTAAGGATATGTGTAATGGTTGACGAACCTTGGTCTAGGTGATCCAAGAAGGAGAAATATTATCTGCATAGACGATTGTTGGGTGGTACAGGGTTGAGAGTTATGATACGATGAAGGAACTCTGGGTGGTGAGTTGTCGAGGTGTACAGGGTTGGCCAGGTGCCAAGCTGTCAAGTGGGTGTTTGTCTCTTGGTAACTGAACCTCTTGTGGTGGCGGAGGATTTAGCCAAGTTCCTTCTTAAAGGAAGTATAGATGCTTGAGAAGCCTTAGTTAATCTTCTGTTGTCAAGACCGATCGAGTAGGAACAACAGCCTACGAGTTAGAAGTACCGTAAGAACTGAAGGAAGTGCACACAAGGTTTATTGTTTCGAATTTAATGAGGTGGTTGACTGAGTCAGAAGTGGTTTTACCTTGGGGGAAGTGTCAGTTTTGGTGTGGGCGAGATACCCGCATCTTTTCCCAATAAGGAATTCCGGGGACGGAATTCTTTTAAGGGGGGAGTGTTGTAACAACCCGAAATTTTAAGTATGTATTGAACGTTTGGTGGCCGAAGTCTAAAGAATGCAAGTTAGGATAAGGGGCCTTTTGGCAATTATTGGGAAGTATTTAAAGCTCCAATTCCCTAGGGTTTCATTTTTAGAAATCAGTGTTTTGGTCCTTGTGTGTGTTTGGTGGCTAAGAAGAGAAAGGAAGAAGAAAACTAAAGTGGGAAAACTCTTGTTAAGGAAGAAATTGCCAAGGTAATCATCTAAGACATCTTA
Organism: Saussurea involucrata; assembly: GCA_033807775.1. Classification (NCBI taxonomy): domain Eukaryota; kingdom Viridiplantae; phylum Streptophyta; class Magnoliopsida; order Asterales; family Asteraceae; genus Saussurea; species Saussurea involucrata. Next base: position 107,460,101 of record CM066320.1, on the reverse strand, counting down.
TTCTGTTGATTTCAAGTTTCTTATCCTCTGTTGTCTAGGATTTGGGGCTAGAATCAGTAGGGTTTAATGGGTTCTTCACCTAAATAACCCTTATGTTGAGCATTTTGGGTTTTGTTGTCTTCATGTCGATTTTAGTGGTTTAAAATGGAATTAATTGAGTGATTATGACTAGTGGATGAACCCTTAGGTTTGTCTAATCGAGCTGTCATCAGAAAACTGAGTTTTAATCAGTTTTGGAGTTGAGGGTTTCGGCCAGTTCATGGTTTCTGGACGAGGGAGTTCTTATGGTTTCGGTAGTTTCCGGATAGGATGCAGGTTTCCGGATAGTGTTTCCTTCGTAGTTTCCGGACGTATGTCTCCCCGGATAAGAGGTTTCTGGGTGTCAGTATCCGGTAAACAGGTGTGTCCGGAAGGTCCTTGTATCCGGAATGTCGGGGTATCCGAAATGTCGGGGTATCCGGGAAGTGGGTCATCCGGATAGTTAGAACATCCGGATTGTGTAATGTCCGGACAATGTCATTTGGTCAGTGGGATTGAACGGTTTAATCTGATATGAATCTATTGCCCTTAGGTGTTCGTTTGGTTTAGCCTGGAGACATTTAAGAAGTGCATTCTACGATTAACCAAAGGTGAGTTCTCTCAACCTTTTTATGACGTACTATGTTTTACTGAATATGGTTCCTTTTTCGAGCATGAACTGATTTATAAAAGTTATGCATGTTTCCATGTTTTGCATGTTTATTCGCAAATGAAGTGATGTTTAAGGTTTTCATGAATATGTTTTCAAATGTATGTGTATGCTATGTGGAGTCGGTTGCACAGTGGGGTCAGGGTACCTTGGGATTTCTAATCCCTTGGGCATATGGAGGTTAGCTTGTAGGTTGGAATTCGTTTCCTCCTACATGAAGGAACAGGAGGTCCACTTGGATTCCGGTGTAGACGAGAGGGTGTCCGTTAGGCCCCGATCGGAGTAGCTTATGCGATCCCTGAACCCTGTGTTGAACCTTGGATGATGTTTATGAGAAAGATGTGAATGTATTTTCAATGAAATGACTTTATACTGTGATAAATGTTTTATGGAGGGAATTCACTAGACCTTTTGGTCTAACCCTCGCTTTTCAAACTAAACCATTTTCAGGTATGCACGTAGTAAGAAGCTCAAGTAAGTGAGCAAGAACAAGATAGAGTACAGTTGCAGCATAGAGGCAGTGCAAGTGCCACCCGTAGAAACTAGAATATTCTCAGTTGTGTATAGGTTGTTTCCGCCAACCTTAGTTTATGATTAATGTAATGTAATGTTGGGACCTAGTTTTATTGTAAAGAGTATGATTTATTGCTATGTTTGTCCTGTGGATTTTTGGGATGTTACAAATGGTATCAGAGCCACAGTTTAAGGGATTTAGGTGATCGGACGGGCCTAAACTTAAACTTGAAAGTAGAAATCACAACTGAGAATCAGGAAATGCATTAGGAGGGCACTATTGTTGATATGGTAAATGCGTTAGGAGGGCACTATAGTAGATATAGGACTAATAAGGTACTGAGGACTGTCATGTAAGGTAAGTTTGAGATTCCACCTGGCCAGTGTAATTGCAAACTTACAGGTACATGTATGTGCTTAACCTGCCTTATTAACCTGCCTTATTATTCCGAAGTGGTTGTCAGAAGCTAGTGGTTATGTCGTGTTCCAGTACTTTAGAATGTCAGCAAGATCCCTGAGGGGTAGATTGAGACCCTTTGTTGGGGAAGTTTCATGAGAAGTCACTTATGATGTGATGTATGTATACATCATAGAGAAGAAATGTTGTATAGAGTGTTATGAGTTGTTTAGAGATAGCTCTTCGTGAATTCGGAGAGGATGAATGTTTGAGTTTGAGTAAGACTCATGTTTCGGGAGAGTCCCAGTTCTAGAAATCATGGGATAGGTCAGTCAGGATGGTAAGGAAAGACTGTGTCGAAATCTTGAAAGTGTCAATGGAGCTTTGACTTCTTAATCGAGATTTTCAATGGCAGGGTAAATGAAATAAGATACCCATAGTGAATTGAAGCATGTAGAAGTAGAAAGTGAGATAGTCGATCAAGGCGAAAATAGTATGAAATGGTTGAGTAAGTGAGATGTGGAAAGCGTGTTCAACAAGTTATTGCATGACCGAGAGGGCGATCATTGGTCGTAGTTGGAGTGTCAAGGATAAGTTGCGTAAGTAAAGCGGTTGACCTTGTTAGAGTGAGTAGCCTTCTTTTGCAAATAGAGTCTCATGCATGGCGTTCTTTTATGTAACATGAAATTTTCACGATTTAAAATAAAAACGTAAATGTCAACTTTGAGCAAAATGAGTCAGCTTGTACGAGTGCACGCTTAAAGAAAAAGCGATTTCAGTTACGTCGCACATTGAAATTTTGAGCTTAACGATTTGCAAAGTATTTCACACTTTTAGTGATAAGTTAAATTTTTACAAAAAGGTCAAGAAAATGGTTACCTGCAATTCATTTATAACCAAAATGCTTATTGATCTATTGATATCATACAAATGAGTGTGAGAACCGACTGGCTTAATTTGTGTTGGTAATTCTTTCAGAATTGTGTCATGTGAAAAGATTTTCATGCAATATATTACTGTCGTAATAACATCGTTCGGATTGAGCAAGAGTGAGGTTCACGGGAAGATGCATGCAAGCGATTCTCGAATCGTTGTGCAGGGCATTGAAGTTATAATAGTAATGGGGTCATGTGTACCCAAGTTGTTTCCAAATGTTGTTTATAAAAAAAAGGATAAAATGTACGAAATGGTTTATTTACCGCGTCGTCATGCATGAAGGCTATGAACTCACTAGGTCATAGAGTATTATATTTAAGCTAAGGAAGGACTCCGAGAGTGAATAGGGGTTGGTCAAATCAGGGGAGGACGTTTGTAGTTGTGATATATGTGTTCAAGAAGAGACTCGGACAGTGGAAGAGTCAGAAATGGGATGATAGTATCGGTTGTATGAGGGTTTGCACCCTTGTTCGGTAACTACAAGTACGGTTGTCTAGGGACAGGTGTGTCCGGAGGAAGGACTTGAAGCCTTCAAGGTGATGGTGTAGCAACTCGTTTTTGAGTAGTGTGGTGAGAAAGAATGAAGTGTCCATGGCGTGGGGATATGAGTTTCGAAGGGAGCTGGTAATATTGATGTTACATGAGTAAGTTTCGAAATAGGGGCGACGGACTATAAAGTTAACTATGATGTATAGGGAGGAATAGGTCCCGTAAGGAACTCATGTTAAAGGATAGGTTAAGGAAGTAGTTAAGAGTTGTCTTTGGTTGTTGAAGTCGGCAACGGTGTATGTTGGCCGAGGCCGAAGACTCAAACCAGATGAGTGTAAGTTGATAGAATATCTTGTAGATGTGTTAAATTAGTAAGAGACTGTTATGTTGAATAGGCGTTCTATTTACGAGGTGAGGAGGGTCCGTAGAAGGACAAGATGTGTAACACAAGCGGATTGAGTGTAGACTATACCAGCCAGTAAGAAAATGTGCCGTGTCTAAGAAAGGACTCGGATCATAAAGAGCTAGCTAGGATGTTTGTGTTTGAACTAAGTGTGAACTCGTGAGTCATAGTACAACAAGTTGGGAGAGAACTAAGTAGCGAGACAGACTCGATTGTAGTATACGGGAGAATACGAAGGAAAGGGTGAATTGTGTACGAATGACCATGAGAGACTTGGTCGGTAGTGTGATGATAGGAGTGGTGAATGTACGGACGAATAGTAGCTTCAATTGCCAAGATATATGTGTCAGCCGGTGATGTAGTAAGGCGATGTTAGAAAGATGAAGGATTAGAAGGAAGTCCTTTTGGGATTTCGGGTAGAGTGTACGTTTTGCAATCCCAGTTGTTGAAGTACGTGGTTTGTATGTTGGTGTTTATTTTGACTGTTATCGGAATGGAATGTCGGGGCAGAATTGGGTGATTACCCAGCTGTGAGACCAAGCTTTGTGGTCATGTATGTTGTTAAGTATATTCTTGAAGGCAGAGTAAGTTTAAAGAAGATGATGAATAGATTAGTCAAGCTGTAGTATAGTAGATGAGAAAATGTAATAACCGGGTATATTGGTGGTTTATATAATTTTATAATTTTAGTTTTAAAGTGAATTTGGGGTTAGATTTATGGAGTTATAAGTTAAGGGGTAGATTTAATTTTTATTTAAAAAGCTTGGGGTATGTTTTGACAAGTAAGAGGAGTGTGGGGTTTAGTTGGTAAGTGTGAAGATATTATTCACACAAACCGAACCATTTCCACCTCTTGGGATGAGGTGTCACTCACTTAAGCAATTGAGACATCTTATGTATTTGTGTGTGAGTAAAGAAAAGAAAGAAAACAAAAAGTGTGTGTGTGTGGGTTAGCTACGGCAAAGAGAGAGATTTTGAAAGAGCAAATCTAAGAAGAGGAAGAAGAAAGGTGGATATTAGCAAGCGATTAAATACATCAAGTGAATGGAAGCAAAGGTATATTTCTAGTTAAATTACTCTCTTTATGATTATAAGTTTGCTAGATGAGTTTTAGAAGTGGGTTTTGATGATTATGGATGTTTTTGGAAAACTAAGTTTATGGATAGTTGTTAATTATGGTCTTAAACATATCTGCAAGTTTATAGAAACATTCATGGTATAAAACTAGAGATTTCTGGGTTTTTTACGTTTTCAGTTAGTTGAGACTTTGAATAGTGCCAAGTCTCAACAGTTGGTTGAGACATTGAATAGTGCCAAGTCTCAATAGTTGGTTGAGACATTGAATAGTGCCAAGTCTCAACAGTTGGTTGAGACATTGAATAGTGTCAAGTCTCAACAGTTGGTTGCGACTTAGGGGCCATGTCGCAGTAGTTGGTTGCGACTTGGGGATATCATTTTAGTTAGTTGCGACTTCAGTCGAGGATTTTGGATTATTTGAGATTTTTAGTCTTTAAGAAATATTTGTATTTTAATTGTTCCAGATTTGGTAAACTTTGGGTGAAAGATTGGATTTCTCAAGAAAGGCTTGGAAGTGTTTTTGGATAAGCGATCGAGGTGAGTTTTACTTCAAAATATTTTTAACTGGAATACATATATGTGTAGAATGGATATATGATTAAGGTGTGAATATTATGTGTTTATAATATAGTAAGATATTATATTCATATGTGCATTACACTACACAAGTGTACATTAGTCGGGTTCCGGTGTGCGGACCGATGGGTAGCCGGGTTCCGGTGTGCGGACCGGTGAGTAGCCGGGTTCCGATGTGCGGACCGGTAACGTTGATTATTTATTAGTTGGCTTGCTACCAATTAATATGGCCAGTTGTGGAGAACTAAGGTGGGACGAGATGCACGAGTCTTGATGTGGTAATTATATACGTGTGGTATATGTGGTATTTAAATACTTATGGTATATGTGCGTGTTCATACGAAAGGTTTTATATAAACTGTTTTAATACATGGTTTTATATAAATTGGTTTTATAACGATTTTGAAATGACAGGGATTATCTCACTAGACCGTTTGGTCTAACCCTCATTTTCTTTTCAAAAATATGTATTCCAGGTCGAGGATCGTTTATTAGCAAAGGGAAGAATAAAGTGTAGGACGTGGTTGATAGATGATGAGGATTAGGAATTGAATATGTTTTGTATTGTGTAGTTTCGAGACTTTGGGACCGTACGTGATTTTTATGTATTTCTGTTATGAATGTAATGAAGTTATGCAATATATGTTATTTGAAGCATGATTGGGAAACCGGGTCGTTACAGATGGTATCAGAGCCCTAGTTTAAGGGATTTAGGTATTTGGATTTATACCTAGACTTAAACTGCATGTGAAGTAGGATGTTCCTATTATTTTAGAACCTTGGGATGTTAAGTATAAAAAGGTAGAAGGAACATCGTGTAAGGTAATTTCAAATTACATTTGGCCAGTGTAATTGTGAACTTACAAGTACATGTTTGAACTGGAATACCTTATTATATTGGGTATGTGCTTATGTGTATATTAACCTTGTTGAAATCAACAGAGTGGCAAGTCGGGCGTGACGTATGGATAGAAACGAAGACAGGTATATTTCTATAAACTCTATAAGTGCTAAAGTGCTAATTGACTCCGATGCAATTGATTAAGTGTGACTCCTTAATTGCCGTTTATCTGCATTAGAAAAGTATTTGATAATTGTGTTATAGATATATGAGTTTTAGTTGTTTATGATTAAATAAAATCTTGAAGTATTTCATGGTGAAATCATGAATTAATTATGTTCTTGTATTAGAATTCATAAACTAGAAGTTTGGTATCAAAAATGGAAAAAGGAATGAAACCATTGAAATGGGTTTGAGCTCCATGAATTGATGCTCACAAGGTGATTGATAAAATGTCTTAAAGAAATTAACAATTCTGTTGAGTTTAAGTTTTCTGTTCAGATATACAAAAAAAAACAAACAGAGGTGTAACTGTGTTGTCCGGTACAACCCAGTTTTGGTGGTTTTGTTTATTTAACTTTAATGTTAACCTTTAACTTTGTGTTTAGTTGACTCTTGGATAGAGTATGAATGAGGACTGGAAATACTGTGGACTCAATTTAAGTTCGGGTTTGGGGGAAACATTTGAGGATAAGAGTTAGATAGAATTATCTGGAATTCTTAGCCTGCTAATAAGTCTTATGAGTTCATTTAGTAAAGAGATAGAACCTTAAGAGAGAACTAGGTTGCTGATAACCTAGACTTAAGCTGAGAGAGAATATTTATATTATGTCAATAATGTTATAAGAAATTGATGCTTGAGAGTTTTTCTGGGTATAGAAAAGTGGTTCAAATGAGTTGGGTGTTTACCTAATGCTTCTCCTGGATTAGAGGATTTAAGTTGTTAGATGGATTTATATTATTATGTTATGATTAGTGACGAGAATTTTTTTAATTTTGACGGAGTTGTAATGAATTCTTTTCGGCTTAGTTTTGTAGCGGAATTGTCATGAGATGAATTGGTAATTATATCAGTTAGGTAATGTGAGACAGGTGTTGATGAATTTCATTTGTGGAGCGGTTTAAGTGAATCAAATGTTTAATGATTTGTGTTAGTATTTTTATGCTAAGTCAGCGATGTAAGAAATTGAAGTGATAACAAGTTTGTTATTTAATTAAGAAATGAATTGGTGTTGATATTATTGGATGTAATTTGGTATGAGTTATGGTGGTGAAGTTATTGAGATAATTGAAATGTTGAGATTGTGTTTTGTTTATATTCGAGAAATTAAGTCGCTATTAGACTTTATTTTAAATTTGATGATGATATATTGATTGATGCGAAGAAGACGTAATTTGTTGAGCGCGTCTGAAAGTTATCATAAGGATTTTATGGTATCATTATTAGGGTGTGATATTTTGGTGTGGTATTTGTTCAATTAAGAAATTGGCGTTGTAAGTTAAGGTAGATGTGTAAGTCTTCGACTTCTCATCAAGTTTTGCAGTTATGTTAAGTGATGACATTAGATTGTTATTGCAACTATGTTATGATAGGAGTTATATTTGGAAGGTTCTTGATGGGAAGTCAAAATTGAAAAGTGAAATCAATTAAAGTATCGGGATTTAGAGACAATAATATGTTTATGTTTGGATGAGATTATTTTATTCCGATTGGACATCGGGTAAAGTACGTTAATTCATAGTGTTTATTAACTGTTTTAACTATTTTGAATTGAATTGTTAGAAGTATTCTTGTGAGTATAGAAATAAAAATGGATAGATTAATTTTGTTTAGAGATTCGATATATTCCTTTAGTATAAAAGAATGTAAGTGATTTGGTTAACTATGTTTGGAGATCGAGAAGTGTGTTGTATCTTGAAGCATTTAGTGTTATTTTTATTGTAACTTGTTGATCCAAACCCTCAGTGATTTGATAATGACCCTCTCTTATATACTTAGTGAAAATTGTAAGTAAACAATATGTATCAGAGGTTCACTATCGCTGATAAGTACTAAGATCTTACAGTACCGCTGATAGGAACTCTCGCTCTTTAAAATAAACATTCAGCGAACACTGTTCACGATTAATGCTCTGAGTCTGTTCAGTCATTATGATGATCGCTGATAAGTTAGTTGTTTACTTATGATCCCTGAAGACAAGTTTCACGTCAACAAAGGTTCTACGCTGAAGTCGAAGATCAAGCTCAAGAACCAGCGACAAGTCTCCTAATGAACTGATGCGGATCAGCGAAGACTCAGATTTGTCCACTCAACGTGAAGTATCAAGTACAAGACTTCAGCTATCGCTGAACTTTATCATTCGCTGAATAGAAAATGATAATCGCTGAATCAACGAAAAGCTGATCATGAAGTCCTCCGTACAAAGTACTTTTGTCTTAACCCCCCCTTGCACGACTCCGTACGAAATGTCAGAAAAGAACCTCCGACTGTCTAAAATCGTACAACCACTCTGATACTACACTGTTCATCCATGCGGCTACTAAGGTTGTCAACCAAGGTCAATGACATGCAACCAACCAGCTGATGACACGTGTAAAGTGTATACTGACTTGCATTAAATGCATGCAGTATATAAAGAGATGAACCCACTTCATTTGAAGTAACTTGCTAACTCTGGACAAGTTCAATCTCTTATCTCAAGATAGGTTATTATTAGTAATTTCCTTATCTCTCTTAGTGCAAGAAACCTTAGTGTTCCAACTTGTTTAGATTTAGGTTTATCCTTAATCTTGTTTCTGCAACAAGCTTTAAATTGTTAATGATTTATCAATAAACAATTTAGAAAAGTAAAATCTGTGTGTTTGTATTCAACCCCCCCCCCCCCCCCCTTCTACAAACTTGTATAGGCCTTCGGGACCAACAAGTGGTATCAGAGCAGATTTGTTTAATCTCATAAACAAGATCTAATCTAAGATATTTCTCTTCCTTGCTATTATCTGAAAATGGCCACCAACACAAACACAAATTATATAGACAATGGTTCTCTTGCTAAACCCCCCAGATTTTCCAAAGATAACTTCAACTTATGGAAAAATAGGATGACACTCTTCTTAGAAGGTGTAGACCCTACGATGCCTTACTATCTCGAGAATGGTCCATTTATCCCTGTAAGAATTGATGTTGTTGTTCCAGCCGCTGAGAATAGACCTGCTATTCCAGAAAGGTTGGTACCTAAGGAAATCTTTCAATGGACTGACGAAGATAAGAAGAAAGTGGCTATAGATACAAAAGCCAGATCCATACTATCCATGGCTCTTCCTGACGAAGTCTACCATTCCGTCATGAATCTGAAAACATCAAAAGCCATGTGGGACACAATATGTGTTCAGTATGAAGGAACGTCTGAAGTCCAGGACTCAAGAAAGATCAACCTGGTAAGACAATACGAAAGCTTCATTTCTGGTAAGAATGAATCTCTCTCTGAAGTTCACCAACATTTTAATTGTTTAATTATAGATCTGAAAACTGTTGGTAAGGAATATTCTAACTTTGAAATACTGACAAAGTTTCTAGAATGTTTACCTGAAAGCTGGGACAATTATGCTATGTGTCTCAAGCTGTCAAAGGATCTAAAATCAATGACCCTTTCAACCTTATATGGCACGTTGCTGAATCTTGAGCAATCGAGCCATCTTAAGAAGAATCTTGTAAAAGATTCCAAAAGCACCCCTGTTGCTTTAATCTCAGAGGAACCTTCTACTCAGCGACCCTCGGTCACTATCACTGAGTTAGAGAGTAACTCTGAAAGGTCATCAGATTCTGATTATTCAGATAATGATGAATCTTTGGCTCTCCTAACTAAGAGGTTCAGGAGATTTGCCAAAAAGAAAATGTTTAAAAAGAACAAACCTCTTTCCATAACTGACAAGCCTAGATCATCAGCTTTTGTTGATAAGGCTACTGCTACTTGTTTTAACTGCGAAAAGACAGGACATTTCGCTAACGAATGCAGGTCTAAGAAAGTTTCTAGACCCTCAGCTTTTGCAAAGAAACCCTTTGTTCCAAGGAATAAAGATGACAAATATTCAAAGCTGAAAGAAAAATATGCTAAGCTGAAAAGCTTTAAGAAGAAGAATAAAGGCCTGATGGCTGACTATGATTGGGCTGCTTCTGATGAAGAAGCATCATCATCTGACTCTGAAGATGATGAAGCAAATCTATGTCTCATGGCCAAGATTGAAGAAGAGGAGAAAGCTCAGACATTCCCTCCACTTCAACCTCTGCTATTCAGGTATCACCTTCTTTCTTTACCAATATTGCAAATATTGATGAAGCTGATAGTCTCCGTAAGATCGATCTCTTGACTAGAAGTTTATACGAAGCCATGAACGGCAAACCTGTGGTTGAAAACCAAAACCTTGATCTCGCTGAAAAGCTTAAAAACTGCCACCTTCAAATAGAAAAGCTTTCTAAAATTGAAGAAGATTTTAAAGATCAAGTATATTTAAATCAGCTAGTCAAAATCGAACGAGCAGAAGCTATCGCTGCATTAAAAGCTGAAAAAGCTATTGTTGAAGGATGGTGTAATTCTTCAACAAAGATCACTGAGATAATAAAGTCTCAGATTCCCCTGAGTGATAAACGTGGTTTGGGTTACAAATATGATACTCCAAAACCAACCACTGAGCGTTCAATGCTTAAATTTGGAACGTTCGTATCCTCAGTCGCTGATACTTCATCTTCTCAGTGCTCCTCGTCCATTACACCAATCCCTGAGGAAACTTCTACCTCCTCAAAAGGCAAGGAGAAAATGGTTTATTCAAAACCTACCTCTGTCTCTAAAGACAAAGGTAAAGGAATTGTTATTTACCAGAATCCTCAGAAGGGTACCTTAGTACCAAAGCTGAATGCTTCTAAAGCTTCAGTGGCTCATCCCTCTGGATCAAGGAAGCAGATCTCTGGATCTATTCAGTGATCTACTCCTAGACTCAGATTGGATGTCCTTGGTAAGAAATCTGAAGAACTAAATGTTCGTCCCATTTCTAAAGCCAATAGTTTACTTGGTGCTGGCACTTCTAATTCGAAATTAAAAGCTCAGCATTCAAATGGTCCTAGAACTACTTTTAGTTATAGGAAATGTTATCACTGTGGACTTACCGATCATATTGCTAGTAAGTGTCCCACAACCACCAAAGCTAAAAAGTTAGCTAAGGTGAAGATTGCCCCCAAGGAAAAGAAGACCAACCCTGGTGCAAATCAGGTCAAGGTGAATCCTACCACTGAGGTTAAGAAATTAACCAAAGTGAAGAAAGACAAAGCTGAATCTTCAAATGCTGCGAAGACTGCTGAATCTTCCATTCCAACTACTTCCACTGACAAATGTGTATACATGGTAAAGTGGGTACCCAAGAAAAACTAATCTTCTTTTGTATTGCAGGTTAAGAAGGGTATCTGGTATCTTGATAGCGGATGCTCTAGACACATGACTGGAAAGAAAAGCCTGCTCGCTGAATACAAGGAAGAGAAGGGTCCCTCTGTGACTTTCAGTGGAAATGGAAAAGGACATACCCGAGGGTATGGTGTACTTTCAAATGGTACAACCTCCTTCAGAAGAGTCGCATATGTTGAAGGGCTGAAGCATAATCTTCTAAGCATCAGTCAACTTTGCGACATGGATAACAAAGTAATCTTTACTAAGGAATCGTGCTTTGTCGCTGACAAAAAGGAGAAGATAGCTCTCAGCAGTTATCGTTTGGAAAATGTTTATGTAATAAACATGGACTCAACAACCACTGAGAACTCCTGTTTCTTCTCAAAGGCCTCATCTAATGTCAACTAGCTATGGCATAAGAGGCTATCTCATCTAAATTTCAAGACACTGAACACTCTTTCTTCAAAAGAGTTAGTCACTGGTCTACCTCAGCATTCATACGCCAAAGAGTCTTTATGTTCAGCGTGTGAAAAAGGAAAGCAGACCAAAGCAAGCTTTAAATCAAAGCAAGTTTCTTCAGTGTCATCTCCTCTACAACTACTCCATATGGATTTGTTTGGCCCTGTTAACAAACAATCCATCGCTGGAAAGAAATATACGCTGGTCATAGTTGATGAATTCTCTCGCTTCACTTGGGTAATGTTTCTCCGTTCTAAGAGTGACACCCCTGAAGAACTCATCACCTTTGTTCGGAAGATGGAAACCCTGAACAATCTGACCGTTCGCTCAATAAGGAGTGATCATGGGACTGAATTCAAAAATAGTTCTCTTGATTCCTTCCTTGAGAGTAAGGGTATTTCTCACAACTTCTCTTCAGTGAGAACACTGCAACAAAATGGAGTCGCTGAAAGAAGAAATAGAACAATTATTGAAGCTGCACGTTCAATGCTCAGCGATTCTCACCTGCCTACTCAGTTTTGGGCAGAAGCTGTCGACACTGCTTGTTTTACGCAAAACAGGTCGCTGATAGTTAAAAGATTCAAAAAGACAGCCTATGAACTCTTTCATGGGAGAAAGCCTTCAATCAGCTTTCTTCACATCTTTGGATGTCAGTGTTTCATACTGAACAACAGAGATGCTCTTGGAAAGTTTGATCCTAAGGCTGATGATGGAATCTTTCTTGGATACTCCTCAGTTTCCAAAGCCTTCAGAGTCTTCAATCGTAGAAGACAAACTGTAGAAGAATCTATTCACGTCACGTTTGACGAATCCCGTTCAGCAAACTCTAAACCGTCCGCTGATACTGAAGAACTGAATCAATGGATGTTTTCTCATCTTGGTGATTCAGAAGACATTCCCACTCCTCATGCTCATCCAGTAGAAGATGATAGTCCTATCATTCCAAACTTACAGAATAGTGAAGCTGAAACATCATGGGTCTCAGCTGTTCCAATAAACACTATACCTACCGCTGAACCAAATGCCTCAGACATTCCATCTATCTCTCAGCAATCAGTAAATGAAATGACAAATGCAAGTATTCCTCTCTTAACTGAAACTCCAGAAGTAGCTGAAGCCTCATCTTCAGCTCCTCCAGTTCAAGATGAGTCAGCGACTTATGCTCCGGCTTAGCGATGGACCGTAAATCACCCAATTGATCAAATTCTTGGTGATCCAAACGCTGGTGTTCAGACTCGACGAAGTGCAGGTAATATTTGTTTATTTGTTAACTTTATTTCTCTAACTGAACCAAAGAAAATAGATGATGCCCTCAAAGATCCAAACCGGGTCAGCGCCATGCAAGAAGAGCTGACTGAATTCGAAAGAAACAATGTTTGGAAACTTGTTCGGAGACCAACTGATAAAACAGTAATAGGCACTAAATGGGTCTATCGAAACAAGTTGGACGAACATGGTACTGTAACCCGCAACAAAGCTCGTCTTGTTGCTCAGGGATACAGACAAGAGGAAAGTATAGATTATGACGAAACATTTGCTCCAGTAGCAAGACTTGAATCTATTCGTCTATTCTTAGCATATGTTGTACACAAAAACTTCAAAGTACATCAGATGGATGTTAAGTTAGCGTTTCTGAATGGAAAGCTGAATGAAGAAGTGTATGTGGAACACCCTCCAGGATTCTCAGATTCTAAGCGTCCAGGTTATGTTTATAAACTGGATAAGGCACTTTATGGCTTGAAGCAAGCTCCTCGTGCATGGTATGACACTCTTTCTACTTATCTCCATATTGAAAAATTTGAGCGAGGTAAGATTGACAAAACTCTATTTTTTAGAAAAGTGAAAGGTCATATCATTCTAGTTCAAATATATGTTGATGACATTATATTTGGTTCTACTAACCCTGAGCTTTGTACTCGTTTCGCTGATAGAATGAAAGATGAGTATAAAATGAGCATGATGGGTGAACTAACATATTTCCTTGGTCTTCAGATTAAGCAAACTGAAAAAGGCACTTTTATCAATCAGGGAAAGTATGTTAAATATATGCTGAAGAAATTTGATTTAACTCATAGTTCAGCTATGAAAACCCCTATGGCACCACCGCTGACACTTGACAAGGATTCAAAGGGAATACCTGTTAATGTCACGATGTACCGTGGGATGATCGGCTCTCTCTTGTATCTTACAGCTAGCCGACCCGATATTATGTATGCAACATGTTTGTGTGCACGATATCAAGCTGAACCTATGCTATCTCATATGAAAGATGTAAAGCGAATCTTTCGATACCTTAAGGGTACAGCGAACCTAGGTCTTTGGTATCCTAAAGATTCGGGATTCGATCTAAACGCCTATTCAGATAGTGATTTTGCAGGTTGCAAAATGGATAGGAAAAGCACCACAGGAGGATGTCAGCTCCTGGGTGGAAAGCTGGTAAGTTGGACAAGTAAAAAGCAAAATTCAGTGTCCACTTCCACAACTGAAGCTGAATATGTAGCTGCTGGAAGCTGTTGTTCTCAAGTCTTGTGGATGAGAAATCAGCTACTAGACTATGATCTTCAGCTCTCCAAAATTCCAATCTATTGCGACAGCACAAGTGCCATCGCTATAGCAAACAATCCAGTACTACATTCAAAGACCAAACATATAGAAATCAGATATCATTTTATCAGAGATCATGTGATGAATGGTGATATAGAACTTCATTTTATCCCAACTGATTATCAGTTAGCTGATTTATTTACCAAACCTCTTGATGAGACAAGATTCAACTATCTCATCAGCGAGCTTGGAATGCTGAACTTTGAAGGGTAAAATCCTAAACGGTTCACATTGATCAGCGATATGATAAAATCAACTCGTATAACCTATTCAATCATCTTCTCTCTGAATAAAACTTGGTTAAAACTGATATCAAGGTATGTTTTCTCTCTTTGACAATCGCATGAAAATGCAAGATTTCAAAACAAAATGCATCGCTGAATATCTCTTCCTTAACAGCGATATTTTGAAATTTCTTAAAACCATCGCTGAATATTTTCATTCAGTGCTTCATGTTTATAAAAGAGTCCCTGAGTTTTTCAAAACCTCAGAGACATCCTAAAAGAATATGAAAGGACAGTTGTGACATCATTGCAACGGATAAACCCCGGCACGTTTTCTCTTCCTGACACACGTTTGCACGTCTCGTTCAAACTTCCAATCAAATGCAAACACGTGTCCGTGTCATGATGAAAATCTTTTCCCGCTCAAGATTTTCTCTCTCTAATCTCTCTATATAAACAAACTCGTAGTTTATATTTTTCTTTTACGCGATCAATCTTCCTCCGCAAGAAAGAATTCACTGTTGCATTTGTGCTTTCAAAAACTTCAAGAACTGTTCATCATCTTCTTCATCAAACTTCAAGGTTAATATGTTCTTATTTATTACCAAATGCGTATAACTTGTTTCTGATCTTTTCCTTGTTTTAACAAGATCAAACAAAAGAACTTCTTAAAATGAAATCATTTTCTTTCATGGTTTTATGAACACAACCATTTCATGGTTGTTCTTCAAGTTTAAATGCGAAAATCTTAAACTTGTTCTTCATTCGTTTCCAGAATCTAATTCTTCATAGAAAACTGGATAACAAGAATAAATGGGTTTACATTTCGTTTCTTAAAATCAAGAAAAACCCTAATCTTCATTAAGACATTTGTGTCTGAATGAAATGAATAAAATTTGAACCATATTAATGGAAAATCTTTCCACATTAAGATAATTCTTATTTGTTAACATCTTTGGTTGAACTGATAATACAGAGAAATGGCTTTGTCTGACATTCCTGCTACCGCTGAGAACATCTCCGCTGATTCTGAGGAAGTGGATATCCTCAAGGCTCCTCAAGTCAAGTTTGCCCTTGACAAACTGGATTGGACTAAGGTAAACAACCTCTATGCGCTTCTCGAGTTTCCTCCTCGAAAGCAAGTCACACATCTAGATGATGCTGTGAAATTCCTAAAGAATTGCTGCATCTCCACAGCCCTGACCATAACACCTCCTGCTCATCAGCTCTTGCTCTCACAATTCTGGTACTCAGCCAGACACTCTCAACTACCTTCAGCCAAAGACCCCTCCAAAACAATCGATTGCATCCTCTGCGACATCGAATATGGCACCATGAAGATCACCCCTACCATTATTCGCAAAGATCTCAGCCTTCCCATCGCTACCAAGGAAAAACCATTTGTTCCCCTCCCTGACCCCAAGAAAAACTCAGACAGGGAAGCCATCATTGCATTTTTCGATGCAATGGGCTATGTATGGGAAATCGGCAGAGACATGTGATAACTCTATTTTTAGAGTTATTATTTCCATTTATTTTCCACTTTATTTTGTCAATTTTAGCCATTTCACTTCTTATAACCCCCATTCTTGGTATATTTCACGAAAACGAGCAAAAGGAGTGAACCATGGTCTTTAATAAATTATTTGGTAGAATTTGGGTGTTTTTCACGTTTTATCCTGCAGTGACCACTGTTGTGCCCACTCCGGGTCCCCACTCTTCGAGCAGATCAAAAAGAAGGGAAAAAGAAACTATTAGTTGGGATCTAATTTTCTGGAGGAGGAAGGTTCATATGGCAGAGAAATGGCTGGAGAGGTACAAAGTAGTTTTCATTGGAGATAGCATCAAGTACACCTCCTTGTACTTGGAGATTGACTTGGAAAAGGGACCATTGGGTAAAAGGATTACCCATAGAGCTGAATTCTGCCACAACACAGCAGTCTTTACCCATTGGAAGACCCACCTCTTTTGTGTACAACCCAACTCCTTCTCCTAGTATATAAAGGAGCACTTAGGTACCATTAAATGCATGCTTGGATATCATCCTTGAGTTTTTGCTTAGCTTTAAATTCTCTCAACTACCACATTAGCTTTAGTCTTTTATTTACTGCAGTAACTAGCTTTAATTTTCAGTAATTTACTTTCTTATCTTAATTGTAGTTCACAATACACAGTGACAGGGGCGAACCCTCGTTCCCCATTGTGAGTTCTATTCAAGTCACTTTCAGTTTAATTATGTGCAACTTCTACTCTTTTTCCTTCTTTACTTCAAGTATGGGCTAAACATCGTTTGGGATGTAGGAAGGAGAAGTACCTGGATTTTATTAAAAATGCTTGTGTAATCTTTATACTTAGAATATTTGTTGTTTTGGTCATTCATTCTCGATATTTACCCAAGGATGCGAACAATCCGATCACTTGCAAGGATCTAAAGTCTAGTTCTTAACTTAGAAATAAGTAGAGCGTAGTGACACGAGCTTGAATGATGCTAGGGGATTCGAAAGAATTCTTATGACACTTACGAAAGTGAGGTCGGCACAGTGAGCAAATCTCAACCCACTGGAGTAGTAGGCAAGCTAATTTGTGTATTAAAAACACTTAGAGTATTTGTCTCTACACATTCCATCGAGACCTGAAAAGGTCCATTCTTGAGATCACCATTGACGAAACAATAAGTACTAAAAGTATGGGATTTTTATCTAAACGGTGTGAGTATTTTGTAACCGGGCTTTTCTAGCGAAAATGTCCACCACGAATACGAGGATCACTTCTAAGGATCGAGTATTTGATATAAAATCTAGGGAAAATCAAACCTACATTCCTCCTTTTTAATCTTAGTAAAATCGTTAAAGTAGCTATTTCACCAAACCAAACCAAAGTATTATTTTCCTCTCTAGTTGAAACTTGTAAAAGGAGCTCATGAGAACCGTATTGTCTTGATTGTCCAGTCCCTGTGGATTCGATTCTGGTATTTTACCAACTATTACTTGCTGTGACGATCATAGTGGACAGTGTACACTTGCACTTCCCACTGTGGACAGTTTGCAACCCACTGCGATTAAAACACACATTTCGCATGTAACAAGTTTTTGGCGCCGTTGCTGGGGACTAGCGTGATTTTAAATTTCAAGACATTAGTTTTTGTTCGAGCCCGAGTAACTCGTTTTTCTAAGCTTTTCGTGCTGCATGCCAAGGCAACAACACGAACCTTTGTTACCAATCGATCTTGAAATAGAGAAAACTTTTCGAAGAAGACGCAGAAACAAAAATCGACAACCCCCTGTGATCCCCACTGTAAACATGGCTGCAATACCGCCACCTGTAGTGGAGACCACAATCACGATTGCCGATAGCAAAGATCGAAAAATACGGGACTATGCTACTTCCGAAGTTAGTGATTTAGGCTCCGGGATTCGAAGGCCCGTCCTTGAAACAACGCATTTTGAACTCAAACCGGTGATGTTTCAAATGATCCAAGCCATGGGTCAATTTGGAGGATCGCCATCTGAGGATCCGCACTCGCACTTAAAATCTTTTTTAGAAATGTCCGATTCCTTTCAGTTGCAAGGTGTTAGTGATGAGGCATTAAGACTAAGGCTTTTCCCTTTTTCATTAAGGGACAAGGCGAAGTCTTGGCTGAACGCACATGCACCTCACTCGATAACCACTTGGCAAGAGCTTGCCGATAAATTTTTGCAAAAATACTTTCCTCCAACAAGGAATGTAAGGTTTCGAAATGATATAATTCTGTTTAGGCAAGAGGAAGATGAGGCTGTTTCAGATGCATGGGAACGATTTAAAGATTTACTTCGAAAATGCCCACATCATGGCATCCCACATTGCATCCAATTGGAGACCTTTTACAATGGTCTTTCCAATGCAGCCAAAATCATCTTAGATGCAACAGCCGGTGGAACATTTACGAGTATGACTTACAACGTAGGATATCAAAAAAATCTTAGAAAAAGTGTCCAACAACAATACCGAATGGTCAAATCCGAGAGCACCCATGTCAAAGACCAACACCATCGATTCCGAAGCACTTAAAACCATGAATGCGCAATTAGTGACCTTGACCAAAATCGTTTTAAATCAAAATAGAGGCCAAGTCAATTCTGTAACACATCTCCCTGAAAACTGCTCCCTCTGTGGAGAGGAGCATGTTTTTGATTTTTGTCCAGCAAATCCCGAATCTGTTAATGTCATAGGAACCAACCCGAGGAATAACCCTTATTCACAGACTTATAATCCAGGTTGGAGAAATCATCCAAATTTCTCTTGGTCTGGTAATCAAGGACTCCAACCCCAAGGGCCGAGTCATATCCAGCAAAGACCACACAACCCCCCTGGATTTCAATCACATCACAGGGGGCAATCCTCACATCACAGTGGGCAGCACCCACAAAACTTTCACCAAGGGCAGTCCTCACAACCATACCAACCACGATCCAACCAACCAGCGGAGGTTCAACAATCGATTGAATCAATTCTCAAGGGTTTTATGAATCAAACTCAAGCAGCCATTAGAAACATAGAGACTCAGGTAGGACAACTAGCCGTTGAAGTTAAGAATAGACTGCCAGGAACATTACCTAGTGACACCGAGCAAGCTAGGGTGATAGGAAAAGGACCAGAACATATCAAGTCCATAACGCTAAGGAGTGGAAAGGATCTGAAAGATATCGTTTTTGAGTCTGATGATTCGCCTCAAAAACCCACTGTGAGCACCACAGTGGGCACTCCTCAAGTCACTGTGATCCCCACAGTGGGGACTGACATCCCTGACCATCCCACTCTTGGACCTATTCCAAAACCTACTGTTCCAAAGGCAATACCACAACAAACTCAGATTGACCCACGAAGCATACCTTTTCCTCACCGAATGAAGCCTAAAAATGTCGAGGTTCAGTTTAAAAAAAATTTAGAAATTTATAAACAGCTTCATATTAACATACCCTTGGTAGAAGCTCTTGAGCAAATGCCAAGCTATGTTAAGTTTTTAAAAGATATTTTGAACAGAAAGAGGAAGTTGGGTGAATTTGAGACTGTGGCTTTGACCGAAGAATGTAGTGCCCTTCTTACTAGCAAGATTCCACCTAAGTTGAAAGACCCGGGTAGTTTCACCATTCCATGCACAATAGGAGGACAAGAAGTAGGTCAAGCACTTTGTGATCTAGGAGCTAGTGTCAACTTGATGCCCTTGTCCATTTTTAACAAGTTAGGTATTGGAGAGGCTAGACCCACAACCGTGACATTACAACTAGCCGACCGGTCCATTGCCTATCCCAAGGGAAAAATAGAAGATGTTTTGGTCCAAGTGGATAAATTTATCTTCCCCGCCGATTTTCTAGTTCTAGATTATGAGGCCGATAAAGAAATCCCAATCATCTTAGGGCATCCATTTCTTGCAACCGGACGTACCTTGATCGATGTGCACAAAGGAGAACTCACGATGAGAGTTAATGACCAAGAGGTGACATTCAATGTCTTCAAGGCCCTTAAGTATATGGAAACCGAAGACTGTTTTGCTTTGAGTTCGATTAATGGAACCCACAGTCTTGACACAGTGCCCACAGTGGGGAGTGAGAGTGAGCACTCCGAATCTGAGAGTGATAACACTTTTGAGGATGAGTGTAACGAGATCTTGGCAGCTTTTGAGCAGCTAGATTTCAAAGATAGACATGTCAAACTACCATCCAAAAATCCCCCTAACTTGAATTTGAAGCCATTGCCTTCCCACTTAAAATATGCCTACCTCAATGAGTTAGAAGAACTCTGTCATCACTCCTACATAAATGCAAAAACCAACAAGGAGAAGATCAAGTGGTGGCCTGACCAAAAAATCACTCATGGAGAGTTTGTGGAGGGACAAAAAGTGCTACTTTTTAATTCATGGTTAAAAATGTTTCCGGAAAAATTAAAATCTCGATGGAAAGAGCCTTACACTGTGGTCAAGGTAAGTCCTTTTGGAACTTTGGACTTAATGGCTCCTCAATCCGGAAAAATCTTCAAAGTCAATGGGCAAAGGGTGAAGCACTTTCTGAATGAAAGTGCCCACATCCCTGCCCACTCTCCACCCCACTATGATTAAGAAACATCAGATCCAGTTGTAAATATTTTATTTCAGTTGTTTGCTGCGTTTTTATTATTTTTGGTCTTTTTAATTCTGCATGGTAGTTTGTTTTAATGTGTGTAGATAAAAGTGCCACTTTTTGAAGAAAAATCAAGGAAAGTACTTCGCAGTGGGGAAAACGCAAGTCCCTGCGCTCCCCACTCCAGAGCTGACGCGAGATTGGACAGATTTGGGGACCCAATGCTGACACACATCAACCTTTTCTGCCACCTAGTCTTCTTTTTCCTCCCATGTGTCATACTTTACATGTTCCCAAGATAAATCATCATTGTACTTTCTCTCCCTCTCTCCTAAAACCGACGGTTCCCCCCATTTTTGAAAAGAATAACAATTAAACCTTTTCCTAATCCACCTTAACTCCCAAAAACCAATTTTCCTCCTAAAAATTCAAACACTACCTTTTCCCATCTCTCTCTCTCTTTTACGACCTAAAACCATTCCAAAACCCTAGTCATGGCCAGGAGCAAGAGATTAAACACTCACCCAGAGGCACCCACACGTCCGGCGATTCGTCGGAGAACCGCCGAAGGACAACCGCCGGAAACTGTCACCGGCGACCTAAATGAACCGCCACCAGTCTTCGGCGACAATCCGATTGTTCCAGACACAGGTTCGTCGAAACAAGAGAGTCCCAAGGCTGTTTCTTCATCTAAAGTGGCAGATTCTGGTTCTAGCCACTTCGATGATGAGGCATTACAAGCCGAAGTGGAAGAACGAAAATGGGAAGAAGAGTTCAATCTACGCATGTCGGCCATCAGAAAGAGAAAAGAAGAAGTCGAACGAAAGCGAAAAGAGGAAGAGGAAAGGTTACGAGAAGAGGAGGAGAGAATACGGAAAGAAGAGGATGAGAGAATACGGAAAGAAGAGGAGGAGAGAAAACGGAAAGAAGAGGAGGAAAGAAAGGCTGAGGAAGAAAAGCTTCGGGTCGAAAAGGAGAAGAAAAAGGTTGAGGAAGAACAAAGACAAATTGAGAATGAAAGGCTTCTTGAGGAAGCAATGAAAAGAGCGGCTGAAGAGAGGGAAAGAAAAGAAAAAGAAGTTCAAGGAATGGGTAAGAAGCATATTCAGACTGGAACAAATTCTCAAGCCACAACTGCTGTTGGCTTGGAAGCGATAACAACTGCTTCCCACAGTGGGGAGAATCCAATGAGGAAGGCTTTGAGGAACAAGGGAATGGTCACCAGGTCCTTGGTGACCAAATCAGCGAAAACACCCACTAAGAAGCCGAGGAAGACCGCTGGAAAAGGTAAGGGTCTAGAACCCTCTTTGAGTTCTTCTTCTTTAGAAACTGATGCTGGGGATATGCAAATCCCATCTGAAAACCCACACAAATCCACAGTGGGGACTGCGCATGCCCCCAGTGGGGTACCCAGGCAATCCACCACTCCCGCTGTGGCTGCCCACTTTGAATGTATTTCTAATCAGAAGTTGAACTTAGAAAGGGGTTTTGACCCCGACTTTATAGAAGCCAATGCATTTATTAAGAACAGGATCGTCGAGCAAGATTGGTCGACGTTGGCAGCTGCCAACCGTCGCGCAAATTCCTCTTTGGTGAGGGAATTTTATGCCGAGGCCTCTCAATCCAAAGAAACTTCTGTAAAAGTCCGGGGTAAAACTGTATTCTATCATGCTAGTGCTATCAACCAAGTTCTTGGCATAAGGACCCCTACTGTTTGCGAATTTGTCCGATTTTTGAAAAAGATGACCGAAGCAGATGAAGAATTGATTTTAAAGGAATTAGCAGCTGAGGGAAAGCCCTGGGGTAAGGATGGTCAACGCAAATGCTTGCCTGCTAATGCCCTCACAACTGAGGCCGTTGTATGGTTCCAGTTTGTGCGGGCAACCATATCCCCCACTTCTCATGACACTACGTTATCGATGCACAAGTGCGCCCTGTTGTACTGCGTCTTAACTGGTAAACCGATCAATATGGGAACCATCATGTACGCTTCCATCGATCTTGCTCGCACCAGAAAGAAGGTAAATCTGCCCCTCCCTTGTCTCATTACTTCATTGCTAATAACTGCTGGAGTGCCCACAGCTGCGGAAGATCAATGGCTTGTTTCCACAAGCAATATCAATGTGGCAACAATAAGAAAGATGGGACGAGCAGTCACTATCCCCACTGATGATCCCACAGTGAGGATTGCTAATGAGCACATTGTGAGAACCACTGGTACCCCACTCCTACAACCCACTGCAGGAACCGCAAGCACAAGCAGCAGTAATCCCATGTCCGAAATCCTGAAAGCTTTGAGGAAACTCACGTATCGAGTCGAACTAATGGAGGCCCAGCAGAAATATCAAAACATGGCGACGGCATCATTTTGGATGTACACCCGGGAACGTGATGAGGTGAAAAAGAAGATGTACGAAGTAGCTAATCCTGAGTTAGCCGCACAACTCCCTGATTTCCCCGAAGATATCTGCCCTACCTATGATAGTGAAGATGAGTTCGATGATGATGGTGCGGATCTGTCGCCGCAAGCTACCCCATCCCCTTAATGGTTTGTTAAAACAATGGTTTATCTCGTTTGCTCCTAAAATAATTTTAATTTCTGTTTGTTTTATATTTTGTGCCTATTGCTAGGCTTTGACAATGTTTGCTACATATTTCTTTTTGGCGTTTTAATGCATGAAAATCCTACCACTGGGTAGGTACTTTTGGGTACTAACGTATTTGTTGTTTGAATGCCTGTTTGATCTCGTTTCCATTTTAAGGTACAACTTTCGGCTTCCGACTTAAAAAGGTCCCTTTTTGTAAGTACGAATCTCAACTTGATACCATGAGATAAAATAGGCCGTTTTTCGCATCCAAACACGATCCTTTTTGTACCCCAAACCACCACCTTTGTTCGTTAATTCAATGTCACAGTGGGGATACTGTGAGATTTAAGTTTGAGGTGGGAACTTCCAGAGTGAGTTCCAGTTTGCCCATAGTGGGGACACTGTGAAGTCTAAGTTTGAGGTGGGTAAGCCATACCCACCTCCAAAAAAAACACAAAAATACAAAAACAAAAGAAAATCGGAGTGTCACTAGCAAAATTGATGGTGTGCCTTTTCTGGACCATCAAAGTGCTCACTCCCAGAAAAAGATGGTGTGCCTATTCTGGACCATCAGAATACCCACTCTCACAAAAATATCCATACCCACAATAAATCCTGAAAGTGTGCGTACATACCCATGAAAGATCCAAAATACCCACTTCTTGAAATAAAAATCTCCAAGCGAGATTTTCGGTCCATGTTTGGAAATACTTGCCAAAAACCCTTGGGAAAATATTCAAAGCCATAAACCCGTCGAACCCAAGAAAGCCCTATTGATTAATGGAAAACAAGGGAAAGATTTCATCAAACACAAAAGTGAAATTTTCAAGTTTGGAACCGAAGGAAGTATCGAAGGAAGGAGATCAACGCCCATTCAAATCAAGAAGTATGTAAGTCCCTAAAAGTTCTAGTGCATTTTGTTCATTTTATTTCTTTCTTTTTATTACTTGGGGACAAGTAATGGTTTAAGTTTGAGGTTGTGATAACTCTATTTTTAGAGTTATTATTTCCATTTATTTTCCACTTTATTTTGTCAATTTTAGCCATTTCACTTCTTATAACCCCCATTCTTGGTATATTTCACGAAAACGAGCAAAAGGAGTGAACCATGGTCTTTAATAAATTATTTGGTAGAATTTGGGTGTTTTTCACGTTTTATCCTGCAGTGACCACTGTTGTGCCCACTCCGGGTCCCCACTCTTCGAGCAGATCAAAAAGAAGGGAAAAAGAAACTATTAGTTGGGATCTAATTTTCTGGAGGAGGAAGGTTCATATGGCAGAGAAATGGCTGGAGAAGTACAAAGTAATTTTCATTGGAGATAGCATCAAGTACACCTCCTTGTACTTGGAGATTGACTTGGAAAAGGGACCATTGGGTAAAAGGATTACCCATAGAGCTGAATTCTGCCACAACACAGCAGTCTTTACCCATTGGAAGACCCACCTCTTTTGTGTAATACCCAACTCCTTCTCCTAGTATATAAAGGAGCACTTAGGTACCATTAAATACATGCTTGGATATCATCCTTGAGTTTTTGCTTAGCTTTAAATTCTCTCAACTACCACATTAGCTTTAGTCTTTTATTTACTGCAGTAACTAGCTTTAATTTTCAGTAATTTACTTTCTTAGCTTAATTGTAGTTCGCAATACACGGTGACAGGGACGAACCCTCGTTCCCCACTATGAGTTCTATTCAAGTCACTTTCAGTTTATTTATGTGCAACTTCTACTCTTTTTCTTTCTTTACTTCAAGTATGGGCTAAACATCCTTTGGGATGTAGGAAGGAGAAGTGCCTGGATTTTATTAAAAATGCTTGTGTAATCATTATACTTAGAATATTTGTTGTTTTGGTCATTCATTCTCGATATTTACCCAAGGATGCGAACAAGCCGATCACTTGCAAGGATCTAAAGTCTAGTTCTTAACTTAGAAATAAGTAGAACGTAGTGACACGAGCTTGAATGATGCTAGGGGATTCGAAAGAATTCTTATGACACTTACGAAAGTGAGGTCGGCACAGTGAGCAAATCTCAACCCACTAGAGTAGTAGACAAGCTAATTTGTGTATTAAAAACACTTAGAGTATTTGTCTCTACACATTCCATCGAGACCTGAAAAGGTCCATTCTTGAGATCACCATTGACGAAACAATAAGTACTAAAAGTATGGGATTTTTATCTAAACGGTGTGAGTATTTTGTAACCGGGCTTTTCTAGCGAAAATGTCCACCACGAATACGAGGATCACTTCTAAGGATCGAGTATTTGATATAAAATCTAGGGAAAATCAAACCTACATTCCTCCTTTTTAATCTTAGTAAAATCGTTAAAGTAGCTATTTCACCAAACCAAACCAAAGTATTATTTTCCTCTCTAGTTGAAACTTGTAAAAGGAGCTCATGAGAACCGTATTGTCTTGATTGTCCAGTCCCTGTGGATTCGATTCTGGTATTTTACCAACTATTACTTGCTGTGACGATCATAGTGGACAGTGTACACTTGCACTTCCCACTGTGGACAGTTTGCAACCCACTGCGATTAAAACACACATTTCGCACGTAACAACATGAAGGCCGAGAAGAAGCTGACGATTATCAAGAAATCGAAAATGCCCAACGAGATGAATTTCATCTTCGCTCATCTAATCAGTTGCATGACTGCAAAGAGCGGCTACTCTGACCAAGCCGCTAAACCTCAGCAAGCAATGGGGTATGCACTGCTGAAAGGTCTCAACATAGACTGGGCATCGATTATCTATGATGACCTAGTTCTAAGAGTGGACACCGTCGCTGACAGACCTCCATGGGTTCCTTACCCCCGATTCATCAGCGCCATCTTCCAATATGGCCTGAAGGAGAGCTACCCAACTGAAGGTGACCTGAAACTCTCTCAGGTCGGCCCAAAGATACTCGACTTCAAACCAATGGTGAATGAGGTACGTCTTTCTACACTCTTGACTCTTCTCAACCCTTCTTCTTCTCATTCTGTGGCTCCTTCAGCGACAATACCCATCGCTGATACCCTGGCCACAAAATCCTCTCCTTCTAAGAAAAGGAAACATTCTTCTACCCCACTTGGTTCTAAAAGGATCAAGAAAACAAAGGAGAAACCCCAGCAATCTCATGCTGAAGACTCCTCAGCTCTTCCTGCAGAGCTGAAGGAACGTTCAGTGGTACGCTCTGCCACACCTGAACAAGCCATCCCTTCAATCCCAACTTCAGCGTCTCTAAACGCTGAGGTTACAAACTTGGAACCTACCCAACCTCCTTCAGTCTCTCAAAAGACTGATGAAGTGATTGTCAGCGAATCCAACGCTGAACACAGAACCCAACCCCCATTCTTATCCTTCGATCCTCCCTCTACTCAATTAGTCTCTACTCCAGATCTCGCTGGAGCTGCCATCATTTCTACGGAACCTAAAGCTGATTCTCCAGGAATGATGAAGACAGGACCTGCAGGATAATCCATGGGCACTTTTGAAGATGACATGGAACACTTTTCAGGAACCCGTAATTTTGACGAGTTCATCAATCCTCCTGCAGGTACACACCAACCCATAAACACTGTGACTAAACCCCAAACTTCTGAGCTTTCCTATGTTCACAAGTTTTTATATGTTATAGGTCCTAATTTGGGAGACATCAACGCCTCTTTGAAAGCTGTGGAGACAACAGATCTCACCACCACTCTTTCTAATAACTCTACAGCTGTAACAAACGCTGGAGAGAATCTGAACAAGCTGACAACGGTGGTGGAGAAGAAGGCTTCCACAGATGACTTGAAGCAAGTTGATAACACTCTCAGCGACTTCGCCAAGGTGCTCGCTGACATCTACACAGACTACACCTCTCTCAAAAATTCAGTTTCATCCATGTCCAGCGAGGTCACAACGCTGAAGACATCGGTTGGACAACTAGAGGGAGATATGTCTGCTGTAAAGACTGACTTAGGCTCTGTAAAGACCGATGTTAGTTCGATGAAATCGATGATCGAGCAGCTCCTACACAAAGCGAATACTCCTGCTCCTGCCCCTGTCCCTGCATCTGACAATTTCACAGCGGCGGATCGCACTGAGCTGGAAAAGATCAATCCTGCTATCTCTGGCCTTCAAGACAGAATAGAAAAGATTGAAGATCTGATAGGTTTCTCTGGCCAAGAAGACAGAGAACCTACCAACGCTGCTGAGTCAACCCATTCCTCCCCCAGTCATCATGATAAAGAGGGGGAGAAGAGCGCTGAAGATCTCTCCAAGAGCGCTGAAGACCTTTCCCATGATGAATCTATCAGGGGAGAGAAGGATGCTGAAGAAACCACCGCTGGACCTCAGGGAGATGAAAACCCTGAGGAAACCGAGAAGCTCGCCTCTGTATCTGAGGGGGAGCAACTCGAAGAAGAAGCTGATAAAACCGAATCCGAAGCAGAAGATGATGAAGCCGTCAACATCCCTAATACTGAACCATCCTCTTCTCCAAAGAATGATGATGATGATGATGACGAAGATGACGATGACTTCTTTATCGTCAAACCTGCTCCATAGATCAAAGCTCTTAAGGGAATCTCGATAAATGAACCTTCAGGGGAGCGGACAAAGACAAAGCCCTCAGTCTCTGGAGCTGAGAAAGGCAAAGGCAAAAGCGTCGCTGAAGATGACAATCTGATGATCTTGCTTGAAAAGCCGGTTTGTCAGGTATACTAAACATCTCTCACTCCATCCCTCCTCTATCATACACTATCAGTTCTACTACCCAAGCCTATACACTTGAACCAATTCTCTCTATCTGATTCTACCCAAGTTCTTACTCGTAAGATCGCTGTGTTTTAGCTAGTCCTCTCCCCTGTTTGAGGATATCGCTGAAGGCTCCACAACTGCGACTTCACCAATAATACCAGCTGTTGCTGAAGAAATAATCCCAGTCTTAGATTTAATCTCTGAGACTGATGAACCAGAAGAACAGCTACTCTCACACAGAGGCAGACCTTCCTTAGTTCCTCAAAAGCTAAGTGAAGAGGATCAGAAAAGAAGGGAGGAGATAATAAAGCGATTCGAGGATCAGCGAATCATTCTGAAGCGTGATCAACTTCCTTCAGTTCCTCCAAAGTTCAGGATTTCCAAAAAGGAATACAAGGAACACCTCAGAGCTGAACGCCTAATCGTTGAAAGAAAGGAAGCTGAAGAAAAAGACAGAGAATACGCCATCCAACTTTCTAAACGATCAATAAAAGACCCCAAGCTGAAAAGAGTTCCCATTGATGTTCAACGTCAGCTATGGGATGATGCTCAAGAGATCGTTAGAGAAAAGACTAAGGTCTCTGATACGACTTTGGAATGGGCTAAACAAATGCTGACCTATCGATCTAGACCATCCAAAATCATCAAGGCAAACATCAGAGGAAGACTGTACGCTGAAGTTCCTGTTGTTGAAGTGGATGTCTACAGAGATGACAAAACCAAGCAAACCTTCTATGCTGCTACCTTAGAAAAGTTTGGTCTCTCTGAATGGTTAGAAACAAAATTAGTCATTCAGGGATCGCGCTCAAAGTTCAAAAGCCATGTCGAGAAGATCTTCAACAAACAGATCGACCTGCTTTCATCTGCTGTGGATATTCCTCCTACTCTTCCTCAACCAAGAAAAGTCTCTGATAAGAAAAAGAAAGCCTCTGGTTCAGGTCCTCATATTCGGAATGAAACGGGCATTGGTTTCTCTCGTGCTGAAATTGTTGGCCCTGATGCCGATCTCTCAATGCTTGACACCTCCCTACCACCTGGAGAAACATTCATTCCTGGCACAGTTGTAAGTGATCCCTATGGTATATTCTTTTTAGACTACTATGGAAATCATCACTTTCAACGTATCTCTGAGCTCGACATCGCTCCCATCGAACAACTCAGAGATCTCGTATACTGGTGTGAAGTCAGACGCGACATCAAAGCTAGACACCTGAAGCCCTTGATTTTTGAAGCAGCTCTGAAGAAAAAGAATCAAGGAGTAGATGTCCCTGACTGGATGATCCCCACATCAAAGACCCTTGATGAACTTCTCATCAAGGAAGAACCCTTTACAAGCTGATATGATCGCCTTTTTCTCTATTGTATCAGTTATTCTTCTGTACTTGTAATTTATTTCGCTCGTACTAGTAATCTTTCCATTTCTCTTTGTAACCTGATTCAAAGTTTTAAAGAAAGATTTCAGCGAATGTACTTTACTCCATCAGTACTGAAAAGATCCCAAAAAACAGTAAAAGGGACAAATATTTTATGAGTTCTTTTTATCCTTATGTTTTCATTAAATAGCAATTTTCTTTGTTGCTATGTCATAATCAAATAGGGGGAGATTGTTGATCCAAACCCTCAGTGATTTGATAATGACCCTCTCTTATATACTTAGTGAAAATTGTAAGTAAACAATATGTATCAGAGGTTCACTATCGCTGATAAGTACTAAGATCTTACAGTACCGCTGATAGGAACTCTCGCTCTTTAAAATAAACATTCAGCGAACACTGTTCACCATTAATGCTCTGAGTCTGTTCAGTCATTATGATGATCGCTGATAAGTTAGTTGTTTACTTATGATCCCTGAAGACAAGTTTCACGTCAACAAAGGTTCTACGCTGAAGTCGAAGATCAAGCTCAAGAACCAGCGACAAGTCTCCTAATGAACTGATGCGGATCAGCGAAGACTCAGATTTGTCCACTCAACGTGAAGTATCAAGTACAAGACTTCAGCTATCGCTGAACTTTATCATTCGCTGAATAGAAAATGATAATCGCTGAATCAACGAAAAGGTGATCATGAAGTCCTCCGTACAAAGTACTTTTGTCTTAACCCCCCCCCCCCCCCTTGCACGACTCCGTACGAAATGTCAGAAAAGAACCTCCGACTGTCTGAAATCGTACAACCACTCTGATACTACACTGTTCATCCATGCGGCTACTAAGGTTGTCAACCAAGGTCAATGACATGCAACCAACCAGCTGATGACACGTGTAAAGTGTATACTGACTTGCATTAAATGCATGCAGTATATAAAGAGATGAACCCACTTCATTTGAAGTAACTTGCTAACTCTGGACAAGTTCAATCTCTAATCTTAAGATAGGTTATTATTAGTAATTTCCTTATCTCTCTTAGTGCAAGAAACCTTAGTGTTCCAACTTGTTTAGATTTAGGTTTATCCTTAATCTTGTTTCCGCAACAAGTTGTAAATTGTTAATGATTTATCAATAAACAATTTAGAAAAGTAAAATCTGTGTGTTTGTATTCACCCCCCCCCCCCTTCTACAAACTTGTATAGGCCTTCGGGACCAACAAAACTTTTAGTGGAACCGTTTGATCAGACTTGGTCTTGCATGTGTAAATATGATTTTGATGAATGATTTGGTGTCAAGTGCAATTAAGTATTGATGTGTGATTATCGTGGTTATGCTATGCTAGCATGAGAAATGGAAATGGTAGGATGAAGTATGCGGGTTTGATAAAATTAAGAAACTTATCCGTGATATAAAATAATTTTTGTTGAGTATATTTTATTCCATGGAAGAGTATAAGAAATAGGTTGTAATTGCTAAGCAAGTTTTATATTGAAAATTTATGATTATGTTTTCGAGTTAGTATTGTAAAAGTGTAGAACACGACGTTTGTCGTGAAAGGCCGGTGGAATTAAAGTAATATTAACGTGGTAAATATTCCGAGTAAGCATAAAATGTTGTGTTAAATGGATTAGTTTCATGTGCGTATAAGTTATTTCTTTTTATGATATAGTGAACTTTCGAGTTATTTTGAACCTTCGTGGGATTTGATTATTGGGTGATTCGGCAGAAAATTTCGATTATGGTTATTTTAAGATTAGGATCGACTTTGTGGGATGGATTAATTGAATAAATGGCGGACGATGTATGTAAAGTTCAAATAAAGTGGTTAGTATTAATAAGTTGGTGATTTTCGTTGTTTTAAAGGGGCGGAATTTTGTGTGGAATTAAAATTCTTGATGTTTTGGTAATATTGAATAATGTATTTGTTTATAAAATGATTCTTTGGTAATATCGTTATTGAAAATAACGTGAGTTTGCGTTAAGATAACAAGTTGGGTGATTATTATGGTTAGTCAGGAGTTTAATATGTTGTTATAGTGTAAATCTTATTGAAAACTCATGAATTTTATAGATCATTGCACTTTTAATGGTATCAGGATTAGACGGATTTTGAACTTCTAAATTAGGGTTCTGGAAGACAATAATGTGTTGTATAAGTTTGAAAGCGATTTATGGTAATTAATTACCCTTGTTTGTTGCTTGAATGAATTCCGGGACGGAACTCTTTTAAGGGGGAGATGTTGTAATAACCAGATATATTGGTGGTTTATATAATTTTATAATTTTAGTTTTAAAGTGAATTTGGGGTTAGATTTATGGAGTTATAAGTTAAGGGGTAGATTTAATTTTTATTTAAAAAACTTGGGGGTATGTTTTGACAAGTAAGAGGAGTGTGGGGTTTAGTTTGTAAGTGTGAAGATATTATTCACACAAACCGAACCATTTCCACCTCTTGGGATGACGTGTCACTCACTTAAGCAATTGAGACATCTTATGTATTTGTGTGTGAGTAAAGAAAAGAAAGAAAACAAAAAGTGTGTGTGTGGGTTAGCTACGGCAAAGAGAGAGAGATTTTGAAAGAGCAAATATAAGAAGAGGAAGAAGAAAGGTGGATATTAGCAAGCGATTAAATACATCAAGTGATTGGAAGCAAAGGTATATTTCTAGTTAAATTACTCTCTTTATGATTATAAGTTTGCTAGATGAGTTTTAGAAGTGGGTTTTGATGATTATGGATGTTTTTGGAAAACTAAGTTTATGGATAGTTGTTAATTATAGTCTTAAACATATCTGCAAGTTTATAGAAACATTCATGGTATAAAACTAGAGATTTCTGGGTTTTTTACGTTTTCAGTTAGTTGAGACTTTGAATAGTGCCAAGTCTCAACAGTTGGTTGAGACATTGAATAGTGCTAAGTCTCAACAGTTGGTTGAGACATTGAATAGTGCCAAGTCTCAACGGTTGGTTGAGACATTGAATAGTGTCAAGTCTCAACAGTTGGTTGCGACTTGGGGGCCATGTCGCAGTAGTTGGTTGTTACTTGGGGATATCATTTTAGTTAGTTGCGACTTCAGTCGAGGATTTTGGATTATTTGAGATTTTTAGTCTTTAAGAAATATTTGTATTTTAATTGTTCCAGATTTGGTAAACTTTGGATGAAAGATTGGATTTCTCAAGAAAGGCTTGGAAGTGTTTTTGGATAAGCGATCGAGGTGAGTTTTACTTCAAAATATTTTTAACTGGAATACATATATGTATGGAATGGATATATGATTAAGGTGTGAATATTATGTGTTTATAATATAGTAAGATATTATATTCATATGTGCATTACACTACACAAGTGTACATTAGTCGGGTTCCGGTGTGCGGACCGATGGGTAGCCGGGTTCCGGTGTGCGGACCGGTGAGTAGCCGGGTTCCGGTGTGTGGACCGGTAACGTTGATTATTTATTAGTTGGCTTGCTACCAATTAATATGGCCAGTTGTGGAGGAATAAGGTGGGACGAGATGCACGAGTCTTGATGTGGTAATTATATACGTGTGGTATATGTGGTATTTAAATACTTATGGTATATGTGCGTGTTCATACGAAAGGTTTTATATAAACTGTTTTAATACATGGTTTTATATAAATTGGTTTTATAACGATTTTGAAATGACAGGGATTATCTCACTAGACCGTTTGGTCTAACCCTCATTTTCTTTTCAAAAATATGTATTCCAGGTCGAGGATCGTTTATTAGCAAAGGGAAGAATAAAGTGTAAGACGTGGTTGATAGATGATGAGGATTAGGAATTGAATATGTTTTGTATTGTGTAGTTTCGAGACTTTGGGACCGTACGTGATTTTTATGTATTTCTGTTATGAATGTAATGAAGTTATGCAATATATGTTATTTGAAGCATGATTGGGAAACCGGGTCGTTACAGAAATCGTAAAAAAAAGATGAAATTGTTCCTTATGTGTGAGGGAATGATCCTAGAAGGAAATAGTTGGAAATTTTGGTTATGTTTAAGGAATGACATGATGATGATTGTAGGTCGGAGTGGTAGTATGATCATTAGTTGATTTGAAATGTCATGATAGAGGTATAAGCCTTTGGTTGGTTGATTAAAATTTTATAGATTTGTTAAGTAATGACGTTCATTTGTTATTACAGGATGTGTTACAATCCTTGGGGAAGTGTTATTGGGATTAACACACTGATTGTTAAGGAATTATTTAAGGTAAATCTAAGTAAGAAGTCTGGGATGACGGTATATATATATATATATATATATATATATATATATATCTGTCTGATTTTATGATCATGGTGGTTAATCGAAAGAATTGTGGAACCCGAGTTTCGGGGTGTTCATGAATTAATAGATCCGTTTGTAATAGGGAATCCAAAAGGGGTGGATTATTAGAGTAAATAGGGGACGTTACTAAGAAACACACTTTGGGGTCATTGGAAGTTTAAAGAGGATGAGGGTTGTGTTAGTCAAAATGTGGTGGGATAGATGTGAAATCTTTAAAGAATGTGAATTGTTGCTTATGTGTGAAAGAAATGTCTGAGAAGGTAAAAGTTGGAGATTAAAGAATGTGTAGTAACGTCGAACACTGGTCTTGTTTCAAGACGGCTTGGTTGAATGCCTTAAGTTAGGATATTGATGCAACTGATTGGTTATGTAAGTAATGAGAAAGTGTTATCGGCATGTGGAAAGGTCGGGAGAGAGGGGAACGAAATGTTTGGTGGGCAGCGCTCCACGCTAACGTGGGGAGGTGAAGATGGTATGTCGGAATAAGTGAATGAATTGGAAGTAGTAAGCTTGACAGTAATGCCGAGAGGCGCAGTGTTGTGTAGATTGTCACTGGTAAGTGTGCGAACTTTTGGAAAGAGTATTGAGGAATGGAATTGTGTATGATTTTGTGTAGGGAAGAAGTGGATGAGACAACTGAATTGTGTATGATTTTGTGAGAAAGGTTTAAACGAACTGGTCGTGGAGTGATTAAACTAGCGAGAATAGTAGGATGTGACCATGGTTACTCCTCCCAGTTGGGTGAGGATAGACGGAGTTATGTTTTTATGATTGAACGAACGTGGCAGTCAACGAGAAATGGTCGTGTTTCAGGATAGATTTAATTCGAGTAGGTGGACACTTCGGCAATGGGTTGGAGGCTCCTACTCTTAGTTACGTATAAGTATGGAGTGGTGTAGTGTTGAGGATATGTGTAATGGTTGACGAACCGTGGTCTAGGTGATCTAAGAAGGAGAAATATTATCTGCATAGACGATTGTTGGGTGGTACAGGGTTGAGAGTTATGATACGATGAAGGAACTCTGGGTGGTGAGTTGTCGAGGTGTACAGGGTTGGCCAGGTGCCAAGCTGTCAAGTGGGTGTTTGTCTCTTGGTAACTGAACCTCTTGTGGTGGCGAAGGATTTAGCCAAGTTCCTTCTTAAAGGAAGTATAGATGCTTGAGAAGCCTTAGTTAATCTTCTGTTGTCAAGACCGATCGAGTAGGAACAGCAGCCTACGAGTTAGAAGTACCGTAAGAACTGAAGGAAGTGCACACAAGGTTTCTTGTTTCGAATTTAATGAGGTGGTTGACTGAGTCAGAAGTGGTTTTACCTTGGGGGAAGTGTCAGTTTTGGTGTGGGCGAGATACCCGCATCTTTTCCCAATAAGGAATTCCGAGGACGGAATTCTTTTAAGGGGGGAGTGTTGTAACAACCCGAAATTTTAAGTATGTATTGAAAGTTTGGTGGCCGAAGTCTAAAGAATGCAAGTTAGGATAAGGGGCCTTTTGGCAATTATTGGGAAGTATTTAAAGCTCCAATTCCCTAGGGTTTCATTTTTAGAAATCAGTGTTTTGGTCCTTGTGTGTGTTTGGTGGCTAAGAAGAGAAAGGAAGAAGAAAACTAAAGTGGGAAAACTCTTGTTAAGGAAGAAATTGCCAAGGTAATCATCTAAGACATCTTATTCTGTTGATTTCAAGTTTCTTATCCTCTGTTGTCTAGGATTTGGGGCTAGAATCAGTAGGGTTTAATGGGTTCTTCACCTAAATAACCCTTATGTTGAGCATTTTGGGTTTTGTTGTCTTCATGTCGATTTTAGTGGTTTAAAATGGAATTAATTGAGTGATTATGACTAGTGGATGAACCCTTAGGTTTGTCTAATCGAGTTGTCATCAGAAAACTGAGTTTTAATCAGTTTTGGAGTTGAGGGTTTCGGCCAGTTCATGGTTTCTGGACGAGGGAGTTCTTGTGGTTTCGGTAGTTTCCGGATAGGATGCAGGTTTCCGGATAGTGTTGCCTTCGTAGTTTCCGGACGTATGTCTCCCCGGATAAGAGGTTTCTGGGTGTCAGTATCCGGTAAACAGGTGTGTCCGGAAGGTCCTTGTATCCGGAATGTCGGGGTATCCGAAATGTCGGGGTATCCGGGAAGTGGGTCATCCGGATAGTTAGAACATCCGGATTGTGTAATGTCCGGACAATGTCATTTGGTCAGTGGGATTGAACGGTTTAATCTGATATGAATCTATTGCCCTTAGGTGTTCGTTTGGTTTAGCCTGGAGACATTTAAGAAGTGCATTCTACGATTAACCAAAGGTGAGTTCTCTCAACCTTTTTATGACGTACTATGTTTTACTGAATATGGTTCCTTTTTCGAGCATGAACTGATTTATAAAAGTTATGCATGTTTCCATGTTTTGCATGTTTATTCGCAAATGAAGTGATGTTTAAGGTTTTCATGAATATGTTTTCAAATGTATGTGTATGCTATGTGGAGTCGGTTGCACAGTGGGGTCAGGGTACCTTGGGATTTCTAATCCCTTGGGCATATGGAGGTTAGCTTGTAGGTTGGAATTCGTTTCCTCCTACATGAAGGAACAGGAGGTCCACTTGGATTCCGGTGTAGACGAGAGGGTGTCCGTTAGGCCCCGATCGGAGTAGCTTATGCGATCCCTGAACCCTGTGTTGAACCTTGGATGATGTTTATGAGAAAGATGTGAATGTATTTTCAATGAAATGACTTTATACTGTGATAAATGTTTTATGGAGGGAATTCACTAGACCTTTTGGTCTAACCCTCGCTTTTCAAACTAAACCATTTTCAGGTATGCACGTAGTAAGAAGCTCAAGTAAGTGAGCAAGAACAAGATAGAGTACAGTTGCAGCATAGAGGCAGTGCAAGTGCCACCCGTAGAAACTAGAATATTCTCAGTTGTGTATAGGTTGTTTCCGCCAACCTTAGTTTATGATTAATGTAATGTAATGTTGGGACCTAGTTTTATTGTAAAGAGTATGATTTATTGCTATGTTTGTCCTGTGGATTTTTGGGATGTTACAACAGTTAAACGAGGTTACTGGGTCTGGGCCAACATCAAATTAACTAATTAAGCATGTAGTATTGCATGCAGTCTAAAAAATCAGAAAAGGGGATTGGGCCGAAGACAAAAGAGTGACAGCCCACTGTCATGGTTGGGCTTGACCCTGTTCAGCCTAGATGCGGCTCAATTCCAAAAGCTTAATTACTACTCTTTTTATCCAATTCATAATGAAAAAAGCCACATAGTTTTACAAATATATAATTCTTATACTTTTTAGTTAATGAAAAACCAACGTTACTCTTAGGGGTCGTTTACAAAACGCTTATCCAGGTAAGTGCTTACCAAGTCATATTAACTTACCAGATGAATATGGCAAGGACCAAGAATCTTACCAGGTAAGAACGGAAGCAAGGACCGAGAGTCTTACCCTAAAAGTGAGTGCGACGACTCTTACCACGGTTAGCGCTTACCGGCTAATTGAAGCATGCAATGTCGTTTTGGTGGACTAAAATTTTACCCAGAAAGTAGGTGATAGTGTTGAATTTTACCGGTAAGCACTTACCCGGGTAAGTGATCAGGTAAACGGCCCTTTAGTTACATAGATATTTTCTCCTTCTTATAATTATTAGTAGAATAAAAAAGTAAATACTAAGTTTTTAAAGTGAACGCTTATTTTGGAACGAAATGATACTTTTTTATGTTGTGATTCAATATCAATCATAAAATGTATAACTTTCAATAACCAATTGGGAAACAATGCACCCTTGTGCCTTGCCCTAGGAAGATGGATAAAAGAAGCCATCAAAAAATGATGGTAACCAATTGGTTTAATTTTCGTGGAGGTCAAGGATTCAAAGGTGAGAAGTATGTGTGAATTTTGTTGTATATAAAAATATATACTTCAAAAAGACAAGAAAGAAAGAAAGAAAGAAATGACGTTATGGCTTCGAACTTTGATTGTGGAGGTTTTACATACAATGTAAGCGTACATAGAAATTAGAACCTCGGAAGGAATTGATACAATAATCATGAGACAAGTGTGCCATCTTTATCGTTTGCGCTTTTTGTATATCTTGATTGTCGATATAATCCTAGCATTATCCGATGCGGGGTTCTTTTTTTTCAATGTGCATTTCTCCTAAATGGTCTAAAAGTAAAAGAATTGCATTAATTTGGACTATTTTCTTAAATTTAACTCCATCTCGAAATTTTCCGTTGTAAATTCTTAGGGCCCGTTTGATTTGACGGAATGTTTTTGAAATGTTTGAATTTCGTGGAAGGATTAGGAATTGAAATATTTAGAATGTCTTCTGGTGTTTTTTAGTCTATATAATTTGGAATGAAATTGATAATATAGAAAGATTTCAGCAAGCACCATGAAGTAGGATTTTGGAACATAAGTAAACCATTAGGCACTTGAGAACATGCATCCAACTCTACTCCATACTACAACCAGGTACAAGCCACCACCCAAGTACACAACAATGCTCATGCTACTGAAGATTTATTTGATTTGCTTGCCTTAGCTTGGCTTCTTACAATTGATGCAATAACATATGTTAATCTTATTGAAATTATAAGATTTAAAGTTTAATTTGCCATACATATTGTAATCCCTTTTAGTTTCTTTCTCATCATAAAACTCTGTATTAGATGGTGGATATTAGGCTTTGTTTGGATAATATATATATAGGGTCACGTTCAAACGAGAAGCTAAACCTTATGCGAGAACTGTGATATCATATATTATACACAAGCTTAATCATATATGATTAAACACATGAAACATTGGCAATACATAGACGTTTAATCATATATGATTAAACACACCACAAGCCGTGTAATCATACATGATATCACACTTCTCGCGTTCACGTCCGTTCTTGACATATTGTAGCCCTGTGCAAGATGTAAAAATGGGCCCTCGATAAGTACGATTTTTTTTCTTCAATATATATATATATATATATATGGAGAGGTTCAAATGAGAAGTGCAAAATTTTTGAGAAATAGAGAAGTGATTTTGGCCATTTATTCGGTCAAGATCGGCGGCTTTGACAGAGAAGCAGCGGATAATTCCTCGCGTGGTCTGCGCGTGGTCTGCACAAGATAGAGGGGTAGTTTCGTACAAAAATACGCGGGACGAGTTCATATATGAATCTGTGTGATTCATATATGAACCTTTGTAATTCACATATAAACTCTTTTTAACTAATTCATATATGAACCTTTGTGATTCATATATGAACCTTTGTGATTTATATATGAATCAGTTAATTTGTTCATATGAGAAGTAGTTAAAAAAAGTTCATATATGAACCACAAAGGTTCATATATGAACACAAAGGTTCATATATCAATTAGTTAAAAAAATTCATATATGAATCACAAAGGTTCATATATGAACACAAAGATTCATATATGAATCAGTTAATTGGTTCAACTGATTCATATATGAACCTACAGTTAATTAGTTTCATATATGAAACACAAAGGTTCATATATGAATCACAAGATTCATATATGAATTAGTTATAAAGAGTTCATATGTGAATTACAAAGGTTCATATATGAACGTATAGTTCATATGTGAATGACACAGATTCATATATGAACTCAGCCCGTGTTTTTTGTAAAAGTTACGAAATTTTTCTTCTATTTTTGGAACAGTCGCAACTTTTGACCAGTCAAAGCCGCAACTTTTGACCAATTATAACCGATCTTGACCGAAT
Organism: Saussurea involucrata; assembly: GCA_033807775.1. Taxonomy (NCBI): domain Eukaryota; kingdom Viridiplantae; phylum Streptophyta; class Magnoliopsida; order Asterales; family Asteraceae; genus Saussurea; species Saussurea involucrata. The sequence goes on along the minus strand of CM066320.1, from coordinate 107,420,632 downwards.
AAATGACCAAGATCACTTCTCTATTTCTCAAAAAATTTGCATGTCTCATTTGAACCTAAGACTATATATATATATATATATATATATAGAGAGAGAGAGAGAGAGAGAGGAAGGTTCAAACGAGGAGCGTACCTATTTACGAGAAACGCGAGGAGCGCCTTCCATGTACTGGGTCACATGTGATCCACTACTCCCGAAAAAATCGGGTAGCGGGCGACCTGGTTCGCGAGTCGCGTGGAAGTCGCCCGGATCACATGTAATTTTAGGCGTGAATCACATGTGACCCACTACATGGGCGGAAGCCCCCCGATCAGGTGTGAATCACATGTGATTTTGTACGTGAATCACATGTGATTCAGTACATGGGCGGTGCTCCTCGCGTTTTCTTAAATTGTTACTCTCCTCGTTTGAACCCGCCTCTCTCTATATATATATGGATCTAATCAAATGAGAACTCGACAGTTTGTGATAACTGTGAGATCCAATATACACCACTCATTTAAATAATTAATTTTATTTATTAAATAAATATAAAGGGTGATTTAGCAAGGTTCTAAATGGCGTGAGGCGTGGCATGGCGGCGAGGCCAAGCCTCAAGCCTTAGGAGCCACGGCGTTTATCAAGGCGTGACTTATGGCGCCAAATCTCTATATTATATATACTATTATATATAAAAACATATGTTTTGTACTATTAATCGATGAGTCAATGACAATAACCAAGTTAAATTAGATTATATATTAAAAACTAGCAAATAAGACATTAAAAACGTAAAGAAAAATCAAATATTGCGTTATAAAAGACCGCACATTAGGCCATGGCGTGCCACAGACATAACGTGGCGTGAGACACAAGCCTTAAGCCACGGCGCGTCATGGCGGCTGTCGTGGCGAGCCTTTTAGAACATTATGATTTAGTAATTTAATATTCTTTCTTGACAACTAATCAAATCATTTTTTAGGAAAGTTGATAACCTAATTAAATTTCTGCCTTATCTCTTTCATCTTCTCTCACATTCATTCCTTTTTATCTCTCTTACGCCTCCTTCACCTCCTATTCCTAAAATAATTTTCTCCTACCTTCTTCTCTCCCAGACTAGATCAAGCCCTCGCCTCCTCAAACTCTATCAGCGTTAGAAGTTTATATCACCGGTAACATAAAGACAAAACATTAACTCGGTGAACCCCCACCTTGTCTCTGTCCCAGATCTGTTAATCTACATCACTATTCACCTACGGCGTTTCAGAAATCCATCAACATTCTCCATTCCACAAATACGTCTTGCTTGAAGTTTCTGGTGCCTTTTGTTTACAGAGATCGAAGTTGGGTTTTTTTTGGTGGAAGATGGTTTTTTTCATGAATATAGCAACCTCCTCAACCGTGGCTTCTCCCTCCATGAAACAAGTAACGCCTCTACCACCTCCAGATGAAATCAATGGTTTTGTATATTATGGAGGTTGTTGTTTTTTTCTTTATTTTCTTCAAATTTTGATGGTTTCACATTACGTATCACAGTGTATCCCAACTTGGATGCAAAAGTTGTATCTTGTGGGGCACAACACAGTGTTACACAATATTGTAGTTACTGGTATGTATCACATACGATATTCTGTGGTTGGTTGAACATGCTTTTTCCTTCCGGCTTGATGGGTATCACAACGTATCACGTTATAATGAATCTTGTATGTATTTTGGTCTCACATTGTATTTTGTATCGCAGTGATACACTGTGATTTAAGATAGTGTATCACATCGAAAACGTTTTGCTGGAATAATATTCGTCGGAGAGAGGAGAGAGGATATTTCTAAAATACCTAAAATATCCTTTAATTAAAAGTACCAAAATTAATGATTTCCTAATTTATCATATAATATGTGGTTGAGATTGGATCTCACGGTTACCACAGATAACCCAGTTCTCGCTTGAATGACCCATATATATATATATATAACATTATTTTTATATCACAAGGGTGTTTTGGTACATTTCATCCATTAGATAATCATTTACATTTATTATAAACCCTTAAATAAAGGGAACTTACCATAAATGATGGAAATCTTCATTTATCCTTCAAAAGAGATCTACAAAAAAAATGTTCCACGATCTACATAAAGTTTTTATAGAAAAATATTCTTTAACTATTTGATTTTGTTCTTTTTTATGGGTTGCATACACATGTAAATGAGTCACTATATTCATTGTCTTTTTTTGGGGTTGCATGTATATGTAAATTAGACATCGTATTGATTGTCTTTCATATTATGAGTTGCATGCACATGTGAATGAGTCACCATATTCATTTTTTTCTCAATATGGGTTGCATGCATATGTGAATAAGTCATTATATTCACCGTCTTCCAATTTATATATAGGCTATGTGTTCATGTAAATGAGTCACCATATTCAATCTTTTTCATTTTTTGGATTGTATGCATGTGTGAATGAGACACAACATTCAATGTAATTCAGTTTTTGGTCTGCATGCACATGTAAATGGTCGCCATAGTCGCCGTCTTTCAAATTTTCATAGGTTGCATGCATTTGTTAACGAGTCACCATATTCAAGTGTACGTAAAACCCAGAAAAACAATGCACAAAAAGAAATGCTTGAATATTGTTTCTCATTTACGAATGAATAAAATCGAGAAAAAGAAATACGTTTTGTATTCACATGTACATAAAACCCATAAAAACAAAGTAAAAAAAGATGAATGTTGTTTCTCATTCACTGACATGTGTATAAAACCTAGAAAATATAATAAAAATGATGAATTCTTGAATATGGTAACTCATTCATGTGTGTAGTACCAAGAAAAACATATTAAAAAGATGAATGATTGAATATTGTTACCCTACTATTATGTGTATATATATCTATACTACTTTATAAAAATTATAAAACGGTTTTTTTCAAGAGTCGGTTTTTCAAGAATCAGTTTTTCAACATTTCAAGATTACTATACTTTTAGCAGAATGTACAATCTTTTACACCAGAGGATTGAAATCAGGTTTACTCCTCCACGATCTGTCTTCCCACGTCCTGCATAAATTTCTCTCCTCCCTTTACAGCTTTTTTGAAAAATTTAAGATAATAGCCTGTGGTACAACGTTATCAAGCATCCAACCTCTGCGTCTCCTTCTCCATTCTCCATATCCCACGTTCTCCTCAAATTTCTGTCCTTTTACATAAACCTTGTGTTAACCACTTCTCATCCTCAATCTTCTCCCAGTAGCAATTTCTGTAATCGATTAATCACCATCATCATCTTCCGATGGATAGAACGAGGATGGATTTGAGAAGTCGGATAACTCCTAGAACCAGGTATTAAAACCCTAATCCTAATTTTTCCATCGTTGCAATTTCTTGTCCAATGTTTGTTATTACTTTACTTTCTTCTAATGCTCTGTTTCTTTTTTTCATCCGCTACATTTTGCTTTATGATTTTGAAGATGTGATGCAGTTGCAAAAAAACACCGTGTTTTCAACTTATTTTTGGAAATTCCCGGCTATGTCTACATTTTCGGTTCCCTTATGTATTCCACCGTTCTCACTTTCAATTCTCCTTTCACGTTCCTATCATCATAACTAACAGATTTTATCATCTAAATGATTTCCACTCCACCCAACAATTAAGTCGCTCTCATTTTCTTAGAGGTTTTGTGTGAATTTTCTTGGATATATGAGGAAGGAGAAGAGGCACCTATCTATTTTAGAAGAGGGAAAAGGGGAGCCATGGGGGATCGGTACTCTAAGACTGTTGGTCTCCAATGATGTTCCAACCATGTATAACTATTGTCTTGATCTTCCTATTTCTTATTTTTTTAGTTATTTACAACCACATAAGTATTCCTCTCAGGAACCTGTTCTATCCTGTCGGTTGTGGGGTTTTGGGGAACGGCGAGGAAGTTTCTTTTTAAAGTAGGTTTGAAGGATGAAGCTGCTGCTGCAGCAACTCCTTTGGAGCGCTTTGCAGGTGTGAAGAAATCAGTTATGGCTTTAGTGGAAGCCATTTTGTGGGTAGATTTTGCGAAGATTTACAACTTAATTACCTTTGCAGTATGTGATTTCCGCACTTAAGGTTACTGCAAGATTTATAAACGAATTTGAAAACAACATTTTGTGGGTTAGAAGTTCAGAATGAAATTTTTGTGTTTCACATTCTGTTTCCTATGTTGTTTTCTTCAGGTTGAGCAGATGTGGCCGGGTTCGAACAATCTTGGTTTGCTTGATCGATTTACCTTAGTGGATTATATTACAATGTGAGTTTACTAGATCTCTTTGTTTTGGTATTTTTCATAGACCCATTTAATCAGTAGTACGAGATTCATCTGTTGATGTTTTAAAATACTCAAAGAGCATTTTCCTTTTGTCATCAAACATATTCTCTCCTATTCCAAAGAAAACCGCTTCTAACTTTACATATCAAACAATCGAGAAAATTTATGTGGGTTTGAATCTGTAAATCTGTAATCAAGAGTAATTCTATGAAAACGTTATCACAGAACTAAAGATGCAGATAGAACATTGGTGGTGGTAAACATGCAACAAATTCCCTATTAAATTTGCATTGGAAAGTATTTTGTTGTTAAATCAACAATAACAAATCAAGGAAAAGTTTTAGTTTAACTGATACGAGTTACGCCTGATGAGAAAAAAATAGTAATGAAAAAGAAGCATATTCACCATGGCGGTTATGCATTGTAGTTTTGAGATTGAGAAACTGATAGAGACATGTTGTTGTAGTTGATACTCAACTGGATTAGCTTTTAAGGCACTCCATCTGTTGAGGACAACAGATACACTTTGCTTTTTTAAGTTAATAAGCTACTCTACGAACTTTAAAATTGAAATAAACGATACTTTAGAGAAAACACTTGTAACTGATTACATTTTAGAACAAGTAGCACAGAAAAATGTCTGTGTTAGATGTGTAATGGGGATTGAAATGAAATTTCATTTAGAAAGTATTTGGTTCGATCTTAAAAGTCAAAGTGTACCTCTAAAAAGACTTTAACGTCTTTTTGAGCGGGATGTGCTTTTGGATTGCTTAATTTCTTGCATTAGTCTCTTGCTTCAATACCAGGTTCTTCCCGAAAAGATGTTCAATACCAGGTTCTTCCCGCTCCCGAGAAGATGTTTTACTCTCGGTGTTCTGTTTTGTACAGGTTCAATCTCTCAATTTCTCTTCAAAATAGTCGATTGATTATCGCCATCTATATGTGGTTTTCTTTGATTCTGATTTCTAACATCGCTCTCACTCTCCGCTCTGTACAAGGTTCAATCTCTCTATTTTACTTCAAAATGGTCGATGGATTATCGCCATATATCTCAGGATTTTTTTATTTCTGATTTGAGTTCGACTTTATGCTCGAGTTTTCTTCATCTATCTCTATGATTAAGGTATGTTTCTAGATTTTTTTGATTTAGGTGTGTTTGCATTCAAAAAAAGAAATGTATTTTGACCTAGAATGTCAATGGGTTACACCGAAGAGATTATTGATGTTGGTTTTAAATTTGATCTTTGTAAGATATGTATGAGGTTTTAGTTATTCTTTTGATACAGGGAGAATTCGAGAGTTAATAAGCGTTTTCACAAATAATTGGGAAAAAGAGAGACGAGCTCGAAAAGGAAAACGAGCTGGAAAGAGACTCGGAATTTGGCATTGGAAAAGGAGCAAGCATAAAGTACCGAATATAAGGAGGTTGTGAGTCAAATCGAAAACCAAGTCAGAAAACAAAAAAAAAGTAAGTTGCACGGGTAAGCACGCGGCTTAAACCCACGCAACATGGCGCGTAGGTTACTGTTAGCCAAATTGGTTTTTCCTCCTTTGCGCCGTTTTTCTTTTGGAAATCCACCCACTAGTCGCCGTCCACCAATTTAAATTGGGTTACAATTGGTTTTTCTTTATTTATTATAATAATTATTGTCCTTTAATTATTTAGATTAGGATTAAGTTTAAATTTCTTATTTATCTTTTATTAGTTTAATATTTATCTTTCTATTAATTTTGATTATAAATAGGGTTGTTAGGTTTCTTTGTTAATCAGTTCAATTATTCAATAAACTTACGTTTTAAGAGTTTTCTCTTAGTTTTTCGAGTATTATGTTTCATAATCTCGTTATCAAAAAGGATTTAGACGCTTGTCGATCCTTCCGCAAACCGACGCTGCATCAAGTGGTATCAGAGCAGGATTCACATGTCTTTTCACCATCAATGGCAGATCAACAACTCGCTACCAAAGCAGACTTGGTTGAGTCGGATGTGGCCTTATCCACAACACTCGCGAATCTGACAGCGGTTGTTAATAGGCTTCAACCCAATATCTTTACGACAACCGTCGGAGAAGAGACAGGTTTGAAGGACCGGTTAGGGTTTCTGATAACTCTATTTTTAGAGTTATTCTTTCCTTGTATTTCCTATTTTATTCTGTCAAATTTAGCCATTCCGCCTCTCAAAACCCCCATTCTTGGTATAAATCTCGAAAAAGAGCAAAAGGAGCGAACCTTAGTGTTTAATAAACTATTTGGTAGAATTTGGGTGTTTTTCACATTTTATCCTGCAGTGATCACTGTTGTGCCCACTCCGGCTGCCCACTATTCGAGCTGATCAAGAAAGACAAAAGAAACTACTAGTTGGGACTTAATTTGCTGGAGGAAGAAGGTTCATTAGCAGGGAAATGGCTGGAGGAAGTACAAAATGGCATCTACATTGAAGATTGCAACAAGTACTCCTTTATGTACTTGGAGATTGACTTGGAAAAGGGTCCATTGGGTAATTGGTTTGCACAAGGTGCTGATTTCTGCCACAACACAGCAGTTTTTACCCATTGGAAGACTCATCTCTTTTGTGTAATACCCAACTCTTTCTCCTAGTATATAAAGGAGCACTTGGGTTCATTTATTACAATCTTGGAATCTTGCAATCATCTTGGGTTAAGCTTAGATAGTTGAATAGCTTTAATTTCTCTCATCTACCACATTAGTTTTAGTCTTTTATTTACTGCATTAACTTAGCTTTAATTTCTGTAATTTCCTTTCCTAGTTAATTGTAGTTCGTAAAACACAGTGGACAGGGACGAATTCTCGTTCCCCACTGTGAGTACTATTCAATCCACTATCAGTTTTATTATGTGCAAATCTTCATCTTTTGTTTTCTTTACTTCGGAAATGTTAGGCTAAACATCCTTTGGGATGTAGGAAGGAGAAGTACCTGGATTTTATTAAAAATGCTTGAGTAATCTTTATACTTAGAATATTTGTGTTTTGGTCATTCATTCTCGATATTTACCCAAAGATGCGAACAAGCCGATCACTTGCATTGATCTAAGGTCTAGTTCTTAACTTAGAAATGAGTAGAACGCAGTGACACGAGCTTGAATGATGCTAGGGGATTCGAAAGAATTCTTATGACACTTACGAAAGTGAGGTCGGCACAGTGAGCTAATCTCTGCCCACTGGAGTAGTAGGCAAGCTAATTTGTGTATTAAAAACACTTAGAGTATTTGTCTCTACATATTCCATCGAGGCCTGAAAAGGTCCATTTAGAGATTACCATTGACAAAACAACAAGTACTAAGAGTATGGGATTTTTATCTAACGGTGTGAGTAATTTGTAACCGGGCTTTTCTAGCGAAAATGTCCACCACGAATACGAGGATCACTTCTAAGGATCGAGTATTTGATATAAAATCTAGGGAAAATCCAACCTACATTCCTCCTTTTTAACCTTTAGTAAACCGTTTAAAGTAGCTATTTCACCAAACCAAACCAAAGTATTATTTTCCTCTCTAATTGAAACTTGTAAAAGGAGCTCATAAGAACCGTATTGTCTTGATTGTCCAGTCCCTGTGGAAACGAATCTGGTATTTTACCAACTATTACTTGCTGTGACGATCATAGTGGACAGTGTACACTTGCACTTCCCGCTTTGAACAATTTGCAACCCACTGCGATTAAAACACATATTTCGCACGTACCAAGTTTTTGGCGCCGTTGCCGGGGACTGGCGTGATTTTAAATCTCAAGACATTAGTTTTTGTTCGAGCCCGAGTAACTCGTTTTTCTAAGCTTTTCGTGTTGCATGCCAAGGCAACAACACGAACCTTTGTTACCAATCGATCTTGAAATAGAGAAAACTTTTCAAAGAAGACGCGTAAACAGAAATCGACAACCCCCTGTGATCCCCACCGTGAACATGGCTGCAATACCGCCACCTGTAATGGAGACCACAATCACGATCGCCGATAGCAAAGATCGAAAAATACGGGACTATGCTACCTCCGGAGTTAGTGATTTAGGCTCCGGGATTTGAAGGCCCGTCCTTGAAACAACGCATTTTGAACTCAAACCGGTGATGTTTCAAATGATCCAAGCCATGGGTCAATTTGGAGGATCGCCATCTGAGGATCCGCACTCGCACTTAAAATCTTTTTTAGAAATGATCGATTCCTTTCAGTTGCAAGGTGTTAGTGATGAGGCATTAAGACTAAGGCTTTTCCCTTTTTCATTAAGGGACAGGGCGAAGTCTTGGCTGAACGCACATGCACCTCACTCGATAATCACTTGGCAAGATCTTGCGGATAAATTTTTACAAAAATACTTTCCTCCCACAAGGAATGTAAGATTTCGAAATGATATTATTTTGTTTAGACAAGAAGAAGATGATGTTGTTTCGGATGCATGGGAACGATTTAAAGAATTACTTCGAAAGTGCCCACACCATGGCATCCCGCATTGCATCCAATTGGAGACCTTTTACAATGGTCTTTCCAATGCCGCCAAAATCATCTTAGATGCAACAGCCGGTGGAACATTTACGAGTATGACTTACAACGAAGGATATCAAATCTTAGAAAAAGTGTCCAACAACAATACCGAATGGTCAAATCCGAGAGCACCCATGCCAAAGACCAACACCATCGATTTCGAGGCACTTAAAACCATGAATGCACAATTAGTGGCCTTGACCAAAATCGTTTTAAACAAAATAGAGGCCAAGTCAATTCCGCAACACATCTCCCTGAAAACTGCTCCCTCTGTGGAGAAGAGCACGTTTTTTATTTTTGTCCGGCAAATCCCGAATCTGTTAATGTCATAGGGACCAACCCACGGAACAATCCTATTTCGCAAACCTATAATCCAGGTTGGAGGAACCATCCGAATTTCTCTTGGTCTGGAAATCAAGGACTCCAACCCCACGGGGCGAGTCATGGCCAATCAAGACCACACAACCCCCCTGGATTTCAGCAACATCACAGTGGGCAGAACTCACATTACAGTGGGCAGACCCCACCAAACTTTCACCAAGGCCAATCCTCACAACAATACCAATCACGATCTACTCAACCCGCTGAGACCCAACTGTCACTTGAATCAATTCTCAAGGGTTTTATGAATCAAACTCATGCAGCCATTCGGAATATAGAGACCCAAGTAGGACAGTTAGCCGTTGAAGTTAAGAATAGACCACCAGGAACGTTACCTAGTGATACCGAACACGCTAGGGTAATAGGAAAAGGACCTGAACATATCAAGTCCATAACACTAAGGAGTGGAAAGGATCTGCAAGATATCGTTTTCGAATCTAATGATTCGCCTCAAATACCCACTGTGGTTCCCACAGTGGGCACTCCTCAGGTCACTGTGGTCCCCACAATGAGGACCGACATCCCTGACCTTCCCACTTTTGGACCTGTGCCAATACCTACTGTTCCAAAGCCAATACCACAACAAACTCAGATTGACCCACGAAGCATACCTTTTCCTCACCGAATGAAGCCTAAAAATATCGAGGTTCAGTTTAAAAAAAATTTAGACATTTTTAAACAACTTCATATTAACATACCCTTGGTAGAAGCTCTTGAGCAAATGCCAAACTATGTTAAGTTTTTAAAAGATATTTTGAACAAAAAGAGGAAGTTGGGTGAATTTGAGACTGTGGCTTTGACCGAAGAATGTAGTGCCCTTCTTACTAGTAAGATTCCACCTAAGTTGAAAGACCCGGGTAGTTTCACCATTCCATGCACAATAGGAGGACAAGAAGTAGGTCAAGCACTTTGTGATTTGGGAGCTAGTATAAATTTGATGCCGCTGTCCATTTTTAAGAAGTTAGGTATTGGAGAGGCTAGACCCACAACCGTGACATTACAACTAGCCGACCGGTCCATTTCCTATCCCAAGGGAAAAATAGAAGACGTTTTGGTCCAAGTGGATAAATTTATCTTCCCCGCCGATTTTCTAGTTCTAGATTATGAGGCCGATAAAGAAATCCCAATCATCTTAGGACGTCTGTTTCTAGCAACCGGACGAACTTTGATTGATGTGCATAAAGGAGAACTCACGATGAGAGTTAATGACCAAGAAGTGACCTTCAATGTCTTTAAGTCTCTTAAGTATATAAATACCGAGGACTGTTTTGCTTTGAGTTTGATTAATGAAATCCACGATTTTGAAACAGTGCCCACAGTGGGCAGTGAGAGTGAGCACTCTGAATCTGAGAGTGATGACACTTTTGAGGATGAGTGTAACGCCATAGTAGCAGCCTTTGAACCTCTGGGCTTTAAGGATAGAGATGTTCAACCCCCTTCAATAGAACAACCCCCCGAGTTAGAGCTTAACCATTGCCTTCCCACTTGAAATATGCTTATCTCGCTAAGGATAATAAGCTTCCCGTTATTATCTCTTCAAAACTTAGCGAGAAACAAGAACAACTTCTGGTAGATTTATTGATGAAGCATAAGAAGGCAATTGGCTGGACCATAGAGGACATTCGAGGAATTAGCCCCTCTTTATGTCAACATAAGATTAACTTGGAGAGTGACCACCCGGGGAAAGTCCAACCTCAAAGAAGGTTGAACCCCATCATGAAGGAGGTAGTTAAGAAAGAAGTCTTGAAGTGGTTAGATGTCGGTATTATCTATCCCATTGCTAGTAGTAGTTGGGTGAGCCCCGTCCAATGTGTCCCTAAAAAGGGAGGGACGACTGTAGTGAAGAACGAAAAGAACGAGCTCATTCCCACTAGGACTGTCACGGGATGGAGGATATGCATGGACTATAGACAACTCAACTTGGCCACTAAGAAAGACCACTTTCCCTTACCTTTCATCGATCAAATGCTTGATAGGTTAGCGGGAAAGGAATTTTGTTGTTTTCTAGATGGATACTCCGGATACAACCAAATCCACATTGCACCTGAGGACCAAGAAAAGACCACCTTTACTTGTCCCTACGGCACTTTTGCATTCCGGAGAATGCCATTTGGATTGTGTAATGCCCCCGCCACTTTTCAACGTTGTATGATGGCCATTTTTACCGACATGATAGAAGATACCATAGAAGTTTTTATGGACGATTTTTCTGTGATAGGGACATCATTTGACAATTGTTTGGGAAATTTAGAGAAAAGCCTAGTGAGATGTGAGACCCACGACCTAGTCTTAAATTGGGAAAAATGTCATTTTATGGTCGAAGAGGGTATTGTTTTAGGATACCTTGTCTCAAAAAGAGGGTTGGAAGTTGATAAAGCCAAGCTTGAGGTAGTGGCACAACTTCCCGAACCTACAACGGTGAAAGGTATTCGAAGTTTTTTGGGTCACGCAGGTTTTTATAGGAGGTTCATCAAGGATTTTTCGAAAATTACAAAACCCCAATGTAACCTGTTATAACATGAAAAAGACTTCATTTTTACCCAAGAATGCCGAGAAGCTTTTGAAAAAATCAAGGAAGCATTAGTCACAGCACCCATAGTGACCACTCCTGACTGGTCACTCCCATTCGAAGTGATGTGTGATGCCAACGATTGGGCTGTGGGGGCTGTTCTCGGACAGAAAAAGAACAAAGTTTTTCACCCCATTTATTATGCAAGTAAAACACTGATTGAAGCTCAGATTAATTACATTGTTACTGAAAAAGAATTACTTGCGGTGGTGTTTGCTTTTGATCGTTTCAGGTCATACTTGATAGGGACTAAGGTCATAGTGCACACAGATCATGCAGCGATCAAATATTTGATCAACAAGGCTGATTCCAAGCCACGGTTGATTAGATGGGTTTTATTGCTGCAAGAATTTGACCTTGAGATTGTCGACAGAAAAGGAACAAGCAATCAGGTTGCCGACCATTTGTCCAGGCTCGAGAAGACAGTGGGCACTGTTGATCCCACTCCTGATCCCACTCCGGTAAAAGAAACTTTTCCCGATGAACAATTATTATCTGCTCAACATCGTGAAAATAATATTCCTTGGAATGCTGATATTGCAAACCTTTTAGCAAGTGGACTTAAGCCCCACGGGATGAGTGGACAACCATTCAAAAAGTTTTTACACGACACACGACAATACGTTTGGGACGATCCTTTCTTGTACAAGATAGGGGCGGACCAAATATTGAGGTGTTGTGTCCATGGGAGTGAGCAACATCAAATACTCCATGGTTGTCACACATCCCACTACGGTGGCCACTTCGGTGGAAACCGTACCGCTGCAAAAATCTTGCAAAGTGGATTCTTTTGGCCCACTGTTTTTAAAGACTCGTATGAATTTGTGAAAATTTGTGAGCAATGTCAACGTACGGGGAATATATCGCAAAGAAATGAAATGCCTCTTAACAACATTTTAGAGGTTGAACTTTTTGATGTTTGGGGAATCGATTTCATGGGACCTTTTCCAAATTCCAACAATAATTTTTATATCTTGGTTGCGGTAGACTATGTTTCGAAATGGGTAGAAGCCATTGCATGTCACTCTAATGATGCCAACACCGTGGTGAAATTTTTGCATAAAAATATTTTCACTCGATTCGGAACACCACGGGCATTGATTAGTGACGAAGGCACCCATTTTATAAACAAAGTCATGGCCTCGGTTCTTGCTAAATATGACATACATCATAGAGTGGCCACCGCATACCATCCGCAAACCAACGGTTTGGCCGAGCTTTCAAACCGTGAGATCAAAGGAATTTTGGAAAAAGTTGTTAAACCGCACCGAAAAGATTGGTCAACCAAACTTGATGATGCTCTTTGGGCCTATCGAACGGCCTATAAAACTCCTTTGGGAATGTCTCCATTTAAATTAGTTTTTGGCAAGGCTTGCCATTTACCAATTGAATTAGAGCACAAGGCGTTTTGGGCCCTTATAGAGCTTAACATGAGTGAGGATGCTGCGGGAATCAAAAGGAGTTTACAAATGCATGAGCTAGAGGAGTTGCGATATCACTCCTATGAGAACGCAAAGTTGTATAAAGAGAAGACCAAGATGATGCACGATCGAAGGATCAACCATAGGGAGTTCATGGAAGGACAACAGGTACTATTGTTCAACTCCCGTCTCAAACTCTTTCCAGGTAAACTAAAATCAAGATGGACGGGACCATACACCATTGTCAAGGTGAGTCCTTTCGGAACAGTAGAGTTGAAGTCTCCACAATCGGGTCAGACCTTTAAAGTCAATGGACAAAGGGTAAAGCATTTTCTGCACGAGAGTGCCCACATCCCCGCCCACTCTCCACCTCACTATGGTTAGAGAAAGTCAACGCTGTTTGTAAATATTTTATTTCAGTTAATTGTTGTCTTTTTATTAAATTTGGTATTTTTAATTATGCATGGTAGTTTATTTCTATGTGTGTAGGAGAATTTTTAGCACTTTTTGGAACAAAAAGGTTCGCAGTGGGCAGAGGCTGGTCACTGCGCTCCTCACTCTCGGTCTGACTTATGAAGAGACGGTTTGGGGGGCCCAAGGCTGACACACATCATACTTTTTCTTACACATATGTCATCCTTTCCTGCCACTTGTCCTCTCCCCACCTATATCCAAGAGAAACCATCATTGTCCTTCTCTCTCTCTCTCTCTCTCCTAAAAACCGTTCCCTCTCAAAAGCCAAAAACCCCTCCTTTTCAAAAATAAAACCTCTCTCTCTCCATAAACCACCTACACTATCCATCTTCTTCTTTCTTTTTCACGAACCAGACAAATCCCAAAACCCTAAAATGGCTAGAAGCAAAAGATTAACCTCTCATCCCGAGGCACTCACACGTCCGGCGGTCCGCCGCCGAACCGACGAAAACCAACCACCGGAGGCCGTCACCGGCGATCTCAATAAAACCCCACCGATCTCCGGCGAACCTCCGGTCATCTCCAATGTTGCATACGCAAGTTCGTCCAAACCAGAGAGTCCAAAAGCCGTATCTTCATCAAGGGTCTCGGACTCTGTTCAAACCCCTTTTGATGATACAGATTTGCAGGAGGATGAGGAAATGCAAAGGTTACGAGAGGAATACAACCAAAGGGTTGCAGAAATCAAGATAAGGAAGGAAGAAGCCGAGAGAAAGCGCCGAGAGGAAGAGGAAAGATTAAAACGAGAAGAGGAGGAGAGATTGAAGAGGGAAGAAACCGAAAGATTGGCTAGATAAGAAGAGGAGAGAAAATGAGTCGAGGAGGAAGAACGAAAGAAGGCTGAGGAGGCAAGGATTCTCGAGCAAGAAAAGAAAAAAGCAGAAGAAGAGCGATTGGCACGTGAGGAAGAAGAAAGAAAAAGAGTCGACGAAGAAAGGCAGAAAAAGATTAAGGAGCAGACTCAGACTGTAGAAACTCCCCAAGACAAAAATGCTGATATTATGGAGGATGTCCGCACCACTGCCCACGGTGAGGAAACCCCGACCAGAACACTCCAGAGGAGCAGGGGAGTGGTTACACGATCTGGTGTAACCAAGAAGGCATCATCCGCAAAGCCTAAAAGAAAAGCATCGAGAAAAGGTAAGGGTATCGAACCCTCTTTAAGTTCTTCTTCTATTGATACTAATGCGGGGAGTGAACAAAACCCATCTGAAAACCCACATCTGTCCACTATGGGGACTGTTCATACCCCCAGTGGGATACCGAGGCAGTTCACTTCCCCCGCAGCTAGAGCCCACTATGAGTGTATTTGCACTCGGAAGTTGAATTTAGAGAGGGGTTTCGACCCCGACTTCGTAGAAGCCAATCCTTTTATCAAAGATAAACTAATAGCGCAAGATTGGGCAACCATTGCCACTGCCAATCGCCACGCTAATGCATCATTAGTTCGGGAATTTTTTGCTGAGGCCTCCCAAGCCAAAGAACCGTTTGTGAAGGTTAGAGGAAAGGTTGTGGACTATACTCCAGATCAAATAAATCGAGTGTTATGTAGAGGAGCCCCAGAACCTTGTGCTTTCGGACAGTTCCTGGCAAAGATGACTCTGGCTGATGAGGAGTTGATTTTAAAAGAAATAGCAATAGAGGGAAGGCCATGGAATCAAGATGGCCAGAGGAGGTGTTTATACGCTGGCTCCCTCACAACTGAGGCTGTTGTGTGGTTCCAATTCCTTCGGGCCTCTGTGGCCCCAACATCACACGACACGACTCTCTCCATGCATAAGTGTGCCATGCTTTACTGCGTTCTCACTAGAAAAAAGATCAATCTGGGAATCGTTATGCATGGTGCCATCCATCAGGCCCGAACACGAACCAAGGTAATCCTACCCCTTCCTTGCCTTATTACACTATTGCTATTAGATGCCCGAGTGCCCACAGCTGAAGAGGACCAGTGGATCGTTTCCACGAAAAACATCAGTGTTCAGACCATTAAGAAGATGAGAAGAGAGATAGGAGGCCAGTCTGATGAGCCTGCCCAGGTACAGCCCAACGTGCGAATAGCCGACGAGCACATAGTGGGCACTGACTTGCCCACTATGGAGAAGAAGGGTACCCCACTGCGTTCGAAGACTACAGGAGAAGCAAGCACCAGCACAGTCAACCCGATGACCGCCATTCTGCACGCCATTTCAGCACTCACGCACAAAGTCGACCTCCTCGCAGCTGAGTAGAAGCATGTCAACCGTGCCCTTGAATCGGTCTGGATGTACAACCGCGATCGTGATGAGGTTGTGAACCAAATGTACATGGCTGCCGATCCTCTCCTTGCCGCACAAATCCCAGAATTTCCAGAGGGGATCTGCCCCACTGTGGCAAGTGAGGATGATTTTGAGGAAGACTTGGCCGACAGTTCACCAAAGGCAACCTAAACGCCGTAATGGTTTGTTTTAAACACTTTGGTTTCATTCCCTATGCTCTCAAAACAATTTTAATTTTTCTGTATGATGCCTATGGCTAGGCTCTTGACACAATTTGCTGCTTTCAATACTTTTGGTTAATGATGCATGGATCCCTGCTATGTTTAGCAGGTGCTTTTGGTTACTAACTCACTTCGAATTTGCATGTTTGTTTGATCTCGTTTCCAGTTCTAGGTACAACTTTCGGTTTCCAACATAAAAGGGTCACTTTTGTAAGTACGAGTCTTAAACTTGACGCTATGAAATGATTTAGGCCATCTTTGCATCCAAACACGACCTATTTTTGTAACACCAAAAACCACCTCTTTGAACCCAATATTCAAGTCACAGTGGGGACACTGTGCAGTTTTAAGTTTGAGGTGGGGACTTCCAGAGTGACTTCCAGTCTGCCCACAATGGGGACACTGTGAAGTCTAAGTTTGAGGTGGGTAAGCCGTACCCACCTCCCAAAAAAAAACACAAAAATACAAAAACAGAAGAAAAACGGAGTGTCACTAACAAAATTGATGGTGTGCCTTTTCTGGACCATCAAAGTGACCACTCCCACAGAAAAAGATGGTGTGCCTTTTCTGGACCATCAGAATGTCCACTCTCACAAAAACAGCCATACCCAAATAAAGTCTGAAAGTGTGCGTCCATACCCATGAAAAATTTAAACCACTCACTTCTCAAAATAAAAATCTCAAAGCGAGATCTTCGGTCTATGTTTGGAATTTCGTGCCAAAACCCTTGGGACAAACACTCAAAGCCACAAAACCTTTCGAACCCAAGAAAAGCCCTATTGATCAATTGTGAACAAGGGAAGATTTCGTCAAGAACAAAAGTGAAACTTTAAAGTGTTAGAATCGAAAAAAGTATCCAAGGAGGGAGATCAACGTCCATTCAAGATGAGAAGTCGGTAAGTTCCTAAAAGCTCTAAGTGCATTATTTTTATTACTTGGGGACAAGTAATGGTTTAAGTTTGAGGTTGTGATAACTCTATTTTTAGAGTTATTATTTCCTTGTATTTCCTATTTTATTCTGTCAAATTTAGCCATTCCGCCTCTCAAAACCCCCATTCTTGGTATAAATCTCGAAAATGAGCAAAAGGAGCGAACCTTAGTGTTTAATAAACTATTTGGTAGAATTTGGGTGTTTTTCACATTTTATCCTGCAGTGATCACTGTTGTGCCCACTCCGGCTGCCCACTATTCGAGCTGATCAAGAAAGACAAAAGAAACTACTAGTTGGGACTTAATTTGCTGGAGGAAGAAGGTTCATTAGCAGGGAAATGGCTGGAGGAAGTACAAAATGGCATCTACATTGAAGATTGCAACAAGTACTCCTTTATGTACTTGGAGATTGACTTGGAAAAGGGTCCATTGGGTAATTGGTTTGCACAAGGTGCTGATTTCTGCCACAACACAGCAGTTTTTACCCATTGGAAGACTCATCTCTTTTGTGTAATACCCAACTCTTTCTCCTAGTATATAAAGGAGCACTTGGGTTCATTTATTACAATCTTGCAATCATCTTGGGTTAAGCTTAGATAGTTGAATAGCTTTAATTTCTCTCATCTACCACATTAGTTTTAGTCTTTTATTTACTGCATTAACTTAGCTTTAATTTCTGTAATTTCCTTTCCTAGTTAATTGTAGTTCGTAAAACACAGTGGACAGGGACGAATTCTCGTTCCCCACTGTGAGTACTATTCAATCCACTATCAGTTTTATTATGTGCAAATCTTCATCTTTTGTTTTCTTTACTTCGGAAATGTTAGGCTAAACATCCTTTGGGATGTAGGAAGGAGAAGTACCTGGATTTTATTAAAAATGCTTGAGTAATCTTTATACTTAGAATATTTGTGTTTTGGTCATTCATTCTCGATATTTACCCAAAGATGCGAACAAGCCGATCACTTGCAAGGATCTAAGGTCTAGTTCTTAACTTAGAAATGAGTAGAACGCAGTGACACGAGTTTGAATGATGCTAGGGGATTCGAAAGAATTCTTATGACACTTACGAAAGTGAGGTCGGCACAGTGAGCTAATCTCTGCCCACTGGAGTAGTAGGCAAGCTAATTTGTGTATTAAAAACACTTAGAGTATTTGTCTCTACATATTCCATCGAGGCCTGAAAAGGTCCATTTAGAGATTACCATTGACAAAACAACAAGTACTAAGAGTATAGGATTTTTATCTAACGGTGTGAGTAATTTGTAACCGGGCTTTTCTAGCGAAAATGTCCACCACGAATACGAGGATCACTTCTAAGGATCGAGTATTTGATATAAAATCTAGGGAAAATCCAACCTACATTCCTCCTTTTTAACCTTTAGTAAACCGTTTAAAGTAGCTATTTCACCAAACCAAACCAAAGTATTATTTTCCTCTCTAATTGAAACTTGTAAAAGGAGCTCATAAGAACCGTATTGTCTTGATTGTCTAGTCCCTGTGGAAATGAATCTGGTATTTTACCAACTATTACTTGCTGTGACGATCATAGTGGACAGTGTACACTTGCACTTCCCGCTTTGAACAGTTTGCAACCCACTGCGATTAAAACACATATTTCGCACGTACCAGTTTCGTACGATGGCAACCATAATCGGGTTAATCTCTCGACTTCCGAATCCAAAGAGGAGGAGGAAGACTCCTAAGAAAAGATCAATATCGTACTTCAACGAATACTCCTTTCGTCAATGGAAGAGAGCCAACACGGAGATTTTTTCCGGTCTCATTGTTCGGTGCACAAAAAGGTATGTAACTTAGTTATTGATAATGGAAGTTGTGAGAACCTCGTGTCCCAAAAATTAGTCGATTACTTTAACCTACCTACTCAACCACATGAAGCTCCTTATTCTCTTGGGTTGGTCAAGGACGGTTTTCAGGTTTGAGTCACTCAAACTTGTCGGGTACCTATCTCAATTGGCAAACAATATCGAGAAGAGGTCCTATGTGATGTCCTTTATATGGACGTTTGCCACATTCTATTGGGTCAACCGTGGCAATTCGATACTAATGCCACTTACAAGCGCCGACACAACATCGTACTATTCCGTTGGGGCGGCCAAAGATTGCCATGAGACCAGTTAACAACTTCGAAGAAAGCACCGACAAGAAAAGCAACAACTATAATTGTAATATAAATTCGGTTTCTTCCCTACTCAATCAATCACACATTCCGGAAAGACAACCGGAAAAAGAGGAAGTCTTGTCGGACAAGGTTGAAGATGAAATCGTTACCGTTGAAACAGAATCACAGCACGAGAACGGTATCGATCCTAAAAAGTCGACAATAGATTTCGGGTTAACCGTCAAAGAAGCCGAAAGCAAGCTAATGGAATATGTAACACCCCGCTTACCACGACACAATATTGTCCGCTTTGCCCCACTGGCTCACGGCTTTGTTCTTGGCGACCTGGCAAGGACTTCGCAAGGACTTCCCAGGAGGTCACCCATCCTGGTACTACTCCCACCCAAGCACGCTTAACCACAGAGTTCCCAAGGAACCCGCATGCTTGTGGCCCCAAAACGCGTTGTGTCTGGTAAGGCCAAGGTTTACTAATATACCCAGCATCTCTCCTGTCCACGGGATGTGGGATATGCCTAAGGTGTTACAGAATACATTCCCGAGCCAACGAAACCTTTGTTGCGAGAAGTCAAAAGGATTAATCCTGAAGATTTTGTTTTTGTTGTTCCCGCACCCAAAGCTCCGGATCAAACCGAAACGATTCCCGATAAAGTTACTCTAAGCTCTTACCCTTTCGAGTTTGATAAAATATCGCTCGTATGGAAACAATTGCGACAACCTCCGTTGGAATTTGAAGATTGGTCGGAATTCTTGAATTTTGGAGACCAAGTTGTGCGTCTAAGCGTTTTGAAGAAACACATGTTATACGAGTCGGGTAAAGTTGTTTTTCAAGTGAACTCAAGGACGAATTCTTTTCAAGTGAGGGTGACTGATACAGGGAGAATTCGAGAGTTAATAAGCGTTTTCACAAATAATTGGGAAAAGGAGAGACGAGCTCGAAAAGGAAAACGAGCTCGAAAGAGACTCGGAATTTGGCATTGGATGAGAAGAATCCGATCACCTTGACCATCTTCGCCAAGTCTTAACGGTCCTACAGGAGAACAAAGCTCTACGTTAATTTGAAGAAGTGCACTTTCTGCACCAACAAACTTGTGTTCCTTGGTTTCATAGTCGGAGAACACGGTATCGAAGTGGATTAAGAAAAGGTGAAAGCCATCCGGGAGTGGCCGACACCCAAGACGGTCACCGACGTCCGTAGCTTCCATGGGCTAGCAACTTTCTATCGGAGATTCGTCCAAAATTTTAGTACTATCACCGCCCCGATCACAGAATGTCTAAAGAAAGGTAAGTTTCAATGGGGACCCGAACAAGACGAAAGCTTCACCCTAATCAAGGAAAAGCTTAGCACCGCGCCCGTTTTAGCACTACCCGATTTTGACAAAGTTTTTGAAGTAGAATGTGACGCAAGTGGCATTGGGATCGGTGTTGTCCTAACCCAAGAGAAACGACCCATCGCCTATTTTAGCGAAAAGCTTAGCGAGCCCCGACAAAAGTGGAACACGTACGACCAAGAATTTTATGTGGTGGTTCGAGCCTTACAACAATGGGAGCACTACTTGGTTTAAAAGGAATTCGTCTTATTCACTGATCATCAAGCCCTAAAGTTTATCAATAGTCAAAAGACGGTCAACAAGATGCACGCTCGTTGGGTAAGTTTTCTGCATAAATTCCCTTTTGTAATTAAGCATAAATCCGGTAATCTAAACAAAGTGGCCGACGCCCTTAGCCGAAAGGCTAATCTGCTCATCACCTTATCAAACGAAATTGTCGGTTTCGAAACCTTGAAAGAGATTTATAATGACGATAGTGACTTCAAAGACATGTGGGTAAAGTGCAATAACGGCACCCCTAGCGGCGATTTCTATGTTCGAGACGGTTACGTTTTCAAAGGCAACCAACTATGCGTTCCCGACTCCTCCCTACGGGAAAAATTGGTTCGTGACTTGCACGGAGGGGGATTAAGCGGTCATCTCGGACGAGACAAAACCATCGCTAGTTTGGAAGAGCGGTATTATTGGCCACACTTAAAGAAAGATGCATGCTCGATTGTGAGAAAGTGCTACACTTGCCAAACCGCAAAAGGACGATCACAAAACACCGGTCTCTACACCCCGCTCCCGATTCCCGAAGACATTTGGCAAGACCTTTCGATTGATTTTGTGTTGGGTCTTCCCCGTACTTAAAGGGGGGTGGACTCTATCTTTGTTGTGGTTGACCGTTTCTCCAAAATGAGTCATTTTATCGCTTGCAAGTAATATCGCGAGACTTTTCTTCAAAGAGGTGGTATGTCTACATGGTGTCCCGAAAACGATCACGTCCGATCGAGACACAAAATTTCCCAGCCACTTTTGGATCACGCTTTGGCGATTGTTCGGAACGACTCTAAAAAAGAGTAGCACTGCTCACCCACAAACCGACGGCCAAACGGAAGTCACTAACCGAACTTTGGGAAACATGTTTCAAAGCGTGTGTGGCGACAAGCCGAAACAATGGGACGTGGCCTTAGCACAAGTCGAGTTCGCTTACAATAGTGTTGTCCACACCGCCACCGGTAAATCTCCTTTTTCCTTGGTATACACGTCATCTCCGAGGCACGTGGTTGATTTGGTCCAACTCTCGCGAGATCCCGGAATTAGCATTGCAACGGGTAACATGGCTAGAGAAATGCAAGCAACAAAAGACGCCGTCAAATTACGCCTTGAAGCAATCGGTTTGAAGAACAAAGCGGCGGCCGACAAACACCGCCGGATGAAAGTATTCAACGATGGAGACAAAGTCATGGTTTTTCTCCGGAAAGAACGATTTCCTATCGGGACTTACGGAAAACTCCAGCCCAGAAAGTACGGTCCTTTTAAAATCACGAAGAAAATCAACGACAATGCGTATGTCGTTGCCCTTCTGGATTCGCTACACATCTCAAATACTTTTAACGTTGCCGACATATACGAGTACCACAAAGATGATTCGGCTCTTTTAGACGAGAACTCGGGATCGAGTACTTCCGAAGTGGAGGAGACTGATATAAAGGAAGTAGCGGCAAAGATCGAGAATCAAATCGAGAGACAAGGCAAAAAATAGAGAATCAAAACAGTCCATCAGTGCGGGTTAAGCTGCTCTAGGAGCCGCACGAGGCACTGCCAATGGATGCATGCGGCGCTAATTCCTTTTATGTCTCACATGACCATACTCTTCAATCTTCATCCCAATTGCAATTAAAGTCACGTGCCTTCCTTTTTTTTCATTCCATGTTTTTCCATTTATTTATTAATCACTTCACTTTTTATTAGTTAATAGTTATTTTTTATTATTTTAGATTATAAATAGGGTTATTAGGGTTCATTGTTAATCAATCTATATTGAATAAAAGCTTTCATTTTTAGAGTTTTCTCTTGAAGTTTGAGTTTTACGTTCGTAATTCTCAACCGTTAAAAGATTTAGACGCTTGTCGATCTTTCCGTAAACCTACGTTGCGTCATCTTTTGAAGAGTTTTCTAATTTCTTGTGAAAAATCTTCAATGAGCAACATGTTTAGTCGTTCCTGAAAACCCTCACCAACGAGTTGAAGGCTGCTCCTTGCCGGTGTTTGAAGGCTGCTCCTCGCCGGCGTTTGGAGGCTGCTTCATAGCGATTTGAAGGTTGTTTTGTCGGCGATTTGAAGGCTGCTCAGATCTGTGTTTCTTCTCTACATCGTGATAATATTTTTGCATCTTCCGACCTGTTGTATTTTTTATCTCCATCGAAAGGGTTCATATTACATTTGTGTATTTGTTTCTCCGAACATTGAAATTCTAACCAACAAATATTTCAACCCACATATTACATCTGTGATTTAATAACCAAAATTCGCTTAAAATAGACCATGAAAGGGAATTGTTGAGGGATGGATCCACCTAGAATCTTGGCAACTGTTAAGCTTATGTGCGGTTGGTATTTGGGGAATCACTTGCTACATTTTAGGGAAACATCCATAGCGATGAGGACTAAGGAAGGAGTTAGAGATAAGGATTAACATTAACAGTTGTACATAAAGCTTCGTTAGTTGTTTTAAAGAGATTTTAAGTACTCAGCATTAAATAGCAGTACATAAGGCTTTATGGATTGTTTTTAAGAGTTTTTCATAAATGCTTTATAATATAACTAGAAGTCTACTCGTGCAATGTAGCGCGGTAAATCTCGATTTTAATGTTCTAATTTATTTTAATGTGTGGTTTTCAGAAAACGGTCATGTTTTTTTTATAAATTTGCTTAAAGAATGACGCTCTTTGAGGAGTTCATGATTTAAGGATTTAAAAGTGGTTAGAGATAAGGATTAATTAATAAGAGTCCAAGATTTAAGGATTTAAAGGTTGTTAGAGATAAGTATTAATCAAGTAATTAACATTAAAAGCGGTAAATAAAGCTTCATTAGTTGTTTTTAAGAGATTTTAAATAATTAGTATTAAATAGCGGTACATGAAGCTTTAAGGGTTGTTTTTAAGAGTTTTTCATAAATGTTTTATAATATAGTATAGATTAACATCGAGAATTTAAAGTAGGAACTAGAACAAAAAATGAAACATGATTGTCGATTCAATTTCAAGATGCTTTGCGCTGCATCGGGCGCGAGCACGTAACTATAATTAGTTATTTAACTATTTCTTATCCTTTACTTTTCATTTTTCATTTTACATCTTTATCATATCAACACAAATAATTGTATATGAACAAAAACACAAAGAAAAAATACGTTTTTTTGACAATTTATATCATTATAATTGTATCGTCAATACCTTCAAAATGAGTCTAATATTGACTATTTTTTAATTTAACAGTATATTAAATATCATAAATATCTACGAATTAATTTGTTTTATATCCTTGGGCTTTATTTTTTCAGGTTTATCATATTAAAAATACATAGTCATAAGTCAACTAAAATACATAAAAACTCGTTTCATTTTTATTATAAATTTCACCATTATTATTTTTTTGTTAATATTTTCAAAATAAATTTATTTTTAATAATTTAATATTTAGTAGTATTATAAAATAGTGTAAATATATACCAATCTTACTATATATATCTATAGTATATGTTTAAACATTTGGAACATATATTGCACTAAAAAACCAGGTATACAAATCTATGCGTATCTAGATTAGATATTTTTTTAACTTCATTTGTTCATAATTTATAACCAAGTACATTGTACAGGTATACAACTAATATCAGTATGAAAAAATAATGAAAATATGATTGACATTTTAATTTTTAAGTAATCAGTTTTAAATTAAGATACACAATTAAAAGAATAAAGTAGTTTTTTTTTCTAACAAACGGTTTTTCTAACAAACGGTTTTTCAACACGTACAATTAAAGAAGCATCAGGTACAACCTTAGAAACTAACTCTCCCACGTTCTCTCAAAAATCAAACAATTTTCAATTTCTAAGTTACACTTTATACCCTTAGAATTAGTTATTCAATTTACTTTGAATCCCTTACTTTTTAATTTTTTATTTTACACCCTTATCATATTAATATAAATAATCGTATATAAATTAGAATGCATTAAAAAATACATTTCTTTTTTATAAATTATATCATTGTAATCGTCTCGTCAATACCTTCGAAATGAGCCCAATATTGAATATTTGGATTTAATCATGATATTAAATTTCATGAACATGTACGAACTAATTTGTTTTATATCTCTTACATTATTTATTTTCATTTTACACCCTTATAATATTAAAAATACATAATCATAGTTTAACTAAAATATATTAATCAATGCATTTTTTACAAATAGCAATACTGTTAGAAAAGAAAAGCAAACAAAAACTCATTTTTTTTAATTTTAACAATGATGTTGGAGATGCTCTAATATGATAAGCTTTAAATCAATATCATCTAATTACCTATACTATTGACCCAGGCTCGTGTAACCGTTTTTACAGAATCGAAGTGAAGCAAGCTTTGTTTTTTGGCGAACAATAGATCCGTTCGAATATAACATGTTCCATATCAAACTTAAAAAATTACAACTTTTCATTCATCTTAGCTTTTGGTAGGACAATCAGTAAATTAAGCTCATGGAGTGACAATTCTGAATGCATAAGGTATCTATCGTAAAGCGTAATTGGTATGATTATTTATATTTATTCAAATTTTACATCCCGCTGCATCGTGCGGGTACAATGACTAGTAACACTAAAAAAACAAAGTAAAAAAAGATGAATGTTTGAATATTGTTAAGTTATTGACATATGCTTATATAATCTTGAAGCTAGAGCCACCAATTAATGTTTCAGACCACCAGAAGACCAAAAATGATTTGGAATCACACCATTAATTAATTAAGAAGACTGTTAGTTCTAGATGGCTTAACAAGTATTGTAGAAGGGGGGAGAGTTGAATACAATACTCAAAATTTACTTAATTTAATTCTATTATTGAAAATCTTTCAACAAGAATTACACATAGAAACTAAGACTGTTGCGGAAAAGAACAGGTAAAACTATTCTAACAATCTTTCACAAAGTATACTGAAAACAAAACAACTTGAACACTTAGAATCAAAGTTATAAAGTTCCTGAGAAATGGAGAATGCTTGCACTGAGAAATTCTTCCAGAAAGCGTAGTTTGCATGGGGAGCTTCTTCCTCCTTTTATAGTGTGAGAAGCATTAAATGCTTAGGACACTTGTCATCAGGAGATTCAATTGTAGGTGTTAACTTCTGAAAAGTTGATGTGTCTTTTTAACCTTTTTCCTTGGTACTAGGAATAATACCCATGTTGATTGAGACTTTATCTGATAATGGATAAAACGACAAATAGTCACTTTTACATGGCAATAGATGTTGTCCCATAATAAATGATCTTCTTGATGTGTCTTCCAAGACTGTTCCACCGATCGTATTCCACCGACGTGAGTACTTTGAAATTTGTTACAATTAAGAGAAGCATTTGTGAAGACATTTGAGATCCCACCGATTTGAAGCTTTCATCGGTGGGACTCATATTGACCGACCAAGAGATGGATCGGTGGGAGATGTCCACCGATGTATGAAGACCATCGGTGGACAATGACTTGATGTTTGTTAAGAAGGTTATTCTTCATTTCCACAATGAGAATATCTTCAAGCTTGGTTTCGGTTGATCTTCGACTTCACCGAACATTTTCTATCTTGTACAAGTCATTGTAAAGAACCAATCTAAAATATTCTAAGTAAGATTTAGGAGAAACATCGGTGAGTCAATTTCAAATCTTTGGTGACCCAACAATCTCCCCATATTTGAATTTGAGCTCCATACTTAGAATATTAAAGAGTATCTGAGTATAAAATGCAATTTGACCCTTTTTACTCTTTTTGGGTTCTTTTCACATAGACCATTCTTTTTGTTCTTTTTGATCTATTTTGTCTTTTATGGATTTGTTAAATGTATCCAATATTTACAAGTAAGGAAAATAAATGTGTGCAACACTTAAATTCAAATAGATGAAAAATACTTGCATTTATGTAAAGTTTTCATACATGAAAGAAAAAAAATACAAGTACTTATAGAAAGATGGCACCCCGATCATTTCCTTGGTTTTTGAATGCGGCGTTTGATTTTGTTGGTGATGTTCTGATAGTATATCTGAGCTTCGTTGATATGTGGCATGAGGTTGGAGATGCCATGTAAGAAGATGATGTCGGCTAGATGTATCTGAGCAAATAAGAAGAATCGTCGGTGGCCTAGAGCATCATTGAAGAAGAGGCCAGGAACTGGTGAGATGCAAAGTGTGGTAGAGGGATAAGCGATGGAGGTTGGGATGGATAAGTTGAGATTATCCACATAGGGGATTCTTCCTTTCGAAACCATTTCTTTGAACACGGTGTCTTTCACCGATTGGGTTTTGGTCATGGGGAGTCGAACATCTTCTTTTAGAGATTGAAGAGAGGCACGTTCGTTGGTGGAGAGAACAATATTGTGATTCTTCTTTATTTCTTTCATCTTGTTCATCATCCCATCGATATACTTGATAAAAATGTCTTTCTTGGGATTAGTACATTTCACCAAGAGCCTGGAAATTTCAAACCATTCGGAGAGACCGAATTGCTTGAGGTGATAATCTCTAATACTCCTTGAGGTTCCATCCTCCCTTTCAATGATGAGCCTGATGTCGGTGGGATTGAGCTTCGAAGTGGCAATCTTGACACATGAGATAGGAGACCTATTTGTTCGGTAGTGCATGGTTTTCTTGTACCACTTAACTTCTTCTTTCATTTCTTCTTCAATGGTGCCCAACTCAGATTTTTAGGCAAGAATGGGATCGGTGGACTTGGCTTTAATTGCTTCCTCTTTGGCAACTTTTAAAGATAGTGCCTTAGAGTCATCCAAGGCCTTTTGTGTCAGTCTAGCCTCCTCAATTTCTTGGGGAGATAGACCCAAGTCAGATATAGCTTCTTTGTAGGAGGTTTGAGTTTCAGGGTTTGAGCATCGGTAGGTCGAGTTCCGTACTTGGCCAACTCTTTCTTTCTTTTCTCTTCTTTAGCCGCATCCTCTGCCGAAATGGCTTTCTTCCCTTTGTCTTTTGGAGCACTGGACGAAACTTTTTGCTCCCCCTCAACTGTTGTTGCAGTTTTCTCCACCGAGGGGATTTGGTCGGTGAGGATTTGATCACCGATGGGGTCGGTGTGATTGTAGTAGTCGGTGCCGAAGATGCTATCGGTGTAGGAGTCGGTGCAGCTATTGAGGTGGCCACCGATGTAATCGGTGTAGGTGTCGGTGTCGATGTAGGGATTTTGGGTTTGAAGAATCGAATTGTTGATTTGTCGGTGAGGTCTGATGGTGGCCTGTTGCTGTCAATATGCCTAACAGAAGGCCTTTTCGGGGACTTTAGGAGGCTTTTATCCCCCTCAGCAGCAGCCGCTGAATCCAGTCCCAAATGTATGGCAATGCGATCCACCGAGGCATGAATGTGTTGAAGTCTATCCCTGTCAGTACTGTCAAAGGCAAAATCACCCAAGTCGAAATCCCAATCTAGATTGTTGTTTAGAGAGTCAACCTTCCGATGAAGATTTTGAAGAGATTCGGTGAGAGAAGAGCGAAGAGACTGATGCCGAGTGTCGCGAGCAAGAAGCCGAGCAATTTCAGAGTCCTTGTAATCAGTAGAAGCTTTAATAGAGGCCATCGACAAGGCCAAGTTGGAGTGGGAGGTGTTTAGATTTTCCAACTTCTGGCTAAAAGTGGCCATATTTTCGGTGATGGGTCGAAGCAGATCCTGAAGGGTAGATGCTAAGAGTTGAGGTTGCTGATCTTCCAAAACTCAGACCCGGTCATGTTTTTGAGCAATCATGGTAAGGGAGGCTTGTTTGAAAGTCTCAAACTGAGTGCCCACCAACCGACACTGTCGGGCACTCTCCTGAACATCTGACAGTAGATCACTTGGAAGTCGAATACCTGTAGGGATGGAAGTTCCAACACCCGAAAGTTGGAAACGAGGAGCATTCGGTGATAAGGAAGTATGAGGAAGTGACCGTTCTTCGGGGATGGTAGATGATGATGGACGATCATATAAGGGATCGGGGAAAAGCCATCGTGGGGGAGATGGAGATGGGGATGAGCTATCCTTAGAGGAAGAGGATCTTTCACGGTCATCGGTGGGGGAAGGTGGTCGGTGGGGAGATCCCGTTGGTGTTAGGGATCGTCGGGGGGTCGGTTGTTTTGGGGGTGAGGGGTGCGTCGATGATGGGTGCGTCGGTGGTGGAGATTGTTGTGTCGGCGAGGGTGTTGAATCGATGACCATGATGTCATTGGTGGCATGTTTTCGGGGTGAACCGGTATCTTCCAATAAAAAGTCCAAAAATGCCCTGTTTAGAGAGCCCGAATCTCCAATAGGTTGTGCATCATCGATCTCATACTGAACGGGTGAAAGGTTGTGTAGTGCAAACTCAGTTCCTTCGAGGGGAGAGACCCCAAAGTCATATGCACCACCCAAAGAAGCGGGTGATGAGGTAAAAGGTGGGTTCTCCTGAATCACAACCGAGGCCTTTTGAGAGACCACGGAGGAGCCGGTTTGGGGTTTAGCAGATTCCCTTGGCCTGGAAGGGACAATTTCAGCTACCGATTTTCGAGAATCGGTAGCCGGCTTATGAGTTTTGGCCAAAGGTATCTGAGACCTCTTTAGAGGAGGTCTCGGAAGGATTTTGGAGTGCCTCTGCTTGTGAGAAGGAGTTGAGACTTGGGTAGCCTCCGAGGGATCTCTCGGAGGCGTAGTCTCGGAAGCGGACACAGTGGTGTCGGTGGCCCGGGATGCTTTCTTTTTGGTGCCACCCGACTTCACTCGGGAACGGGGAGAAGGGGCCACTATGGCTGGAAAGACCTCCGAAATCTCCGGGTGTACAAACCCTTCAATTTCGGCGTCCCCCAGAATAGTTCGGGAGAATAAGCAAAAGTAATCATACCTGGGCGAAGTGGTAGATCGGATGCCAGAGGAGCCACATCAAGAGTTTTATGGCCGACAATAGGAGCGGACCAATCATAGTTGAACCGGGGAGACTTGGATTTCCGATCAGCATCCAAAGCAGCACCGAGCTTGTGCTGAACGATCATAGAGATGAATCGTGGATAAGAAACTTGGCACCTTTTTGGGTGCTTGATGACTTCAACCAGTTCCGTAAAGAAGTATTGCGCAAAATCAATCTTGCGTTTGTAGATGAGAGCATGAGCGAGTGAAGTAATGTAAGAAGCGGATTGGTCATGTCCACTAGTCTTTATGGACAGACAGTAAATAACATGGGAAAAGAAAAAGTTCCAGATACCTCCCATCTTACTTCTCACAAGTGTACCTGGTCCTTTTGAATATTTGGAGGGTTTGTCATCAGTTTGTGAATGTAGCCAAGAGCATTCACCACCTCTGCATGGACCGAGTCGACATGCATGTCTTCATAATCAGAGAAAGCTTTAATTTTTAGGGCAGAGCGGACATCATCCACACCAAAGGTGAGATCATGATCACCTTCCTCATCAGAAAGAATGGAGGCATGAATGGCCTCGTTGGATGGGTCGTACACGCAGGTGAGCCAAAAATTTTCAATAAGAACTTTGCTCATTTTCGGATTGTAGGTGAAAGCGTGGAGGAGAGGAGATCGGGTCAAGAACTTGGATACTGTAGTGAACTCGGGATGAGCGGGATCAGGTTCAAACCTTGCTACATGGTTGCAAGGATTGAATTTCAAGTCTTCAAAGGAGGTGGGTGATTCCTTGACAACTTTCGTGGCCTTGGTAGCTTTGTAAGAAGTTGAGGAAGCCATTGTTGCGGGTTTAAGTTTTGAGAGAAAGTAAGATTGATCGTGGGGTTGCAGGTTATGAAAGAGAAAAGTGGAGAAGAAGATAGGATACCAGATATTTATAGGCAAGAGTCGAGGGAAATTTGAAAGGGTGTGGGATTTTAATAAGGGCGGCAACAGTTATAAAAAATTGAAAGGTTGCCTGTTTAACCACATATTAAAAATAGTGTTTAAAATGTAATGATGAGGGTATGGGAAGATGTGGTCAAGAAGGGTGTGTATGAGAATGGAAAGGGTCAAATGTCTTAGACACATAGGGTGGTAGGGTGATGTAATCATCGAAAACTGTGAAAGATGAGGGCAATGGGAAGGATAGGGGATGTTGGAATCGGTGAGATTAGTTAACCACCGACAGGATTTGGTGAATGAAGCTCGCCAATGGGATTGGATTAAGGATCACCGAAGATGGATCGGTGTGATGTGTCCACCGATGATAACACTGATTTGGTGAATGAAAGAAAGGTCGTCAGTATATGGCATCGGGGAGAAGTATCACTTAAGTATCGGTGAGGTCGGGTTTCGGTGGACTGGGAGATACCGAAGAAGAATGTAGATGCGGTGAGTTTGGGTGTCGGAGAGCAGGTATCGGTGAAAGGAATCCGCCGATTCGAGGGTTTCGGTGAGAGAGTTCCACCGAAGTGTGGTTTTAGGATGATGGTGAGAATCTGCCGAGGGAAATCGGTGGGAGTCACCGAAGTGTTGGTGACCGATGAGAAGAGGTCACCGATACATCATTAAGTATTGGTGAAATATGCTACCGATAATGAGACATCGGAGAAAGATTTGAGAGGGGGTTCTAACTACCGATATGATTGCCTTCGGTGAGAGGGCCACCGATAATAATAATGATTTTTTTAAAGAGCATCAAATCACATATCAAGATATAGCATTCGAAGTTCACTTATCAGAAAGTTGAACCTGGCTTCATCTAAGGGTTTGGTGAACAAGTCTGAAAGCTGAAGATCAGTAGGAATAAAGTGCAGCTCAATGTCACCTTTGGAAATGTGAGCTCTGATGAAGTGATATCTGATATCTATATGCTTTGATTTGGAGTGTAGAACATGATTATTTGCAATAGCAATTGCACTTGAGTTGTCAAATAGAATTGGGACTTTGGAGTAGACTTGAGCATAGTCCCTTAGTTGATTTTTCATCCACAGGATCTAAGCACAGCAACTTCCAGCTGCAACATATTCAGCCTCAGCACTCAACAGTAGAGGTTGAGACAGAGTTTTGTTTCTTGCTGGACCAGCTGACTAATTTGCCACCAAGAAGTTGGCAGCTGCCTGTGGTACTCTTTCTGTCAACTTTGGAACCTGCATAATCTGAATCTGAATACCCAATTAGCTCAAAACCTGAGTCTTTGGGATACCAAAGACCCAGATGCAAGGTACCTTTTAGATACCGGAAAATCCGTTTTACAGCAGCCAAATGAGATTCTTTTGGATTGGCCTGATAACGGGCACAAAGACAAGTAGCAAACATAATATCTGGTCTGCTAGCAGTTAAATAGAGAAGAGAACCAATCATCCCTCGATAATTCGTCACATCAACAGATTTACCATCTGGATCAGCATGAATTTTCAAGGATGGTGCCATAGGAGTTTTCATAGGAGAGTTGTTTTCAAAATTAAACTTCTTTAGAAGATCACGAATATATTTGCTTTGATTTATGAAAATCCCTTCTGAAGTTTGTTTGACCTGAAGGCCTAAAAAGAATGTGTGCTCTCCCATCATGCTCATCTCGTATTGACTCATCATGAGAGAAGCAAACTCATCACATAGTGATTCATTAGTGGCACCAAAGATGATATCATCCACATAAATTTGGACAAGAATGAGATTACCTGAGGTCTTATTGATAATAAGAGTGTTGTCAATTTTACCTCTGGAGTATCAATTCTTTAGAAGAAAATCAGCAAGAGTGTCATACCAAGCACGTGGAGCTTGCTTGAGACCATAGAGAGCCTTGTCTAATCTGTACACATAGTCTGGATGAGTTGGGTCTTCAAAACCAGGTGGTTGTTTCACACAGACTTCCTCTGCAAGTTCCCCAGTGAGGAAAGCACTTTTGACATCCATCTGAAAGACTTTGAAGTTTCGGTAGGCAGCATGAGCCAGAAAGATTCTTATGGCTTCAAGTCTTGCAACAGGGGCAAATGTTTCATCATAGTCAATGCCTTCTTCCTGTCTGTATCCTTGAGCCACCAGTCTGGCCTTGTTTCTGACAACTGTACCTTCTTCATCCATCTTATTCCTGAAGACCCACTTGGTTCCAATGGTTGTCTTCTTTGGAGGTCTGGGAACCAATCTCCAAACCTTGTTTCTTTCAAACTGAGAAAGTTCCTCTTGCATGGCAGTGATCCAACAGGGATCTGCTAGAGCTTCCTCATTCTTCTTCGGCTCTATGAGAGAGAGAAAGTTCACATAGAGACAAATGTTTCCAATTCCTCTTCGAGTTTGGACTCCAGCTTGTTGATCACCGATGATTTGATCTATGGGGTGATCTTTGGTCCATTTTGTTGCAGGAGGAAATGATGGTGGGATATTTTGTGTGGAGGTTGATGGAAGATTTTGGTGTACAGGAGTGGGGTCAGGAATGTCGGTGGAGACATTTGGTGGTTCAGTTTCGGTGGAGGAAGGGTGGATATGGTCAATTTCGGTGGTAGATGAGATAGGAAAGGTGGAAGGTGACCCAACTTGTTGATTAGATGATGAGGGATTTGAGTGAGTGAAAGGAATGGAAGATGCATCGGTGGGATTTGCTACAGGAGCATCACCTATGCATGATGAAATCCACCTATGTAATTCATCATCATCATTTGAGAGGGATGATGATCTCAGGTCATCAAATTTTACATGAATGGACTCATCAATGCATTTTCTCTTGAGATTATACACACGGTATGCTTTGGAGGATAAGGAGTATCCAACAAAAATTCCTTCATCAGCCTTGGGATTAAATTTCCCAAGTTTATCACGATTATTCAGAATGAAGCATACACAGCCAAAAACATGAAGAAAACCAATATTTGGTTTTCTGCCATGAAAAACTTCATAGGAAGTTTTACCATGTATCTTGGAGAGTACAGACCTATTTTGGGTAAAGCAAGCAGTGTTAACAGCTTCAGCCCAAAAATAGGTGGGGAGGTTTGATTCACTTAGCATAGATCTGGCTGCTTCACATAGAGTCCGGTTTTTCCTTTCTACAACTCCATTTTGTTGCGGAGTTCTGACAGCTGAGAAATTTTGGGAGATTCCCTTGTCATTAAAGAATTCTTCCAAGGCACTGTTTCTGAATTCAGTGCCATTGTCACTTCTAACTGATCGAACAAGCTGGCCATTTAAAACTTCATTCTTTTTTACAAAGTTGATGATTTCTTCAGTTGCATCACTTTTATACCTGAGAAAAGACACCCAAGTAAATCTTGTATATTCATCAACAATAACAAGAATGTACCTCTTGCCACCTAGGCTAGGAGTGCAGACCGGTCCGCATAGATCCTTGTGAAGCATTTGAAGTGGAAGAGTTATGGAGGAACATTGCTTTGTCTTGAATGAGGTTTTGGTGAGCTTCCCTTTCTCACATGCATCACACAGCTTTTCTTTTGTGAAATTCAGCTTTGGCATGCCCGTCACCAGATCTTTGTTGGAAATAATATGAAGGGTTTTGAAATTTAGGTGAGATAGACGTTTATGCCACATCCAGTTCTGTTTGGCTGTGTCGTCTGACACAAAGCATACGTTGGACAAGTCATTTATCTGCCACATGTCTATTATGTAGACATTTTCCATCCTTTTCCCAGAGAGAACCACTTTCATATTTTTGTCAACAATTGTACATATACAAAGTTCAAAGATAACTTTGTATCCCAAATCACATAGCTGACTTATACTTAGAAGATTATGCATGAGACCTTCAACAAATGCAACTTTGTTGAAAGTAACAGATCCGTTGGAGAAAGTTCCATAACCTTTTGTGTAACCTCTAGAATTGTCTCCAAAAGTTATAGATGGACCCTTTTCAGACACATAGTTAATTAGAAGAGATTTGTTCCTTGTCATGTGACATGAGCACCCACTATCCAAGTACCAGATTTGATGGTGCTCCTGAACCTGCATGCACACACAAATTAGTTCCTTGGTACCCATTTGGTGGTGGGTCCTTTGGGGTTAGAGGAGGAATAGTCCTTAGTTTGGTTCTATCAATTCTTTCCTTTGTACAATCTTTTGCAAGATGAAAAGTGTCACCACAGTTGTAACACTTTCTATAGATAAACATCTTTTTAGATTTTTGCACTTTTTCTTTTCCTTTCCCTTTGACATCAACTTGAATAGCTTTAGGACCAAAACTGGACATTAAAGGAGGAAAACCCAGAACACTTTTGGTGAGAGAGGAAAGATTCCTTTTATCAAAGGTTTTTGAAAGTTCAGGAGACTTTCTCTTCAAGGTTTGTTTGAAACTTTTGTCATTTTTGAAGATCTTTGATTTTGAAAAATCAGGCGAAGAGACTTCATCAATGGTTAAATCTTTCAAGAGATCATGAATGGGTTTTGAAACATCATTGGAATCTTGTGTCTCACTGTTTTGGACAGAGGAAGATTCTTTGGCTTTTATAAACATTTCGAATTTTAAAGTTTCATTTAAATCATCCGAGTTTAAAGAAACAGAGTCACTTGAGCTTGACTCTGAAGAATCATGCCACACACTAGAGGTAGAGGCAAGAGCATGAGAAGAGGGTTCAAAATCCATTTTTCCAAAACCTAAACCAGATTTGTTGTTACAAGAGATTTGATCTTGAAAGATTTTCTCAAGATTTTTCGAAGAACTGGTCCATTTTCTAACAATCTCTTGTTCTCTTTTTAGTCTCTTAAAAAGCTTGTTTTTCTCTTTTGAGATAATGTGATTTATGGTTTTCAAGTCCTCAAGCTCAGCTTTGATTTCCTCAAACTTTTCAAGTTTAGACATACAAATTTCAAGTTGAGAAGTGAGATTTTTAACTTGAACCGACTTTCTTTTCTTGGCATCCTTGATACTATAATAGTCATTAGTTAAGGATTCATATGCATCAATATTTTCAGTGTCAGTCATAGAATTAAAGGGATGTACCTAAGAGTATGATGTCGAGCACCCAGTTGACACCAGAGCCATTGGAGAGATTGCCTTTTCAGAATCTTCCATATCTTCAGATATGACCATGAAACACATGTTGGGAGAATCTTTGTCACTATCAGAAGTTTCCTCTTCATCCCAATCATGAATTTCTGCCATGAGCCCCTTTCCTTTTCTGAGGAGACCCTCATTTCTTTCTTTCTCTTTCTTTTACTTGGCCTTGTACTTCTCAACATGTTCTTGATGATCTTGAGACGATAGTTGAGTACCTTTTCTGGAAAAGGTTGATTTGAAGGAGTTGTTTTTGGGTTTCTCATACTTAGAGGAGAACTTGTCAGAGGGTGTGGTCCTAGATTTTACAACACACTTACTTCTGTACTCAGATGCAAAATGTCCTTTCTTACCACAACTAAAACACTCCTCATTTGACTTATCAGAAGAGGGGGGTTTTGTGGAAGAGAAGGGTTTTCTGAAAGTTCTAGATTTGCTAGAAGGACGAGACTTGTTCTTGAAACCAGCCATCATATCCATTTCATCAGATATCTGCTCAACCGAGGTTTCCTCACCTTCATCATCGGCATCACTTAGATATGCCTCCGTTTGGTGGGTAGAGTTATTCTGGTTGTCATTGTTAGAGTTTGATGAAGGATAGGTGATTTGAGGAACACTTTGAGATTTCTTGGAAGTTTCACTGACAAGGGCTATAGAAGAGCCTTTTCTCTCTTTAATGAAAGACTTCCTTTGTAGTTTGGTTTGTTCAAAGTTGAAATAAGTTCCATACAAGATAGTTAAGGGCATGAACTCAAGATCCTTGGTTGTCTTGATGCAAGTGCATATGTTCTCCCAAAATTCAGGGAGACAATCCATGAACTTGCATAAGACTTCCTCATTATCATAGACGCTGCCCAATAACTTTAGATCATTTAGAAGATTGTTGAATCGATTATAATAACTGTAGAGAGATTCTCCTTTCTCATGAGCAAAGAGCTCGTACTTTCTGATAAGAGCAATCTTTTTTCTTTTCTTCACTTCCTCTGTACCTTCGTACAGTACACACAGTCTGGTCCACATTTCTTTAGCAGTTTCAAAGTTTACTAGAGAGTGATAGACCTCACCAGGAAGGGAGAGAGCAATAATAGCCCTGACTTTAGAGTCAAGAGAGACCAGACACTTTTCTTCATCAGTGTATTTCTTAGGGGTTTTGAGAATATAGTGACCAGTAGCTTTGGATTTCTCTTCATCAGAAGAATCATCTGAATCATCAGATTTGTTTTTGTCAGCGATTTCTTTTCCAGCCCTCTGCGTTTCATAGCGAGCCCAGACTCTAGGGATGATGGGTCCCTCTTTGAGAATGGTTGGATATCTAGTATCCACTCCTTCCATGAATAGCATCATGCGGCTTTTCCAGAGAGCAAAGTTGTTGGGATTAAACTTTGGAGGTTTGGCTATGGAGCCATTTTTAAAGAAATTGTTTTGAAAAGATATTTCATTGTTTGAGGATGAGACAGCCATTGCAGATCAAGTTTATGAGTTAAACTTTCTGCTCTGATACCACTTGTTAGTCCCAGATGGCTTAACAAGTATTGTAGAAGGAGGGGGGGTTGAATACAATACTCAAAATTTACTTAATTTAATTCTATTATTGAAAATCTTTCAACAAGAATTACACATAGAAACTAAAGACCGTTGCGGAAAAGAACAGGTAAAACTATTCTAACAATCTTTCACAAAGTATAATGAAAACAAAACAACTTGAACACTTAGAATATAAGCTATAAAGTTCCTGAGAAATGGAGAATGCTTGCACTGAGAAATTCTTCCAGAAAGCGTAGTTTGCATAGGGAGCTTCTTCCTCCTTTTATAGTGTGAGAAGCATTAAATGCTTAGGACACTTGTCATCAGGAGATTCAATTGTAGGTGTTGACTTCTGAAAAGTTGATGTGTCCTTTTCACCTTTTCCCTTGTTACTAGGAAGAATACCCATGCTGATTGAGACTTTATCTGATAATGGATAAAACGACAAATAGTCACTTTTACCTGGCAATAGATGTTGTCCCATAATAAATGATCTTCTTGATGTGTCTTCCAAGACTGTTCCACCGATTGTATTCCACCGATGTGAGTACTTTGGAATTTGTTACAATTGAGAGAAGCATCTGTGAAGACATTTGAGATCCCACTGATTTGAAGCTTTCATCGGTAGGACTCATATTGACCGACCAAGAGATGGATCGGTGGGAGATGTCCACCGATGTATGAAGACCATCGGTGGACAATGACTTGATGTTTGTTGAGAAGGTTATTCTTCATTTCCACAATGAGAATATCTTCAAGCTTGGTTTCGGTTGATCTATGACTTCACCGAACATTTGCTATCTTGTACAAGTCATTGTAAAGAACCAATCTAAAATATTCTAAGTAAGATTTAGGAGAAACATCGGTGAGTCAATTTCAAATCCTTGGTGACCCAACAAAGACTAGAAATGGTTTATGCACAAAAAACTTAAGGGGTCTTCTCCCTTTAAATATTCACCGTTATTGAAAGAATATATATCACGGTTTCATCATAGATTGAATTTTTTGTTACTTTTCCTAATCCAAGGATGAAAGGGTTTGTGATTTTCCTTTAAACCTGAGTCTATACACACACACACATACATTGACCTCCACCCTTTGACAAACTCCAACAAAACCCCCTCCGGTGCAAGAACCCTTCCCGAAAATGCATGCAAACCCATGCATCTAATGCAAGATAGAAGGTTGCCACGGTAATATCCCATTTCTTCCCGAGTTTGAATTAAGGCATCACCTACCTCTTTAGTTTTGCTTTTTGTCTCATCCCGTGTCAGAAATGTCATAACTTCTTGAACAATTTTGGTTTTTGAGTTGGTAAACACATTTAATTGTTGGAGATTGAGAGTGTGTGTGTTTTTATGATCTACATGCATGGGTTCAATTCCCATTGTTACATTTTTTAGGATTTTATTTCAATATGTTAGGGTCTTTTAGGGTTGGCTTAACTATAATTTTCTTAGCATTGGCTTATTTATACCTTCTTTTTTATTACCCTCAATCAGGCCAGCCTCCCACTTGCAGATACAATATTCTTATTTCTTTCAAACTATTTGAACTTTTTTCTGTGTATAATGGAATTTGAAATTGTTTTTAATTTAATTGATTATTTTTAAATGCTAGTACGTTTTTTAATAACAATAAAGCAACAAAATGTGCATTTCTCATCTAATCTCTCCTCCCCGAACCATCTATCCCTCCAAAAACACGTCTCATCCCCCCTCCCTACTTCTGTCTCTATTCCTTCTTGAAACAAACAAGGAAGGAACTATAGCCGAGAAGGGGGAATGGGTAGAAGGTGGTTGGCATTGGAAGTGGAGTTGGAGGAGAGAGCCGAGGGGTAGGGAGGCGGGAGTATTGGAAAATCTCAAGACGGTACTACACGCCGAAGCGAAAAGGTCGGGATCAAGTCATATGGGTAGAGGGAGGGGACGGGAGTTTTTCGGTCCAAGAGTTGAAGGAGTTGGTCAAGGAGAGATTAGCGGTACTAGGAGAAACATATGAGGAAACATCTTGGTCAAAGTTAGTCACTAAAAAGGTTTGCATTTTTTGTGGAAAGCCAAGCAAGGGAGGTTGCCGTGTCGGATGGTCCTTGAGAATATGGGCGTAGACTTAAACTCCACGCTTTGTCCGAGGTGCGGGAGAGAGTCGGAATCAGTCGATCACACTTTAGTGCAATGCATAGAGGCAAAAAGAGTGTGGCAAAAAGTTTCTCGATGGTGGATGCTTAAGGAAGAAAATTTCAATACGGTACAAGAGTTGTTGGAGGCCAACTTTTCTGCGTCAGGTACGTTTTCGCAACCAAAACTATGGAAGGAAACGATGTGGTGCTTTCTATATCTTATATGGTCACATCGAAACAAAGTGGTTTTCAAAATGAAAAAACCAAGTTAGAGGATCGCTTATGTGAAATGCAAAGACGGTGTTTCGAATGGATCGCATGTCGGGTCAAAGATCGGAAGGTAAGCTGGACGAATTGGCTGTCAGAGCCAAAATTGGTGATGTAACGAAATCTGCTGTTGTTTCAAGGGCTGTCCGGCAACAGACATGACTGTCCGGGGACAACCGTTACTGTTTGACTCTACAACGCAGCCTGCTTTGTGGTTCGATGTAAACAGAAAAGGCAATTAAGCCCCATAGCTGATTGTCGAGAAGCATGGTTGTCTTGGGCTATGTTTCCGCGTTCTCTCGTCTCTAATTCGGTAGTGCGTAGGTTTGTCCCTTGAGAACCAACGTTTCTTCGGTTCGGGAGTTTTTTGGTCGTGTTGGTCTTACTGTTGATTCGTCAGTTTTTGTTGGCTTTGTTTGGCTTGTTGTAATGTGGATTGATTTCCAGGTGGTAATAATAAATATGCAGTGCCTTTCAAAAAAAAGTGCATTTGTTTGGTTACCGATTATGTGGTGTACATGTAAAGCCCTTGAGGATGTAGTGGAAGCTCATCTACCCAGGGTTCAAATCCAAGCACTGCCAAAGCCCTTGTGGCCATGGAGGTTCACCTGCGATGACTCCAGGTCATTCGTGGTCTCCCGGGGATTAGTCGGTGCGCGTAAGCTGACCCGGAAAACCCACGGTTATAAAAAAAAATCGACTTATATTTTATAAAGTAAAATCGTTTCTACTAAAAAATTTAAATCAGATTATTTTAAAAGCATGAACAATTATGTTAAAGACAAAAGGAGGTATCTTTATTTTTTTTTATTCAAATAGGCACGGGTATATGTTTGTTACAATTTCTTTGTGTTTTTTTTCTCGTAGAAACTGAAGACCATCTTCGTCACAAAATCTTACACTAAACATTAAATTTGGTGTAAATGATACTATTCACATCTTCAATGGGATCTATATTTTTCACACTAAATTAAGTGTAATGAATAGTATCACACTATATTTGGTGTAACACTATTTATTTACACTATTTTTCACATCACTTTTAAAAAATAGTGTTACCCATTGAAAAAGATTTATTATTAACATTAAAATTTACACTACTTTTTATACTATTTTTAAAATTTGTTTTAAAATATACCGTAACCCATTAGAGATGCCCTAATCACTGTGATTTTAAAACATCAAAATCAAAATAAAATTTATCAAACCCATGCAAGATTGATTATATAAGCAAATAAAATGTATCAAATAATTCTTTCAATGATATATGGGTTACCAATAAATTGTAACTTCTTTGAAAATCAATTGTTCTGAAGGAATCTGATGTAATTGGAATGTTAAATTCCATTGACTTAATTTCATTCTTTTGTTTGATTCATTCTTTTGCACGGAAGGAATTTCTGAATTCCATCAAATTCCACAAATGATGAAATTCAACATTCCTTAGCAACTAGGAGGTATTTTGATGGAATGGAATGTTGTATTTTCATTATTCCATATATACCCTTTAACTTAAATATTAAGCAATTTAATTTAATTTTTTTTAACATAATAATTTAATTTAATTTAGTTATTTAATTTAATACTTTAGTTTTTTATTTAATTTTATATTTTATATTTATATACTTTCGAAATATAATTTTGTTCATCTGACAATATATTTTATTTGGATTATGTATATTATATTTTTACACATTAAAGTATTTAAAATTATTTCATTAAAGTATTTTTAGTGAAAAAAAATATATAATGATTATTTTAATAAATATTTTTTTGTTTTAAAAAATAAAAAATTATCAAAAAGGGTATTTTGGTCATTTACCAAAATTTAGTTCCAATTTCAAAGCTACATTTATGTGAACCAAACAGACAAATTCCAATTTCTTTAATAGATTTCATTCCAATTTTGTCAACCATTTTCATTCAGATGGATTATTCGGCTTCAGAAAATGTAAGTTCGATCCAAATCACCTAAATTTCTAGATACATCACTAAATTGAACCAAGGATATTATAAAATAAATATATGTTAATTCATATTTTAAATAATAATCTTAGATAAAAAATCATATATAAAATAAGATATGACTAGTTGTGATGTCATGATTTCATGGCCTATCGAAAAGCCAGAAAATGGTAAACATAATTTAAAAATATCAAAATAAAGTAAGGAGTGAGCAACGCTTTTTAAGAGGGTGTTTGGGATTGTTTATTTAAAAGAACTTCAGTTTATTTTTAAAAGTGCTTATCAACTTATGTGATAAAAAGAAGTTAGGAATAAAAATATAATTTAGACAAATAAATTATAAGAGCATTTTCAACAGCTTTCTCATAATTTCTCCAAAATAGAGAAGCAAAAGCCAAAATCTCTAAAAAAAATACATTCATCTCCAACAGCTTCTTCATTTTGGAGAATCCAACATTAATTAAAATATTAAAATACTCCATTCATCTATTAAAATATTATTTTTATCTCTACATATTTATTTTCAAAGTTCCTATTGGTCCTCTCACTTGGTAATCATTTTTGGAGTGATCTCCATATTTAGAGAAAAAAAACATTCTCTCTCCAACTTTCTTCATTTTGGAGATAGTTTTAGGAAAGCTGTTGAAACAAAATATTAGTCTAAAATCCTCATTTTCTCCATTTTCCCCATTTTAAAGAAGTTGTTGGAGATGCTCTAAGCAGTTTCAAATAAAATAAACTTATCAAAAATAACTTATTTGTTGTGTGAAAAAATCATAAGCACTTTTTTTTAATCCAAACACTAAAAATAACTTATTTAGAATTTGGAAAAACAATAAGCAAATAAGTAAAAAAAAAAAAATAAGCAATCCCAAACACCCCTAAAATAAGTAATTTGCAGAGGGATTTGTAAAATAAGCCGCTGCTTTCCCAAAGCATTCCTCAAACCGCCACCATCACCACCACGGCGACCACCCTGAATTGAAATCAATACTCTTTTTGTTTTCCTTCCGATCCTAAACCACTGACAAAACCCCAACCCTACATGCAATTAACCTTGAAACTATCTAATCACTCACCTTTCTTTTTCCTAAGGAAATTATGAGCTGTAATAAGTTCCAGATATTCGATTCTTTACCTGCATAATTATTCTGATCATGGCCAACAGGCTCTACCATGTCTGGAAAGGGAGAAATGTAAGATTTTCAATTTTCAATTTTCGATTTTTGTTTTAATAATCTTCAGATTTACTATTTGTTGCTTTGAGTGATTTAATAGGGGGGATGATTTGTTTCTGAGTATACGATTTCATTGTATTAGGTTTAGTGAGTGATGAATGCTGATTCATAAGCTAATTTTCACATTTTAAGTTGCATTTGGCAAAGAAGCCAGCTAGTTAGGTCTTGGCTAAGCTAGGGTTTGGTTGTTGCCATGGCTTTTGTTCTAGTCTTTAGTGCCCTCCATCTTTATGCATAGAGGACAATTTTGTGATTTGAACCTGTAACCTTCCAAATATAATAAGAAAGCATATGTTAGAAAGACCTAATGGAGTTGGAATTTAGCAATCGAAGAAAATGACATTTTCATAATCTGGACCAGTTGTGTTATTGCAATTGCTGATAATTTGGTTATACTTCTCCCCATGTATGTGCAATATATGATTCTTGTTGCCTAAACCTGTTGTTTTCTTGGCATTTATATATAAGTTGTTGTTTTCTTGTATGTTATGTTCTTTGTGAAGGAAGGGTTCTCTCTGTTTTGTTGTAATAGACTTTGCTATGGAATAATTGTGAAGTAGAGCTGGATGCATAAGAATCAACAACTTAACTTGACACGTCTGTTTAAACACGTTAGAAAATAGTTGAATACCGATTAGGCATTTTTTCAATGATGTTGGGAATGTGGCTTGATTTGTAAATGAACAATGCATGTTGGATTTCAATACTAATACCCGAGTAGGGTTGGGTTTCGGTGAGAAGTTGAGGTTAACATGAGAAGTGGTTATCAACCGTTGGATGAGAAATGGACACACATTAGGATGATATGCACCAGATCAATTCCCTTCTAAGGCGCAATTCTTGGGACTTGGGAGGGTATTTGATGATCAACGGTTCAGATCCACTTCTCACGCTTCTTACGTTACCTCAACTTCTCACATGATCCTTCGCCTACCCGAGTAAGCATGAACATGTTCAAGCTTGAAAAACCTTCATACCATCGAGTTCAAGTAGAGATGCTAGACTTAAATCGACTTGAACTCCCGGATGTATACAATAGCTTACTTCTTAAGCCAAATCGGTAAACGTTTTTGAAGTGAATTCATTCTTCTTTTTTTCACATAAAAAACTAATAACTTGTCTGTGTTGTTTTCAGAAATTCTTTCTTGGAGGGAGATTGATATTTGGTCCAGATGCTAACTCTCTGGTTGCCACATTTTCGCTCATCGTTGTGCCCGTTATTCTTTTTTGCATATTTGTTGGAAGACATCTTCACCATGAGTATAATAATGCAGCAGGATACTCCATCATTGTGGCACCAATCATCTTTACAATCTATGTTAGTTATTCCCCATTTTTCTCATTAAATTAGCAGAAGCATCTCGAACCCAAAAAGATAGAAATTTACTTCTTCATTTCATGTTACATCTTGATTCTTAACAAACAGTTGATTTTGATAGGTATTGGTGCTTCTTCTTTTTACTTCAGCCCGTGATCCCGGGATCGTTCCACGTAATTCGCATCCACCCGAGGAAGAATTTTCAGTATCACAAGAAACACCCACCTTACAATTCCCTCGAACCAAACAAGTTATGGTCAACGGGATATCCGTGAGAGTCAAATACTGCGACACCTGCATGCTTTATCGCCCCCCTCGTTGCTCACATTGTTCCATTTGTAACAACTGTGTCGAGAGGTTCGATCACCACTGCCCCTGGGTCGGCCAATGCATTGGACTGGTATCTATGATTTTCGTTTTCTATTTATTTTCATCTAACCCAACCCAACCCAACCCTAGTAATAAATAATAATAATAGTAATTGTTTTTTTTTATCTTGTTGTGATGATAACAGCGAAATTATCGTTTTTTCTTCCTATTCGTTTCTTCTTCGACACTTCTTTGCATCTACATATTCTCGATGTCGGCTTTGTACATCAAGGTTTTGATGAAAAATGACAACGAGGGTACGGTTTGGAAGGCCATGAAAGAATCCCCTGCAGCCGCTGTATTAATGGCTTATTGTTTTATTTCTCTCTGGTTCGTCGGTGGTCTCACGGGCTTTCATCTCTACCTTATTAGTTCCAACCAGGTTAGAGTCGACTTATTTTTGAGCTTATTGAAAAAAAGTCTCGTGTAGTTAGCA
This sequence comes from Saussurea involucrata, assembly GCA_033807775.1. Classification (NCBI taxonomy): domain Eukaryota; kingdom Viridiplantae; phylum Streptophyta; class Magnoliopsida; order Asterales; family Asteraceae; genus Saussurea; species Saussurea involucrata. The sequence goes on along the minus strand of CM066320.1, from coordinate 107,375,753 downwards.
ATAAGATAACTGATAAGCTAGCAACAAGTTCCATGAGCTTTTCCTACTTATGCCCATTTTTCCTATTAATTATTTGACATGTCCGTTTAGGTCATTTTACATCATCAATTATGAATTCAAGTTAATGAATACATCTTGGTTTGTTTCAGACAACGTATGAAAACTTTCGGTACAGAGCGGACAACAGATACAATGTTTATAATCGGGGTTGCGTAAATAACTTCCTTGAAGTTTTCTGCACAAAGATAAAACCATCTCGGAACAAGTTCCGCGGTCCTATCCAAGAAGTTGAACGGCCACCTCCGGCCACCGGTCGGGATGACGGTGGCCCGGAGGCTCGACGTGTGAAAGTAGAAGATGATCTGGATATTGGAGGAGATCTGCTAAAGATCTCTCAGCGCCATGACAGTGAAGGTATTGAATCAGATATACGTAGCAGGGGGAACGATGAGCCAACGGGAAGGCAGTCGAGTTGGGATATTGCACCTGAAGTTCTTGCGATGGATACAGATGTCGTTGAAAGTAGAAGCTACGGAGATGAAAATGAAAGATACCATTGAAGTTTAACCTCCATTATTAGGTTACAGACCTTTTTAGATAGTCAAGGAGGGTGTGTGGATGATGTAAATGTTCGAGAGGGCAAAATCGTCATTTTGACTTTGTCGTCGTTGATAAGTGCATGCATTTGTGTCATGGTGTGTTCTTGTGGATTTTGCCTTCATTCTTTGTGTAAATTAAACTATTTAAGAGTCTTGTGCATATATTTTATGCTAAACTCGTAGTTGCGTGAGATTTACTGGGTTTGTTCACGATGGTCGATTTGTAATGAAATGCAAGTACAATAGTTCAAAAAACTTATGAGTTATTCGATTGCTTGATTTGGTGATATTTATATAAGCAATGGTATCATAAGGATAGAAATAACGAATTCAAAATTTCAAATCACAGAAAAGAAGAAATACAGTTACTTTGGTGATGTATATCGATCTAATTGTCAAGTAGGTCGAGTTTTCTCTGATCCATCTTCCGAAACTCCCTTGTAGAGGAGGACCTCGGAAGATGGGTCTGAGGCTCATCGACCATACCACCATATTTGGTCGATATTCTTTTTGCACCAGGTAACGGTGGTCTATTCTTGATGTTCATTCTCGCGTTAGGGTGTGATTCACTCATTTGCCTTTGGTAGCGTTGATATAAGTTATCGGGAGAGGGCAAAGGAGCCGGGATTTCTGCGGTCGGGCTTGGCCCAATGCCAGGTGAAGACGACCCACTTGTTTTCGTCATCACAAGCTCTTCGTTTTTCCTATTGACCTCTGTTTTCGTTTCGGCTTCCTGTGAAAACACACGACGGTCGTGCAAGTGTTAGATACGTTTACACTGATATGCTAGATGACAATGTAAAATAACATCTTCAAAAGTTAGTTGGAAAAATATATAACAATTGGAAGAAAAAAATTAACCTTACATAGCTTATTGAAATGTTACTTGAAATGGCTTTTGAAAAAGCTAGCTTATTACTAACAAACCTGACTTTTTTAATAAGCTCAAGAAATAAGCTGGCTTAGGGCCAAAGTTTACCTCTTTTGGAGAAACCGAAGCTACATTCGGATTTTCGGTAGTTTGATCCTTTCTTTGTTGCTCTCTTGGCATTCTAGACCTTTGTCGTGTCCTCGGCTTTCTGGGCCTGCGACGAAAATGGGAAAAACGACCAAGTAAAAACACGTACGTTTTTTAAAACAAAAAATATCAAAGATTTGGAGAACTTACTTCCTTCGCTCGCTTGCTTGATCCAAATCGTCATCGTCTACTTGAATCACGGGCAATCCAGTAAGATCACACGCCCACGGGCTCGTGTGGAAGAACTACAATCATCGTACATATAGTTCAATTCGTATTTAGTTTCGGACATTTCCATTTCAATAAAAGGTTTGGTGTAGTCGTTAGTTGTTTACCTCCTTTTGGAGAGCAGAAGCAGCGGAACCCCGATAAGCAGGATCTAGAGCGAGAAGTACGGTTAAAAGTCCCAGTGCCGATTTCGGATAGTCTCTAAACGCTTCTTGAAGATTCGGTTTGTATGAATGTGGCGGTCTAAACGTAGTTGACAACTTGAGTTTCTTCCAATAATCTTCCGACGGTGTCCCACAAAGCTTGAAAATCTTGTGAAGTTGCTCAACCTGAATTCAAATAAACTTCCGTTATGATCTAATTTCTGAAATCCACATCTCATGAGGTAACATTGACCTGACAAACATCAGTATCAGTCAGGTCAATTCTACCTCATATACCGGATCAGAAGTAGAATCAATGTTGATTCTACTTCTGATCGAAATATAAAAAGATTTGAGAACCTCAGTCCTCCCGGGCATAATCGGCCTTCCAGCAAACATTTCGGCCAAGAGGCAGCCAGCGCTCCAAAGATCGATACCCGGGCCGTATCGGGTTGTACCTAAGAGCAGCTCGGGGGACCGATACCAAAGTGTGACAACGCGGTTTGTGAGGGCGACTGGTTTCTCGGGATTATAGTAATTTGCGAGTCCAAAATCAGCGATCTTTAGCATCCCGTCTTTATCGATCAGTAAATTTGATCCCTTGATATCTCGATGCAAAATCCCTCGTTCGTGACAGTGTTGAAGCCCCGAAAGCAATTGTTGCATGTAAAATTTCACCTGAACATGATACGCGTTATATAACATATAACGGAAGAAAACACTACAACATTAGGACACACAAGCGTCCATCTAACATATATTTAAAGGCGTTACTGTAAGTTGTTAAGACAAATTTATGCGACCTAACAAGTTCTATTTACGAAGTTGGACAACTTAATAGAATACAAAAAGTAAGTCGTTTTATTAAGCTTTTTTATGCGGTCAGTTTTGAAAATTGTCCTATATAATAAGGTTAAAAGGATGATTTAAATTGTGTCATACCAGGTTATCCAACTTCATCCATAGAATTTGCTAGGTCGCTTAACTTCACACTAACAACTTATTGTAACGTCTTTTAGATAGGTGAGACATTTGTTGGTCCTATGAACTTAAAAGTCCTATTAATTATGAAAAAACTAGTTTTGAAGAATTTAGTCGTCGGGACAAATGTCTGTTGTAATTAATAGATATTCCCGACGCCATGTTCATAAGTATTGCTTCCATCGTATAAGGTTTGTTAACAAAATGGATAAGTTTTAAGTAAAATATTGAACCTGTGGCTCGGTTAGCCTTTCATCAGGCCGAGAAATGATCCTAGATAAATCGGTTTGCATATAGTCGAAGACCAGATACAGACTGTATTGCATTCGCGACGTTGCTAAACCTTGGAGTTTCACGATGTTGGGATGATCCAACTTTCGTAACATCATGATCTCTCGTGCCATAAATTTTATGCTTTCGGGTTCCGAAGTATCGAAACGGACTTTCTTGAGAGCTACAATTTTCTTGGTCTTGCGGTCTCGTGCCTTGTACACGTTGCTGTAAGTCCCCGACCCGACCTATAATACGAACAACGGTTCAAACCCTAGTTTTTGTTAACAAAGTTTCGGTCCCGATTGCGATGGAAAAGTGTGGCGTCACAAGAGTGCCAGTTTTGGTTTTTCTTTATAAATATAACAGTTCATTGAGATTTATGTGTACCTTAAAAAAGTTTTTTGAATAGATGATAGGCATGCACACATCTCACATCTACAACAAAATCGGTTTTATATGATATCAAATATGTTTAAATATCCAAATAAACTGTTTTATAGGACTTAATTTTATAGTACCAAATAATTGTATGTCTTATATAAATATGTTACGGTAATTAGTAGGACTATTTTGGACGTCCTAACAAGCTTTTATGGTAATTTTGAAATAAAATGTCATATTAGTTTTTTTAATTATGATATCATCTTAAAAATGTCTTATATATAAGTGTCCTATAAAAATATGTGTTTATAGGACAAGTATCATATATATATATATATATATAAAGCTAATAGATAATTTACTTTAAATGTGTAAAAAAACTTGTTAGGATACAGAAATATGTCTTAATACCCTACTGTAACACCTTAACATAAGATGCACAATCGTTTTGTCTTGTAAACCGAATTATTATTTAGACAACTTATAAAATCAAGTTTATTCTAGCAAGACTGTGGTTTTGGGTGGGTGGGTGGGATACATGGCTTTTAAGGTGCGTTTGATACATTGGATATAATAGAATAAAACAAGGATATCTGTTACATGTTTTGGATGAACTTTTACGTGGAACAGACAAGAAGAGAGTGAAACAAAAGGCATGTTCCACCCCACCCCCATAGAACTAAGATGGAACACACCTATATTTTACGAAACTATAGATACCTTATCAAGCTTATCATAAGCATCTGCACTCTTTGGAACCAAACCATCAAGAGCATCTTTAGGGACATTATCAGTGAGCCATTTGGGCCACCCATCCACCAGTTCATCGGACACATTACTGGTCCTCCGCGTCACACGATCTCGACCACCGCCACTGCTACTAGTACCACTACCGGTACTCCTTCCCTCCACCAGTACCGTCTTCCCTTGTTTCTTCTCTTTCCGGGCACCACCGGAAGAAGAAGAAGAAGAAGATGAAGACTTCTTAGCATTATACCCATTTTCCATTTTCAGTTTGTGAAGACCAGGTGCTTGATGAAATGAATCCATCAATGGCTTGGTTGGAGCACAACCCATATAGGAGAAAACTAGGTTTAATTAATGAATTGATGTATGACAGACTGTTTGGTGAATAAAATTTGAAATTGAAGGTGATATTCACAAGAAAAAAGAGTTGCAGAAAACAAAACATGTGGTGTGAATGCAACAAATGTAGGCTTTTCATGTCATTTCATTTTCAGATCAAAGTTGACAAAGTTGCCGGCCGATCTCCATTTCCTTTGCATTTGCTTGCCGGCCGCCCATCAAAATCACTTGTTTTTTGTGGATTTTTGTTGTAATATTATTTTAGATGATTTATTTCGTCGTTTAACTACTGCCGAGTTGGAAGAAACAACAAGATTAAAATCGATATGAAATTTCAAACAAGGATATCCGCTTTGCGTTATAATTTATAATAAAGGTTTGTTTGATGTCTTTTGACGATATCATCTGTTGTCCCAAAATTTACTGAATTAGCAAGTGAAAACACATCATTATTTTATTTAATTCATGTTTATCTTTTAGATGATGTGTATTCGTCTGATTTGGTGGAGAAGGATTGAAGGGTTGAGTCTTGGATGTGCAAGAGAGTAGGAAACCAATTAAATTTGTTGTAACTTATATAACAAGGAGGAATGTATATATATATATATATATATATAATGCAATGAGTAAAAGTAATTTGTGAAAGGAAGTTGTAACATGTAGAAATCAATCAATCGAGATCTACGATGCCGAAATTGGAGAGGAGGATCTTGACTTGATCAACAAAGTCCGATCCAGTTGCATACTCTGTTAACATCCCAACTGCAAATCCGAACATCGCCCATCTGCTCCATCCAACAAATACGTTACATATATAAACATCAAAATAACCCACCCGCATCAAGTGCAAGAAACACGCGGATAAACGAAACCAAATGAACATATATGGTATGTATCTATGTCATTAAGGAAGGGTCGTATATATGTGAGTGAGGAGGGTGTATAAATAACGACCACCTTTGCAATTCTTGTTGGAATAAAGATCATCTCGTTTTAACATACCGTCTACTTTTATATTAAATATTTGATCACTAAATCAAACTAAACAGAGAGAGACAGTATGTCTCATTTGAAAGTAGGGTTTAAAGACTATACTTTGATCTTCTTTTACCTGCTTAATTACTTGCCCAGTTCATGATGACCCAGATGCTGACTTGGTAAGCTAAGGCAGTTGGTGATTATGCCTGACTCAAACCCTATTTTTATCCTGTGCTTTTAACGCTTACCCAATTTGTGTTTACATCCCTAATTATAATATTCGAAAGTCTAAATTACTAAACCAGTTCGGTTTTCAAAAACCCATAACCTTACAGGATTAGCTCAACTGACAATAAAGGGGTGTTTGGGCTCTTATGCTTTTATGTAAAGGTACTTATTAACTTATATGGTGTCAAACCGGAGTTTTATAAAAAGTCTTTGGATTAGCTTATTATGATACCAAAACCTAATAAGCTACTAAGTTGTTATTTAGAGAGTGTTTGGGATTGCTTATACATGTAAAATAACTAAAAAGTTGATAAGTTGTTTCAAATAAGTCAATAACTTAGAATGAAATGACTTATCAAAAACTCCTTGTCACGCCGATGCCAAACCGCTATAAGCGGTTTTCTTTTTTAACCATTCAAACACTAAAAACAGCTTATTACCGGTACCACACCGCAACAAGTTAATAAGCACTTTAAATAAGCAATCTCAAACACCCCCTAAGACTTGGGTTTTTGGGATTGTAGGTTATCTCCACAAGCTACTAGGCTGTTGTTCAGGGCCATGGGATTAGTTGAGTTTGGGATCATTTATTAAGCGTTTACCTGGACAAGAGCTTACCAAGTCACATTATCTACCGCATTAATATGGCAGGGACCAAAAATATTATCTAGTAAGAGCGAATGCAAGGACCAAGAGTCTTGCCCGTAAGTGTAAGTGAGGGCGACGATTTTTACCACTTATTAGGTGAATTGTTGCATCCGAAACCGATTTGGTGAACTAATTTTACTGGTAAGTGCCTACCGGGTAAGCGTTTGGTAAACGACGCCTTAGGACACCCAGGGTTAAAAAGAAAAAGACTCAAAACTGTTGATATTTCAAGTCCCAATTGAGACATTTATGTATTCAAGATTGTATAAAATCTTCAAAGGATACAAGAAGATATGGGTCAAAATTAGAATCAAAGAAAGAAGGGTATAGTATTAATTGAAATTAAACGGACCTGCCATTGGAGATTTCGTTTTTGGCAATAAAGCCAAAGAAAGGGCCTCGATTAGCAGCAACTTCAAACTTCTTTTGCTTAAAGTACTCCTGAAGCTCCTTGGCCTTTTGTCTCTGAAACTCCATGGTCACTACATTCTGACCCACCGCAGTCGTCTTCGTATCTGGTGGTGGTGGTGGTGATGATACAGAAGATGGTGGTGGAGTTGCAGGTGCAGTAGGTCTTGCTGGTGGGGTAGCAATGGAGGGTCTTCTCAAAGGACCATCAGCAGCCTGAGAGCATCTTATGGTAAGTACAGATGGCTTGCTTGCAGTTGCACAACATCTAAATCCAATAGCAGTAGATGATGAAGATGATGATGATGGATTTGATGATGATGATGATGGATTTGTGATTCTTATGTATTGGATTGAAGCTACTGACATTTTTCCTTCCTAAATCTTCTTCTGTTTGTTCATTATCCGTTTTGATTATGAAAGTGGATGAAATAGTGAGTTGATCAGAATCATCAAGAGTGTGTGTGGATCAGGGGTCGCCAAGTCTTCAACAACTTTATCACTCGAGTTTCTTTCTCAATACATAAATAAATAAATTATCTTGAAAACAAATACGGTGTATTTTTACAAAATATATTATATTAATAACTACAGGAGTAATTTATAAAGGGAAATTAATTAAAATACCCCAAGTCAAACCAACTGTTACCAAAATACCCTAAAATTTTTCAACTTTGCAAAAATGCCCAAAATACCCGCGATCGCGGGATACGCTGACGTGGCACGTATTTTGGGGCCAAATGCCCCGCGAAGCCCCTCAACTTTGGCCGCGGTGCACTTTTGGTCCCTGCCCGCGATCGCAGCCCGCGATGGCCCAAAAAATTACACTTTTGGTCCCTGGAATTTTAAACTTTTGGTCCCTGAAAATTTACACTTTCAGTCCCTATACTTAGACGAATTTTGCATGCTTTTACTGTTTTTTTCCACAATTATTGCAATTTAAAGACCGATTTGTGGTTGAAATTCATTTGCATGTTTCAATCAATGTTAAATCAATGTTTTTGGAATACCAGTTTGTGGATGAAATGAGAGATTGGTTTTCTGATATGTTGGTTGTTTCATTGATAAATAGACGTAAAATTCAAGCCATAATCCCCACACAACGATTTCATTGTTTGTGTTTGAGATACTACTGAAAAAATGAGTTCATCTGTTGCAAAAGCTAAGCTATATTTCTGTTTTGATGGTGAATGGGTGCAAGATAACAATGAGTGGAATTTTGCTTATAAATCTAAGCATGGTGTAAAAGTGTCAGTAAACTACACTTATCAGAAGTTTGTTGCATACGCCATGCAAAAATGTGGAATCAACTCTTCTGATATTTGCAAGTTAGTATTTAAAAATGGTGATGGGTCATTTGTGGATTTATCCAACGATGGGGATATCTCTACTTTTCTGCACCTTGCAGTCGATTCAGAAAGACCCCCATTACTCTTTGTGTATCCCGGCGTATCCGACGGTGACGACGACGGTGACGAGGAGGGTGATTCTTAACAAATAGAGCATCCTGATTCTCAACAAATAGAGCAGCCTGATTCTCAACAACAACCACCACAACCACACGAAGGGCGTACTGCTGGAGTTGCTGATGACGAAACCCACGTTTTCAGAACGGGTAATTCTGAAATAGACAGATCAGACACCGATAATGATGATCTCGAAGAATATACCCCTAGTAGAAAATCATGTAGTCAGATAAATGACTTTTTTTATATGCCCCCTATTCTTCCAGACTCCCATACCCAGACACAAAGCTACGAACCTACCTTATATTCGCAGTGAAAGTTTACAGCAGGTCAGATATTCGATTCGAAGGATCTCTTAGCAAGTCAGATCGGACTCAAGTTCTTGGAAGAGGGTTTCCAAAGTCGCGTGCGGGCATCTGACAAAAGCAAATACGTAGTTGAATGTGCTAGAGAAAAGTGTGAGTGGAGGTTGTACGCGATTCAGACGGGTCCCAAAGGAGGGGCGATAATGATTAGAAAGTTGCACGACGTACACACTTGTACGAGGACGCAACTTAATCCCCACCACAAACAAGCCGGCAAAAAGACTTTGGGTGCGATCCTGAAAAACAAATTTCTTGATGTTAGCAGGTCATTGCGTCCAAAGGACATCGTCCACGACGTTCACCGGCAGTTCGACGTTACGATTGATTACCACCAAGCGTGGCGTGCGCGCTGCCATGCACTGTTTATGGTGAGAGGCACGTTCGAGGAGTCGTATGAACGACTCCCGACATATTTATATAATTTGCAGCTGCAGAACCCTGGTACTGTCACGCAGCTACGGACCGATTCACGTGGACGGTTTGAGATGTGCTTCGTGGCCCTTGGACCCGCGGTACGTATTTTAACACGTCATATGTTTACACATTATAAACTATAACATTTACACATTATATACTATAACATTTTTACCTATGTTTTTGCAGATCCGCACATTTCTGGAAAATCTACGTCGTGTCCTGATAATAGACGCAGCCCATTTAAAGGGCCGTTACTTGGGTATGATATTCCTGGCGGTTGCCATGGACGGGGATAACTCCATCGTTCCAGTAGCTTTCGGCGTAGGCAAGTCCGAAACCGGGGACGAGTGGACTTGGTTTCTGTCCATGTTGAGACAAGTTATCGAAGACCCGCAAGGGTTGGTGTTTATGTCTGACAGGGCTCCTTCCATAAGCGCCGCAATCTCTGCCATGTACCCAAACGCCCCTCACGCCATATGCTGTCGACATTTGGAGATGAACGCCAAATCCAAGGACAAACGTATTACCACCTACAAGGATGTCTATTGGGCGGCATGCAGAGCATATACGGATCGGGAGTTTAACAAGTACATGAATATGCTACGATACAGTGTCAAGGAAGCAGCTAAAGTCTTTGACGATGCTGGACCGGAGAGGTGGTCCGCGACCCATTTTCCTGGACAACGGTATGACATTCTGACCTCGAATAGTGAAGAGTCTGTGAATGCACTCTCCCGTTTTGCGCGTAGATGTCCGATTGTTAATCTTATGGACTACTTTTGGGCCTTTCAACAAGAGTGGTACCAAATTCGACGCCTAAAAGGAGCTAAGATACAAAATGCACTCACACCAACGGCGGAGAATATCGTTCAGTACAGGGCGCGTCGTGCGGCGACATGGCCGGTAAGAGCAATCGGGTATGGGAAGTACGAGGTGCATGATGACTATATTAACGCGATTGTGAATATGGAAGACCACCTTTGTTCGTGTCGCGAATGGGATAAATCTGGGTTACCGTGCGGCCATGCCATCGCTGCAGCAACATATATGGGTCGTACAGATTGCAGCGACTTGGCTGTACCTTTCTTCACGTCCGAATATTACCGGAAAACATACGTGGAGGTAATAAACCCAGCTGGACCCCCTACAGCATGGGTGTATCCACCCGACCCCTTTCACCATGCTATCCACCTTTAATGGATAAGAACAGGGCCGGGAGACCGAGAAAGAACGACCGACGTCCATCACGTGGTGAAAGTTCGATACAACGAAAATGTACTCGGTGCCAATGCGTAGGACACACTCGTGGAGAGTGTCCAAATCCCGCCCCTTCAACCGTGCCAAGGAGACATTCTGTCAGTCACACCCCGGGCCCGTCACAGCTTGATACTGTTGATCTAAACACTGATTTGTAAATGATATATTTACACACATACATATGCTTCTAAATGAACATTGATAACACAGCTAGTTTGTAAATGATAAATATATTCATATTAGATACGTTTTAATTTTAATAAATTACACCATTATAATCGTCTCTTCGATACGTTCGAAATGAGCCCAATCTTGAATTTTTTTGGATTTATATATTTTAATATATATCATATACAGTTATACATTAAAATTCATAACCTTATAGTTAATTATTTAATTTATGGTACATCTCTTATTTTTTTTTCAATTTTGTTTTACACTCCTATCGCATTAACATAATAATCATATATTAACTAATTCATTAAATCGTTTTAAATTATTATTATTTGAATGTGTTTATAGATATCGTGAATGGCAATAGGAGAAGGTTTCACGAGAAGAATATTAAATGGGGTTTTGACAAGTTGGTATCACTGGACTCATTTAAGAATTGTGAAAATGGGTATTTGGCGAATGATGATTCATGTGTGTTTAAAACACTTCAGCTCCAAACACACATGAATCATCATTCGTCAAATACCCATTTTCACAATTCTTAAATGAGTCCAGTGATACCAACTTGTCAAAACCCCATTTCATATTATATATATACACACATACATATGCTTCTAAATGAACATTGATAACACAGCTAGTTTGTATTCCATCCAACAAGCTCTTCATCTTCAATCTTTCTGACCCTTCTTCAACGGCTTCTGCTTTTGCAACCACGTATGGCCATTGTGTACCACAACCCGCACACACTTTAGCAAATGAGTTGAGGGTTGTCATATATTCTACAAGAGGAGTAGGCCCACGAATGAGGTAACCTCTGACTTGACCTTGCATGATGTATCCAACCTAACCGTGGTTCAGCGGCTTAAAAACTACTTTTCAGAGAAATTAACAACAACAAAAAAATACAAAACAACAACACAGTAAAAAAAATACAAAACAACAACACAGTAAAAAAAATAAAAAACAAGAAAAAAATACAAAACAACTAAAACAACCACCACCTACTTAAAAATTGATTTAGTTTCATCAATCCAAGCTTGCTTCTCGTTTACCTTCGCTTGAATAATTGCGAAGTCTTGCAGAATATGGTGAATTGCTTCTTGTTCTCGACGAACACGAGCCTCCCTAGCTTTTATATCCCCTTTCATCCTTTTGATCTCCCTGTCTTCCTCTTCGATCTTTCTCAAATGGACTGCCTTCTTGTCCATAATTTTTTTCCACTCTTCTGTTAGTTCATCTATCTCCTTTTCCTTTTTTGCTATGGCGACCTCGATTTGAGGTGGCATTTTTTCAGGAGTAGCCTTAGGGTTTGATGACGATGCCATTTGTGGATTAAATGAGAGAAGAGAAATCAAGAGAGAAAACAATTCAAAGAAAGAAAGCAAGAGAGAAATCAAGAAAGAAAGCAAGAGGAAGTGTGAATTGTGAATTGCATCTTACTGGTATTTATGGATGAAATCTCAAACATGCAAATGAATTTCAACCACAAATCGGTCTTCAAAGTACAATAATTGTGGAAAAAAACAGTAAAAGCATGCAAGATTCGTCTAAGTACAGGGACCAAAAGTGTAAATTTTCAGGGACCAAAAGTGTAAAATTTCAGGGACCAAAACTGTAATTTTTTGGGCCATCGCGGGCTGCGATCGCGGGCAGGGACCAAAAGTGCACTGCGGCCAAAGTTGAGGGGCTTCGCGGGGCATTTGGCCCCAAAATACGTGCCACGTCAGCGTATCCCGCGATCGCAGGACCCCATCGCGGGTATTTTGGGCATTTTTGCAAAGTTGAAAAAATTTAGGGTATTTCGGTAACAGTTGGTCAAACGTGGGGTATTTTAATTAATTTCCCATTTATAAACAACCAAATATTCATAATTATTCTTCATAAACTCAAAACTGAAAAAAAAATATTAATGTATAATACACCATCATGTTCACCTGTATCTTGCAACAGTTGTTATTAGGTAATTAGTAAATTTAAAAACAAAAATTCATTCAACTAAAAATATTAGGAAAGAATTTTGCATTTTCTTATTTCAATATATATATATATATATATTATATTTAAGTATTAGTCTATTAGCAACTATTATACGGTTAGGGTTGGGTACCGGTAAAAAGTTAAAGATTAATGTGAGAAGTGGATATCAACCATCGGATGAGAAATGAACACAAATTAGAATGAGATGCACAGAGATGCATTGGATCAGTTCCCTTCTAAGCCGCAATTCATGGGAGGACATTTGATTAGAAGTGATCCACAAGATCCTTCGCCTATACGGTTATTGATTTTGTGAGCATTTATTTTAATACAAGTGAAAGGAATGTTTAAATAACACGAGGGGCGTTTGATTAGCATAATGAAATTTGGTAGAATTTGATTTGATTTTGTGAACATTTATTTTTAATATAGAGGAAAGGAATTTTAAATAACATAAGAAGCGTTTGGTTAGCGTAATGAAATTTGGTAGAATTTGATTCTTATCAAAAGATTTTGAGTTTTAAAAAAACTTAGAATGATTTTGTAAAATAGTCATCTTACTTGTTACTTTATCTTTAATTTGTTATCTTGGCTTAGACCAAGTAAATAGCATGTGCTCTTTTTCCTACTCTTATGGGTAGAATAGGTCATTAGTAAGTAAAAGAATATTCTGTTAAGTAGTGGCAGAATATTTTGCTAGTAGTTGGAAAAGTTTGTTTACTTAACTCTATAAATTGAGTGATCAGATGTAGCTTCCAATCATCTAGAATGATATATTTGAATTACTCTCAAAAACTTGTATTTTGTTGCTTTGTTTTAATGGAAGTTGTTGGAATTTGACATGGTTGGTTGGTAGGAATTAAAATAACATCTTTTAATCGGAATCTCCATCTTTGTTTTGTTTGGTTTGGGGGAGGGTGGTAGCTATGACGTACCACCCACCCTGGTGGTATTGGTGGTCACTGGCCCCACCCCCTCGACTACCATACCACTATTGTCGGTCTTAAGAATGTGTACGAGAAGATGATGAACCCAACTACCCAAGCTAGTCTTAAGTGTGTTCACTCCTGAGTCCTGAGCATTGCTTGTTAATGAATTTCTTTCCAACCAAACTCAATAAAGTAGGTAAAATGCATAATAGAGTATTAGAAAAATATTTCAGGTTAAATTTCTAAATCAACACAGGAAATCACAAAATTAATTAAATAAAAGCAGGGACAAATCAAATTAAAAAGAAAACAAAACTAAACTGGAATATAAACAGAAGTAAGTCAATCATAAGTTGATACAAGAAGCCCATCATATTTATTCATTGTAAATGACATACACATATACAAGGTGTGTAATGTATCATTTACAACAAACAAATCTGATTGGTCAGTTGTACGCAATCTCTCTCTCTCTCTCTCTCTCTTCTTGGTGTGTTTGGTTTGGTTTGGTTTGGTTTGTAGCTACAACTTGAAACTACATTATCCTGCACGAACATGTTTTCCCGCTACTGTTTTCAAACTCATCATCTGAATCACTGTGTTCACTGCACCATTAACAATATTATCACTTACAAAACATATATACACAAGCATTTCAATTGTATCAAACAGTTTGTTGTCTGTTTAAAAAAGATCCATTTTTTTGTGGTTTCTTTCTTATCTGGTAGTCATGAATATACAGCAAACAACCATAATCCCCCATTTACACGCACAAATGTTAAGCTACTCAGTCAAGCTTTTATCGTTGTTTTGTTACTAGTGCACAAACCATACCAGTAAATCCCACACAAAGGGGTAGGTAGAAAGGTAAAGAACTTGCAGATGAAGCTAATAGATTCTTATGACTGGTGCATACATATCTAAAGCTAACATGTAAACTATATATTCTCAAAGATGGACAAAGTTGTAACAATTTTAATTCTTTTGTGGATCCTTCTCTATAATAACATTTTGTAGGTGCTAATCCTATACAAGGTTTGAATTGGCATACAACTGACACTTAAAAGTTCATTCTATGATGAAATGGCAATCATCTTGAAAATTGTAGACATTTAACATAGATTTGGATAGGTGAAATTAAATTAATTAATAATAGCATAGCATGCATGATACATACATACATACCTGGGCTCAAATTCCCGAATCTCAACAAGTTCTCCTCCGATAACGTCTGTCCATTGCACATTCCTTGTATCTATTTGGTCATCATCATTATTAACAGTAACACGACCTGTTGTCTTCAAGCTGCTTTTAAGACAAGTTCCGTTTGTGCTATTATTACCATCACCATCCACAAAATCTGAAGCAGGAGACTTTTCTTCGACTTTTTCCTCTAAATCACAAGAGGTTTTAAGTACGTGTTGGTGAGTGGGTCCAACAGAGGGGCTCTCAAGTCCTGCGGCAGGGCGACCAAAGCAAGCACACCCACAGACACAACGCTTGTTGTTATTGGCAGCCAGTTGGAGATGAGGATCAGGATTTGATTCTTGGTTCACCAAATGGTAGTGATTCCAGGGTGTAACTCTCATGGGTTTCTCCTCTTCTTTTTTATGACCCAAAAGCAAAAGATTCAAACCGTTACTATACCCCGTGGCTGAGGAAGAGAAAAACTTTCCTCCTTCCACCGCTAATAACATCACTTCTTCTCATTTGGGCACCACCATAAAACTCATCTTTATTTCCAACTTCAACTACCCAAAGGAAAAGTATGCATAAATTCCACAATCATTGGATCATTTGTTAGGATCAATAATCACAATTACACTTTTACAAAAATACAACAGGTTATTTGTGTGGTTCAACAATTCGACTACTAAAACTTATCATGAGGAAAACTAAACAGATAAGAGAATGAATACAGAATAATTGTAGTTGTTCACCATCAAACTTGGGAAGATTGGATCCATTTGTGTTTTTTTAAAAGACAAACAGCATAAAAACTGTTTATCATAACCAAATCAGCATAAGAATTAGTGTTTCTATTGCAAAAATAGAATAAAACGAAGATTGATATCGTTTCCAAATACAAAGTATACGAAACTCTAGTTAAACATCAGAATTAAATTAAGATCTAAACACACAAAATCAGATTCGTCACTGCTAATGAACAAAATGCCAAATTCAGACAAACCACATACATTAGTATAAGGAAAACCCAAGATCCTAATTTGTTCACAAAATACCTAAACAAACTCGAATGTCTTGAAATTTCAATTAAAAGAATGAAGAGGAAAAATAGGACTTACGGATCTGAGAAGGATTCTAGTGTTCACCACCTCGCCTGAGTTGATAGTCGGTGGTGTAAAAATCACCGGAAAATCGTTTGAAACAAAGACTGCGGTGTGTGTGTGTGTGTGTGTGTCAATATTGAGAGAGAACAAGTGAGATTAGAAACTTTGGAGAGGGTGAATTCTATTGTTGTTGGGGGGGTCAAAGTTTTAGGATATAATTATAATTATAATGAATTAATTTTGCCACAACTTATAATTCATACTGTTATATTAGCTATTTTATTGCTTCTTTTCTAAACGAGAAGCGTCGATTTACAAAGATACTATCAACCTTGACTCACTTGACTTCAACATGGCTTAAAATTTAAAACGACTCTCATCCCCAAAATTGGTGTCTTACATAATGCATAAAAACCATGATATAACCTGATATTAATTAACGGGTTTCTCTTTACAAAAGCATCCCGTCGTTATGATATTTGCACATGTTTGAACTAATTTCAAACCTTACTTTGGACTCGACGGTATTGTCGCAACCATGTTGATTATGATACGAGTGATGACTCATGATTCATATTTAACCGCTTGTATGGTCAATATAATTCTGAAAAGAGTAATTTACTTCATTGAAGCATTATAGATTCTAAAGTTGGTAAAACAAAACAAAACAAAAAATAAATGAGTTTTGAAAACAAAACAATTTGATGGCCATAATGGTTATTTTACTATTTTCAAGACTATTTATATGATACAAATAAACTCAATATCAAGGTTTAATATTGTTATTAGTGTTTTTTAGTCCAGTTAGGCCCTGCGTACCGCTCTCGGGTACTAGGGCGGGCTTGACATCGGGTTGGGGCGGGTAGCGGTACGAGGGGCGCGGGTAGCGATCGGGTTCGGTGGTGCGGGTACTCCAGGGTTCACGAACCCGGCGTTACCCGAACATATCTCTCTCTCTCTCTCTCTCTATCCACATATATACACAGGGTTGGGTTCAGCGGGTAGGATTTGGTTCGGTGGGTAGGCGGTACTCCATTTTAGGGTAAGGAAGGTAGGAAAGAGAAAAGCTGATGTGGCGCTGAGGTGGCATTCGGGTTCAGTGGGTTCGTGGGTAGGCGGTACTCATGGCCTAACTCACTTAAAACTTTTACCATAACTAATTAGTTTCAACTGTAAAGTCATAAAGTAATGTATGACATATCTAGGAAATAAAAAAGATCCACAAGTACAACTAATAAGGCACAAGGTACAAGTGGAAAAGGTAGAGATTCATGGAGGTTATAATGACATTGTTAACAAAAAAGGCCTAAAAAGAAAGGTGGTCTTATTCCAAACTTCACAAATGCTTTATGTCATATTTAATATTTGTAAAGAAGGATCAAAACACTCATTACATCAACAAGCACCCAAAAAAAATATGAAAAAGACATTTTGTAAAACATTATTCAAATAGCTATTGATTGAATTGAACGATGGTTTCAAAATTATTTTATTCTTGCTTTATATATGTTCGTGGTGTTCATAACCATAGATCCAACAAATTTGAGAACATACACGATGTTCACTCTAACTTTATTATGCATGCTTAACCATCATAAAGAACCCTATTTGTAAATTCTCTTAGGTGTCCGTTTATGGAGAGTGATAGGGTTATTTATTTAACCCTATTTTAGGCGTTAATTTCAATTTTTGAGCCATTTTATTATCTCATTGAGTCACTTTTAATCAATTTTAGTAATATTTAAGTAAAATAAACGATTAATACTTCCGGGTATTAAGTTGGCTAAAAACACATAAAAATTACATAAAAACCTCACCAAAAATATAATTATATACTTTGCGTATTTTAGGTTGCATTAAAGACGATCGTTTGGAGCTCTACATATAAGGAGAATGTGGATTGCATTTTTTTTGGACGGAAACAAAGACTCCAATTTTTAAAGATCGGGATTGCAAATTTTTGTGGATTACACTCTAGTTGGGCTGACCAACTCTTGCTTGGGCCGAATCCTTGTATGGGCCAAAAGGATTTTCTTTGTGGGCTAAAAACATTTCACTTTTGATGGGGTTTTTGTTGGGCTCCAAATTCTCGGCCCATGGTACCCTTGACCCATGGATCATTTGATCCATGGATATGACCCATGGAGTTTGTCTTCTTCTCCAAGTATTTGTGTTCCTATTTATAGAATGCTTATGTAACCATTAAACATATACCATTCCTTAGTTTTAGTTTAGTAGTAGTTGTAGTTATAGTGAGCTTTGAGCTTACGGTTCTCACAACCGTAGCTCTTGCTTACGGTTTGAACCATTCGGGTTCGGCCATAGTTTGGTTTCATATAATATCGTTATATTTCGGTTACTTAAATCTCTCAGTGGTTGTTTATTACCTTGATTTCTTTCTTCTCGTTACTTTCAATTCTAGCTACTAATCCTTACTTGCTTACGGTTCTTGTTTATTGCTACCCATCGATTTCCTTCTCTCTTAAGACTCACGGCTTTAGTTTGTTACTTGTTACGAATTTTCATTTCTTAAAGCTCGCGGTTTTAAATTACCATCTCAAACTCTCGGGTTCGATATTTGGTTATAATTCATTTTCGTTAGCATCATTAACCGGAAGTCCGACTAATAATTTCGGGTCCACAATTCCAATTGGTTCACGATTAATTGTGTTTAACGTCTTTGTTAAGTTTCCAAATAGATAACCATTTCTTAGTTACTTTAATCTTTTCACTATAAATCAAGCTTTTTCCAATCAATCGTTATAAGCAATTTGTTTTAAGTAAATCTTCGTTAATCAATCTTCGGGCTTTTTGAGTAACCAAATCCATAACTCAACGGTTGAAATTTATTTTAACCGTAACCGGTGGTGGTTCACTCAATGATTCCTTTTGTGTTTTAATTTTACATTTGAAACAAGATTTTCCATGCAATCTCAAGCCGTCGTTAACTTCTCAGTCGATAATTCATGTTTTTACTTTACTGTACTTTACTTACTGCAATTTAATTTTATGTACTTTAATTATTGCAATTTACATTTTCTGCAATTTGATTTTATGCAATTTAAGTTTATCGCTCTTTAATTTACGCAAGTTATTTATCGTCATTTATTTCCTGCAATTTAATATTCGCTTTATTTTCTGAAGTTGGTACTTGCATAACAGTTTACGTTTACTTTACAGAATTGTTGTAAATTTGTTTTATGCATTGCCCATCTCCATTATTTGCTTTCCAAATTTATACATCTTTTATAATTGCCAATGGCGTGTAACTCAGTTGGTAATGGGTGGGGGCATCTTTGTACAAAAAGCAGAAGGTCTCGGGTCCGAACCCAAGACACCCCCATAGCCACAACCGCTGAGTGAGTTAGGTATGCCCCCACATTATGGATAGGCAGCCGATTGTGGGCCGGTTGGGGTTGCCGGTATCAACCTTTTTGCACAAAAACATCTTTTATAATTAGAAACCGAACAATGATGGGCTAAGCGTCCTAGTTAGGGGTATAAAGTGAAGTTGGGACCGAAACAGATAATAAAATAAAGAGGTGTATCGTACTGCATGATTGTCCAAAGTTATTTAAATCAAGGTTATATTTTATGGTGGATCACAATTGATACCCAGTACGTTGTATCATAAAATAGTGGACTCTTGAGATAACTAAGGAATGTCGTCTCATATTTTTATTCAATTATTTATTTCATTCCAACGGATCTTTATACCCTGTGCTTCTCTTTATAACTGATTTCTGTCATTAGTTGTTAATCAAACCTCCAACCAAATAATTGTTTTCGAATTCGCCATCTGAAACTCGCTTTTACAAACTAGACTTTTAAAGAGAAACATTTCCACGCTTCCCTGTGGGATCGATATTTGGTACTTTGTACCATTATTACTTGTTTTAAGACGATAATAGGCCAAGATGTATACTTGCGTTAAGGTTTATTTATAAAAACGTTGTATTTTAAAGGATACACCAGATAAACGACAAGTTTTTGGCGCCGTTGCCGGGGAAGCACGCTAGAAGTTTTTCTTTTATTTGAGTAAAGCAAGTTTTTCTCCCACCTTTACGAAAAACCAAAAAAATATAGTGTATGCCAAGATTGCCTCACGGTGAACTTTTCCAATTTGATCCCGGCATTGAACGAACGTTTAGACAACGAAGAAGAATCCAAAGAGCTAACTCAGTCTTAAATTCTCCAGAAATGTCTGAACATTATTCTTCGTCAGACGATGAGGAAGTTCCCCCAGTTGGTTCTAATGGACAGCCTAATAGTAGAGAAAATCCAGAAAACCCGCCACTAAATAATATTGATAATGAGGAACAAAACATTTTTCGGTTGGCTAATTCCAAAGATGGTGGTATTATGTCTTACGTTGTTCCTGTTTTAACTCAATTACATTCATGAATTCTTAAACCAACACTGCAAGCCCACCATTTTGAATTAAAACCGATAATGTTCCATATGTTACAAACTAACGACCAATGCGCTGGTTTGGCAACTGAGGATCCTCATTCTCATTTACGGTCTTTCATGGAAATTACAGATTCTTTTAAGCTTCCTGGTGTAGAAGATGATGCACTAAAATTAAAACTTTTTCCATACTCATTAAGAGACAGTGCAAAGTCTTGGTACAACTCACTGAAGCCAGATTCTATAGTTACCTAGGCCCAAATGGAGGAGAAATTTAAAAAAAAATCCACCCACGAGGAATGCTAAGTCTAGAAATGCAATCTGTACTTGTAAACAAATGGACGATGAGGCAGTTCCTGATGCATGGGATAGGTATAAGGAGCTTTTGAGAAAATGCCCTCATCATGGCATTTCGTACTGCCTTCAGTTAGAGACGTTTTACAGTGGTTTAAATATTACTGCAAAACAAATGCTCAACGCTACTGCAAACGGAGCTTTCACATCTTGTACCTATAATGAAGGATATGATATCCTTGAAAGGATATCTAACAACAATGGTCAGTGGGCTGATCCACGTGCATTGCCATCGAGAAAGACAACAAGAGTGTAAGATCCTGATGCTTATGCATTGATATCTACACAGTTGAGTGACATGGCATCTTTGATTAGAAACCTTAATATTGTGTCAGTCAATCCTGTTGCACCACCTCCTACTGTCCAATCTATACAATGCACTTATTGTGGTGACGGTCATAATTTTGAACATTGTCCTGGAAATCCTGAGCGTGTCAACTATGTTGGTAATAATAATAATAATAATAATAATAATAATAATAATAATAATAATAATAATAATAATAATAATAATAACAATACCAAAAGAAGACCCTTTTCTCAGACTTACAACCCTGAGTGGAGGAACCATCCTAAATTTTCTTGGCACAGTCCAGCTTTAAATCCACCACCACCAAAATTGCAAGGTCAAAACCAGCAATTTCAGCACAGACCTCAAAACAATCAGCACGCAAATTCTCAAAATAATCGACATGCTTTTCAAAAGTCAAACCATCATGCTGATTCATGTCCCAAACCCAGGCATCCATTAAAAATCTGGAGACCCAAATGGGTCAAATGGCTTTAGAAATGAGGAAACGTCCTACCGGTTCTCTGCCTAGTGATACAGAAATACCCCCAAGAATCGGAAAAGAGCATGTAAAAGTTGTAACTTTGAGGAGTGGTAAGGATTTACCAGAAAATATACAAAAAGGTTTAGTAAAAACAAACAAAGCAGAACCAGAAAAGAAAAACACAGTTTCAAGCCCTGCTCGGTCCAGTGGAATTGTTGGGCCAGATAATATTGTTGTGCCCAATAACTCCATTGCCATTCCAACCATCCCGTTGTTAATCCCAGATTCACAAACCAAATACAAGCCTGTTGTGGATGTGTCACAAGCTGGTGACAGTCCCAAAGTTCCTAGTAATAATCAGACAGACAAAGCCTTATCATCAACACCAGCACCTACTCTTCAAAAGACTACATCTCCTGCTACAGTTCCTCTCTATATTCCTTATCCTCAAAGATTGAGGAATGAGAGAGAAGAACTGCAATTCAAAAAGTTTTTAGATGTTTTTAAACAACTGCATATCAACATACCTTTGGTTGAAGCCATTGAACAAATGCCAACTTATGCAAAGTTTTTGAAAGACATTTTAAGCAAAAAGAAAAAGTTGAATGAATATGAGACTGTAGCTCTGACTGAAGGCTGTAGTGCTATGTTGTCTAACAAAATCCCTCCAAAGATGAAAGATCCTGGAAGTTTTACAATCCCATGTTCCATAGGAGGAAAAGAAGTAGGACAAGCCCTATGTGAATTAGGTGCCAGTGTAAACCTTATGCCTTTATCTGTTTTTAACACTTTGGGCATAGGTGAAGCTAGACCTACAACTGTTTCACTCTTATGAGCAGACAAGTCCATAGCTTGGCCTAAAGGTAAGATTTTTGATCCGGTAAGTGTTCGATTTTAGTATTCAAATCAATCTTTTTGGAAGGGTTAATCAGATTAAACTGATTTTGAATAGGTTCCTGATTCTGTGGTGAAGAAAAGTTGATTTGAGTCTCCGTCGATTTCAGATTAAGCCTAGGTGAGTTCATCCTTTAAATTTTTGTCTTAATAGAATTGATAAGTTGAACTGAATGAGGTTTGTGAAGATAATGATATTGGTATAAATGAATACAAATTGATTTTTTGAGTATTGAATGAAAGATAATAGAACTGGGTAAAATTGATGAAATCCGGAAGATGAGTAATCCGGATTAGTACCGGATTGTTGTTATCGGATTCCGGAGGATAGTCCGGAATGTACCGGATTCCGGATGTTGTCCGAATAGAATACCGAATCTGTTTACCGAATGGTTCCGGACTTTGAGTCCGGAATACTTTTCCGAATATTACCGTGTTGGTGCAAGTGATTAAAAATCATAAATCTCATTATTTTGATGATTAACAAATAAATATACATATTATGTGTTTCTAACAAATTGATGCAAGAGTAAAGCTTCTGAAGAATGAAAAGCATCATCTCAGCCAACTCAAGTATTCCAGCTCAAAGAAATGGAAACATGAAGACCTTATCTGAAGAGTTCAAGACTGGATGTGTGCTAATATTAAGTCTTCATATTTCCTAACGGTAAATACACTCAAAATAATATACCACTTGGATATTTCAAAAACCAACTAAAATTTATCTTTCGAAAATACTGAAAAGAATAAAATGGAAACGTGTGGTTTTGTTTAAAATTGAAAAGAAGTGAAAAGACTAGCATTTAATGTGGGTTGGTGAAAAGTAGGTCGCGGACGTCTGCGAGATGCAGCCGGACGTCCGCCATCAATTTTCATCTCTGAAATGATCAGAGAACAAACGACTTTTTATTGGGGTTTGTGAAAGTAGGTTGCGGACGTCCGCGGGTATGCATGCCGGACGTCCGCCATTCAAATTCTTCTGAAAAGTCAGAAATCAAACGGCTCTTTCCACCAAACATAATCATTATCCGTGGACGTCCGTGACATACCATTGTGGACGTCCGCGAGTGCTCAGTATCACATTTCTCTTCTCTATATAAACCCATTGATCGGTAAGAAGAAAAATAAGTCTTGAGTTAATAAAATAGAGAAATCTCTTATTTTTGGATACTGTGACTACCAAAACAACTCAAGCATTTAAATCTCAAAAACATCCAAGTGTTATACTTATACAAGAGTGATTACCATTAAGAAATTTATCATCTTGTAAGTATTTACTTTGAGAGTGAGTGATCCATTCTAATCTCAAGCAAAAGCAAGATATCGATTTCAATATTTGTATCAAGGTTTATGTTCTAACATAAAGAACATTCATAGTGGATCAGTGTCTCGAGAAGTGTCTCGGAAAGTGGATTAGCCAAGTTGGTGAACCACTCTAAACAACGGTGTTGGTATCATTCTCTCTACCCTTATCTCAACTATATATTTTGTTGTGCATTTGAATTGCTGTTGTGATTAAAGAAACAAATTTTTGAAAATAAAAAGATCCTAATACAACCTTTACCCCCCCCCCCCTAAGGTTGTCTAACAATTGGTATCAGAGCAGGTCTTTCAAAGATTTCTCATCCTTGACAAAAAAAATTTAAATAAACGTGTTCATATAATGGCTCATCAGGAAAGTTCTTTATCTGTTAAACCACCTCCTATTGATATTGAAAAATTTGGCACTTGGGTCGAGCTGTTTGAATGCCACGTTCGTGGTAAAAGTAGAAAGATGTGGGATATTATTGCTAATGGAAATTTTGTCCCCACAAAAATACAAGATGGCAAAAGCATTGAAAAACCTATTGCTGAGTGGTCTAATAATGATGAAACTTGGAGCTGTTTAAATTTTGAAGCAAAAAAAATGATTTATGCTGCCTTAAATTTAGATGAAATTGAGAGAGTCTTTACTTGTAAAGCTGCTAATGAAATTTGGCAGAGTCTAAATGATACTCATCGTGGAAACTCACAAGTTAAAAGTAGTAAAATAAACATTTTAGTTCATGACTACGAATTATTTGAGATGACTCAAGATGAGTCAATTGATTCTATGTTTAAACGTTTTAACCTCATCATGACTACATTGAAAGGATTAGGTCGTGTATATGAAAATGAAGATTATGTGAGAAAGATTCTTCGAGCACTTCCTCCGGAGTGGATGCCAAAGATAACATCCTTGGAAGATTCTCGTGATCTTTCAACAATGAAGTTGGATGATCTCATTGGCAACCTAAAAGTTCACGAAATAGCTCTAAAGAGTTAAACTATTTTCTCGGTTTACAAATTCGACAACTTGATGATGGGATTTTCGTGACTCAATCCAAATATGCCAAAGACATGCTTAAGAAATTTATTTTTGAGAACGTAAAGCTTGTAGATACTCCTATGACCACAAATATTAAGTTATCTCGTGATGAAGAAGGTAATAACTTCAATGAAAAGATATATCGTGCTATGATTGGTAGTTTACTCTATCTAACCTCCAGTAGGCCCGATATTATGTATAGTGTATGCTTGTGTGCAAGATTTCAGGGAAGTCCTCGACAATCTCACTATGAAGCGGTCAAACGGATTTTTCGCTATATAAGAGGCACCGCAAACCTCGGCTTATCGTATCCAAAAATACCTGAGGTAGAAGTCACATGCTACACGGATTCTGATCTAGGTGGATCTCTTATTGATAGAAAAAGCACAAGTGGAGTTTGTGCATTCATTGGTCAATCCCTTGTGTCTTGGTTCTCAAAGAAAAAACAATATGTTGCTCTTTCAACAACTGAAGCAGAATATGTAGCTGCTGCAAGAGCTTGTGCTCAAGTGCTTTGGATGAAACACACCCTTACGGATCTTGAGGAACATTTAAATAAAGTACCCATACTATGTGATAATACAAGTGCTATCAATTTAAGTAAAAAAACTTGTCTTGCACTCACGCACTAAACACATAGAACTTAGACATCACTTCTTAAGATATAATGTTCAAAAAGGCAACATCACTCTTGAAAAGGTTGACACTAAAGATAACTTAGCTGATATTTTCACCAAAGCGTTAAACAAAGAAGCCTTCTACAAATTGAGACTTGGATTGGTATTAATAGAATACAATCCTTAAAGCTTGGTTCCAAAGAATCAATGTTTTTCTTCTCACAGACGTCCGCATGCTCATTCCTCGGACGTCCGCGGGTCTCGGACATCCGAGGCTCATCCACAGAAGCAACAGAAAGATTTTTTTCAAAATTCCATCTTCCATATGACGGACGTCCGCGTATCCTCTCCCGGACGTCCGCGTATCCTCTCCCGGACGTCCGCGGACCACGGACGTTCGTGCCTCATCCGCGGAAGCAACATAACATTTCAAGGCAAATTCCATTCTCTTTCCCGGACGTCCGCGTGTTGTTTCTCGGACGTCCGCCGCTGGTCTGACGAAATAAAGTCTCTTTCTTCTCAAATCAAACTCTTTTCAAACCTTAAACTACCTATCTCTCTCTCTCTCGACTTCCACCATCTCCACACCACCAAACGCCGCCGCTGCCACCGTCGGTCCTCCACATCGTCGCCACCGCCGGTCTTCTTCAAGTTTTCTGTAATAACCAGGTATTTTATCTAATTTAAATTTGAAAAAAAATTTATAAGTTTTATGTTAGTGTTTTATGGAGTAAGAAGTTAGGGGTAAGTTTTAATTTTTATTTGAAAGTTTAGGGTATTTATTGCCAAGTGAAATAAGTTTAAGGTTTGTTTGGTCTATTATCCAAACCTCTTTAGCCAAAAACCGACTTCCTATTTTAGTAAGGATAGGTGTCCTTTTTTTAAGAGAAAATATCCTAAGTATTAGTGTGTAGTGTGTTCGGTTTAGAGAGAGAGAAAGAAGGAAATCGAGAGAGAGATTAAGGGAAAGAAGAAGGAAGAAATAAAGAGTATGCTGCTGTAATTTAAGGACCAAACTGATGTAAGCAAGGTAACAAATCCATCCTTGTATGTGTTTTAATTTCTTAAATGTGTTCTTGAGTTACTAGTTAAGTTTTTAGGTGGGTTTTGTTAAAAAAATGGATGTTTTGGGAAGTCTAAGCTTAAAAGTACGATTTCTGGGTAAATATTAGAATGAAAGTCGTTTTTGGCTGAGCTTAATTAAAAAGACGATGAACAGTAATTTTGCAGGTTTTCGCAACAGTGGGTTGCGAGTTCTTTGGTTTTCGCAACAGTGGGTTGCGAAAAGTGAGAAATTCGCAAGCTATGGGTTGCGAAAAGTGTTAAAATTCAGATTTATTAATGAGGTGTATTCTTGTTAATTAACTATTTCAGATAGTAAAATTCAAAGATAAAAGTGGGACTTGTTGAAGAGATTTTTTGAGAACTTGGAAAAGCATTCAGGTGAGTTTTATTTTAAAAACATTTTTCAACTGGAATACATATATATGTGATTTATATATCTATATGAAATGGATATGTATGGATTGATAATGTGATACATAATGTGATTATGTGTTTTTATTGAAATGTTTATATACATGATGGTATACTGTAATTATATGAGTATTCTGCGAGAATACGGGGTCGGGATCCGAGGTGCGGACCGGTGTGTTGTCGGGTTCCGGTAAGCGGACAGGCGTGTTTACTGTAGATGTTGTACAACAGAGTGAATTGACTAGTTGGCTTGCAACCACTAGTTTGGCCAATTGTGGAGGAATAAGGGGGAATGAGTGGATACGAATCGCAAGTCTTGGTTGGTATTTAATTACGTGTGATATATGTGTGTTTGTATAAAAAGGTTTTATTTAATTGGATTCTCGGCAAGTTTCAACTGACAGGGATTTTCTCACTGGACCATTAGGTCTAACCCTCATTTTTCTGTTTTAAAAATATGTATTCCAGGTGGTGGATCGGGTAAGGGCAAGTGAAAAGTTTATGCCGTGGATATCTCTTGTGAAGACTTTTGTGTTGATGACATAACTATGTTTTGAACCCATGACTTTGTTATTAATCAACATGTATTGTATTCCGCGAAAAATTTGTACTCGTTTATTTTTATGTTACCTAGACTTTGGGACCGAACGTGTTATATATAATGTATCTTTTGATAATATTATGGCATGAATATATGTTATTTGTATATTTGGAAATCGGGGACGTTACAAATGGTATCAGAGCCTTAGTTTAAGGGATTTAGGTATAAATATTCGTACCTAGACTTAAACTGCATGTGAAGTAGGATGTCCCTATTATGATAGAACCTGGGGATTGCTAAGTATGAAAGGTAGAAAGAACATCATGTAAGGTAATTTCGAATTACACTTGGCCAGTGTAATTATGTTTTTACAGGTGCATGTTTGAACTGGAATACCTTGTTATATGGGGTATATGCTTATGTGTATATTAACCTTGTTCGAATCTACAGAATGGCGAGTGGCACTAGACAGAGGATTCGAAGGGGAGGAGGGAATCCGGGTGAAGAAAACCCACCAGTAGGAACAGGGGGAAGAGGAGGAGATCGTGGTAGAGGCAGAACTGGAGGTAGAACTGGGGGTGTAACAGGGGGCCGAACCGGGGGAAGAACTCAAGGTACAGAGTTTGTTACGCGAGAAGACCTGACTGCTGAAATGGGAAGGTTACAGGCTAGTATACAAGCAATGATTGAACGAAGTCGAAACAGTGAAGCTGATCCACCAGGTCCGGAACAAGAAGTCGAAATGCCAATCACCCCTACTGTTTTACCAATAACGAAGAAGTGTGATTATAAGATTTTCTTGGTTGCAAACCCCCTACGTATTCAGGAGACCGGGATCCAGTGAAAGCAATGAGGTGGTTGAAGGAAATGGAAGCTATATTCAAGACAAGTAAGTGTGCTGAGGAGGATAGAGTACTGTATGGAACAGCAATGTTGAAGGGTGATGCCTTGTATTGGTGGGAGGCTCATATGGAATCCGAAGGAGCAGACATATATTCTACTTTCCCGTGGGAAGAATTTGTTTTAGTTTTCACACAACACTTCTGTCCACAAGCAGCTGTCAGACAACTGGAAGAGGAATTTATGAGTCTGCAACAAGGAAATTTGTCAGTAAGAGACTATACCGCAAGGTTCTTAGAGAAATCTCGTTTTGCGGGATATTATGTTGCTACAGAGAAATTGAAGATGGACAGATACATCTATGGGCTCAATTCGGAGGTCAGAAGATTGGTTACTGCAACAAGGCCAGATACCTTTACAGCCGCAGTGGACGCGGCTGAAAATGTGGAACAAGATGACAGAAGAGATGCCAATGATATGAATATGGGGAAAAGAAAATGGGAAGGACCACCTCACGATCCGAAGAAGCCCAGATTTCAGAAGTTCGATAACCGTGCACCTTTCCGACCAATGGAAAGACCTTGTCCGAAGTGCCACCGTGTTCATCAAGGAAACTGTCAGAGTGAATCGCGGGTTTGCTATAGGTGTGGGAAGACCGGGCATGTTTCTAAAGATTGTCGCGTTACGCGGTTTTGCTACACATGTAATTCTCCGGATCATCTTCAGCCACATTGTCCGCAAAGAAAAATACAACAGGGTGGATTATCAGGGAAACCAGCAAGTTCCAGCCCCGTAATTCCAAGGATAGAACCGCCGAAAGCAAGGGGTCGTACGTTCCAAATGACCGCTAAAGAAGCGGAGGAAACTCCGGATGTGGTTACAGGTACATTTTTCATAAACTCTACACGTGCTAAGGTGTTATTTGATTCTGGTGCAAACCGATCCTTTGTGTCGCCTTCGTTTGCTGCTCACATGCATTTAGAGCCTAAAATGTTAAAACATGCTTTGTTGGTAGACACTGCGAATGATAATCAGGTGTCGGTAAAAGAAGTATTTGATGGCTGTGTGATTGATATAGAGGGTTATGGTGTACCAATACGATTGTTTCCTATAGCCTTGATCGAATTTGATGTGGTGGTAGGAATGGATTGGTTAGCTAAGAATCAGGCTAGCATAGTTTGTGATAAGAAGATAATTAATGTTGTTCTACCTGATAAGAGATCAGTGGTGATTTATGGTGATCGTAGCAATCATCAGTCTTGTCTTATTTCTATGATAGAAGCCCGTAAGTGTGTCAGCAAGGGTTGCCCGAGTTACTTAGCCTATGTGATAGATAGTAGGCCTGAAAAGAATAGGTTGGAAGATATTCCTATTGTTAGTGAGTTTCCAGAGGTTTTTCTTGAGGACTTGAATAGTCTCCCTCCTGATAGGCAAGTAGAGTTTGGCATAGACCTGATACCTGGAGCCGCTCCTATTGCTTGTGCACCATACCGACTTGCTCCTCCAGAGATGAAAGAGATGATGACGCAACTGCAAGACCTATCCGATAAAGGCTTCATCAGACCTAGCTCTTCGCCGTGGGGTGCACCAGTGTTGTTTGTGAAAAAGAAAGACAGCTCAATGAGAATGTGTATCGACTACCGGGAACTGAATAAGCGCACGATCAAGAACAAGTATCCACTTCCTAGAATTGATGATCTCTTCGATCAGTTAGTTGGAGCTTGCTATTTCTCCAAGATTGATCTCAGGTCTGGCTACCATCAGTTGAAGGTTAAAGAAGAAGATGTTTTAAAGACTGCTTTTCGTACGAGGTACGGTCACTACGAGTTCTTAGTAATGCCATTTGGATTGACGAACGCTCCGGCCGCTTTTATGGATCTGATGAATCGGGTATGTAGGCCTTATCTCGATAAATTTGTAATTGTATTTATCGATGATATACTTATCTATTCCCGATCCAAAGAGGATCACGCACAACATATTCGTTTGATTTTGGAGTTACTGAAGGAGGAAAAGTTATACGCTAAATTCTCAAAGTGTGAGTTCTGGTTGCGGGAAGTTCAGTTCTTGGGGCATGTTGTTTCAGAGAAAGGCATTCAAGTAGATCTGACGAAAGTGGAAGCGATTGAAAGATGGGAACCGCCGAAGACGCCGACTGAAGTACGTAGTTTTCTGGGTTTAGCTGGGTATTACCGAAAGTTTATAAAGGACTTCTCTCGTATTGCTACACCTCTTACTAAGTTGACTCGAAAGAATTTGAAGTTTGAATGGAAAGCAGAACAGGATGGAGCATTCAGGATACTGAAGGAGAGACTCTGCAGCGCGCCGATTTTAGCATTGCCAGAAGGTTCAGAAGATTTTGTTGTCTACAGTGATGCTTCTAAACTAGGATTAGGATGTGTACTTATGCAGCGTGGGAAGGTGATTGCGTATGCTTCTCGTCAGTTGAAAGATCATGAACGGCAGTACCCTACACACGATATGGAATTAGCAGCAGTGGTGTTCGCATTGAAGATTTGGAGACATTATCTTTATGGTACCAAATGTCAGATTTTTACTGATCACGAGAGTCTCCAACATCTTTTCGACCAGAAAGAATTGAATATGAGGCAAAGGAGATGGCTGGAATTGGTGAATGATTACGATTGTGAAATTCTCTATCATCCGGGAAAGGCGAATGTGGTGGCCGATGCCTTGAGTCGTCAGGAAAGGAGTGGAACAATAAGAGTTATTTCGATAAGGGTTGAACTTCTACCGAGTATCTTTAAAGAATTGCAAAAGTGTCAAATAGAAGCGTTTCAAGAAGAACATCTGAAGTCAGAACGATTAGTGGGGTTGTCGGAATTACTAGAAAAAGATGATCGCGGGTTGTTGTGTTTGGGGAGCAGAATTTGGGTGCCTCATTTGGGTGGGTTACGCGATCGTGTACTACAAGAAGCTCATAAATCTCGTTTCTCTATTCATCCAGGTACGAATAAGATGTATAGATATTTGAAACAATTTTATTGGTGGCCAGGGATTAAGAGAAGTGTTGCTAAGCATGTGGAAGATTGTAATACGTGCAAGAAGGTAAAGATTGAACATCAAAGGCCGTTTGGTCAGTTGCAGCGATTGGAAATACCGATGTGGAAATGGGAGAAGATTACTACGGACTTCATCACTAAGCTACCAAGGACTTCGAAGGGATTTGATTCTATTTGGGTAATTGTTGACAGATTGACGAAGTCTGCTCATTTCTTACCAATAAAGGAAACTGATTCGATGGAACGCTTAGCCAAATTATATATTGATGAAATAGTAACTCGACATGGGGTTCCAATCTCGATTATTTCTGATCGGGATAGTCGTTTTACTTCGAGATTTTGGAGAAGCTTTCAAAGGGAGATGGGGACGCAGATAAAGTTAAGTACAGCATACCATCCTCAAACCGACGGTCAGAGTGAAAGAACAATCCAGACTTTAGAAGATATGCTCCGGGATTGTATAGTTGATTTTGGGGGATCGTGGGATAAACATCTACCGTTGATCGAATTTGCCTACAACAACAGTTATCATTCCAGCATTCAAGCGGCACCGTTTGAAGTATTGTATGGTAGAAAATGTCGAACGCCTCTGTGTTGGAATGAAGTGGGAGAGAAACAATTAGCGGGACCAGAAATAGTCCAGCTAACCGCGGATAAGGTTACTCAGATCCGAGAACGTTTGAAAGTGGCTCAAGACAGACAGAAAAGCTACGCAGATAGACGCCGGAAACCGTTAGAGTTTCAAGTTGGGGATTTCGTGATGTTGAAAGTCTCGCCTTGGAAAGGAGTCGTTAGATTTGGAAGACAAGGTAAACTTAGCCCGAGGTATATTGGACCGTTTGCAATTACAGAAAGAATTGGTGAAGTAGCTTACCGATTGGATCTACCGATAGAGTTAAGCCGTATCCACAACGCGTTTCATGTATCGAACTTTCGGAAATGTTTGGTTACGCCAGATCAGGCTGTCTCTCTACCAGATATTCAAGTTGATGAAAGGTTGAACTACGTGGAAGAACCGGAAGCCATAGTTGATCACAAAGTTAAAGTGTTGCGAAACAAAGAGATCAGGCAAGTGAAAGTTCTGTGGAAACATCATAGAGGTCAGGATGCGACATGGGAATCGGAGTCAGAGATGAGAACCAAATACCCTCATCTGTTCGCTTAAATTGAATTCCGGGACGTAATTCTTTTAAGGGGGAGATGTTGTAATAACCAGGTATTTTATCTAATTTAAATTTGAATTTTTTTTATAAGTTTTATGTTAGTGTTTTATGGAGTAAGAAGTTAGGGGTAAGTTTTAATTTTTATTTGAAAGTTTAGGGTATTTATTGCCAAGTGAGATAAGTTTAAGGTTTGTTTGGTCTTTTATCCAAACCTCTTTAGCCAAAAAACGACTTCCTATTTTAGTAAGGATAGGTGTCCTTTTTTTAAGAGAAAATATCCTAAGTATTAGTGTGTAGTGTGTTCGGTTTAGAGAGAGAGAGAGAGAGAGAAGGAAATCGAGAGAGAGATTAAGGGAAAGAAGAAGGAAGAAATAAAGAGTATGCTGCTGTAATTTAAGGACCAAACTGATGTAAGCAAGGTAACAAATCCATCCTTGTATGTGTTTTAATTTCTTAAAAGTGTTCTTGAGTTGCTAGTTAAGTTTTTAGGTGGGTTTTGTTAAAAAATGGATGTTTTGGGAAGTCTAAGCTTAAAAGTACGATTTCTGGGTAAATATTAGAATGAAAGTCGTTTTTGGCTGAGCTTAATTAAAAAGACGATGAACAGTAATTTTGCAGGTTTTCGCAACAGTAGGTTGCGAGAAGTAGGGTTTTCGCAACAGTAGGTTGCGAGAAGTGAGGGTTTCGCAACAGTGTGCGAGTTCTAAAGGTTTTCGCAACAGTGTGTTGCGAGTTCTAAGGTTTTTGCAACAGTGGGTTGCGAGTTCTTTGGTTTTCGCAACAGTGGGTTGCGAGTTCTAAGGTTTTCGCAACAGTGGGTTGCGAGTTCTTTGGTTTTCGCAACAGTGGGTTGCGAAAAGTGAGGAATTCGCAAGCTGTGGGTTGCGAAAAGTGTTAAAATTCAGATTTATTAATGAGGTGTATTCTTGTTAATTAACTATTTCAGATAGTAAAATTCAAAGATAAAAGTGGGACTTGTTGAAGAGATTTTTTGAGAACTTGGAAAAGCATTCAGGTGAGTTTTATTTTAAAAACATTTTTCAACTGGAATACATATATATGTGATTTATATATCTATATGAAATGGATATGTATGGATTGATAATGTGATACATAATGTGATTATGTGTTTTTATTGAAATGTTTATATACATGATGGTATACTGTAATTATATGAGTATTCTGCGAGAATACGGGGCCGGGATCCGAGGTGCGGACCGGTGTGTTGCCGGGTTCCGGTAAGCGGACAGGCGTGTTTACTGTAGATGTTGTACAACAGAGTGAATTGACTAGTTGGCTTGCAACCACTAGTTTGGCCAATTGTGGAGGAATAAGGGGGAATGAGTGGATACGAATCGCAAGTCTTGGTTGGTATTTAATTACGTGTGATATATGTGTGTTTGTATAAAAAGGTTTTATTTAATTGGATTCTCGGCAAGTTTCAACTGACAGGGATTTTCTCACTGGACCATTAGGTCTAACCCTCATTTTTCTGTTTTAAAAATATGTATTCCAGGTGGTGGATCGGGTAAGGGCAAGTGAAAAGTTTATGCCGTGGATATCTTGTGAATACTTTTGTGTTGATGACATAACTATGTTTTGAACCCATGACTTTGTTATTAATCAACATGTATTGTATTCCGCGAAAAATTTGTACTCGTTTATTTTTATGTTACCTAGACTTTGGGACCGAACGTGTTATATATAATGTATCTTTTGATAATATTATGGCATGAATATATGTTATTTGTATATTTGGAAATCGGGGACGTTACATTTTCTCACTTGTATCTTCACTCTCGGTCTCTCTCTACCGATTTAGGTAAACTTTGCAAACCTCAATTTTTTTAAATTCCTTGCTGAAGTTTTCTTGAAAATCCTTGTGGCTTGTCACTCTCAAATAGTGTTTTCATATTTGGATTAAACTCTTTCTCAAAACAAATTTTCCCTTCTTGCATAAATTGATTTTGAAAACTTGTGTTTCTACAAAAATTGGAGTTTCATCTTGTGTTCAATTTTTGGGTGTGACCTCTCTCTTCCAAACAAGGAACTTTCAATTGTTGTTGTCAAATTTCTTAAATATTTATATCATTTCAGATATGGGTCCTAAACGGTCTCGTGCTTCATCCTCTCGAGCACCTCCTCCACCTCCGGATCCGAATATGGCTAGGATCTCTCAACGGGATCAACGTCGACAAATTTTACAAAGTCGTCCATGTAATCCCGGTAGACCCGTAAAATTAGATGACCTTGAACATTTTGGCACTCTTGAGGCCTTCATGGCTATTGGATGACAATCATTCCTCTCCTTTTAGGGGGAAGTATCCTATGACTGCATGTTAGAATTCTATGTCGGGTATGACTTCAATGAGTCCACCCAAATGGTTTCTCTTCAGCTCTATAACCACCATTATGTGTGGGATTTAGACCATTTTGCTATTCTCTTAGGTCTTCCTAGGTCTGACAACTGTGTTTTTACAAATACTACCTCTTTTACTCCTCTACTAAGTCAAGTTATTGTTTCTCAAAACACCATCTTAGAATCCATTCTTGCCCCAGCCTATCAAAGAGATTTTGACCTTTCGAACTTAAAAG
This sequence comes from Saussurea involucrata, assembly GCA_033807775.1. Classification (NCBI taxonomy): domain Eukaryota; kingdom Viridiplantae; phylum Streptophyta; class Magnoliopsida; order Asterales; family Asteraceae; genus Saussurea; species Saussurea involucrata. The sequence goes on along the minus strand of CM066320.1, from coordinate 107,340,870 downwards.
ATCAACACTTGACTCAAAAGAAACGTTTTTGGAATAAAATTCTTCTATTTAATGTTTTTGGCCGTGCTGGTAACACTGAACGATTGAGCAGCCTTCAGTGTTATCTTTTATACTGCCTTGAGCATGGAATCTCTGTTGATGCTACCTACATCATTGCTCACCGAATGGATGGATTAGAGAAAAGTCAACGCTTTCTCCCATTCGGTTATCTCATTAAAAATCTCTTTCAAAATCTTCAAATCCCATTTGTCGGTAGACCCTTTCCTGAGGCGACTCCCTTGGATATCTTGAGCCTTGTTTGCATGGGTGCTCAACCAGCTCGAAGACATCATGGTCATAACCCCAATCCTGAGGACGAGGAAGCGTAAGCTCCACCTCCTTACCACTTTCCTCAAGGACCGGTTTCAAACAGGGACATTCTTATTGCGGTCTTGGGAATACAACAATCTCAATCCTCCTTCCAAAGATTGCAAGAGGAACGTTGGGACGCGGTAAATCGCCGGATCGATGACGTTCACCAAGATGTTTGGATGATGCATGAGGAGATGCGCGCATTTTCACTTGACGATAGTGATTAGTTTCTTTGTGTTTACTTCACTTATGATCTAAAACCTTGCTACTTTTTTGAACCGCTATGTGTTAGGATTTGCTACTATTTGCTACTTATGGTTTGCTAATACCTATGTTTCATTTTGTCTTAATATTGGTATTATTTCTCCCTATTTAAGGGGGAGCTTATCTTGAGGGGGAGCTATCGCTATTTGTTTAAGGGGGGCTTCTTCTTTTACCCTTTTTGATCTCGACAAAAGGGGGAGAAGTGATATATCTTTATATATATGTCTATTTATTTGTCATCATAAAAAAGGGGGAGATTGTTGGTGCAAGTGATTAAAAATCATAAATCTCATTATTTTGATGATTAACAAATAAATAGACATATTATGTTTCTAACAAATTGATGCAAGAGTAAAGCTTCTGAAGAATGAAAAGCATCATCTCAGCCAGCTCAAGTATTCCAGCTCAAAGAAATGGAAACATGAAGACCTTATCTGAAGAGTTCAAGACTGGATGTGTGCTAATATTAAGTCTTCATATTTCCTAACGGTAAATACACTCAAAATAATATACCACTTGGATATTTCAGAAACCAACTAAATTTTATCTTTTGAAAATATTGAAAAGAATAAAATGGAAACGTGTGGTTTTGTTTAAAATTGAAAAGAAGTGAAAAGACTAGAATTTAATGTGGGTTGGTGAAAAGTAGGCCGCGAACGTCCGCGAGATGCATCCGGACGTCCGCCATCAATTTTCATCTCCGAAATGATCATAGAACAAACGGCTTTTTATTGGGGTTTGTGAAAGTAGGTTGCGGACGTCCGCGGGTATGCATGTCGGACGTTCGCCATTCAAATTCTTCTGAAAAGTCAGAAATCAAACGGCTCTTTCCACCAAACATAATCATTATCCGTGGACGTCCGTGACATACCATTGTGGACGTCCGCGAGTGCTCAGAATCACATTTCTCTTCTCTATATAAACCCATTGATCGGTAAGAAGAAAAATAAGTCTTGAGTTAATAAAATAGAGAAATCTCTGATTTCTGGATACTGTGATTACCAAAACAACTCAAGCATTTAAATCTCAAAAACATCCAAGTGTTATACTTATACAAGAGTAATTACCATTAAGAAATTTATCATCTTGTAAGTATTTACTTTGAGAGTGAGTGATCCATTCCAATCTCAAGCAAAAGCAAGAGATCGATTTCAATATTTGTATCAAGGTTTATGTTCTACCATAAAGAACATTCATAGTAGATCAGTGTCTCGAGAAGTGTCTCGGAAAGTGGATTAGCCAAGTTGGTGAACCACTCTAAACAACGGTGTTGGTATCATTCTCTACCATTATCTCAACTATATATTTTGTTGTGCATTTGAACTGCTGTTGTGATTGAAGAAACAAATTTTTGAAAATAAAAAGATCCTAATACAACCTTTCCCCCCCCCCCCCCCCCCCTAAGGTTGTCTAACATACCGGATTCCGGATGATAGTCCGGATTTGGATTTTCCGGATGAGTTTTCCGGATAGTTCCGGATTTGGGTTCCTGATAAGGGATTTTTCGGATATAGTTTCGGATTGATTTCCGAATGTGTTATCTGGTTAAGCTTTTCTAAAAAAATCTCGGGGCGCTGCCCTCAGACACCGCAAGGGAGTTGCCCCTTGACCCCATCCGCTAACCGGGTAGCGGACCCCCCGTGATAAGTCGCCGAAGAGGGACAATTGAGAATAAGGGTATGATAGATTATTTGGGATTCTTAGCTTTGAGAATATGATATGAAATGTTTTGTGTGTTCGAGTAAATATGCACGTTTGCTAGTAAGTGTAATGGATCCATAGGCACTGGCATTATTTGTAACGTGGAATAGGCATAAAGTAAATTGTAATTCCCGTTGACCTGAAATGAGGAATAGGCATAAAGTAAATTGTAATTCCCATTTCGTAAGGTGATGAGAAATGAGGAATAGGCATAAAGTAAATTGTAATTCTCATTTCGTATTGTGATGTGAAACGTGGAATAGGCATAAAGTAAATTGTAATTCCCGTTGACGTGAAATGAGGAATATGCATAAACTGAATTGTAATTCCCATTTCGTATTGTGATGAGAAATCTAGGAATAGATGAGAGTTAATCGTAGTTCCTGATTTCTATGCGAAGGTAAGAGATAGGCATAAAGTAAGTTGTAATCTCTACTTACACTCCAAGAAATAGGCATAAAGTAAATTGAAATTTCTTAGACATGAGCAATGATCTCGAATTTGTGATGATTCGTAGTAGGCTCTCGAACGTGATGATATGACTTACTGAGTGTTAGTCATATTCATGGAATCGGGTATGTTCCCGTCATCGCAAGATGTGTATGTGTACGGTAAGAATGGTGGTAAACCAGGTTTGTTTATACGCTTTGTTTACATTGGTTTCCAAAGCTTATAAAGTTTTAATTTGAAAATGGATGTTCTCACTAGGCGTAAGCCTAATCGTTCCAAATTAAATTTTCTTACCAGGTACGAGCTCGGGGAAGTAATAGCGGGATGAGGGACGAGTGATTTCTGATACTCAACTTTTGGTGATGAATGGAGAAGTTAGCATATACGAGGATGTTTTGGTGAATGGTCTAAACAACTAGTATAATCTGATCTTAATGTTTGGGATTAGATTAGCAGGTTGTTTTAATAAGTTCAATTTGTGTATGTGAACCCTCATTACTAATTCTCCATTTATGTATAAAAGTTGGATGAAATTATGGTTAACTTTGTGGAATTTTAAGGTTTAAATTTGTCCTAGTTTTTGGACGTTTCATTTCCAGACTAAAGTTATTTCAAAAAACAAAATGAACCCTAAATCGGAATGGTACCGAAACCAAATGCACACAACTTTTATCTATTTAGTGTTTTTAAAATTTACAGTACTATAACTTATTAAAACTACCCTTTATCCATGATTTAACTGCTCATGAGTTGATGTTAATTACTTTGACTAAAGTTGTATACAAATAATACGAAAAGTGGAAATACATGTAAAGTAAGAGAAAAAGAGAGAAATAAAGGAAAAGGGAGAGAGAGAGGTTCAAATAGAATCACAAATATGTTCTTGGCCTTCCTTATACCTTCAAACTCAATAGATTCACACCCGCCCACCAAAGCACTCGTTGTGTTCGTTGTTGCAACCCACGAAACAAAAGCCAATATAGTAATCCTTAGTGTGTATTTATATGTGTAAAACTCATACCACACCACATTATCTTCTTGGTGTGTGTTTGTATGTGAAAACCCATAACACACCACCTTTGTCGTCCGATATGTGTTTATGTGTGTAAAACCGATAACCCACCACGTGTAGTTTCCAGTGTGTGCATGCTTGTATATGTAACCCAATAACCCCCCACCTTCGTCCTCTATTGTGTGTAAAACTCATATCCAAGGTTCTAAGGTGGTGTTTGGTTCGTTGGAATCCGAGAATTTGAAGGAATTAGAATGGTCAATTTCATTCATGCATTTGGTTCATTCTTTAAGTTTTGGTAAGGACTTCGAATTCTACATATAACGGAATGTAAATTCCTTGTGTTCTAGAAAGGAATCCCAATTCTTTCATCCCATATTTTAAGAAAAACTATTGTGCTTCCATATTTACTTAATTCCATTTCATCCTGCCACGATGGCTGTCACCGCCGTTGGTGTCGTTACCACCGTCGTTGCCGCTACCACCGTCGTTACTAATGTCACGTTCACCCCCATCACCACTACTGTCATCGTCACCACCACCACCACAGGCATCACCACTGCCACCATACTATCATCGACACCACTACCCATTACCGTCTCTACCCTACCACGACTATTATATTCAGTGAATCAAATAGACAAATTCAAATTATTTGGATATATTCCATTTTAATCCCTTCCAACCAAATGCATGTCAAACCTGATTAAATTTCATTCCAATTCCTTTTATGGATTCCAATTCTGACTCCATTATGTGAACACATCACTAAATGGCATGGTGGCGTGACGTGGTAGTGAGGTCAAGCCTCAAGCCTTAGGAGCCACGACGAGGCCACAATGTTTTTCAAGACTTGACCATTGGTGAAAATTTGTATATATGTATATATATAAAGGGAGAATCAAACGAGAACAATAACTATTTAAAAGAACACGAGAACGAACAAAATCATTAGTGATTTTACATTAACGCGCAAAAAAAATCATGCGGGCCTGAAGCCGCGACCAAATTCATTTTTTCGTGTGTTAATGTAAAATCACTAATGATTTTGTTCGTTCTCATGTTCTTTTAAATAGGTATTGTTCTCGTTTGAACCCGACTCTCTCTATATATATATACATATACACATGTTTTATACTATTACTCAATAAGTTAATGATAATGAACAATCTGAATTATGTTATATACTAAAAATTAAAAAAGACACTCAAACCGTAAAACAATCAATAAGGTCTTCTAAAAACCATTCATAGGACCATGGTTTGCTCCATGCTTAACGTGGTGTCTAAGATGAGCCTTGAGTCACGACGCGCACAATGTCTACCATGATGAGCCTTTTAAAACAATGCTCATAACACGTCATCCTCACCGGACATTCGATGGCCACGACGGTCCTCTTATCAAGTCTAAAAATTTAACAAACCATAATATCAAAACAACATTGAAGTCATATTATATCGAGACCAATCGAGAACCCATTGAAATCGTTATTGGAGTCATCTTCTATCAACCCATTGAGACCCACTGAAATCATCTTGATTTTGAGAAACCATGATTCAAAATTGAATCAATTATAAAAACTAATCAAAACCTTTAATTTGCTTTTATTCCTATTAAAAAATGAATCAAAACCTGTTTCAGAAACCATGATTCAAAATGTCTCAATTAAGGGACTTGGTGACCAAATTTATGTTTCCGGGATAAGAATGAAAACACAATCGGTACTATTGTGGTTCTATAAAATTCAAGGTTCTAAATGGCGTGAGGCATGACATGGCGGCGAGACCAAGCCTCAAGCCTTAGGAGCCACGACAAAGCTATGACTTTTTCAAGGCGTGACTTATGGCGTCAAATTTCTAATTTATATATAATATTATATATAAAAACATATTGTTTTGTAGTGTTACTTAATGAGTCAATAGTAATAAGCATGTAAAATTAGGTTATGTATTAAAAACTGACAAATAAGACATTAAAAGGTAAAGAAAAATCAAATATCGCATTACAAAAATTGCGCATTAGGCCGGCCATGGCGTGTCACGGACTTTACGTGGCGTCAGACACAAGCCTTGTGCAATGGCGCACCATGGAGGCTGTGCGACGAGTTTTTTAGAACACGGATAAAAATGAGATTTTGAATCATGGTTTAGAAAAATGTATGTCTTAATTCATTTGATGTAATTCACATACATATATGTATGTTTTTATAAGTTGTTAGTCAAATAACTTTGTGTTAATTGGTCATAGAAATTGAAATCTTGATTCTAGGATAACTAGTTAAATTAATCCCTTTTTATGGCTATAAGCAAACTTAAGGCGCCACCAATCCATGTGGTGTAGGATCATCACATGGTCCTAATACTACTACCAAAACCCTCCATATGGAAGGTTGGCTTGGCCACAATAGTTTTTTGCATAGAATATATGACTATGTAAGAATGAAGAACAAGTATTTACTGAGAACAAAGAACCGAATGCATTTTAACTCCGTCGTAGTTCTCAATCATTTCGTGGAACCAGGCATGGTTAAACCATCTACCATTGAGAGAGCTCATGCATTGGGGATTAATTTAGATAAGAGAATATGTTTCACATTTTTTTTTGTCGAAACCTTCTTATTCACCTATGTGAAGGTCATCGGGTTAATCACTTTTAATTAATTAAATTAATATTGTTGGTAACTTTCATCATGGAATGAGGAATAATGCATACAATAAAATAACTTTTAATACACATATTAGTTGTTTTGAAAAAATAAAATAAAAAATGAGTTTAATTTAGGTTTTGGTCTGTCTTGACTAGCTCTAAACTAAATCGAACCGGCCAAACACAATATTATATCTATTTTATGGACAAAATAAGAGTAATAAAATAACGAACCATATAATTTTCTAATGGTTAAAACAAAATGACATTTATATAAAACACATATTTTTACATATTATATATAATTGTTTCATGATTTTATATTCAATATTTTAATATTAATTTTGGGCTAACACATTATAATATTGGCCAAGATCCACTTTTTGAGTTGATTCATGTTTGAAAAATACTCTTAATTGTACTTTTTTATATCTACACTCAACTCATCATAATTTGACTTGGTGCATCACATACATTCAAAAGTCAAAGACTCGTGCCTTCAAACCTAACTTTTCCAAATTCTAAAGTTATTCATAATTTTGTACCTTCTCTTTCCATTTTATATTCACTCTCTATTTACAAAATATATTTATTATTGCAACAAATGATTTATAATTCAGTTTAAGTAAAATACTAGTTATTTGATATCCTAATAACCACACAATAGCTTCAAATACAGTTTGTGAAAATATCCTATTTGACTCGGGTGAAAGAATCGTATAAGAAATTAGATTACATCATTTTACAGCTATTTGTATTTGTATTTGTGTGGAGTACAAATACGAGTGTGAATAATGTTGGTTTTTATCGACTTTGAACTTGAACGAACATATATATCACAATCACGTGAGAATTTTTACTACCGTGAAAACATGAAAACAACTAAAAATGCTTGTATTATGTGAAGACGGTAAAATAATATCATCCTTAACCGTGTGTTACAAAAGTTAAGTTGTTTTGGAGGTTAATGAGCCAATTAAGTGCTTTGGACTTTGGACGTGACAAATGGTATCAGGGTCGATTCTTGTATCATTGGATACTGGGGGAAAACCTCAATGACGATGTTGAAGGCCTCAAAAGGACCCGTGAGTTTATGTGGATGCCTCTATTGTCGATGACAATGTGATAATTTTGTGACAATGCCTTGATAAATGGAAGACTTTTTATATGATGTGATTTTGCTATGATAATGATGTGGTTTTATTATGATGATGTTGTGATAAATTGAAAACCAAGAATGATCACTTCCACGATCATTGTTTTTTTTTTATGTTCATCATGTGATCTGTAGTTCTTTTTACCAATTTACCCCTGCGTGACTTCGATATTTCTGAAAAAGGTAAATATTTATTTAATATTTTACTGTTCATCAAATCCTTTTAAAACTGAATGTTGAGCTTGTAAGTGTTCACACATTTACGTAAATTCACAGGTATTATTCGTTTGAATCATTCTCTATTAACAAATAACTATCATCATGAAATATTTGCTATCAATAATTTAAAAATATTTTAAGACATGTGTTTTGTGTTTAGAGACATGCAATTTGAGTGTTTGCCCTTAGCTTTCTTGCAATGATTTATATATATTTTTCTTCATTTTTAATAATTTACTAGTAATGTGATTTATAAGATTTTTAAAATTTATCCGATTCAAAAATATTTTAAATATTTATATGACATTTTTTTGAATAACTTAGAGAACATTTGTATTAAACCATTTATATATAAAGTAATTCATTGAAATGCCCTAAGTTGAACTCCTCTCTTATAAAAATGTCCAAACTCTCTCAAATTTAACCAAAATACCCCATGATCGCGGACTTCTTAAAAAAAGTTGTGATTCGCGGTCCAAATCATATCAATTTCATGAAAAACCCTACCTTCGAGGACCCAAACCACTCGATCACGGACACGCATTCCCTCGATCGCGAACCATTTATCCTCTATCGCGGACAAAGTTCACCTCGATCGCGGACGATTTCCTCTCTATCGCGGACAAAGATGGGGTTCACGGGGAAAATCATGGAGTCCGTGGTCACGGGATGTTTTCGCTGTTTTTTGGATACTTTGGTTAAATTGAGGAGTGATTGGCCATTTTGGTAAGTGAGGACCCCAACTTGGAGCATTTCGAGTAATTTCTCTTTATATAAATATCACATTATTGTCAAACAATAGGAAATATACATATGGGTTAATTAATAATGGATAATATCTTATAACATCGAAATATCATTGTAAGCCTTCAACAATTACTATATTATATTATATTATAATTATTTAAACATATTTTATATATTGCAATTTTATATAATAACTGTTTATATGCTTTTGGTTTGAGAATATTTTTTTTCAAAAAAACATATTGTTTTTTTAATAAATAAAACGAGTATAATTAAATATGAATTGTGTTTAAAACATATAGTTTGAATGATGGTGAATGCAAAATACATATCTTTGACTATAATTAAAGGGTTTTTTTATATATAAATATCTTTTATTTTGATGTAAATATTTATATATTTTAATTATAAGAAAAAGGTTATAAAAACAGAGTGAAAATTTGGAAACGAGTATCCTGACGTGCAACTTCTTCCTCCGAACTGCATCGGGTATATTTGGGTCAAAGTCGTTTCTCTTCGTATGCTCACACACACACAAAACACCTTCAACTGTGTGTGCGAGCGAGCTCTGTGATTCATTCTGAAGATCTGAATTTACTCGCTTTGATTCATCAAGGTATGTTTACGCAACTTTTGATTTGTTCAAAACTGTATGGACTGAAAAAAGTGTAGTTTTAAATTGACGTCTGTAGATCTGAAATTACTTGAGAAATTGCGGCGTTTCTCGCGATCTAACTTCGGTGCTAAAATTAAGACTATGAATGACATTATGTGTTGATTGGTTTTATTTTTAAGTGTTTAGATATTGTTCCCGATCTGATTAATTTATGGATCTGCATTTTGATTTTGATCAATTGAAGTTAATTTAATGATTTAGTGTTGCTAATTGTCTAACTAGTTAAAGTTGAAACGGATCCAATACGTGAAACTTCCAAGTTTGCTCTTGAATTTTTGGAGAATGGTCATGAAGATTAGTATCAGGTTGAGGAGTTGGGGTGTGATGTAGAGTGTAATCACAATCGTGAGATTCTCGCATGATTTATCTGTAAACAATATCAACCTGGGGAATTCAGTACAGACATTATGTTCAGGTTAATCGGATGAAAAAAGTTGGCGCATAGTGCAGATTCACCATTTTGACAGTTTCTACATCTAGTACAAACATTTTATGCGTTAACTTGCTGTTGGATGGTTAGTTGAATTTTCTGTTGGATGGTTAGTTGAACTTTTTTAGTTTGTATACTGTTCGCGATCTGATTAAACTATGGATCAATTTTGACTTTGACCGATTCAAATCATTTCAGTATTTTGGTGATCCTAATTAACTAAGTTGAAGTGGATCGAATATGTGAAATGTATGAAGTTATTTCATGATCTCTTGAGGAGGATTGGTAGCATGTTGACAAGTTAGAATTGTGATGTAGAGTGCACACCTTAAGCTACTAGCATCATTCCTTTACATGGGTGACAATCCAAAGAAGAACACCAAGGTATTAGTTGCCTTAAGCTACTAGCATCATTCTCTTACATTAATGGTGAAGGGAGTGTCGCTTTAGGTAGATGGCAATCAAAAGAAGAAGACCAAGGTAGTTATGGTTTGGTTTCTGCCATGAATAGAAAATTCCGTTTACGGTTTTGCTCACTTCTAGACTGCTATGCTTATGATATCAATTATAATGGAACATAATATAAACTATTATTGATTAAGATCTCCAGTACCTCTTTGCAATTTAGGTGCTCTAATCTTGATTTGCACCCATCTACATTTGGACCTCTAGTTTGAAATTCACTGTAATCCCCAAGTTTGTTATTATTATTTTTCAGCATTTTCAAGAAATTTATCTTTCAAAATATGACATTGTAAAAAAATTGGAAGTTTGTGATAATTTGGCTCTAGGTACACAGTATATTGACTCGTTTTCAAGGTAATTTATAGATTCTGAATAGCAGTGTTTGGAGCATTGATAGCTTTCTTATGTTTTGGTGTTAATTGCTAGTTCTTCCTTGATACCTTTGTTTTTTCAGTGAATGTTTGCTATGGGGTATTGCTTATTCTTAATGTTTTATCAATTTCATAAAATAGTTGTGACAAAACAGGAAAGCTTCCTTGGGTAATGTGGAATTGCGGAAATCTATTTTTCGTGCACAAGGGGTAAAAGATTTATCCTGTTGAAAATACCAAAAGATAGTGAAAATGACTCCGTCAAGTAAGGCTGATAAAAAGGCAGCAGTCGACATTGCTGCATGGACGTTTAACATCGTCACTTCTGTTGGGATCATCATTGTGAACAAAGCTTTAATGGCAACATATGGTTTCACATTTGGTAAGTTCTGCATTCAATATTTAAGAGTCAAATTTCAATAACAATGATGTGAGCATCTTTGGTGATTAATAATAGTTCAGAGGTTTATTTGCAGTGTCGATAATTATGTCTGCTGGTACCTAATTATTTTTTTGTATGCAGCGACAACATTAACGGGGTTACATTTTGTTACCACGACCTTGATGACTCTTGTTCTTAGGTGGCTGGGTTACATCCAACCATCCCATCTACCCGTCGCAGATCTTCTGAAATTTGTTCTATTTGCTAACTTCTCCATTGTTGGGATGAATGTCAGCCTAATGTGGAACTCTGTGGGATTCTACCAGGTAACTTATAATTGTGATTTTTATTATTAATTAACATTCCTGTTCCACATGTTTATATTAAAAGATTCAGCCCCATGGAATATGTGTGAAAACTGATATACTTATGTTAATCTAATTTGTACTATGATTTTCAGATAGCAAAGCTGAGTATGATCCCTGTATCCTGCTTGTTGGAAGTTGTGTTTGATAAGATACGATATTCAAGAGACACAAAGCTCAGTATCTTGATCGTTCTTCTGGGTGTTGCTGTCTGCACTGTTACTGATGTAAGTGTTAATACTAAAGGTTTCGTTGCTGCCTTTGTTGCAGTATGGAGTACAGCTCTTCAACAATATGTAAGTTTTCCGTTCTACACTTATTAGATGTGTAGATTATAATTTTAAGGAACAACATGAAATCACAGATAAAGATACCAATCTTTATGTCTAATTTTAGTTTTTCTTGTGCAAGACTTTTGGCAAGTAGATATTCTAACCCCAAATTTATTTACAGTATGTGCATTATCTTCAAAGGAAATACGCGTTGAGTTCTTTCAATCTGTTGGGACATACTGCTCCTATTCAGGCTGGGTCCCTGCTACTAGTGGGCCCCTTTGTGGATTACTGGTTGACAAACAAGAGAGTGGATGCTTTTCAGTATGATACGGCATCATTGGTAAGGGTTTCTTTCTTTCTTTCATATAAGTTTTTAAATCAGCTGACTTGAAATGAATACTTGAAGAATGATGTATTAATTAATTGACATATGCAGTTGTTCTTGATCCTATCTTGCACGATTGCAATTGGGACGAACCTGAGCCAATTCATCTGCATCGGGAGGTTCACAGCAGTTACGTTCCAAGTGCTTGGGCACATGAAAACCATACTGGTCCTGATGCTTGGTTTCATCTTCTTTGGGAGAGAGGGTCTGAACCTTCACGTGGTTATCGGGATGATGATAGCAATCATGGGGATGGTTTGGTACGGTAACGCCTCTTCCAAACCTGGTGGTAAAGAACGTCGTAGCTATTCACTTCCCAAAACCAGCCAACCCAAAAAGGACTCCCTATTAGAAACTTCGGATACAGATGACAAGGTGTAACCAAGCATATTCTTTTCTTCATACCCACATGCCTCGCTCACTCGCTCGCTCGCTAGATTAAAAAACAAAAAAAGCTTGTTATTTAAGTTATATGATTTTTGTATGTGATCTAAATGTTATGATTTGAACAAGAAAGGCTGCTTCTTCTTTGTGGAAGCTGTGATTATAATTAAACACTTGAGAAACTTTTGGGATTGATTGATCAAAATCTTGAAACAAATCCCAAGTAGTTGTTATAACTTCTTGTGTATCTGAGTTAGTTACTTGGTTGTTTGGCCAATTTCTAGCTTCATCATATTCTTGGGTAAAAGTAAAAGGTATGCTTGCATTATTCCTAACTCACAATTCTTGAATGCAGTTGTTTTATTACTTGCAATATGTAATCAAAGCCTTTATCATGATTTTTTTTACCATACATGTTCAGTTCATATTTTGGTGGTATCATATCCTGATGACACAGTAGTAAGTGTGGAAGGATCGACAAATGTTGAGAATTACTGGGAATAATCTCAAAATAGGAACTTATATTAATAACCAAAAACTGAAAACAAACCAGGTTTGATAAGGTAGAAACCTAATAAAAGTAGGAAACGAAATAATACTTTGAGGTAATTTAATTTCGGGCATGAAAACGGGTTTACAGAAGTTTTGATGCAATTCGGCACAGTCGGTCCGGAGGTGAAAGTTCCACAAAATTAGTTAACTATATTAAATTGGTGCCTCGACCGAACAGAAGCCCTGGAAAAACATCGTCCCGAAAACGAGTTGATTTCTTGGAATAATTATTTTTTGCGTTAGAAAGGACTTGTGGAAAGTTTCGTGGCAACCCAACATGAATTGAGCGGGTTTCGATGACCCGCACGACGCACGTTATTTCGGTTTGGCCCGAGTTAGACAACCTAAAATTCAGGCACGAAAACGAGTTTTTTTTTGGGTGCAAGATTATTTTTAATGTTGAAGAGGGCTCATGGAAAGTTCCTTGACAATTTTGCACGGTCGGGCCGGATGAGAATATTAAACAAAATTCGTCCCGGAAAACATCGGACCAAAAACGAGTTTTAGTTTATTGAATCACCTATGTTCATGTTAGAAATGGCTCATGGAAAGTTTCGCGATAATACATCATGATTTGAGAGGGTTTCGACGACCTGCACAAAGCGTTTAGTTCATTTTGACCCGAGTTAGGCCCCGTAAATTTTAGGCACAAAAATGGGTTGTTGTTTTTTGTTTTTGTTTTTCTAAACTATTTATGAGTGTTGGAGAGGGGTCACGGAAAGTTTCATGACAATCCTGCACCGTCGGTCTCGAGGAGAATTCCACTGAATTCGTTAATTATAGCCTTAGTGCCTTGATCGAATAGACGTCCCGAAAAACATCGACCCGAAGACGAGTTTTCTTTATCGGAACAATTATTTTTCGTGTTAGAAAGGGGTCGTGGAAAGTTTCGTGGCAACCGACATGATTTGAGCGAGTTTCAACGACCCCCACGATGCACGTTCTCTTGGTTCGGCACGAGTTAAGCCCGTAAAATTCAGGCATGAAAACGTGTTTTATTTTGAGTTTTTTTTTTTTTTTCTGGTACAAGATTATTTATTAGTATTGGAGAGAGCTCGTGGCAAGTTCCGTGACTATTCTGCACGGTCATTCCCGAGGAGAAAATTCCACAGAATTGGTTAAGTATAGCCTTGACGCCACGAACTAACAGACGTTTTCGATATATAAAGGAAATCGAAGTATTAATTACGTACTTGATTTGATGGTTATTAAAAAAGTTTTGAATGGAGTGATAACAATAGGATAGGAAGAACTACAAATTGTGTCAAAAAGAATATATTGCCTCAACATTACATACATGATCATTTTGTCAAAGACAATTAAATTCTACTACTGTACAACATACAAGCGGTTAAGTAATGTTAGGTTCAACATCACATACATACATACATACATACAGCTATTAAATTAACTGTTAGTTTGTCTGTGTTGAGAATAATAAATAAAAAAAATGAAAAAGACATTTAGATGGATAATATGGGACATCCCAATTCCTTAGCTGCCGTATGAAGATACTGAATCGGCATTCCTGTTGTCATTCGACTATGAGCTTCCCATGTTAGACATTTACTTACTACATCTGCCTCCCACTCCATAACATTCTCCACTTGCAAAATCGCCCTGAGGACCGATGTGCTAAGGGCACGCACGTGACCACTTGGGTCAGATAGGCACCGCACTGTAGCCCCCAACCGACACTACATACATAAACATACACACATACATTAATACATATATCAATTACAATCATCCATACATATATATATATATATATATATATATATTCAAGTTAGTTGCTATTTACCTTGAGAAGATTTGAGAGGCCATCTGCAACTGCCATTCCAGATTCTCCCCACTCAACCACCGGTTGAACTGCTCTAGCCGTTGCTTCCAAAAGCTGAAATTATCAAATCACTCTCTTACTATAAATATAGTAACTAACAAAAACCTATATTAAATGAAATGAAATGAAATGAAGTTTGATACCTCGAGCTGTGGTAAACTAGATGCTTCTCCATGAACAAGCATCCCATCGGTGGCACGTAGCAGGAGGTCTAATGCGCTGCCCATTATTACCAATGACTCGGGGGTATTATGGTTTCTCATTAGCTCCACAATCAGCTTCACAATACGCTCGTTGATTCTCCACATCGTTTCACCACCATCGTCATCTTTACCAATCCAAGGCTGCAATTCTCTTTCCGCCTGAAACAAATATTCATCATTTCTCATTATATATATATATATATCCATCTTTATCTATAAACAAACAAAACAATTCATAATTTCTGGTTATCTATCTTTATCATATGAAAATCCAGACCTGAAGGACAACAGCAGTTGCAGCCTTTGTCGGTGATGCTGACACCACATTGCATAGTGCATCAACCACCTGTACGCATCCATCCATCCATCAACCACATTAGATATATATATAAATTGCACCAAACAACTATATATAATATAATTCATGTGTAAGTACATGTCGACATGTTACCTGTCTCCATCCTTGCTGGGCAGAAGTGCTTTCTGCACTAACTTGTGTTTCAGGTGAACCAATCAGCTTTTGCCAGAGCAACGACACAACAGAGAAACATAATTCTTGTTTCTCTATCAGTACGGAGTTTAGAAGGACTCGCGCACTGCAATTAAAAAGCCCAATATGCCTATCCATTGTCAGGAAGTTGGCCAACTCCGAAGCATTGAACGGAAAACTAGTTATTCCTTTTTCTGAATCTTCCACTTCCTCACATGACTCATCACACTTGCTTGATGATTGCCCTTTCCCAGAGTTGTTATCTGTGCCCCTGTTTTGTCTTTTAGACAGAGGTGCATGGAGTAGATGGGCTTCAAGTGGTTCTGCCTTGTTCACAATCGATGCAACGGCTTTACTGTGAATATCAATTAAGTTATATAGTGAAGATGCTGTAGAATGAATTGGCTTATCCCATTTGCACCGCATTAAGACAGAGAGTGCACGCATACAAGCCTTTGACCGTCTAAAGAGTTCGGAAATATGAGCTGCAACCATAGCAGCAGCAACTATTTCATTCGAACTATAACTCCATGAGGTACCCACGGAAGATGGCTTCAGGGAAAATAGTGCCTCTAAGATGGCCAACATTCGACGAGTATGACAAACTGCTGAGTCAATACTACTCCGGAAGTCATTCAAAGACCCGACCACTTTCGCAGATTTTGCAACATCCTTTGAGTTTGAATGCTTACCCACTCTTGAAATCAATGGGAAGATCTGAAGTTCACAGGCAAGAGCACAGACTGCAGCCAGAACATAAGAATCAAAAGCTGAAACAGCTCCTTGCTTATTCAATCTTTTATCTCTCTGATTTTCCAATTTTTCACCAAAACTATCTTCTTCATCTCTTGGCCTCTTAACCCCATGAGGCCGTGCTTCATGACTGACGCAAACAGTCAATAAAACAAAAAGTAGTCGAGAAGCAAGCTCTACGGTGGCACATGATTCCAAAAAGAGGGAATGGACCATTGTGCGAAGCTCTGCCACGGCAATATTTTTGGAGGCAGATCCAAAAATATATGTTGTTTTTTTAGTTTGTTCCTCTGCTGGAAATGTTCGCTGAAGAATTGCTTCAACGGTTGCAACAAAGATTTTCATGAGACAAGCTTCAGACGGACTTCCACGGGGAAGATACTCGAGAACTTTAAGAAGAGGTATGTAGAGGTTCCATGACAAGGCGGGAGGTTGCAAAGGGGCGGCAACGATAATTTCAGGAAGATCAATAATAGAAGAACTCAAGGGAATTAAGCCATAAGCAGCTTCCCATATGGTGCATATTCTCCATTCAACCTCAGGTCCATGTGCAGAGAGCATTGAGGCGATTCCTTGGGCAGTAGCTTCAATGGTTGCCTCAATTGTTGGCATTTCTCTCTTCTGCATACATCACCCCTCAATTTAAATTAACTATGTTGATACAAGTTTTAGAGCAAAATCCACCATCTAAAAAATTATTGAAAATACCTGCTTTTTATGGCTTGAATTGTGACCATTCGGAAGTTCGTTTTGAGCTTCAACTTCTTCAATTTGTCTAAGAGGAGGAAAAAGCAAAGCAGGTTGTGACAGTATCCGGAAAAGCAAAGCAGCTGCAGAATCTGCAGCAATGCCAGCTCTCATGGACATTGCAGTTCCAATTGCACGCAAGAAGTGCAAATGCATCCAGTTTCTTGGAAGCTGCAATTAAGTGAATTAATCAGTATATTTAATTTCCACAAGGGTTATCACATATATATTTAATTTCATAACGAACTTACTCTCATGCCGGATGCATAGTCTTCTGCGGCTCTCAGGAGCTCTACAAGCTGAACAGCAGCATCAAGAGCATCTGGAGCCCATGATGGTGGTGCTTCTAGAAGTCCAAGAAGAAGTCTTTGGGTGGCACTTGGACTAGCAATTGCATAATACCTAAAACAGGAAAAAATTAACGTTTGATCCAGTAGTACTTTTATGAGGCTAGGCACTCATGCAAAAGATATATATATATATATAGTTTTGTTGTGTTACCTATGAAACAATCTTGCATATGGCTCTAGAGCTGGAAGGCCTGCAACAAGATGCTCATCCATGGATGTTGTTGGAGGAGGAAGTAAAAGAGCAGGAACAGCAGCTGCAGTGAGAGTAGCAGTCTCATAACGAGCTACTTCCTCATCGCAAACGCTCAATATCACACTAGCACCATTAGCAACAGCCCACCTAGGAGTTGATGGAACTAGTTGTGGATGCTTTCCAGACCCTCGAGAAGAAGCCATCACTGAATGAATATAAGTTCAAACTGTGTTATTTTCTTTCAACAAGTCATGACTTAAGACTATTTATCATTTAAGGACATTGAAAATAATAATTAACATGAAGTAAAAACATGTCCACTTACCAACAGAAGGTGGCTTGAGTTCCCCTGCAGCATACTTTCCCATGACACCACCACACCTACGAGTAAATAAAAGCTTGATGAGCTTCTGCAATTGGTGTCTATAATACACACACACACAAAAAAACTTTTAAGAAGAAAACGCCAAATTCTACAGATGAAACATCGCTTACCAGCGGAAGTAGTCACTTCTGATACCTAAAGGCGCAGCGAGCAAGATATCAGTAATCCAGGGAGACAAAGGCCTCAGTGGTTTCAGGTCATTCTGTGCAGATGGTGAAGAAGTTTGACTATCTGGAGAGTCACGTGTTGAAGCTTTGCTTCCACTGCTGCTTCTATCTATAACATTATGCTGACGTTCGGCCTTAGAAATCGGCCGGTTGTAATGGGTTAAGATTCGTAAAATCTCACCACATGCCAGAGCCCACTGTTCAGAATACTCATTCTGCATTTTCAGGACATGTGTTAAATGTTTTCATAGTTAATTTAAATCAATAAAGCTATGCTAATGCAGCTTAATAGAAAACTGAACCAGTTAGCTACAGCATAAAAAGTTCAATTTAGATAGTAAGGTGTTCTCTTACATCATCACTTGGGCAGACTAGGGAGATGAATGAAGCAAATGGGGGAGTGCTCCTATCGTACTCCATTGTACCATCAATAATGCATGAAATGATAGGAAGAATGACAGTATGCCCATGCTCTGGATGATGAAGGACGAACGTTGCTGGAAAGTTTAGATTGATTAGATAATATGTCGGCATGAAATACCATAGCTGGAGAAATGAAAATGATGAAGTCTGAAACACAATACCTAAGACATCATCAAACAGACGTTTTTCCTGTGACGGATAGCGATGGCGAACCAGCTGCAAAATGTATATCAATGTAACATAAATTAGGAGCTCTAGAATGATTGAATTGATACATGTGCATCTTTCCGTGTGATAACATAAAATTACTTCAGTATTTGTGTTTCATCAATATTACAAAAGGAACTACCTCAGCTATATCTTCAGGAAATTGCTCTGATGTAAATTGACCAAAGTAATCAACATATGCAGTAATTTGTGTCTGTTTATGGAAGAAGATGAGTAAATGTCAAATCAAGAAGGCAAACATCACCAGGAAACCTTGAATTTTTTGATTTTGAAACTTGAATGCTTGATCACTTGAAACGGAATTTGAACACTTTAACTCATACATTTGAACACTAAGCTTATCTTTGTGGTGTTCTTTTGTATTCAGTTTTAAGATATCAGTTTATAGTACCATCATGACCAGAGTAGCACAAATACAAAAATGGAACATGGATCGCCATTTTTAAAATTTTCAAAATTGCAACAAAAAGGAAACTGATTATACGATCTATACCTTCCGCTGCTGCACATCTAGTGGGGGAGGCCAAAACAATGACGAGAATTGAAGACCATCGGTCCACCTTGCAGATGTAGCAGCCATATCCAGATTGTCCCTTCCTCTCTGCTAATATTGGCAGAGATAATGGTGAAATCTGCAAGCTTCGATTTTTTCTGCTGCTACCAATCAAGAATGAGAAGATTGTAATTCAGCATTTTATACATCAGCCACTGTCACTTGCTAAACAGTTGAATAACTAGAGCAGTTTTGAGAAAAGCAACTCGAAATCATATTTTTGAAAGCACAAGTATGGCCTCTTTTAGTTTGCAGTCCAATAGGACTACGGTGTAGCCCTGTGAAAAACAAGCAAATGACAAGTATTAGGTAAAGCAGGCCTTGTTGTAAATACAATCAAGAGCATAACAGCGAAGAAAATGGAGATCTCAATTCAAAAAAACCAATGAATAAATTTTTGTGAAGTAAAAAAACAAAATTTAAAAAGAAAGCACATCCAAACAGAAGACCTAAATACATGATTCAAGTCCAAGAAATAGCTTAAAAATAAGAAGACACGGAAAACTGAAACAGCTGAAAAAAGATCACTCCCACACACACACACACACATCCTACGTATGTGAAGAAAACCTGCAAGCTAGAGACACCACATGCAGCCGAAAACATCCAGTCCGTTGGTAAAATCTAAAATTGGAACATCCAAGTGCTATAATACGTCTATATTTACCTCAATAGAACAAAATCGTTACAAAAAAAATACTACACTGAGATTTCAATCTCATAACCTCAAAGAGTAGAGGAAAATAAAACGGTAGGAGATAAATACTCGTCGTATATAAAAGCAAATAAATTAATAATTAGGT
Organism: Saussurea involucrata; assembly: GCA_033807775.1. NCBI lineage: Eukaryota > Viridiplantae > Streptophyta > Magnoliopsida > Asterales > Asteraceae > Saussurea > Saussurea involucrata. The sequence continues at coordinate 107,320,901 of CM066320.1, read as the reverse complement.
TTGATTCCCAAAATTAAAAAGAAAACCATAGGTAAACACTTTAAATCCAGGTAATGAAAGCTAATTATTTTCACTTTCCTCTTGACAAAATGCAATCGTATTAACTAGCTCATCAAATCTGAAGTTGATTAGATGGATTCAAACAGAATTAGGAAATCTCAATATATATGTATACCTGCTCTATGATCAAGCCTCGAGATTAAACTTGAATAGAGAGAGAGAGAGAGAGAGAGAGAGAGATAGCCGGAGTCCGTTGATCTTCCGCCGTGGAGATTTGGCAAGATGATTCCAAGGTGAAATAGGAAGAAGACGAGATTGAAAGTAGGGAGATTTGGTGAAGAGAGAGGGAGGAGAGAAGGGCGATCTTTAGCTGTGATGTGTGTGTGGACTTAAAAATCTAAGGTTGCCAACGTGGCATTGATATTTTCTTTGCGCTTTGAGAGTTGTACGTCTATGTGGCAATGATATTTTCCATATACCCACCCACATGCCTTCTCACATATGCATACATACATACACTGATACACATACATTCATGACTGCATGTGCATGCATCCATACTTTTCTTTTTCTTTTACTTTTTCTTTTTCTTTTCCATGTAATAATTGGCATTTTTAACCCAAGTAACCAAGCCCTCCAACAGCTTCTCTATAATTTCTTTAAAATAGAGAATGAAAACTAAAAAATCTCTAAAAATAATTTATTTCAACTTCAATAGTTTCTCTATTTTAGAGAACCAAGTATTACTTATATTATTAAAATATTCAATATATTTCTCTCTAATCATTAAAATAAGATTTTTCTTTACTCTTTTTTGTGGGAAATCATTAAAATAATATTTTTCTCTCATCTTTTTGGTGGGAGATCACTAAAATAATATTTCTTTCTTCTCTATTTATAGATATAGAGAATTCTCTATGTTGGGAGTTTTTTCTATGGTTCTCTATTCTAGAGAATGAGATAGATAAGCTATTGGAGCATTTTAGAAAAAAAAATGTTGTTTTTCTCTATTTTAAAGAAGCTGTTGGAGATGTGTAACACCCTTAAATTTGAAACGAGCAACTAACTTTAATTTCAATAAAATAATCAAAATGAGATGAAATCGTCTCTACAATTCTTTCCTGAAAATACCTCAGAATTTAAACATTATAATTTCCACAACTAAAACTTAGGATGGGCGTTACTTAATACAACACAAGTTGCTAGTCCCAATTAAATGCGGAATACTTCACTAAACAAGTCACCTCTCGTGCACTTTACTAGCACTCGTCACTTCACAATGTAGCTAGAGCTACCCCAACCTGAGCCTGTTGCACATGCCGACAAATAAAAATGGTTAGGCTTACGCCTAGTGAGTTCAAGCAATTTATCATGACTATATAAAATCATAAATAGGAAATTAGTAGTTTTAGTCATGATCCAATAAACCTTTAGTGAAAGTTTGCGACAAAGGTTATCATTTCCAAATAGTTCTCAAAACAGACATAAATGACTCATTTTTCAACGCACCAAATTCATGGGGATCCTCCCCAAAAGTGTGAAGCGTTTTTCCAAAAATGAGTTACGAATCTCAGCCCACTCAAATACGTGAATAAATCTAGTTTTAGGCAAAACCTTCAAATACGGTTGACAATACTTCTCAACCCGTAAAACATGGAAACCATCCATTTTAATATAACCTTTCATTGGAAACATAATACGAAGCAAAACTCACGCAAACGTAAAATGTATTAAAATCTAAATACCATAAAATAAAACTCCATCAGTTAAAACATCCAATAAGAATGTAACATGAATTCGTCCACCAATCATGGAAAATAATCCATATGCATGTAATATAACCTCAACAATGTGAATAGATAAAATACCAGAAATCAACACCCTTCGGTGACGGGGGAGACCCGATCTCATCGAATGTGGCAAACACATAAATTAAACCACGATTAAAATAAATGCAAGTAAGCTTCTTGGATGTGTAAAAACAGATGACATCAACCATACTATGTCTTTAGTCAATCCTCGGCATCAATCATACTAGATCTTTAGCCCCTCTTAGACATCAACCATACTAGGTCTTTAGTCCGTCTTTGGCATCAACCATACTAGGTCTTTAGCCCCTCTTAGACATCAACCATACTAGGTCTTTAGTCCATTTAAAACCACCAAGTTCAACCATACTAGGTCTTTACCTTGGCAAACCCACCATCCACAACAAGCTTACTTAACTTAAAATTTATACATGACATCAAAAGAATAACCAATGCATTCAAATCATGTAAATCTCAAATATGATGCAACTCATGCAATGCAAACCCCAAGCCCACGTCGAGCTTATTAAAACCGGGTGAATGCCCTCAAGACTCAATTGAGTCCAAAACTGAGCCCTCTGCTCAAAGATCTAATGATCATTTATTGACGTCAAATCATGCAAATGAAAATGCAATTAAGCATATAACACATCCTAGACTCAACCCTGAGCATGTAAAATATCAACAACGTGCAATAATGTGCAACACGGTGCAATAAAAGCAACCCGTAAATAAGACTCCACATCGAGCCATTTAAACCGGACAAATGTCCCAAGACTATCTCAAAATCAAAACCGAGCAAAGTGCTCCAAGCTTGTTAGACCCATAAAGTCGGTCATCATCGCATAAAACGCGTTTAAACATTGTTTAAGAAACACGTATCCCAAAATCGTCATTAACCCCAAAACTCAACATGGATTAAACAAAAAGGGTTTTCCAAAAGGACTCACACCCTTAACATTCTCAAAATGACCCATAACACTTAAAAGTGCATTTCCCAAATGGTTTACAAAATCATTTACACATATATGATTAAACCACCAAATAAACCTCATTTTGAGCAATTAGTCTTTTAAAGACAATTTATGGTTTTCAACCATCCAAATATTCAAAAGCCCCAAATACGGATGTTTTTACACATTTATGAAGCTAAACACTTCAAAAGAGTTAAACTATTCAAATAACTCAACCTCATACATTTTCAAGTAAAACACGCACATATTAGTAAAATACTCATTTTGGCATGTACAAAGTTTTCGCAAAGTAACTTGAACTCACCTTTGCTAGATTAAGCTAAATCTAGTATTTCTCCAACGTAAGCTCCTTTGATGAAGTTTGCATCCTCAAGCCAAAACTCCCAAAAACTAGATTTATGAATTTCCAACCATCAATACTCAAGTTTAACCACAAGAAATCATCATCCATCCAGTATATACCAAAATACCCATCTATACCAAACCCTAACTTCATAGGTGATGAGATTTGGAGATTTTCTTAATCAACTACCACCAACATCACCCAAAACACTTCAATATGAAAAAGAAAGTGAAAGATAACAACAATCTAGCTATAGATTACCTTAATCACTTGAATCCTTCAAAAAGAGAGCTCCTAGCCTCCCAAAAGCTTCAAACCTCCAAGTGTTCAACAATGGTGGAAATGGTTTGATTTAAGTGAAGAAGATGAAGAAGAGGGGGAAGGATTTGTGGTTGATTTGGGGAAAGGAAATCGATTTGGGTGAGAGGGAGAGGAAAATCGCCTGGAGAAAGAGAGAGATCGATCTTGGATGATAAATGAGAGAAAAGCTAGCTGAACTCCTTTAAAACCCGATTTGAAACAGCAACCCAGCACCCCGGCGCGACAATGACACCGCGACTATGCCCAGGGCATTGTCGCGTGGCATAGTCGCGACCCATGTACCACTTTCTGTTCGAATTCGCATTTTGTCCCTCCATCGCAACAATGCCACCGCGACAATGACATGGTCATAGTCGCCGGTCATAGTCGCGGGTCATAGTCGCGATCCACGTACCAAGCCCCGAAACTCGACTTTTCAACGCCAAAACTCCCGATACTCTTAGAGACTTTACGTAATGTCTTCCAAACATAAATTCCACCATTTTCAAGATGCAAAACATTTGGGTGATATTTGTTTACCGAAATTACGGGTGTTACAAGATGCTGTAACAATGTTTATGCAAAATGCTTTATTTTATTTGTATGGATCAATAGGGGGTCGGTGGGTGGTTGTCTGTTTTAAAAAACTTATACTAATATCTAGTTCATGTATGGGAATTTAATTAAAATACCCAAAGTTTGACTTTGACTTACCAAAATACTCATTTTATCTCCGATTTTACCAAAATACTCATTTTTTCCGCGAAGGGGGTCCACGATCGCGGGCTAGGGCTACGTGTCACCCTGTTGGGCCAAAGTGTCCCGCGGAGCCCTCCAACTATGCCCGCGGTGACACTTTTGGTCCCTCCCCGCAGTGGTTGTCCGCGATAGGTCCGCGGTGGGCAAAAAATTACATTTTTGGTCCTTTTTTGCACGAATCTTTGCATGCTTTTACTGTTTTTTTCCACAATTATTGTACTTTGAAGACCAATTTGTGGTTAAAATTCACTGGCATGTTTGAGATTTCATCCATAAATATCAGTAAAATGCAATTCATAATTCACACCATTCCATCCTTCTTTCTTGCTTTCTTTCACTTGCTTTCTTTCTTCAGTAAACAAATGGCATCGTCATCTAACCCATCGTTTACACCTGAAAGAATGCCACCTAAACTCCAGGAGGCGATAGCAAAAAGGGAAAAGGAGATAGACCAACTGACAGAAGAGTGGAAACAGATGATCGCCAGGAAGAATGTCCACTTGACAAGGATCGAAGTGGAAGAAAAGGAGATCAAAAGGATGAAAGGGGATATAAAAGATAGGGAGGCTCGTATTCGTCGAGAAAAAGAAGACATTCACCACATTACGCAAGACTTCGCAATTCTTCAAGCGAAGATAAGCGACAAGCAAAGTTGGATTGATCAAACTAAAGCAATTTTTTAGTAGGTGGTGGTACGGGTGTTGCCTGAGTACTTTGTTGTTTATGTGTTGTTGTTTTGTACTTTTCCAGTTCGACATTGTTGTTTCGTTCCTTTCCTGTTTGTATGTTGTTGTTTAATTTGTCATGAATAAAGGTCTTTAATTTGTCTGAAAAGTAGTGTTTAAGTAGTCTGAAATTTGTCTAAAAAGTGATTCATATTAAAAATACAACTCATAGATGTTATACAATATTATTTCATACAAACACATACTAATCAATACAGTACAAAATTATCCAAATTTAAGGCTACGGCTAGACGATGGTTTCGTTTTTGACAATCCGGGTCGACTTCTTACATGCTCTGGCGAGACGAGTCTCAAAGTGTTAAGCTCCACTTTATCGATGTACACTTCAATCACAGTATGGCCGTCAACATACTGGCGTATGTTGGCTACATCTTCGTTGGTACTCAATTCTACCAGTCCAGTCAAGAAGTCTGCATTCGGCCTCTTAAAATACAACCTATTATATTTTGGTTCTTCATAGTCCAGCTCTTTCATGATCTGTTCAAGCAGTTGCATAGAAAGATCCTCCACATCTAATATGTCAACATAAATTTCTAGACCACGGAAATAATGTCTTCTGGGTGGTTCCGTGAAGTACCCACCATGGTGGACTTTCATGGTGAACAACTGTGGATATGCATCTGTTGATGAACATTAGTTAATATAGTTTGTTCGTAGAACAATGATAGTAACAAGCAAAACTCAATGAAACATGCACACTAACCATATAACTCTTTGCCAGTGTCTGAAAGCGATTCAGATAAACGCCTAAAGCACCAAACATGAAGGTTTGGGGATGCCATGTAAGAATACGTTAACGAATAATATGTTCTTGTATATGTGTTTTACGACTAATCTAGCGTGGGTTATTTATAGGCAAATGTGGATGCTTTTACTGCACTTAGGTCCCTGTCTTTGCTCTAACACAACTTAGGTCCCTGTCAACGCTATCATATGGTATAGTTCTATATAATCGTTACTATTCTCTCCATTTAGACTACTACCATTACTATTCTCTCCATTTAGACTACTACCATTACTATTCTCTCCATTTAGACTACTACCATTATGATCATCATCCCATGTTCTGTTTCAAGTACCTTTCAAAAGATAACTGGTCCCAATCAAGGGAAATCAATGTTCAGATCAACGTACATAAGTTATGTTTGATAAATTATAACGGGCCGATAAAGTAGATAAAATCATTTTATATATCAAAACAAGCGCACTAAACATACAATATTTATCGTCCCAATCAAGGGAAATCAACGTTCAGATCATCGGTATCATATGATATAGTTTCATGTGGCTCAAGCTCCGATGGGCCCTGCGTGTTACTTACTTGGCTGACTGAACGTCTACTCCTTGGCACGGTTGAAGGGGCGGGATTCAGACACTTTCCACGAGTATGTCCTACGCATTGGCACCGAGTACATTTTTGCTGTATCGAACCTTCACCACGTGATGGACGTCGGTTGTTCTTTCTCGGTCTCCCGGCTCTGTTCTTATCGTTTAACGGTGGATAGCATGGCGGAAGGGGGTCGGGTGGATACACCCATGCTTCAGGAGGTCCAGGTGGATTTATTACCTCTGCGCATGTTCTCCGGTAAGTTTTGGACGTGAAGAAACTTACAGCCAAGTCGCTGCAATCTCTACAACCCATATGTCTTGTCGCAGCGATGGCATGGCCGCACGGTAACCCAGATTTTTGCCATTGGAAACACGAACAAACATGGTCGGTCATATGGACAGTCGCGTGAAGATGGTTATCCCGAACCTCGTGCCTCCCATACCCGATTTCGCTTACCCTCCATGTCGACGCGTGACGCGCCCTGAAGAGAACTATCTCCTCCGCATTTGGTGTGAGTCTATTTTGCAGCTCGGCTCCTTTTCGGCGTCGAAGTTGGTACCACTCTTGTTGAAAGGTCCGAAAGTAGTCCATAAGATTAACAATCGGACATCTACGCGTAAAACGGGAGAGTGCATTCACCGACTCTGCACTATTGGAGGTCAGAATGTCATACCGTTGTGCAGGAAAATGGGTCACGGACCACCTCTCCGGTCCAACATCGTCCATGACTTTGGCTGCTTTGTCTTGTAATACCCCGGATAAGTTCGTTAGTTAAATTCCCTTTCCGTTAAATAAAGTTAACTCCATATTTGATGTTTAGGGTAAGTTTGGGTAAATTTATAAGTTAAGGGTATCATGGTCATTAGTGAAGAGTTTAAGGGATGAAATAGTAAATATGGGTGGATATTATCTAAAATCTATTCAGATATTTCATAACCTCAGAAACATAAGATAAGTCAGTTTAGTGTGTGTGTGTGTTTTGAGAGAGCAAGAAGGAGAAAAGAAGAAAAGCTAGGTTAAGGCTTCAATTGGTGTGCTTGGAAGTGAATCTGAGGTATGTTCCTTTGTATTTTGTGTTTGTAATTGCTTTTAGAAGGTTTCTATCGGATTAGATTAGTCAAATACACTTCTGGTAATAATTCAGTCGGTTTTCTGGGTAAAAGCACCAAACCGACAGAGGTTTCCGGACACAGTATGAAGGTATCCGGGTAGTTTCTTTGGTGGTGTCCGGGTAGTTTTGTTGATAGTGTCCGGACGATTCATGGATGGTTTCTGGATGATTTAGATACCGGATGGCATCCGGATTACTTTGGTGTCCGGATTCCTTATGTTGTCCGGAAAGTCGAGTTGTCCGGATAAATTGTGTTGTCCGGATTCTTTTGTGCTGTCCGAAAACTATAAGTTGTTTGGTCATTTTGAGGATGAGAGTTAGGTAGATTTGTCCAGAATTCATAGCCTGCTAAGTATATCTTTTGAGTTCTTTTGGTAAATAGATGTTTGTATGTAAATGGTTTCAGATTCTGAGAATTCTGGGTAAAAGACTGAATCTTGGAGAAAAGGCTTGGAAGGGTTATTGATAAGCGATCAGGTGAGTTTTTACTTTAAAACATTTTCAACTAGGATACATATATATATGTGATATATATATAAGATGGATATGTATGGATTGGATATGTGATATATGGTGTGATTACGTGTTTATGATTAAGATGGATATGTAATTAGAATGTAATGAAAGGTTTTATAAATGACAATATGATATATTGGTACATATATATTGTATTTATATGTGCATTACACTACACGAGAGCACTTGCCGAACTATGTCGGCGGATGTTTGCTGTAATTGTTGTACAACGGTGCTGTAATTGTTGTACAGCGGTGTTGTTGGCTCGCAACCAACTAATATGGCCATGGGGAATGAGGATGAGGAGTTGTGCACGATACACGAGTCTTGATTGGTATATGTGTGTTTATACGAATGGTTTTATATAAATTGGTTTATAACGATTTTGAAATGACAGGGATTATCTCACTAGACCGTTTGGTCTAACCCTCATTTTGTTTTCAAAAATATGTATTCCAGGTCGAGGAAATTATAGCAGCAAAGGAAAGGATAAAGAGTAGGACGCTTTTTGATGACTGATGTTGATTAGGAAGCTTTTATGTATTTTGTAGTTTCGAGACTATGGGACCGAATGTGAATTATCATGTATTTTGTTATGAAAGTAACGACGTTGTGTATGAAATGTTAATTGTTATATATTATGTATGTTATGGGATACCGGGTCGTTACAGATGGTATCAGAGCCCTAGTTTAATGGATTTAGGTATTTGTACCCGTACCGAGACTTAAACTGCATGTGAATTAGGATTGTTGGGTCACCAAAGATTTGAAATTGACTCACCGATGTTTTCCCTAAAAATCCTACTTTGAATATTTTAGTTTAGTTCTTTACATGACTTGTACAAAATAGCAAATGTTCGGTGAAGTCGAAGATCAACCGAAACCAAGCTTGAAGACTCTCTACTTGTGGAAAATAGAAGACTCTTCTCAACAAACAAACAAGTCATTGTCCACCGAATTTATCCTCACAATTCGGTGGACATTCTCTCCACCGATGTTCCATCAAAATTCGGTGGACATCCTCCCACCGAAGTTGTTTTCAGAAATCGGTGGACCACAACCCACCGATGAGGACACTCAAATCGGTGGGATCTATGTGTTATCAAAATAAGTGATTTTCTCTTTACAGATTGTTTCAAGTTCCAAGGTCAATTGTATCGGTGGAACCTCATCGGTGCAAATGTCTTGGGATATTCCAAGAAGATCATTTATTATGGGACAATATCCTTTGCCAGATAAAAGTGACTATTTGTCCTTTTATCCATTATCAGTTCAAGTCCCTGTCAACAGCATGGTTTCTATTCCTAGTATCTAGTAAAAGGTGATATGGACATCTCAGCTTTTCAGAAGTCAACATCCTCAGCAAATATGGTGATGACAAGTGTCCCAAGCATTTAATGCTCAGTACACTCCATCCCACTATAAAAGGAAGAAGACCTCCCCATGCATTACTACGCTTTCTGGATTTCTCTCAGTGCAAGATTTTCATATTGCTTGATAACTTTATATCTTTGCTCTTAGTGTTCTCTGCTGTTTTGTAACACCCTCGAATTTGGAACGAGCAACTAACTTTAAAATTCAATCAAATAACCAAAATAGATATAAACACTTCTACAATTCAATCCTTAAAATACCTCAAAATTTAAAACATTATAATTTCCCAATAGAATAACTTAAACGGGTGTTACTTAACGCCACACAAGTTGCTAGTCCAAATAATGGCGGAAGACTTCACTAATCAAGTCACCTCTCGTGCACTCTACTAGCACTCGCCTCTTCACAATGTAGCTAGAGCTACCCCAACATGAGCCTGTTGCACATGCCGACAAATAAAAAGGGTTAGGCTAACGCCTAGTGAGTTCAAGCATTTTATCATGACTATATAAAATCATAAATCGGAAGATAGTAGTTTTAGTCATGATTTGAATAAATCTTTAAACGATATTTGGCGACAAAGATTATCATGAGCAAATCATTTGATAAATCGATAGCTTCAACTTAAATAAATGATTTTCTAGAAGGGTTTGTATAAAAGACATCGACAACTCATTTTCCAAACGCATACAGTTTCTGAGAGGAAAGCTTCCAATGAAAATCGTTTCTCTGCAAAGGACTCAAATCCAAAACTCACATCAAGAGTTAATTAATAATAATTTCTCAAATAATCGTCACTGCGAATAAAACTCCAGTAGTAAAACATCCAATAAGAATGTAACATAAAACTGTCCATAAATCATGGAAAACAAACCATATGCATGTAATATAACCTCAACAATACGAATAGATAAAATACCCGAAATCAACACCCTTCGGTGACGGGGGAGACCCGATCTCATCGAATGTGGCAAACACATAAATTAAACCACGATTAAATAAGTGTAGGTAAGCTTCTTGGATGTGGAAAACGGATGACATCAACCATACTAGGTCTTTAGTCAATCCTTGGCATCAATCATGCTAGATCTTTAGCCCATCTTAGACATCAACCATACTAGGTCTTTAGTCCATCTCAGACATCAACCATACTAGGTCTTTAGTCCGTCTTTGGCATCAACCATACTAGGTCTTTAGCCCCTCTTAGACATCAACCATACTAGGTCTTTAGTCCAAGCCCTCAAGTTCAACCATACTAGGTCTTTACCTTGGAAAACCCACCATCCAAAACAAGCTTACTTAACTTAAAATTCATACATGACCTCAAAAGAATAACTAATGCATTCAAATCATGTAAACTCCAAATATGATGCAATTCATGCAACTCAAACCCCAAGCCCACGTCGAGCTTATAATAAAATCGGGCGAATGCCCTCGAGACTCAACCGAGTCCAAAATCGAGCTCTCTGCTCAAAAGATCTAATGATCATTTATCAATATCAATCCATGCCAATGAAATGCATCTAACTCACATCATGCAACACACGCTCCGAGGCATGATAATCTCACAACCCCTTCATTGCCACCTTCCAAATGAAGTCAAATCATATATGCATCTATATGTATACGTATATGCAATTCTTTCATAACTCAACAATGCATATAATTCACCGAGGTTCATTAGTCCCAAAGGTACTAAGAACACGAAACATCAAACGGTCTTCACACGTAAGACCAACACTCAAACCGACACATATTCAAATAAAATGCACTTAAGCATATAACACATCCAAGACTCCACCTCGAGTATCTAAAACTGGCAAACACTCAAAAGACTCATAACACTAAAAGTGCATCTTCCCAAATGGTTTATAGAAATCATTTTCACTAACATGATTAAACCATCAAATAAACTTCATTTTGAGCAATCAGTCTTTTAAAGACAATTATGGTTTCTAACCATCCAAATATTCAAAAGCCCCAAATATGGGTGTTTTACACATTTATGATGATAAACACTTCAAATAGAGTTAAACCATTCAAATAACTCAACCACATATATTTTCAAGTAAATCACACAAATATTTGGAAATCACTCATTTTGGCATGTACAAAGTTTTCGCAAAGTAACTTGAACTCACCTTTGCTAGATTTATGCTAAATCTAGAGTTTCTCCAACGTAAGCTCATTTGATGAAGTTTGCATCCTCAAACCAAAACTTCCAAAACCTAGATTTATGAAATCCCAACCATCAATATCACAATCCAACCATAAGAAACCATTCCCTAACCATAATACATCAAAACCCCCAATTATGACAAACCCTAGTTTTTAAATATGAGGCAACCATATTTCCTTAACCCATCATCACCAAAATCGTTCAACATCACCACAAGATGGAAAGAAGATGAAATTAATAACAATAATATCTTTAGATGGAAAGAGATTACCTTAAACCACTTAAATCCTCCAAAACGAACTCCTAATATCCGCAAAAGCTCCAAGCTCTCCAAATATTCTGAACAAAGGAGGAAGGGGTTTGATTACAACTTAGATGGTGAAGAAATGGTTGATTTCTAAGAGGGTAGCTCCAAAATCGACCATGGAAACAAAGGGGTTCGGTGGAGAGGGTTTGTGAAGAAAGGAAATAAGAGAAATGAGGTAAGGCTAACAAAATCGGGTATTTAAGTGAACTGAACACCCGCGGGCGATAGTGACATAGCGATAGTGACATAGTCACTATCGCCGGGGCATAGTCGCTCACCCCAAACCCACTCGCGGTACACATCTGGCGAGAGTGACAGGGCGATAGTGACATAGTCACAATCGCCGGGGCACAATCGCTCAACCCCTCACAACTCTCGGTACCACTTGGGCGATAGTGACACGGCGATAGTGACAGTGTCACAATCGCTGGGCACTATAGCTCAAGGTGTGCCGAAACTCGTTTTGGCCATAACTTCCTCGTCCTAGCTCCGTTTTCACTCCGGAAAGAACCGTTGGACTCGTATTCGAATTCCCCATCCAACAAGACAATAAAATCTAGGATTTAACTCCAAATCCTATTTTCCATATTTTTCTTAAAAGATCGATTCCTCACTGAATCGAAGTTGTACTTATCCGAAAATCACGGGTGTTACAATCCTCCCAACCTTGGAATGATTTCGTCCTCGAAATCTACATCCTTTACAATAATGCTAACCGACTCAACTCCGACCATAAATCATCAATTCCTAACTGGAATCCAAATTTCCCACATAGTCTATAAGGACAATTCCTCGAACAATTTCTTATCAACATCACCCCTTCATGTACACCGTACTTATGTCTGGAAGATCATTCCAACCACTGGTAACACTCCTAGTTAAACGACTCCGGTTGTCTCCCAACCTTAAAGTGTTCCATCTTCCTCAATTTTAGTTTTCAACTCTAAATCATTTCACGATTTAATCACTAACGAACCCAATGGAATTATCAATTCCGGTCATCCCTACCATTAATTGTCAAATAACTCCACGAGTTCTAATAACTCCAAGAATCCATTCCAAAAGAACAATCCTAAAACCGAGAAGTCCTTTAACCGTACACTAAGATTATTCCACCAAAACTACTCATCACAATTGAGCATCTTACGGTTACCACTACCATTGTCGTCATCCTTCAAACTTGGCTACAAACCCCCGTTTACACTAACGGTTTCCGATTTCAAGACCACAAAGGTTGACACCTAGTTCTTACCACCTACTCGAAACTCTAATAGGACCCCACACACGAGTTCCATTTACCGAGGTTTCCATACAACTAAGGTTGCCAACAAAACGGCTGTATCAACCTCGAAATACGTTACCGCAAGTCTAATTCTGCAATTACCACAACCACAATTATTTTGCTACCGCTATCCTCCGGCCCATAATACCAACACGCGTGGAATACCCAACCTTCCACCGTCGAAGTGCTACACGCACTTACCCTTAATTGAGGTACATACCCCTTTTTCAAGGTCCTAACGAGTTCAAGGTTTCCAAATGCGTTATTCAATAAATATGCCAATTAATCAAAACCATTCACAAAATATTTTCAACACCAAGATTTTCATCTCAAATAACTCGTGCGAAATAAAACTACTACTATCAGCTCGGTAGTTACGCAAAACTGGACACGCTCGTCCCACATAGGAAAATCATGTTGAAAATCATTTCATTGCAGTTCAATTTACCCACAAAATGCAAAAGCGTAGTAAACAATTTCTTTTAGATGAAACACCACAGTTCTAGTATGAATTGACTCATGACATGCATGTAAAGTGACTGCTCGACCTTAAACGGGGTGCGACACCAGGTGTGCACGTATTTCAAAAGAGGTCTAAACAACATTGACTCCAACATTTCCTCATCAACCATAAAACGACATGAGGCAAGGTTTACCAACAAAATTTTGCACGCGTCAGTTTATTACACAAAACGATGGAGCGGTTTAACAATGCTCTTAGTCAAAACACAAAATGACTTGTGCAAATTCCTTAGTTAATACAAAAACCCATACGTTTCCATCACTCGCAAATATCGACTAAAGCATTATACAACTTCACATTGGGGTAGACATGCAAGCTTGTAACATTACCATTACAAATTTCCTTGAAATGAAATTACATGCATCAAACAGTTCGCGACCAATTTTCCAAAAGAGAAAACTCTTTAAATCAATTTCTCAAAATTTCCCGTCCGGTCCTATAATGCCATTTGAATAAGACGTTCTCGGCAAACTTGCACCCAACGGTGCGTTTTCCAAAACATACAAGAAATTAAGTGTTAATAATTGTTGGCACCAAAAGGGTTCCAACCTATTTTCAAATCCCAAATTGCACCAACGGTGCGTATCAATGTCCAAAACATAAGAAATCCCGCGTACTATAATTGTATACAAAAATTTTCTAAAATCTTCCTCACGAAGCATTTTCTCAAGGTTTCGTACTTGGGACACAAAACGTCAAAACGTAATTGCTAAAAATGTATTTGTCCAAATACTCCCAACACACATTTCTCCAAAAACCAAAAAGGTTTTCAATTCTTCCAAAATAATCGGCAAATCAAAGTTAACCCAATGTCGACGACTAACACATTTTCATTTTCAAAATGCAAAGCATTGCGAACTGTGCATGATTTCTACAACACCAAAACATCCTTTGACCGAATGGTCATCATTTAAACAAGAGTCTATAAAACATTTTCACTCACAATTCGTTCAACAAAGTGACGAGAAACAATGGTTACCAAGCTATGCATACCCCTAAGTCGATATAATACGTTTCAGATAAAAACGGTAATAAACATTTAGCTGACCAAAAGCGCACCGAGCAATTTATTATAAAATGCCACCAAAAATGTTCTTTCATGCATCACTTAAGCCACGTATAAATCAATCCATACACCGAACTATTTGAAATGAAATACTTAGTAACACAAACTTTTTGAAAGAAAAGTTACGCGACACTAGAGTTCCAAGCTCATCTTTTCTTAGTCGCCTTATGGCATAAAATTAACTTTTCTCAACAAAACTCGAGTGGGACCAAATGCCCAACCAAAACTCGTAAACTTTTCACATAAGCAATTAGAGTATGCACATTGTAAATTTGTACTCACACGACTCAACATGTCGTAAAACCAAACTCCATGAACCTCCATGGACTCAATGACTCCAAGTCAATAAAACGGCGTTAAATACCATGCTTCCAAAGCCAAATTGCTAAAAGCAAAAATCATAAATGAGACGCCAAAATCCCAAAAATCCCCTTCTAGGGTAATACCACATAAACGACATTGTTTAACAACTCTTATTAAACAAAATCCCCAAAATAATCTCACATAGACATAATGGAAAAATAACTTTCCGTCCAAACTCTAACATATGTGGAGGAGATCCAATGTTAAAGTCACAAGCCGTAGTTATTGCCCAACATCTCAAACATCATTTATATATATGATTATCATTACATCCAAAACAAATGTTGAACAACAATGAAATAAGGCAAAACAAATCCCGGCGAAATTCGCAACTCCCGCGATAAAACGGTTTCATGCACTTTTAAAACCATAATTTGAAATTTTGTGTGCGTGCCAAACATTTCTCAAAATTTATGACACAATCCACATAAGGATTGGAAATACAAGAAACAGTTGATGTAATTTATTTCCAAAATAAATTTCGTGCATGATTTAGTCGGCATTCAACGTCTCTACTCATACTCCTCCAAAATCCTCCGGTCTACTATTTTCATCCGGATATTCAAACCTCTTAAGGCAAGTTGGGAAATACATCAATTAACCTTACGGTTTTTCCTCAAATCAAAATCGGCTCAAAAGCCTATGGTTCTAGTCCGACCGTCAATCTTGACCCGAAACGGCCTACATAAAGCAAACATCATGCTTATCGTCACTCCAAGTGACTAATACTAGAATCGTCCATCCATTCCAACAACTACTAGTTCAGAACCTCCTTCACTACCCCAACGATCACCACATGAAAGCAATTCGAGCATGCACATGTACTAGTAGGTTCACCATGACACTGGCCAGGTGTCACTATGAACGCATTGCATATGTTTATCCTTGTTGCTCTCGATGTGATTCTCATTTCTAAAAGCTCCATCAACTTCAACACATCTTATCTTAAAGTGCCTAAAGGTGAATTTCACTCTCATTTACTTAAACAAACACTAGTTTGAGTCTAGGTATCCAAAATCAACACCTAATACTCTCAAACTTATGCTCTGATACCAACTTGTAACACCCTCGAATTTGGAACGAGCAACTAACTTTAAAATTCAATCAAATAACCAAAATAGATATAAACACTTCTACAATTCAATCCTTAAAATACCTCGAAATTTAAAACATTATAATTTCCCAATAGAATAACTTAAACGGGTGTTACTTAACGCCACACAAGTTGCTAGTCCAAATAATGGCGGAAGACTTCACTAATCAAGTCACCTCTCGTGCACTCTACTAGCACTCACCTCTTCACAATGTAGCTAGAGCTACCCCAACCTGAGCCTGTTGCACATGCCGACAAATAAAAAGGGTTAGGCTAACGCCTAGTGAGTTCAAGCATTTTATCATGACTATATAAAATCATAAATCGGAAGATAGTAGTTTTAGTCATGATTTGAATAAATCTTTAAACGAGATTTGGCGACAAAGATTATCATGAGCAAATCATTTGATAAATCGATAGCTTCAACTTAAATAAATGATTTTCTAGAAGGGTTTGTATAAAAGACATCGACGACTCATTTTCCAAACGCATACAGTTTCTGAGAGGAAAGCTTCCAATGAAAATCGTTTCTCTGCAAAGGACTCAAATCCAAAACTCACATCAAGAGTTAATTAATAATAATTTCTCAAATAATCGCCACTGCGAATAAAACTCCAGTAGTAAAACATCCAATAAGAATGTAACATAAAACTGTCCATAAATCATGGAAAACAAACCATATGCATGTAATATAACCTCAACAATACTGTAACAACTCGATTTCCCAAACATACAACAAATAACATACATTGCATAACTTCATTACATTCATAATAAAAGGTACATCACAAACCAAGTACGGTCTCAATAGTCTTGACATTACAAAACATATAAAAGCTTCCTAATCAACATCCGTCAAAAGCTTCCTACACTTCATCCTCTCCTGCCGATCCTTAACCTGGAAAACATATTTTTGAAAACAAAATGAGGGTTAGACCAAACGGGTCTAGTGAGTTAATCCCGGTCCTTTCCAAAATCATAATCAAACCTTTTATGTAAATCCTTTGTATCAAAATAATTTAGATAAACCTTTCGTAAAATATAAACATACCACACGTATTTAAATACCAATCCAGACTCGTGCATCGTGTACATCTCATTCACCTTATTCCTCCACAAATGGCCATATTAGTTGGTAGCAAGCCAACTAATAAATCAACGCCGTACAACAACTACGACACATCACCGGTCCGCACATCGGAACTCGGCAATACACCGGTCCGCTCACCGGAACCCGACAACACACCGGTCCGCTCACCGGAACCCGGCCACACACCGGTCCGCTCACCGGAACCCGGCACAAGTGCACTCGTGTAGTGCAAAGCTTATATAAATACAATATATATCTCATTACATCATATTGTCATTTATATACACATAATCATATTCCTACCACACAATCACCTCATTTACATATACACATACTCACATACATATATAAACACATATATGTATTCCAGTTGAAAACGTTTAAAGCAAAACTCACCTTGGATGCTTAAAATACGCTTCCAAGCCTTTCTCCGAGCTATCCGTTCCTTTATCCAAATACCTCAGAATCTGAAACCATTTACATACAAATATCTCCTTACCACTTATGTATAAGACTTACTAGCAGGTTATGGACTCTAGATACATCTACATAACTTTTATCCTCAAAATTACCCAAACAGCCAAGTTATCCGGACAACCCAAACAACCCGGACAACACCACTTTTCCGGACAACAAGACTTTTCCGGACAAAACGATATATCCGGACAACACAAGGAATCCGGACACCACAGACTAATCCGGACAGCAAGGGAATCCGGATGCCATCCAGACTCTAAATCATCCGGAAACCATCAATCAAATCGTCCGGACTCTATCAACAACTTACCCGGACACCACCCAAGAATCTACCCGGACACCTTCAACTTATCCGGACACCTCTGTCGGTTTACCCCATTTTTGCCCAGAAAATCGACTGAATTAATACCAGAAGTGTTTGGGATGTTTCTACTCCGATAGGAACTACTTACTAGCAATTATAGACATAAAATGTAAAGCAACATACCTCAATTTCCCTTCCAAATACACCAAATGAAGTCTTAACCACAAGAACCCTTCTTTTCTCTTTTCTTTCTTCTTCTTTTGCTCTCCAAGACACACACACTTCACACACTGCACATCTGATTTATTTTGAAATATCTGAATTGCTTTTAGATAATATCTACCACAATTTACCCTTTCAACCCTATTCTATTCTTTAATGACCACAACCCCCTTTTAACTTATAAATCTACCTCACTTACCTAAAATAGAAACTTTTAGGTTAAATAATTTAACGAGATAATATTTTTAACTAACGGACTTACCCGGGGTATTACAACATCTCCCCCTTAAAAGAATTCCGTCCCGGAATTCGGTTAAGCAATAACGAGGGTAACTACTATCATGTCCTATCCAATGGTCCTTCACTCTGATCATTACATTCGACTACTTTTTCCCACTCTCTTCTCAACATAAAACACGTTTTCTCCAAGGATAGCACTCTAGAAAGTACTCACTCTTAACAGATCCTATAAGCTATCTTTCTTTCGCCTCCAAACCAATTGCACGCACCTAATTTCAACAACTACTATACCTTACTAACAATTTCACCATACCTCATATCAGGAACTTAATCGAGTCAATTCGAAATCACACTCAATGCTCAAAATAACTTCACATTTTCCATTTCTCAAACGGTAATACTCTATTCTTTAGCTAGCCATCTATTGCCACTCCATTCTCTTATCTTTGAATAACACTACTACACACCGCCTAGACATCCATACCTCTCCCCACATACTTTTGGCACCTCTACACAACTTACAAACAAAATTCCGAGCAGAGGTTTCCACTTATACTCACCCCATATCCTCACAAATCTACCACTTAATCTCACGAAATTCATTACTACTACACCTCGCACATTCACTAATTATAAATTGCCACCATCTTATCCACATTACCCCACACATTTAAACAATACCTTTCTTGATAGCGTCAACGATCACATTAAGTATAATCTACACAACATACTAAAATGTCGCCTTCATGACTAGGTCAAGACTTTACGCACTATCGTTACCTTCCACACACAATTCATCACGTTCTACATATTTCTATTATTCTTTACACTCAAGCCATCACACTCTACACACTAACAAATTAGAACAACAATAATTAAACACACCCTTCTATATCTCTAACACAATTATCAAATTTTTTTTTCTAACACAAATAATAAAATTGAAAACACAAAAGAATCGGTTTGCACCGAAGTCAGATAACACCTTATCACGTATAGAGTTTATAGAAATATGCCTGTAACCTCATCAGGACTTTCTTCCACCTCTTGTTCCGTCATCTGAAAAACTCGACCCTTTGCTTTCGGTACATCAGACCCTTGTTCCTCTCCCGGTCTAACACTCGTTGGTCTTACCGTCATACTACCCTGCTGTGCTTTCCATTGCGGACAATCTGCCTGAATATGATCCGGGGAATTGCAAACGAAACATAATCGAGTTACCCGACAGTCTCTAACTATGTGACCAGTCTTTCCACATTTGTAACAACTTCGGGAATCTACATAACAGTTTCCTTGATGCTCACGGTTGCATTTTGGACATGGTCTTTCAACTGGTCTGAAAGGTGAATAACTATCAGACCTCGGGGATTCATATTCCTCCGAATCGTACATAGTTTCTTCTAGTTTTCTTTTCCCAGCACTCTTATCACCAACGTCTCTCCTATTATCTTGTTCCACATTTTCCGCGGCATCCACTGCGACTGAGAAGGTATCGGGTCCTCTTGCAGTCACTAGCTTTCTAATTTCTGCATTTAACCCAAAAATAAACCTTTCCATCTTTAGAGCCTCCGTGGCAACATAGTACTCTGCAAAGCGAGACTTCTCCAGAAAGAGAGCGGTGTAATCCCTAACCGATAAACTTCGCTGGTGTAGGTTCATGAACTCCTCTTCCAATTGTCTAACTGCTGCTTGAGAACAAAACTGTCCTTTGAATGCTGTTGTGAATTCGTCCCAAGTAAAAGTAGAGTATACATCCGACCTTGTGGAATCAATGTGAGCTTCCCACCAGTACAGAGCTTCTGCCTTCAACATCGTCGTTCCGTATAATACTCTGTCCTCATCCGCACACTTACTGGTCTTGAAGATGGCTTCTATTTCTTTTAACCATCTCATTGCCTTCACTGGGTCTCTATCTCCTGAGTAAGTTGGAGGTCTACAGTTTAAGAACATCTTGTAATCACACCTTCTTGACACTGGTATGACCGTAGGTGTAATGGGCATTTCGTCTTCCAAACCAGGACCTGGTGTTTCAGTATGACGAGCTTGGTCGAACATAGTCTGGATATTTGCTTGAAATCTTCCCATCTCCGCCATCAGATCATTTCTTGTAATAAACTCCGTACCTTGCCCATGAACTCTACCTCCGGTTCTGCCCCTACCTCTTTCTCTTCCTCTTCCCCTTGTCCCGACTGTTGGATTCGTTCTATTAGGATTTCTTCCTCCCTCTCTAGTCGTATTTCTAGTACCGCTTGCCATTCTGTAGATTCAGACAAGATTAATATACACATAAGCACATACCCCATATAATAAGGTATCCCAGTCCAAACATGCACCTGTAAGATCACAATTACACTGGCCAGGTGTAATCTGAAATTACCTTACATGATGTTCCTTCTACCTTTTATACTTAGCATCCCAAGGTTCTAATATATCAAGGACATCCTACTTCACATGCAGTTTAAGTCTAGGTACGGGTACAAATACCTAAATCCCTTAAACTAGGGCTCTGATACCATTTGTAACAACTCGATTTCCCAAACATACAACAAATAACATACATTGCATAACTTCATTACATTCATAATAAAAGGTACATCACAAACCAAGTACGGTCTCAATAGTCTTGACATTACAAAACATATAAAAGCTTCCTAATCAACATCCGTCAAAAGCTTCCTACACTTCATCCTCTCCTGCCGATCCTTAACCTGGAAAACATATTTTTGAAAACAAAATGAGGGTTAGACCAAACGGGTCTAGTGAGTTAATCCCGGTCCTTTCCAAAATCATTATCAAACCTTTTATGTAAATCCTTTGTATCAAAATAATTTAGATAAACCTTTCGTAAAATATAAACATACCACACGTATTTAAATACCAATCCAGACTCGTGCATCGTGTACATCTCATTCACCTTATTCCACCACAAATGGCCATATTAGTTGGTAGCAAGCCAACTAATAAATCAACGCCGTACAACAACTACGACACATCACCGGTCCGCACATCGGAACTCGGCAATACACCGGTCCGCTCACCGGAACCCGGCAACACACCGGTCCGCTCACCGGAACCCGACCACACACCAGAACCCGGCACAAGTGCACTCGTGTAGTGCAAAGCTTATATAAATACAATATATATCTCATTACATCATATTGTCATTTATATACACATAATTATATTCCTACCACACAATCACCTCATTTACATATACACATACTCACATACATATATAAACACATATATGTATTCCAGTTGAAAACGTTTAAAGCAAAACTCACCTTGGATGCTTAAAATACGCTTCCAAGCCTTTCTCCGAGCTATCCGTTCCTTTATCCAAATACCTCAGAATCTGAAACCATTTACATACAAATATCTCCTTACCACTTATGTATAAGACTTACTAGCAGGTTATGGACTCTAGATACACCTACATAACTTTTATCCTCAAAATTACCCAAACAGCCAAGTTATCCGGACAACCCAAACAACCCGGACAACACCACTTTTCCGGACAACAAGACTTTTCCGGACAAAACGATATATCCGGACAACACAAGGAATCCGGACACCACAGACTAATCCGGACAGCAAGGGAATCCGGATGCCATCCGGACTCTAAATCATCCGGAAACCATCAATCAAATCGTCCGGACTCTATCAACAACTTACCCGGACACCACCCAAGAATCTACCCGGACACCTTCAACTTATCCGGACACCTCTGTCGGTTTACCCCATTTTTGCCCAGAAAATCGACTGAATTAATACCAGAAGTGTTTGGGATGTTTCTACTCCGATAGGAACTACTTACTAGCAATTATAGACATAAAATGTAAAGCAACATACCTCAATTTCCCTTCCAAATACACCAAATGAAGTCTTAACCACAAGAACCCTTCTTTTCTCTTTTCTTTCTTCTTCTTTTGCTCTCCAAGACACACACACTTCACACACTGCACATCTGATTTATTTTGAAATATCTGAATTGCTTTTAGATAATATCTACCACAATTTACCCTTTCAACCCTATTCTATTCTTTAATGACCACAACCCCCTTTTAACTTATAAATCTACCTCACTTACCTAAAATAGAAACTTTTAGGTTAAATAATTTAACGAGATAATATTTTTAACTAACGGACTTACCCAGGGTATTACAAATACGAATAGATAAAATACCCGAAATCAACACCCTTCGGTGACGGGGGAGACCCGATCTCATCGAATGTGGCAAA
Organism: Saussurea involucrata; assembly: GCA_033807775.1. Taxonomy (NCBI): domain Eukaryota; kingdom Viridiplantae; phylum Streptophyta; class Magnoliopsida; order Asterales; family Asteraceae; genus Saussurea; species Saussurea involucrata. The sequence goes on along the minus strand of CM066320.1, from coordinate 107,298,252 downwards.
CACATAAATTAAACCACGATTAAATAAGTGTAGGTAAGCTTCTTGGATGTGGAAAACGGATGACATCAACCATACTAGGTCTTTAGTCAATCCTTGGCATCAATCATGCTAGATCTTTAGCCTATCTTAGACATCAACCATACTAGATCTTTAGTCCATCTCAGACATCAACCATACTAGGTCTTTAGTCCGTCTTTGGCATCAACCATACTAGGTCTTTAGCCCCTCTTAGACATCAACCATACTAGGTCTTTAGTCCAAGCCCTCAAGTTCAACCATACTAGGTCTTTACCTTGGAAAACCCACCATCCAAAACAAGCTTACTTAACTTAAAATTCATACATGACCTCAAAAGAATAACTAATGCATTCAAATCATGTAAACTCCAAATATGATGCAATTCATGCAACTCAAACCCCAAGCCCACGTCGAGCTTATAATAAAATCGGGCGAATGCCCTCGAGACTCAACCGAGTCCAAAATCGAGCTCTCTGCTCAAAAGATCTAATGATCATTTATCAATATCAATCCATGCCAATGAAATGCATCTAACTCACATCATGCAACACACGCTCCGAGGCATGATAATCTCACAACCCCTTCATTGCCACCTTCCCAATGAAGTCAAATCATATATGCATCCATATGTATACGTATATGCAATTCTTTCATAACTCAACAATGCATATAATTCACCGAGGTTCATTAGTCCCAAAGGTACTAAGAACACGAAACATCAAACGGTATTCACACGTAAGACCAACACTCAAACCGACACATATTCAAATAAAATGCACTTAAGCATATAACACATCCAAGACTCCACCTCGAGTATCTAAAACTGGCAAACACTCAAAAGACTCATAACACTAAAAGTGCATCTTCCCAAATGGTTTATAGAAATCATTTTCACTAACATGATTAAACCATCAAATAAACTTCATTTTGAGCAATCAGTCTTTTAAAGACAATTATGGTTTCTAACCATCCAAATATTCAAAAGCCCCAAATATGGGTGTTTTACACATTTATGATGATAAACACTTCAAATAGAGTTAAACCATTCAAATAACTCAACCACATATATTTTCAAGTAAATCACACAAATATTTGGAAATCACTCATTTTGGCATGTACAAAGTTTTCGCAAAGTAACTTGAACTCACCTTTGCTAGATTTATGCTAAATCTAGAGTTTCTCCAACGTAAGCTCATTTGATGAAGTTTGCATCCTCAAACCAAAACTTCCAAAACCTAGATTTATGAAATCCCAACCATCAATATCACAATCCAACCATAAGAAACCATTCCCTAACCATAATACATCAAAACCCCCAATTATGACAAACCCTAGTTTTTAAATATGAGGCAACCATATTTCCTTAACCCATCATCACCAAAATCGTTCAACATCACCACAAGATGGAAAGAAGATGAAATTAATAACAATAATATCTTTAGATGGAAAGAGATTACCTTAAACCACTTAAATCCTCCAAAACGAACTCCTAATATCCGCAAAAGCTCCAAGCTCTCCAAATATTCTGAACAAAGGAGGAAGGGGTTTGATTACAACTTAGATGGTGAAGAAATGGTTGATTTCTAAGAGGGTAGCTCCATAATCGACCATGGAAACAAAGGGGTTCGGTGGAGAGGGTTTGTGAAGAAAGGAAATAAGAGAAATGAGGAAAGGCTAACAAAATCGGGTATTTAAGTGAACTGAACACCCGCGGGCGATAGTGACATAGCGATAGTGACATAGTCACTATCGCCGGGGCATAGTCGCTCACCCCAAACCCACTCGCGGTACACATCTGGCGAGAGTGACAGGGCGATAGTGACATAGTCACAATCGCCGGGGCACAATCGCTCAACCCCTCACAACTCTCGGTACCACTTGGGCGATAGTGACACGGCGATAGTGACAGTGTCACAATCGCTGGGCACTATAGCTCAAGGTGTGTCGGAACTCGTTTTGGCCATAACTTCCTCGTCCTAGCTCCGTTTTCACTCCGGAAAGAACCGTTGGACTCGTATTCGAATTCCCCATCCAACAAGACAATAAAATCTAGGATTTAACTCCAAATCCTATTTTCCATATTTTTCTTAAAATATCGATTCCTCACTGAATCGAAGTTGTACTTATCCGAAAATCACGGGTGTTACATGTTTTGTTTAGTATACTTTGTGAAAGATTGTTAGAATAGTTTATCTGTTCTTTTCCGCAACAGTCTTTAAGTTTCTTTGTGTAATTCTAGTTGAAAGTTTTTCAATAAAAGAATTAAAATTGTGAAAACTTTTAAGTATTGTATTCAACCCCCCCTTCTACAATACTTGTTAAGCCATCTGGGACTAACCAGTGGTATCAGAGCAGAAAGTTTAACTCCATAAACTTGATCTGCGATGGCTGCCTCTTCTTCCTCAACCATTGAAAACTCCTTTCAAAACAATTTTTCTGAGAATTGCTCCATAACAAAACCGCCTAAGTTTAATGCTAACAACTTTTCTCTGTGGAAAAGCCGCATGATGCTATTCATGGAAGGAGTGGATACTAGATATCCAACCATTCTCAAAGAGGGACCTATCATCCCCAGAGTTTGGGCTCGCTATGAAACGCAGAGGCCTGGTAAAGAAACCATGGAAAAAGAAATCTCTAGTGATTCTGATGAAAAAAAATCAAGTGCTACTGGTCGTTACATCCTCAAAAATCCTAAGAAATATACTGATGAGAAAAAACATTTGGTTTCTCTCGACTCTAAGCTAAGAGCAATTATTGCACTCTCACTTCCTGATGAGGTCTATCACTCTCTGGTTAACTTTGAAACTGCTAAAGAGATGTGGACCACACTGTGTGTATTGTACGAGGGTACAGTGGAAGTAAAGAAATGTAAAAAGATTGGTCTTATTAGAAAATATAAACTCTTTGCTTTTGAAAAAGGAGAATCTCTTCCTAGCTACTATAATCGTTTCAACTCTCTTTTAAATGATCTGAAGTTATTGGGCAGAGTCTATGATAATGAGGAAGTCTTAAGCAAGTTCATGGATTGTCTTCCAGAATTTTGGGAGAATATATGTACTTACATTAAAACTACCAAGGACCTTGAGTTCATGCCCCTAACTGTCCTGTATGGAACTTTCTTCAATTTTGAGCAAACCAAGTTACAAAGGAAATCTTTCATCAAAGAGATAAAGAGCTCTTCTATAGCTCTTGTCAGTGAAAGTTCCAAGAAATCTCAAAATGTTCCTAGAATCACCTATCTGTCATCAGACTCTGACAATGACAGCCAAAATAACTCTACCCACCAAACGGAGGCATATCTTGGTGATGCTGATGATGAAGGTGAGGAAATTATGGTTGAACAATTGTCTGAAGAAATGGCAATGATGGCTGGCTCTAAGAACAAATTTCGTCCTTTCATCAAATCCAGAAATTTTAGAAAATCTTCATCTTCCAAGACTTCATCTGATAAGTCAAATGAAGAGTGCTATAACTGTGGCAAGAAAGGACACTTTGCATCTGAGTGTAGGAGCAAGCGTATTACTAAGTCTAGGAACCCATCCTCTGACAAATATTCTTCAAAGAATGAGAAACCCATAAATAATCCTTTCAAATCAACCTTTTCCAAAAAGGATTCCCAATCCTCTTCCTTAGACCATCAGGAGCGCGCTGAGAAGTATAAAGCCAAGTACAAGAAAGAGAAAGAAAGGAGTGAGGGTCTTGAAAGAAAAGGAAAAGGTCTAATGGCAGAAACTCATGACTGGGATGAAGAAGACACCTCTGACAGTGATTCTCACAATATGTGCTTCATGGCCATTTCTAAAGAGATGGAGGATTCTGAAAAAGCTACCTCTCCCATGGCTCTTGTGTCGACTGGGTGCTCGACAGCTTATGCTCAGGTTTTTGAGCACCATCAAATATGGTATCTGGATAGTGGGTGCTCACGCCACATGACGGGAAACAAATCTATTCTCATCAACTATGTGTCTGGAAAAGGTCCATCTGTCACTTTTGGTGATAACTCTAAAGGCTACACCAAAGGTTATGGAACTATCACTAATGGATCTGTCACTTTCAATAAAGTGGCATTTGTTGAAGGCCTCATGCATAATCTTCTCAGCATTAGCCAACTGTGTGATCTTGGATATAAAGTTATCTTTGAACTTTGTGTCTGTACTGTGGTGGACAAGAACTTTAACGTGGTATTATCTGGTAAAAGGATGGAAAATGTCTATGTCATTGACATGGGACTAAGCAACAATTCTTCCAATGTCTGCTTTGTGTCAGATGACTCATCCAAAAGGAACTGGTTGTGGCATAAACGTCTCTCTCACCTTAATTTTAAAACTCTCCACAAAATTTCAAATAAAGAGTTGGTGACTGGCATGCCAAAGCTGAATTTTGTCAAAGAAAAGCTGTGTGATGCATGTGAAAAAGGGAAGCTCACCAAAACCTCCTTCAAGACCAAGCAATGCTCTTCTATCACTCTTCCTCTGCAGATGCTGCACATGGACCTATGTGGACCAGTCAGCACTCCAAGTCTAGGAGGCAAAAGGTACATTCTTGTGATTGTTGATGAATTTACTAGATATACTTGGGTGTCTTTTCTCAGGTATAAAAGTGATGCAACTGAAGAAATCATCAACGTTGTCAAGAAAAATGAAGTTCTTAATGATCAACTTGTTCGTTCGGTAAGAAGTGATAACGGCGCTGAATTCAGAAACAATGCTCTTGAAGACTTCTTCACTGAGAAAGGAATTTCTCAAAACTTCTCTGCAGTCCGTACTCCTCAGCAAAATGGAGTGGTGGAAAGGAAAAACAGAACTCTATGTGAGGCTGCAAGATCCATGCTAAGTGAATCCAATCTACCCACATATTTTTAGGCTGAAGCTGTTAATACTGCTTGCTTTACCCAAAATAGGTCTGTGATATCCAAAAGACATGATAAAACCCCATATGAAGTTTTCCATGGCAGAAAACCAAACATTGGTTTTCTTCATGTTTTTGGCTGTGTGTGCTTTATTCTAAATGACCGTGACAATCTTGGGAAGTTTGATCCCAAAGCTGATGAAGGAATATTTGTTGGATACTCTCTATCCTCCAAAGCTTATCGTGTGTTCAACCTCAGGAGAAAATGCATTGATGAATCTATTCATGTAAAGTTTAATGATTTGAGATCCTCATCTCTTTCAAATGATGATGATGATGAACTACACAGATGGATCTACTCATGCATCGGTAATGCTCCCCAAACCAACTCCACTGATGCTTCTCCCATTCCATTGAACCCATCAATTCCTTCTACCGCAAATAATCAAGTTGGGTCATCCTCTATATCTCCCACCGAAATTGACCATGTCCCCACCGATGTGCCTTTTCCTACTGACGCACATCCTTCCACCGATCCCATATCGTCCACCGAACCTCTGATCCCACTACTTCTTCACCCCAAACACAAAACATTCCACCACCTTTACATCCTGCAACCAAATGGACCAAAGATCACCCAATAGATCAAATCATTGGTGATCAACAAGCAGGTGTTCAAACACGTAGAGGAGTTGGAAATATTTGTCTCTATGTGAATTTTCTCTCTCTTATTGAACCCAAAAAGATTGATGAAGCTCTAGCAGATCCCTGTTGGATCACTGCCATGCAAGAAGAGCTTTCTCAATTTGAGAGAAACAAAGTTTGGAGATTGGTTCCCAGACCCCGAAAGAAGACGATCATTGGAACCAAATGGATCTTCAGGAATAAAATGGATGAAGATGGTACAGTTATCAGAAACAAGGCCAGACTAGTAGCTCAAGGATACAGACAGGAAGAGGGCATTGACTATGATGAAACATTTGCCCCTGTTGCAAGACTTGAAGCAATAAGAATCTTCCTGGCTCATGCTGCCTACCGAAATTTTAGGGTCTTTCAAATGGATGTTAAAAGTGTCTTCCTCAATGGGGAACTTGCAGAGGAAGTCTATGTGAAACAACCTCCTGGCTTTGAAGACCCAGCTCATCCGGACTATGTGTACAGACTTGACAAGGCACTTTATGGTCTCAAGCAAGCTCCACGTGCTTGGTATGACACTCTTGCCAACTTCCTTCTAAAGCATGGATATTCCAGAGGTAAAATTGACAACACTCTCTTCATCAAGGAAACCTCAGGTAATCTCATTCTTGTCCAAATCTATGTTGATGACATCATCTTTGGTGCCACTGATGAATCACTATGTGATGAGTTTGCCTCCCTCATGATGAGTGAATATGAGATGATCATGATGGGAGAGCTTACATTCTTTTTGGGCCTTCAGGTCAAACAAACTTCAGAAGAAATTTTTATAAACCAAAGTAAATATATTCGTGACCTTCTGAAGAAATTCAACTTTTTAGATAGCTCTCCTATGAAAACACCCATGGCACCACCTTTGAAACTCCATGCTGATCTTAAAGGTGAATCTGTTGATGTTACTCTTTATAGAGGAATGATTGGTTCTCTTCTGTACTTAACTGCTAGCAGACCGGATATTATGTTTGCTACTTGTCTATGTGCCCGTTATCAGGCCAATCCTAAAGAATCACATTTAAAGGCTGTAAAACGGATTTTTCGGTATCTCAAGGGTACCTTGCACTTGGGTCTTTGGTATCCCAAAGACTCAGGTTTTGAACTAATTGGGTATTCAGATTCAGATTATGCAGGTTCCCAGATTGATAGAAAGAGTACTACAGGAAGCTGCCAACTTCTTAGTGGTAAATTGGTAAGTTGGTCCAGGAAGAAACAAAACTCTGTGTCAACCTCTACTGCTGAGGCTGAATATGTAGCTGCTGGAAGCTGTTGTGCTCAGATCCTGTGGATGAGAAACCAACTCAGGGACTATGCTCAAATCTTCTCCAAAGTCCCAATTCTGTGTGATAATTCAAGTGCAATAGTTATTGCAAACAATCCTGTTCTTCATTCCAGATCCAAGCACATAGATATCAGATATCACTTCATTAGGGATCACATATCCAAAGGAGACATTGAGTTACATTTCATTCCCACCGATCTACAGCTTGCTGATTTATTCACCAAACCCCTAGATGAAGCCATGTTCAACTTTCTCATAAGTGAACTTGGAATGTGCAACTTTCAATAACTATGTGCTCTCTTTCTACCGATCTCTCATCGGTAGACACCTTTCTCTTTTCGCCTTCTTCACCGACATCTTTTCCTCCACCGAAATAACATTTCGGTGACCTTAAGTTCCAATTCTGTGTGTTCAAATCTGTGTGCTTTCTACACCGAAACCCACCTCCGCTTCAACTCCGAAGCCTCCACCGAAATCACATATCGGTGGACTCAATCTCTTGTTTATATCCTAAAGTCCACCGACGCCTCTTAAAACCTTAACCCCGAAGCTTTTCGGTGTTCAAAAACAGCTACACCGACATCTTTCTTGAACTTCGGTAGAAAAGTATACACCGACTTGTTTACACCGAGATTCAAATCTCTGTCCACCGAAATCAACCACCGATTCCCAAATCTTATCCCTTACGCTTCCCCATGCCCATGCCTACATCACCCCTACAATCCTAGGTGTCAGAGACTTTGACCCTTCCTTTTTCATGAAAACCCGTTTCAGCCTCACACCCCGAAACATCATTATCACCATTTCACATTTATTTACTTTATTTAAACCGTTCCCTCTTCTCTCTCACCCTTATAAAAACCCATCTTCCTCACCATTTCGTTTCTCTCAAACCTGCAACCTCTCGAACCCCTCTCATCCCTTCTTCTCCATTATCTTACTTCCCACACTTGCTGTCTCTCTCTCGACCTCATCTCACTCAATGGCATCTTCTAGAAATGCAACTCCCACACGGTTTGAAGATCTCAAGTTCAACCCATGCAATCACGTCACTCGTTTCGACTCAGATCCATCTCATCCCGAGTTCTCCACGATCGCTAAGTTTCTCACTCGCTCCCCTCTCCTTCATGCTTTCTCTTGCAACCCCAAGATGAGCAAAATGCTCATTGGGAACTTTTGGTTAACCTGTTTGTACGATCCTTAAAATGAAGCCATTCACGCCTCCATTCTTACCGACGAAGAAGGTGATCACGACCTTACGTTTGGGGTCGACGATGTTCGCCTCGCCCTAAAGATTGACGATTTTCCAGCCTACGACGACATGTATGTGGAAACCATACATGAAGATGTTATTCAAGCAACCGGCTATGTGATCGACGACCCCTCCAAAAGTTCTAAAGGCCCCGGTACTCTTCTCCGTAGCAAAATGGGAGGCATATGGAACTTCTTCTTTGCCCATGTTATTCACTGTCTCTCTCGCAAAACTAGTGGGCATGATCAATCACCGTCATACATCACAAAGCTCGCCCATGCCCTCATCTTTCAAAGAAAAGTCGACTTCGCCCAATACTTCTTTTCTGAACTTGTCGAGGTAATCAAGCATCCCAAGAAGTGTTACGTTGCCTATCTGCGGTTCATCTCGATGATCATTCAGCACAAGCTCAACAAGGCATTAGAGACGGATCGAAAATCTCAAGCGCTCCGATTCACCTATGATTGGTCTTCCCCAGTTGTCGGTCTCAAAACACTAAATGTGGGACCTCTCGCCACCGACAACCCGTTAAGACAAGGTATGATTTCTCTCGCTCTCTCTCCCGATCTACATTGGGGCGATGCGGAAATTCCCGGATTTAAACACCCGGAAGTTCCCGAAGCACCCCATGCTGTAGTGGCCCCATCCTTCCTTAGTCGAGTAAAGTCGGGCGGCGCGAAAAAGAAACAACGTACGACCCCCGACACCTCCGCACCCGCTTCTAGAACTATGCCACCGAGAGATCCCTCGGAGGCTTCCCCGGTTCAATCCCCTTCTCATAAGCGGAGGCACTCGTCTTCCCCTTCGAGATCTCTTTCAAAGAGGTCTCGGAAACCATCGGCCCCACCGACTAATCCAACTGTCGATTCTCGAAAGTCGCCAGTTGTTGAACTTCAACCCTCCGGGCCAAGGGAATCCGCCATTAACCCCACCGACTCCTCAGTTGCCTCTCAAAAGGTTTCAGTTGTACAATTGGAGGAACCTCAACCTACCTCCCCACTCGATTCTTTTGGTGGTGGAGATGACCTCGAGGTCTCTCCCCTCGAGGGTACTGATTTTTCACTTCACGACTTTCCACCCGATCTCTATGAGATCGATGATGAAGCACAACTCGCCTTGAGTTCCCCCCCATTAACTCCACCCCCACCATCCCATCCACCGAAGAGAATCCCACCGAGTCTCCCTCGCCGAAGAACCAATCCACACCACCGATCGTATCCCCACACCGATCGCCCACCCCACACCGATCACCTACACCCCGAAGGTCTCCCACACTGACACGTCAGGGTTCTCCTCACCAAAATCCTCCTCCACCGAGAATCCTCTATACCGATGACATGTCAACTTACCTCCCAAATCTCATCACCGAAGCAGATCCCCAACGCCTCCGATTTTCTTTCCCAGAAATCGGTGGTCAGACCTCTTCAAACATTGGCCGCCCCTCTGCTTTTCTTCAATCCACCATTTCGTTGATCTCCCAAGCAAACTCCAGAATAACCATGCTCGAGTCTCAGTTGCCACGAATTCTTCTCGATGCCATTACCGATGCCCTGCGACCTATAAATGATACAGTCTCTTCCCTATCTTCAAAAGTGGAGTCTTTCTCAAAATCCTCCACCGACACTACCAACACCGAGCAATCCCAATGGGAGATGGACTTGGGTGATTTCTCCTTGGTTCCCGATACCACCACTAAAAGCTTGGCTTCTCTGCACTCAAAGTTTGACAAGGTGTTTCATGAATTGGGTTTTAAGCTTCCGGCTGTTGCTGAGGGGGAGAAAACTACTGCTCGACCGAAATTGCCATACATCAAGAGATCTACCAGCAACAAGACTCCACCGAAAACCTCTCCGCCATCACCGAAATCACCTAAATCTTCACCGACACATACAGGGACCACCGAATCAGTCTCTTCACCGATCAAGTCCCCATCGGCCGTGGAAATTGATGCATCAACTGAGGGGGAGCAATCCAGCAAACCTCCCAAAGACAAAGGGAAGAAAGTTTTTTCGGCCGAAGACTTGGCAAAAGAAGAAAAGAAGAAAAAGGATTTGGCTAAGTATGGGGCTCGACCTGAAGGTGCTGAAACTCTTAAACTCAAGCCTCCATCCCAAGAAACCACCACCGATCTCGGTCTTTCTCCTCAGGAACTTGAGGAAGCTAAACTTGCTCAAATTGCTTTAGATAAATCTAAAGCCCTCTCTATGAAAGCTGCCGAAGAAGAAGCCGCTAAAGCAAAATCCACCGATGCCATCGAAATCCAGAAATCGGTACTAAGTGCCATTGAAGAAGAAAAGAATGACGAAATAAGTTGGTATAAGAAGACCATGCACCACCGAAGTAGCAGAGCCCAAATCTCAAATGTTAAAATTGCTACTTCCAAAGTCAACCCGAAGGATATCAGGCTGATCGTCAACAAAGATGATGGTTCGCTGAAAAGTTTAACAGATGCTCATCTCAAAAATCTCGGCCTCACCGAATGGTATGAGATCTCTAAACATCTAGTCAAAAGTGCAAACCCGAAGAAAGACACTTTTATCAAATGCATTGAAGGTTTGATGGAAGGATGAAGGAGATCAAAAGAAAACACAACATCATCCTTTCCTCCGATGAAAGGGCGAAACTTCAATCGATGAAAGAAGAAATTCGTCTTCCCATAGTCAAGAATCTCACCGACAAGGTGTTTAAAGAAATGGCAACGGAAGGGAAGATTCCAAATGTGAGCAACTTAAATCTTTCCCTCCCTACTTCGGTGCCATATCCTACTACGACTTTGAGCCTCTCACCGATTCCCGGGCTGTTCTTCAATGATGGTTACGGTCGTCGTGCTTTCTTCAGATTTGCTCAAATTGCCATAGCCGACACCCTGTTTCTTCAAGGCATCACCAACCTATTTCCAAACATTCCCGAAGCTCAACCTTTCTTCAGAAATGTGTTGGAAGAAATCAAGCGCGGACAATCTTCCAAGAAGTAGGTTCTCTCTCTCAAAGGTGCTTGTAAAAGTCTATTTCTCTTCTTACGTTTGTACGAGAAAACTTATCTAAATACAAGTACCTTTCTATTTGAATTTTTTTTGGTACATAACCTTACTTATATTTACGTATAAATACTGTACATAGTATACATACTCATACAAAAGAAAAAGATCAAAAAGAACAAAAAGAATGGTCTATGTGAAAAGAACCCAAAAAGAGTAAAAAGGGTCAAAATGCATTTTACCTTTTCAATACTCTTAAATATTCTAAGAAAGGAGCTCAAATTCAAATAGGGGGAGATTGTTGGGTCACCAAAGATTTGAAATTGACTCACCGATGTTTTCCCTAAAAATCCTACTTTGAATATTTTAGTTTAGTTCTTTACATGACTTGTACAAAATAGAAAATGTTCGGTGAAGTCGAAGATCAACCGAAACCAAGCTTGAAGACTCTCTACTTGTGGAAAATAGAAGACTCTTCTCAACAAACAAACAAGTCATTGTCCACCGAATTTATCCTCACAATTCGGTGGACATTCTCTCCACCGATGTAACACCCTCAAATTTGGAAAGAGCAACTAATTAAATTTTTTTATAATTACATCCGAAACAATAGGTGAAATACCTCAACATACATGCTATAATTGTCTCCAAACAAAATATAGTAAAACAAGTCTTATAACCAAGACTAAACTCACTTCGGATGTCACTAAACCCGAACACAAGTGCTATTCCCAAGGGTTGATGCGGAAAATATCACTACGACAATCCACCTCTCGAGCACACTTCTAGCACACAATCTTTCACACGTGTCACTAGAACTACTCCCAACCTGAGACCTGTTGCACATGCCGACAAATAAAAAGGGTTAGGCTAATGCCTAGTGAGTTCAAGAGTTTATAGCATGAATTAAACAATTCTTTGAAAGAAAGTTTGTAATAAAGGTTTTGATTTCCAAAGGAGTTTACAAAGGATATAAATGACTCATTTTCAACGCACCCCAAAATCCATGAGTAATATTCCCCAAAAGGTATAAAGCATTTTCCCAAAAATGAATACAATCCAAAACTCATTCAATACGTGAATAAACCTTTAATAGGCAAAACTTTCAAATACGGTTGACAACAAATTACTCAACCCATAAATCATGAAAAACCATCCATTTAATTATAACCCTCCAATGAAAACATAATACGAAGCAATACTCACGCAACCGTAAAATGTAAAGGAGTTCCAAATACCGTAAATACGGAAGTGACCTGCTTTATTTAAACCCCAACATACATGTGGGAAATTCAATATTGAAATCATCCAAAAGCAGTCAAAGTATAAGACCAACAATAATAATAAAACAGGGACAACATAAGGTCCCAAATAGGTTGGTCATTGACGGGGGAGACCCGCAGCATTAATAGTTCTAACCAAGGAGTCGAGGTCCTTAGTGTCTTTAGCATAAATGCGACACCCTGGGATACCGTAGTGCCTTCAGCATAAATGCGACACTTTGAGATACCTTAGTGCCTTCAGCATAAATGCGACACTTTGAGATACATTAGTGCCTTCAGCATAAATGCGACACTTTGAGATACCTTAGTGCCTTCAGCATAAATGCGACACCTTGTGATACGTTGGTGCCTTCAGCATAAATGCGACACCTAGCAGACCATCAAATAAAGCCTGACTCACGTGCCTATGGATTCCATGCAACACAGTCTATAACAACATGCTAATCCCGGAATGACTCACTCACCCAAGCATGTAAATATCCAAACGTGCAATAAATACAAAATGGTGCAATAAAAGCAACCCATAACAAGACTCCACATTGAATCCTTTAAACCGGACAATTGTCCCAAGACTATCTCAAGTCAAAACCGAGCAAAATGCTCAAACATATTAGTCCCATAAATAACGGTCATCAAATAACATAGAAATGCATTTAAACATCCATCGGGTATAAGATTATTATCAATCCCGAACTCAACACGGTTTAAACAAAAAGGGTTTTCCCAAAAGGACTCACACCCTTATAATTCTCAATATGGTTATTGACACTAAAACGTGCATTCTCCCAAATGGTTTATAAAATCATTTATACACATATGATTAAACCATCAAATAGACTCCATTTTTGAGTAATAAATCTTTTAAGGATATAATTATGATTTCTAAACATCAAATATCCCAAAATCCCAAATGTGGGTGTTTTACACATTTATGAAGATAAATACTACAAAGAGGTTAAATTACCCAAACAACTCAACAATTGATATTTTCAAGTAAAACACACACTCATTTGGAAAATACTATTTTTGGCATGTACAAAGTTTTCACAAATCAACTTGAACTCACCTTTGCTAGATTAAGCTAAATCTAGAGTTTCTCCAACGTAAGCTCCTTTGATGAAGTTTGCATTTTCAAGCCAAAACTTCCAAAACCTTAACCATACTTGAATCCACCAACCCAAAATGTCTCTACAACCTCCAAGATGCACCACAACTCCTAATCTTCAAATGGAGTGGAAGGGTTGGGTAAAAACCCTAGAAATTGGTGGAGAAGATGAAGTGAAAGGGTTTCAAGATTGTGTCCTAAAACCATGGTAGATGAAGAAGATCACTTGCAAAACTCGAATCTTGTGGCTAAATAACTCAAAATCGACTTTGGAGGCTTAGGGTTTCGGTTTGGGAGAGAAAGGGATGATATGGGAGAAGTGAGGAGTGAAATGGGGTTGAAATCGTATTTTTAAACTCCAGGTACCCGACGGCTAAAGTGACATGCTAAAGTGACCATGTCACTCTCGCTGTGTCACTTTCGCACAAAATGTACCGAAAGTTCCCAAGTTTTCCATCAGATCTGATACATGCTAAAGTGACATGCTAAAGTGACCATGTCACTCTCGCTGTGTCACTTTCGCACAAAATGTACCGAAAGTTCCCAAGTTTTCCATCAGATCTGATACATGCTAAAGTGACCATGTCACTCTCGCTGTGTCACTTTCGCACAAAATGTACCGAAAGTTCCCAAGTTTTCCATCAGATCTGATACATGCTAAAGTGACATGCTAAAGTGACCATGTCACTCTCGCTGTGTCACTTTCGCTGGTCACTTTAGCCGAGATTGTGCCGAAAGTTGTTTTGGCCATAACTTCTTCGTTTTAGCTCCAATTTCGCTCCGGAAAGAACCGTCGGACTCGTATTCGAATTACCCATCCAACAATACCATAAAATCTAGGATTTAATCCAAAATCCTATTTTTCATATTTTTCTTAAAGATCGGTTCCACACCGATTCGAAGTTGTACTATCCGGAAATTACGGGTGTTACAATCCTCCCAACCTTAGGATGATTTCGTCCTCGAAATCTACATCCTTTACAACCCAAGGTTAACCGACTCAACGCCGACTATAATTTACCAGTCCCTAACTGGAATCCAAATTCCCTCCTCACAGTCTATAAAGACAAATCCTCGAACAATTGCTTATCAACAAAGCCCCTTCACGTACACTGTACTTATGTCCGGGAGAACACTCCAACAACTGGAATAATTCCTAGTCAGACGACTTTGGTTGTCTCCCAACCTTAGATGTTCCATACATCTCGATCTCAGTTTCAGACTCTAAATTACTCCAAGGTTTGTTCCTTCAAAACTACTCAACACAATTGCGCATCCTAGGATTACTACCACCGTTACCATTATTCAAGTTAAAATTGGACTACACCCTCCGAATTCGTTAACGGTCTCTGACCTCACCCACACAAGGTTGACACCTAGTTATACCACCACGTTTTGATCTCTAACAGGACTCTACTCACGAGTTCCGTTTACCGAGTGTTTCCACGAACTAAGGCTGTTAACAAAACGATTACACCAACCTAAAAATGCGTTACCACAAGTCTAACCCTCCAATTACCACAAGCACCTCGACTTTGCTACCGATATCACCCGGTCCATAGTCACAACACGTACCTGAACGCTCGACTCTTCACAGTTGAAGTTCTTTACAACTTATTCTTAATCGGGGTTACTTAACCTTTCCCAGGTCCTAACGAGTTCAAGGTTTTCAAGTGCGTTATTCAATAAATATGCCAATCAACCAAACCTTTCACAAAAATATTTTCAACACAAAGATTTTCATATCGAATAAATCGTAAACTACTATCATTAATTCGGTGGTTACGCCAAAAATGGACACGCTCATCCCACATATGAAAATCATGTTTGAAAATCATTTCATTGCAGTTCAGATTTTCAACAAAACGCTAAAGCGTAATAAACAACTTCTTTAAAATTAACCGTCACGGTTCTAGCATGGATTGACTCATGACATGCACGTAAGGTAACTGCCCATTTTAAATCGTGAGCAACAAAAGTTTCGCACGTACTTCAAAAGAAGATCAAACGGCTTTTGATTCTAAAATTCCTTTCTAGCCGTAACATGGCATGGAACAAGGTTTACCAACTCAAGATTTGCGCGCGTTAGTTTATTATACAAAAACGATGAAACGAAGTACACTTTAGTCAAAACATGAAAAGACTTGTGTAAGTTCCAAATTTAAAGACTAATCAAAACGCTTCCATCATTTGAAGATATCGACTAAAACGTCATAAAACCTCAAGTTGGGGTAGGCATGCAAGCTTGTAACACTTTCCTAGTGGTTTTCTTGAAATGAGATACCATGCACCAAATAGTTCACGTCCAAAATTTCCTAAGGTGAAATTCTTTAAATTAATTTCCAAAATTTTCCTCCCCCGGTCATATAGTGACACACGAGTAAAATGTTTCTGACAAGGTTTTCACACAACACATGTTTTCCCAATCTTAGGAGAAAATGAGTACTTGTAATTTGTTGACACCAAAAGGGTTCAAATCAACTTTCAAATTCCAAATTGCACTAATGGTGCGCATCAATGTTCAAAACATAAGAATTCTACGCATCATAATTCTATACAAACAGGTTTTCTAAAATCTTTACCACGAAGCACTTTCCTTAAAATTTCGTACTTGAAACATAAAACGTCGAAACGTCATTGCTTGAAATGTATTTGTCAAGGTACTCAAAATACACATTTCCTCCGAAACCAAAAAGGTTTAAATTTTTCCAAAATATTTGGCAAATCCAAATTGACCAATGTCAACGACTCATACATTTGTGTTTTTCAAATAACGCGCATTGTAAACCATCTGTGATCCCCACGCCACTAAACTTGCTTTGACCCAAATGGCTTTTCTTTTAAACAAGGAGTTAATAAAACATTTTCATGCACGTCTCGTTTATTAAAGTGTCAAGAAACAATAGTTACCAAGTTATGCATACCCCTAAGTCGATATAACACATTTTAGATAAAAATGATAATAAAACATTTAACTGACCAAAAACGCACCAAGTAAATTATTATGAAATGTCACAAAAATGTTCTTTTATGCATCACTTAGGTCACGTACAAGTCAATCCATACACTGAACTATATGCAACGAAATACTTAGTAACACAAACCTTTTGAAAGAAAAGTTACGCGACACTAGAGTTCCAAACTCATCTCCTTTTAGTCGTCTTATGGCATAAATTTAACTTTTCTCAACAAAACTCGAGTGGGACAAAATACCCACATAACTTATATACCTTTCACATAAGTAATTAAAGCATGCACCTTGTGAAATTATACTCACACAACTCAACGTGTCGTAAAACAAAACTCCATGAATCTCAATGGAATCAATGACTCCAAGTCAATAAAACGATGCTAAACATTATGCTTTCACAGCCAAATTGCTATAAGTAAAATCATAAATGAGACGCCAAAATCCCAAAATCCCCTTCTAGGACAATACCATATAAACAACATTGTTTAACAACTCACATTAAACAAATTCTCCAAAATAACTTTACATAGACATAATGGAAGACAACTTTCCGTCCCAACTCTAACATATGTGGAGGAGATCCAATGTTAAAGTTATAAGTCGTAGTCACTTGTCCAACGTCTTAAACATCATAAAATATGGATATCACTGTATCCTAAGATAACATTGGACAATAATAAAATGGAACAATTTCCGACGGGGCTCACAACTCCCGTAATAAAACATTTTCGTGCGGGTTCAAAACCCATGATTTAAAATTTTGTGTGTGTGCTAAACATTTCCCAAAATTATAACACAATCCATATATGGATTCAAAACACAAGAAATAATTAATGCAATTTATTTTCAAAAATAAATTTCGTGCATAATTTAGTCGGCACTCAACGTCTCAACTCACGCTCCTCCATAATCCTCCGGTCCACCAATTTCACCCGGATATTCAAACCTCTTAAGGCTAAGTCGGAAATTACATCGATTAACCTTACGGTTTTTCCTCAATTCAAAGTCGGCTCAATAAGCATATGGTTCTAGTCCAACCATCAATCTTGACCCAAAACGGTCTACTTAAAGCAAATATCATACTTATCGTCACTCAAAGTGACTAATACTAGAATCGTCCAACTATTCCAACGACTACTAGCTCAGAACCTCTTTCACTACCCCAACGATCATCACATTAAAGTAATTCAAGTATGCACATGTACTAATAGGTTCGCCATGACACTGGCCAGGTGTCACTATGAACGCACCGTACATGATTATCCTTGCTACTCTCGACGTGATTCTCGTTTCTAACAGTTCCATCAACTTCAAAACATCCTATCTTAAAGTGCCTAGTGGTGAATTTCACTCTCATTTACTTAAACAAACACTAGTTTGAGTCTAGGTATCCAAAATCAACACCTAAATCTCTCAAACTTATGCTCTGATACCAACTTGTAACAACCTCAAATTTGGAAAGAGCAACTAATTAAAAATTTTTATAATTACATCCGAAACAATAGGTGAAATACCTCAACATACATGCTATAATTGTCTCCAAACAAAATATAGTAAAACAAGTCTTATAACCAAGACTAAACTCACTTCGGATGTCACTAGACCCGAACACAAGTACTATTCCCAAGGGTTGATGCGGAAAATATCACTACGACAATCCACCTCTCGAGCACACTTCTAGCACACAATCTTTCACACGTGTCACTAGAACTACTCCCAACCTGAGACCTGTTGCACATGCCGACAAATAAAAAGGGTTAGGCTAATGCCTAGTGAGTTCAAGAGTTTATAGCATGAATTAAACAATTCTTTGAAAGAAAGTTTGTAATAAAGGTTTTGATTTCCAAAGGAGTTTACAAAGGATATAAATGACTCATTTTCAACGCACCCCAAAATCCATGAGTAATATTCCCCAAAAGGTATAAAGCGTTTTCCCAAAAATGAATACAATCCAAAACTCATTCAATACGTGAATAAACCTTTAATAGGCAAAACTTTCAAATACGGTTGACAACAAATTACTCAACCCATAAATCATGAAAAACCATCCATTTAATTATAACCCTCCAATGAAAACATAATACGAAGCAATACTCACACAACCGTAAAATGTAAAGGAGTTCCAAATACCGTAAATACGGAAGTGACCTGCTTTATTTAAACCCCAACATACATGTGGGAAATTCAATATTGAAATCATCCAAAAGCAGTCAAAGTATAAGACCAACAATAATAATAAAACAGGGACAACATAAGGTCCCAAATAGGTTGGTCATTGACGGGGGAGACCCGCAGCATTAATAGTTCTAACCAAGGAGTCGAGGTCCTTAGTGTCTTTAGCATAAATGCGACACCCTGGGATACCGTAGTGCCTTCAGCATAAATGCGACACTTTGAGATACCTTAGTGCCTTCAGCATAAATGCGACACTTTGAGATACCTTAGTGCCTTCAGCATAAATGCGACACTTTGAGATACCTTAGTGCCTTCAGCATAAACCCGACACCTTGTGATACGTTGGTGCCTTCAGCATAAATGCGACACCTAGCAGACCATCAAATAAAGCCTGACTCACGTGCCTATGGATTCCATGCAACACAGTCTATAACAACATGCTAATCCCGGAATGACTCACTCACCCAAGCATGTAAATATCCAAACGTGCAATAAATACAAAATGGTGCAATAAAAGCAACCCATAACAAGACTCCACATTGAATCCTTTAAACCGGACAATTGTCCCAAGACTATCTCAAGTCAAAACCGAGCAAAATGCTCAAACATATTAGTCCCATAAATAACGGTCATCAAATAACATAGAAATGCATTTAAACATCCATCGGGTATAAGATTATTATCAATCCCGAACTCAACACGGTTTAAACAAAAAGGGTTTTCCCAAAAGGACTCACACCCTTATAATTCTCAATATGGTTATTGACACTAAAACGTGCATTCTCCCAAATGGTTTATAAAATCATTTATACACATATGATTAAACCATCAAATAGACTCCATTTTTGAGTAATAAATCTTTTAAGGATATAATTATGATTTATAAACATCAAATATCCCAAAATCCCAAATGTGGGTGTTTTACACATTTATGAAGATAAATACTACAAAGAGGTTAAATTACCCAAACAACTCAACAATTGATATTTTCAAGTAAAGCACACACTCATTTGGAAAATACTATTTTTGGCATGTACAAAGTTTTCACAAATCAACTTGAACTCACCTTTGCTAGATTAAGCTAAATCTAGAGTTTCTCCAACGTAAGCTCCTTTGATGAAGTTTGCATTTTCAAGCCAAAACTTCCAAAACCTTAACCATACTTGAATCCACCAACCCAAAATGTCTCTACAACCTCCAAGATGCACCACAACTCCTAATCTTCAAATGGAGTGGAAGGGTTGGGTAAAAACCCTAGAAATTGGTGGAGAAGATGAAGTGAAAGGGTTTCAAGATTGTGTCCTAAAACCATGGTAGATGAAGAAGATCACTTGCAAAACTCGAATCTTGTGGCTAAATAACTCAAAATCGACTTTGGAGGCTTAGGGTTTCGGTTTGGGATAGAAAGGGATGATATGGGAGAAGTGAGGAGTGAAATGGGGTTGAAATCGTATTTTTAAACTCCAGGTACCCGACGGCTAAAGTGACATGCTAAAGTGACCATGTCACTCTCGCTGTGTCACTTTCGCACAAAATGTACCGAAAGTTCCCAAGTTTTCCATCAGATCTGATACATGCTAAAGTGACATGCTAAAGTGACCATGTCACTCTCGCTGTGTCACTTTCGCACAAAATGTACCGAAAGTTCCCAAGTTTTCCATCAGATCTGATACATGCTAAAGTGACCATGTCACTCTCGCTGTGTCACTTTCGCACAAAATGTACCGAAAGTTCCCAAGTTTTCCATCAGATCTGATACATGCTAAAGTGACATGCTAAAGTGACCATGTCACTCTCGCTGTGTCACTTTCGCTGGTCACTTTAGCCGAGATTGTACCGAAAGTTGTTTTGGCCATAACTTCTTCGTTTTAGCTCCGATTTCGCTCCGGAAAGAACCGTTGGACTCGTATTCGAATTACCCATCCAACAATACCATAAAATCTAGGATTTAATCCAAAATCCTATTTTTCATATTTTTCTTAAAGATCGGTTCCACACCGATTCGAAGTTGTACTATCCGGAAATTACGGGTGTTACAACCGATGTTCCATCAAAATTCGGTGGACATCCTCCCACCGAAGTTGTTTTCAGAAATCGGTGGACCACAACCCACCGATGAGGACACTCAAATCGGTGGGATCTATGTGTTATCAAAATAAGTGATTTTCTCTTTACAGATTGTTTCAAGTTCCAAGGTCAATTGTATCGGTGGAACCTCATCGGTGCAAATGTCTTGGGATATTCCAAGAAGATCATTTATTATGGGACAATATCCTTTGCCAGATAAAAGTGACTATTTGTCCTTTTATCCATTATCAGTTCAAGTCCCTATCAACAGCATGGTTTCTATTCCTAGTATCTAGTAAAAGGTGATATGCACATCTCAGCTTTTCAGAAGTCAACATCCTCAGCAAATATGGCGATGACAAGTGTCCCAAGCATTTAATGCTCAGTACACTCCATCCCACTATAAAAGGAAGAAGACCTCCTCATGCATTACTACGCTTTTCTGGATTTCTCTCAGTGCAAGATTTTCATATTGCTTGATAACTTTATAGCTTTGCTCTTAGTGTTCTCTGTTGTTTTGTTTAGTATACTTTGTGAAAGATTGTTAGAATAGTTTATCTATTCTTTTCCGCAACAGTCTTTAAGTTTCTTTGTGTAATTCTAGTTGAAAGTTTTTCAATAAAAGAATTAAAATTGTGAAAACTTTTAAGTATTGTATTCAACCCCCCCTTCTACAATACTTGTTAAGCCATCTGGGACTAACAAGTGGTATCAGAGCAGAAAGTTTAACTCCATAAACTTGATCTGCGATGGCTGCCTCTTCTTCCTCAACCATTGAAAACTCCTTTCAAAACAATTTTTCTGAGAATGGCTCCATAACAAAACCGCCTAAGTTTAATGCTAACAACTTTTCTCTGTGGAAAAGCCGCATGATGCTATTCATGGAAGGAGTGGATACTAGATATCCAACCATTCTCAAAGAGGGACCTATCATCCCCAGAGTTTGGGCTCGCTATGAAACGCAGAGGCCTGGTAAAGAAACCATGGAAAAAGAAATCTCTAGTGATTCTGATGAAGAAAAATCAAGTGCTACTGGTCGTTACATCCTCAAAAATCCTAAGAAATATACTGATGAGGAAAAACGTTTGGTTTGTCTCGACTCTAAGCTAAGAGCAATTATTGCACTCTCACTTCCTGATGAGGTCTATCACTCTCTGGTTAACTTTGAAACTGCTAAAGAGATGTGGACCACACTGTGTGTACTGTACGAGGGTACAGTGGAAGTAAAGAAATGTAAAAAGATTGGTCTTATTAGAAAATATGAACTCTTTGCTTTTGAAAAAGGAGAATCTCTTCCTAGCTACTATAGTCGTTTCAACTCTCTTTTAAATGATCTGAAGTTATTGGGCAGAGTCTATGATAATGAGGAAGTCTTAAGCAAGTTCATGGATTGTCTTCCAGAATTTTGGGAGAATATATGTACTTGCATTAAAACTACCAAGGACCTTGAGTTCATGCCCCTAACTGTCCTGTATGGAACTCTCTTCAATTTTGAGCAAACCAAGTTACAAAGGAAATCTTTCATCAAAGAGATAAAGAGCTCTTCTATAGCTCTTGTCAGTGAAAGTTCCAAGAAATCTCAAAATGTTCCTAGAATCACCTATCCGTCACCAGACTCTGACAATGACAGCCAAAATAACTCTACCCACCAAACGGAGGCATATCTTAGTGATGCTGATGATGAAGGTGAGGAAATTATGGTTGAACAATTGTCTGAAGAAATGGCAATGATGGCTGGCTCTAAGAACAAATTTCGTCCTTTCATCAAATCCAGAAATTTTAGAAAATCTTCATCTTCCAAGACTTCATCTGATAAGTCAAATGAAGAGTGCTATAACTGTGGCAAGAAAGGACACTTTGCATCTGAGTGTAGGAGCAAGCGTATTACTAAGTCTAGGAACCCATCCTCTGACAAATATTCTTCAAAGAATGAGAAACCCATAAATAATCCTTTCAAATCAACCTTTTCCAAAAAGGATTCCCAATCCTCTTCCTTAGACCATCAGGAGCGCGCTGAGAAGTATAAAGCCAAGTACAAGAAAGAGAAAGAAAGGAGTGAGGGTCTTGAAAGAAAAGGAAAAGGTCTAATGGCAGAAACTCATGACTGGGATGAAGAAGACACCTCTGACAGTGATTCTCACAATATGTGCTTCATGGCCATTTCTAAAGAGATGGAGGATTCTGAAAAAGCTACCTCTCCCATGGCTCTTGTGTCGACTGGGTGCTCGACAGCTTATGCTCAGGTTTTTGAGCACCATCAAATATGGTATCTGGATAGTGGGTGCTCACGCCACATGACGGGAAACAAATCTCTTCTCATCAACTATGTGTCTGGAAAAGGTCCATCTGTCACTTTTGGTGATAACTCTAAAGGCTACACCAAAGGTTATGGAACTCTCATTAATGGATCTGTCACTTTCAATAAAGTGGCATTTGTTGAAGGCCTCATGCATAATCTTCTCAGCATTAGCCAACTGTGTGATCTTGGATATAAAGTTATCTTTGAACTTTGTGTCTGTACTGTGGTGGACAAGAACTTTAACGTGGTATTATCTGGTAAAAGGATGGAAAATGTCTATGTCATTGACATGGGACTAAGCAACAATTGTCAGATGACTCATCCAAAAGGAACTGGTTGTGGCATAAACGTCTCTCTCACCTTAATTTCAAAACTCTCCACAAAATTTCAAATAAAGAGTTGGTGACTGGACAGAAACCAAGTCCACTCGTCCCCGATAGCTTGTCTCAACATGGACAGAAACCAAGTCCACTCGTCCCCGGTTTCGGACTTGCCTACTCCGAAAGCTAATGGAACGATGGAGTTATCCCCGTTCATGGCAACCGTCAGGAACATCATACCCAAGTAAGGGCCCTTTAAATGGGCAACGTCTATTACCAGGACACGACGCAGATTTGCCATAAATGTGCGGATCTGCAAAAACGTAGGTGGTTTCCCTTTGTAAATGTTATAGTTTATAATGTGTAAACATATGACGTGTTAAAATACGTACCGCAGGTCCAAGGGCCACGAAGCACATCTCAAACCGTCCATGTGAATCGGTCCTTAGCTGGGTGACATTACCTGGATTCTGCAGCTGCAAATTATATAAATATGTTGGGAGTCGTTCATACGACTCCTCGAACGTGCCTCTCACCAATAGCAGTGCCCTGCATAGCGCACACCAAGCTTGGTGGTAACCAATCGTGACGCCGAACTGCTGGTGTACATCGTCCATGATGTCCTTTGGACGCAATGACCTGCTAGAATCAAGAAATTTGCTTTTCAGTATCGCACCCAAAGTCCTTTTGGTGGCTTGTTTGTGGTTGGGATTCAGTTGCGTCCTCGAACAAGTGTGTACATCGTGCAACTTTCTAATAAGTAACGCCCCTCCTTTCTCTCCCGCGGGAATCGCGTACATCCTCCACTTACAGTTTTCTCTCGCACATTCAACTACGTATCTGCCTTTGTCGAATCTCGGCGTGTGACTTTCGAAACCCTCTTCCATGAACTTAAGTCCAACCTGACTTGCCAAGTGATCCTTCGAATCAAATATCTGACCTACTTTTAACCTTAAACTGCGATTATAAGGTGTAGGTTCGTAGGTTTGTGTATGGGTATTCTGGTCTGGAAGAATAGGGGGCATATCAAAATAGTCATTTAACTGACTAAATGATTTATTACTAGGGGTATATTCTTCGTGATCATCACTATCGGTATCTGATCTGTCTATATCAGCATTACCCATTTTGAAAACATAGGTTTCGTCATTAGCAACTCCAGCACATCGTCCTTCTTGTGGTTGTTGTTGTTGCGTCTCCGGAACATAATCAGGAATGCAGTCGTTAAGACCATATGCATGATCCAAATGAACTGTTGGGTCGTGGGACGGCTGAAATTGAGAATCAGGCTGCTCCATTTGGAGGTCTTCGTCATCACCTTCGTCGTCACCTTCGTCGTCACCGTCGTCATCACCGTCGTCGTCACCTTCGCCATCGTCTTCGTCGCACACCGAGGATTCGGCATACACAAAAAGAATTGTCGGTCTTTCTGATTCAGCTGCAAAGTGCAGAAAACCAGAGATATCCCCATCGTTGGATAACTCCACAAATGACCCATCACTATTCTTAAACACTAACTTGCAAACAGCAGAAGGGTTGATTCCACATTTTTGCATGGCGTATGCAACAAACTTCTGATAAGTATAGTTTACTGACAATTTTACACCATGCTTAGATTTATAAGCAAAATTCCACTCGTTGTTGTCTTGCACCCATTCACCATCGAAACAGAAAAATAGCTTAGCTTTTGCAACAGATGAACTCATTTTTTCAGTAGTATCTCAAAAACAAAATACTGAAGAAAGAAAGCAAGAAAGAAGTATGGAATGGGTGTGAACTATGGATTGCATTTTACTGATATTTATGGATGAAACAACCAACATTGATGAAACAACCAACCTAAATTGCAGCCACAAATTGGTATTCCAAGTACAATGATTCAACATCGATGAAACAAACCAGTGAATTTCAACCACAAATTGGTCTTCAAAGTACAATAATTGTGGAAAAAACAGTAAAAGCATGCAAAGATTCGTGCAAAAAAGGACCAAAAATGTAATTTTTTTTGCCCACCGCGGACCTATCGCGGACAACCACCGCGGGGAGGGACCAAAAGTGTCACCGCGGGCATAGTTGGGGGGCTCCGCGGGACACTTTGGCCCAACAGGGTGACACGTAGCCCTAGCCCGCGATCGCGGACCCCCTTCGCAGAAAAATGGGTATTTTAGTAAAATCGGAGAGAAAATGGGTATTTTGGTAAGTCAAAGTCAAACTTTGAGTATTTTAATTAAATTCCCTTCATGTATGTATGATCAAAGAAGGAAATTTGAGTTTATATGTTAATATAATTCTTAATTAATTTTTTAATTTTAAAAGTTACACTTTATATTTTTATAATTATTTATTTTATCTGTTTATATCTTTTATTTTATTTTTTCATACATTTATCCTATTAACATGATATATAATCCTATATTAATTAAAATACGTTAGGAATACACTCCTGTTTTGAACAATTTATATCGTTATAATCGTCTCCTTAATACCTTCGAAATGAGTTAAATATTGAATATTTTTTATTTAATCACATTGTTATATATTATAAAAACTACGGAATTTTCTAGCACATATATTTTAAAACCATAATATATAGTTATTTATTTAATTTGTTTTATATTCTTTACTTTTTTATTTTTATTTTTATTTTATATTTTTATCGTATTAACATATATAATCATATATTAATTAAGAGGTCTATTAAGATGCAAACCAACCAAATATTACAAACCATACAAACCAATCTTTACCGTCCCATCTAGTCTAACAAATATTTGGTTTCATGAATACATCAATTGTTTCCTAATATAAAGCATTAATCATAATTAATGAACTCTAGTGATTTTTCTTAAATATTCAAATCATAATAAATGAACGTTCATCATTTCCGTAGATATCTTAATTGACTGATTTGTATGGTTTGCAACCTTTAGGCATTGGAATGAGGTGGGGACCTCAATCCCCATCCCCGTCCCTGATCCCTCATCTTATCCCCGTCCCCGATCCCACATCTTATCCCCGTCCCCATTCCAATCCCCACCGGGGAATATTATCCCATCCGCATCCCCAATGGGGAATGGGGATCCCCAACGGGGAAACGGGGATTTTGTTCCCATTTATATAAACTATTTTAATTAAATATTTGAGTACATGCTTAAATCTTGTATATTTTCAATAAACCTAAAATTGAAAGAAATTTAAATTTATACAAAAAATTCACAAGACCATATAACAATTGATAACCAAAACCAAAATAAAATCAATCTAATCTAATAAAAACTTAGCAGCAAACGTACCAAAAATATCAAGTACTATTCAAAATAATGTCGACTAATATCAAAAAACATATCGACTAATTGTATTTAGATTTGACATCCAAAATACATACTAAAATCCAAAAAAATTTAATTAATATATAAACGGGGACGGGGCGAGGCGGGGCGGGGAGTGTGATACCCGTCTCCGTCCCCGTCCCCATCCCCGGTTTAGCAGGGAATCCCCATCCCCGATCGGGGCGAGTGGACTGGGTTCCCCGACGGGTCGGGGACAATTCCCATGCCTAGCAACCTTTGCATGGTTTGCATTTCATTTGTCCTCTATTAACTAAAATACATTTATTTCTTAACAAATTATATCTTTATAACTAGATATGTACCCGCGCGCGACGAAGTATCTCGAATATAAAACCGAGCATTTGAAAAAATAAGTTTGTTTCATGTTCATATTTATTCGCTTTTAAATCGCATATTAAATGTATAAAATTAAAGGTCAATATGGTTAATTGGTCAAAAAATGAAAAATATTCGTTCGATAGTAGGGTCTTGAAACCCACAACATTTGTGCTCATTTTGAAGGTTTTGATGAACAGTTATAATGGTATAATTTATAAAAAAAGAAAAACATATTTTGTTTAATGTATTTTAGTTTATATATGTTGATATGATAAGGATGTAAAATGAAAAATGAAAAATGAAAGGAGAATGGATATAAAGTAAATTAAATAACTAATTATAATAGTATAAGGTGTAATTTAAAAATAAAATATAATTTTATTTTTAATTATCATGTTGAACGTAGGAGGTTTTAAAGCTTTTAAACTCGTAAATGATGTATTGAAATTTGTACTTCTTAAAAATTCAAGAATAACCGTAGCTGGAATTATTTTTAAAAAAAGTATAATAGATAAATATAGATAAGAGCGTAAAATAAAAAAAAATCTCCGTACGTCATTCTTGAAATATCTTGATACGTATATATATGATATTTCACAATATTATTAAGTTAAAAAAATATTCAATAATAAACTTATTTTGAAATTATTGACGATAATATTGCAATAATATAATTTGTAAAAAATGCATTTATTAATATGTTTTAGTTAAACTATGAGTATGTATATTTAATACTATAAGTGTGTAAAATGAAAATGAATAATGTAAGAGATATAAAACAAGTTAATTCGTACATGTTCATGATATTTAATAATATGATTAAATCCAAAAATATTCAATATTGAGCTCATATCGAAGGTATTGACGAGACATTTACAATGGTGTAATTTGTAAAAAAAATGTATTTTTAATGCATTTTAGTTCATTTACATTATTTATGTTTATATGATAAGGGTCTAAAATGAAAAATAAAAAAGTAAGGGATTAAAATTAAACTACATACCTAATTATAAGGGTAGTAAATGTAACGTATAAATTAAAAAAATTGAATTAAGGAGAGATTTAGGGAGGAGTGAATGTGGGTGTGCTGATTGAACTTATAATGTAAACTGCGTCCAGATACATGTTTAGGCGGGAAAATACTGAAGTCGGCTCACCAGAAGTTGACACGTGACATGCTAGTTACTTATTTATTAGACCATGAGTACCGCTTCCTATCATACCCTCTGAACCCTGATGCCACCTCAGCGTCACATCAGCTTTTCTCTTTCCTACTCTCCTTACCCTAAAGTGGAGTACCGCTACCTATCATACCCTCTGAAAATAAAAATAAAAAATAGCCGTTTACACCTTGAAATTACACCGGGTTCCCGAACCCACCCTTACCCGCGACCCACTGAACCCGCTACCCCGTACCGCCTACCCTGCTACCCGCCCCCAACCCGGTGTGAACCCGACCGTGGTACCCGATGGCGGTACGCACGACCTTATAGGGGTTACTAAGCCTACCCCCTACAAGCTTCATACCCCCTGCAATGTGTCGGCCGCCCTTCTCCTCTCTCACAAACCAAAAACAAATTAACATTTACATTTTATACCCCTAAACTTATATAATTTATTTACTTTATACCTTTTACTTTTTTAATTTTAATTTTACACATTTATTATATTAACACATATAATCGTATATTAGTTAAAATACGTTAAAAATATGTTTTAATTTTAACAAGTTACACCATTATAACCGTCTATTCGATACGTTCGAAATGAGTCTAATATTGAATTTTTTTGATTTAATTATTTAATTATATATCATTTATGGTACATCTCTTACTTTCAATTTTCGTTTTATACTTTTATCACATTAACATAATAATCATATATTAACTAAAATATGTTTAAAAAAATACGTTTTAACATATCACATTAACATACATCATTACGTTTAAATACGTTAAGAAATTTGAAGCCAAACCGACCCAACCCGCCAACCCAATCAAAAGATTTCTTATAAATATTTTGTTTATAAATGCGACATCACGGGTTGCCGGGTTGGGTCGGTTTGGCTTGGGTTAACCCGTTATCAACCCAATATATGCGGGTTAGTGAAAAATAGTGTCGATTATACATCGGGTTGGCTCGGCTTGAGTTTTTTGCCTCGGGTTGGGTTGGGTTGGCCGGGTTGGTCGGTTTGGTCGGAAATTTGAGCACCCCTAGTATATATGACATATAATAAAATAATTAAATCAAAAAATATTATATTAATATGTTTATTATAAGCAGACATAAACGAACGAACATTAACGAACATAAATGAACGAACGAGACCATTGTTCATGTTCGTTCATTTAACTAAACGAACAAAAAAAATGTGTTCATGTTCGTTCATTTATTAAATAAACGAACATAAACGAACTTCCCGCCGAACGATTTATATATGTGTATATATTATATTATAAATATTTCAACTTTAATGTTCTAAATTATTTTAACTGGTTTTGAGAAAACGATCAAAGTTTTTTTTATAAATTTGTTTAAAGAATGACGTTTTTTAGGAGTTCATGATTTGAGGATTTGAAAGTGGTGAAAGTGGTTAGAGGATTTGAGGATTTGAAAGTTGTTAAAAAGTATTTTCTTAACGTATTTTAGTTAATATTGGGCTCATTTCGAAATAATACAATTAAATCAAAAAATAAGAAGGTATCGACGAATAATAATATAATTAAATCAAAAAATCATATAGTAATATAATTAAATAAAAAAATATTCAATACTGGGCTCATTTCGAAGGTATCGACGAGACGATTATAATGGTGTAACTTATTAAAATTAAAAAGTATTTTTTAATGTATTTTAGTTAATATACAATTATATGTGTTAATATAATAAAAGTGTAAAATGATAAATAGAAAACTAAAATGTATAAAGTAAATTAATTATATAAGTATAAGGGATGAAATGTAAATTTGAAATAAAAAATAAAAAAAAAAGTGTGTGAGAGGGAGTATACTTAGGGCATCCACAATGGCAAAGTCTTTCCAAAGACTTGATAAAAAAATTTTATATTAAAAAATTAATGGGACCCACAATGACTTGAAGGACTTTGAAATGCCCTCTCACAAACAAACTTCAAATGACTTGGTCTACACCAAGTCATTAGCAACAAAACTCAAGTCATTGTATTAAAAAAATCAAAAAAATTGTGGGGTCCACAACTTCAAGTCATTCTTCAAGCTATTGGGTGTTACCATTGGAGATGCTCTTAGAATTCACCTTTATTATATGTATAGATTGTCTCGTCAATACCTTTAAAAACAACCCAATATTGAAGATGTTTGAATTTAATCATATTATTAAATATGTACACTGTGAGATTTAATTTCAATCTATGCACTTGATGCAATTACATAGACTATTCTGTATCAATATCAATTAAAATTTAAAACGTGTATAAAAACATTTTGATTGTAATCGCACTCAAGTGAATATATTGATTCAAATGATTGCAATATCATAAATGTTATTTGTATTTTTAATAATGTCTTTTATTTTATAAAATAATAAATAAATAAAATTATAATCATAAAAGTTGTTTTTAATTTCCGTTAACCTTAAAATATCATTAAGTTTATACTAAAAAAATGCATTTAGTTAATATAATTAGAGTATAAAATAGAAAATGAAAAAATAAGTGTGTACCAGACAAAATAATAAAATATAAATTTTAAAACCAAAATTATGAAAAGAGTTTAAAATGAAACTAAATTACATCGTTTTATGTGTTTATTTGTTTGTTTTAGTGTAAAACAGTATGAAAAATTGGTAGGTTTAAATATGAAGGGATATGAATAGGATCTCTATATATAAAAAATATATTCCAATATTCAGTGAAGGTTGCAACGGGTTTGGAGAGAAGTATCAAATTTGATGAGATGTGTGAGAAGTGGTTATCAATCGTTGGATGAGAAATGGACAAATATTATGATGCGATTTACTGAGATAAGATGCACCAGATCAATTCTCTTTTAAGTCGCAATTCATAGGAGGGTATTTGATTAAAAGTAATCAACGGTTTAAAAATATTTCTTCACTTCTCACAAAAAATGACACTTCTCACATGATCTCATCCATACTCAGCTATTGGTAAACTAGGCTTAACTTATATATAAACCGTGAGAACCACAAATATGTTATAAACCGTGAGAACCGATATAAAAAGTATTTTTTTACTTGATATTTTTTCATCAATGCTAAGATTTATTATGGAGTAAATTACACCAGAGGTCCTTGTGATTAGGCCAGAATCTGGATTTGGTCCCTAAAATGAAATATTTACACCAGACGTCCCTATGGTTGTCATTTTGTTTCACGTCAGATCCATGTGGTTGTCATTTTGTTTCAATTTTGGTCCTTATGGTTTAGATAAAAAAAGAGTAATTTGAAACAAAATGACAACCACAGGGATCTGACATGAAACCAAATGACAACCATAGGGACGCCTGGTGTAAATATTTCATTTTAGGGACCAAATCCAGATTTTGACCTAACCACAGGGACCTCTGGTGTAATTTACTCTAGCTTCACATATATTTGTTTCATAATATGATTGTTTCACATGGATTTGTTTCATCATGTGAATATTTTTTACGAGTATTTTTCATTTCACTAGGTGAAACAAAATTCGTTTTTCACATGTAATCTTTTCACAAGGTGAACACGAACATATGTGTAACAGTATCTTAAATCATAGGTTTTGATAAAAAAAAATCATGTAAACAAATATTTTTATATTGGTTCTCACGGGTTTGTAACATATTTGTGGGTCTCATTTGATTGTCGCCATATATATATATATATATATATTGGTATTTTTTACAAACCAATGCATTTGTAGAAACTATGCAACTACCTTAATCACCATCAATTAAATTCATCAAGGGACAAGATTCATCCGGTGGCAATTTTGGTAATTATTGAGGATTGGTGAATTAATTTCATAAATAAAATCTAGGTACAAGGGTAGATTCGTCAAAACACCTCCATTCATCGTCCACCCAAAATCATCCCCAATAATCACGGGATCAACTTCCCCGTATTAATCGCATAAACATAGTGATTCGGTTTCGGAAAGGATTATCGCAAACATTTTACAAAATCATTTCAATGGTGGGATACCTCCATCCAAACAGAGGTAACAATCGAACTTTTTTTGGGGAAATATTTTGCGTTTTTAAAATCAATGATTCTAGGTTTTTTTGTATAAACAGTGAGGATACCAAGTTAGCGAATCAGGCTTAAGCACTCATTCTCAAATTTCAAGAACACAGAAGATAATCCCGTGTTAGTCGACATGGAAGAACTCGAAGATAATGTATCTCATCGACAGGGAGAAGGAATCATCAAAAACAAATCAGAAGGTACGAAAATAATTTTGGGGTTTACATTTTGAGTCAGTAGTTATGAATCTTGATGAAAAGGTTTCATCCATTTTTTTGGGAGTTGTTCACTGCTTTTTTGTAGATGAATTCCGTGTTTAAGTTGTTTTATGGTGAAGGATTGGAATGCATGCTTCTTACAATTATCGTATATTCATTGTTGCAATGGTTATTCGTGATTCAGTACAATGGTTGTTCATGATTCAAAATTTAAAATAAGTCATGAATTTTGTGGTTTATTTGTAAATTGACTATTAGGTTTTTGCACAAACTAGTTTATGACTTAAAATGCTTGGTTGTTTTTTACCTATCCGTGATATGAATCATTAGTTTTTAGATGATTCATGATTAACGACAAGTGTACATCTTTTTAAATTGATATCTGATTCATCTGATTTTAAATATTCATGATTATGGCTTATTGTAATTAATGATTTTGTGAATAAATAGAATTGCTGATGGTATATTAATGTTATGAGTGACTACATTTGTCCATAGAATATGAGATATAAAAGGTTCATTAATGTTTTGCTTAGCTGATCAAATGATTACTGTGTTAGCAGTATGCATTATCCTAAATTGATTTAAATCATTATAGTGCATTCATGATTAGGTTAAATAATACACTGATTTTTCCATATTGTACAATCTTGTTTATTTTGCATAGCAAAGATTCTGTTGCTGTACATATTTTTACCTTATAGAACATGTACAAATATACATTATGCTGGAAATAATTGACATAGGAACTTTAATGGAAATAGACACTGACAATGCAACCAACGTTCGACGGTCAAGGAAAAGGAAAGGTAGTACTTCAAGCACACCCTTGTTTAGATTCATTAAATTAAAACTGTTATTATTATGTTTACTAATATTTTGATGATGAAATTGTTTTAACTACGTAGGAAACATATCCAATTCAGCAAATACGAACGTGTTCGGGGTTGAGCTATTGATGGAGGATTTAACAATGACAGACAAGGAGGTAGACAAAGGTAAACTATATGATGCACAATTATTCTATCAAAACATATAAACTAATTAAAACATTGATGAGGTTATTTACAAATGTACATGATATGGGAACATGATCTGCGAAAGGTGTGCAACAAAACATTGACTCAGATATGAACAATCGCAAACCTAAGTTGAAGTTTAATTTTAAGTGTTAATTAAGATAAATATTTTGCTACTAATCATAAATTTTTTCCAGACCTGAAAATTGAATCATTAAGTTGCTCAAGGAGAACAAGAAGCCATACTAGTGGGAGAATTATACTAAATACACCAAATGTGAAAGGAAAAGCCGGTGTTCAAATTAATGAATCTCACGATCAAACAAGTACGTCTATCCTAATTACACGTTTATAAAATAATATCCATCATAAGTATTGATAAGTTAATTGATTACACAGGATGTCAGAAGTCTAGGAGTAGTAGCAGGATAAAGAGAAACATAAGGATAACAAGTCAACAGAAAAGAGGCAAAATAAAATTGGCACAACGTCAGCAGAATTCGAATGCTGGGATCAGACGGGGACTTGAAGTACTACGGACTAGGACTTCACCAAGGGCTTTGCATGACACGATAGTGGCACTGAACAACGATCAACAGGAGATAGTTAGAAAAATGGGTCTAGAATCATTACTGGGTATGGAGATGGATGGTGTGCCAACAAAACTTGGGTTCTTCATCATAGACAACCTTGACACAAACTTAATGGGTATCAGAGTAAGAAATGGGCTAATTCCTGTTACGGTAGACTCAATTCATAAGTTAACAGGATTACCAAAGGGAGGAATAGATTTACTTGATGAGTCTGATCTCCCCAGTGATGAAAACCTTATTTCGGTCTGGAAAAAGCAATGCAAGGCACCTAAGATTAGACCGAAGCATGTCGTTGACAAAATCATCAAATCGAATGATTCCGGATTCCAATTCAAGATCAATTTCCTGGTTCTATTTGTAAACGTTATGATTGAGTCGAACAACATGGGGACTGTAAACTTGAATTTTCTTTCAAAGTTAAGAAGCGAAGATATGATTGGAAAGGTGGATTGGTGCAAGTACTTGTACGACAGAGTAAAGACACGCAAACAACGATGGAGAAGGGATAACTTGTTGTGTTTCTACTCAGGGCCATTGACATACCTCACAGTAAGTTCCAATGCTAGGATTGAAATTACAATTCATTCATCGCACGAAATAAACTATTTTAATAATTACTTTTACCTTGTAGCTACTGTACGTGGACTCAACATTGAGTCCAACAGACAAAATTGAAAAAAAGGCCATGGCATATGTGTATGGAATATGGGAATGCTGAAGAAAAGAGAGAAGACTGAATTGCAAGATGGAGGATTTGGGTTGCTGCAATTAAAGAATATCGGAATTCCCGTTAATGGGGAGGGAACAAGCTCGTTGAACACAAAAGAGGCTACAGTGGCAAGGTAAAAAGACGATTCAACAAATAAACATGCAGCGAATAATGATGTGTCAGCAATGGATGCTACATTGGAACATGCATCTAACATACCAAAAGGTAAGACATCTAAATGCACCAAGGAAAGTACGAAGGATGCTGTTTCGTCAAAAAGGGTAAGAACAAGTGCCATTTTATATTTTCTGTTATTATGGTTATTAAAACATTTCTAAACATATGTACAGGTACTGATAAAGGAGATTCAAGAGAAGATATCAAGGATCATAGCACTAAAGGTTGGCGTCGATATTGATTTAGAAAGTGCGATGGCAAAGTACCAAGATGAGGCTGAATTCATTAACCTCAAAAAAGAGATTGACATGTTGTTCAACACTGAATCAATCAGCAAATAAACCCCCGAAGCAGCAGTAAATGATCCATCACATGTAAGTCCATCAACTTGTCTCATTCTAAGCAAAAATCCAGTTGACCCGTATGAGAAAATATGGGACAGTCCAACCTTCCTACAGGAAGTAGATGAGTCAGTGAGGTTGTCTATAGAAGGATCAAAATGCAAAAAAACATTGAACACTATAGAACCTCCTCAGTTTGACAATGAGGTCACACCAATTAATAGTATAGGATTAGGTTATGGAAAACAAAGTATTGAAGTTAAGGCAGATAACAAGAAAGTGGAATTAGACCCACTAGATTTTAATCTGGGAATCAGTCCAGATAGGAACGCAGTTCCCATAAGTGTGGTGAAGTCCGTTAGGATAGAAAACATTGAACATGAAGGAAAGGGAAAGGGTAAGGCCATATGACCAAAGAAAGAAATCATTGATGATGGGAGGGATGCTTTCGGTATGCCGAAGATACAAAATGACGACATCAAGATATTAGGAAGAGCTTCGAAAAGAGATGTTAAACCAAGGGACCACCTAAAATCACCGTATTTTGTTCGTGTGGTAGACTTCAATGTGACGACAGAGGACGATAAAGTACATAATTGGGCAGTTGCAATGTTCGGCAGCAAATTGTAAGTGTTCCTCTCACTTATTATAGACTATATAAAATGTAACAGATTAATGAATCTTTAATCCTTACATTCATGGTTCTGGTTTTGATCTATATATACTGCAACTGAATCATGAATCTGTACTCTATGGATTCATGATTCAATATTTGTTACATGATTTTAGTTAAAATAACAATACATTAATCATGATTCTTTAAAATTGGCGATGATTATTTTGATCCTGACTGACTATGTAATATTAACTATTTCTGAATCTCAGTGACACGGTTTTCAGTGCAATTAACTACACAAACATCACCAGGACAGGAATGGAATCATTGGAGGTGAGTAACATGACTCTTGACACATAAGTGATCAACGCATTGTCATCAATCCTAAACTTTGAGGAAAGACTAAGAAGCAGGAGCTCACTGAGACGTTACTTTTTCAGAGTAGATATAATGGTAAGTTTAAAATTAAATTCAAACGCCTTATTGAACAATGTATTGTGTTAATGAAATGTTATGACAGATGGATCATATGTTGCGGACACGATGCTATAACATTGAGGAACAGTACAACGTTTTCAAGCAAGCAATTGCATCAACAACTAGGCATTGTCAGGGACATATCTACAAATTAAAGGAAATTGATATGGTAACTATAAAGTATAATCTAATGACATTATCTTTACTTATACTTACATAATTTTGACTTATGTAAGCTTATCACTTATTACAGGCATTCGTTCCGATGTTAGACGGTGCATACTACTATCTTGTAGTTATAAACCTGAAGACACCATCATTCCTTATAATAGACAACAGGAAATGGAAAAAATACACATGGGATGCACTGAAAAGAAGATACAGAGGAATTACAGACGTCCTGGTAACTTTAATTAATTTTAAACATGATTAACAATAGGTTTATTATTTGATAAATTAATGATTGATAAATTATTATTATCCTTCAGCAAAGAATGATGGTGAAACACTTGTACACTGTTGGACATGGATCGGCGCAACAACTTCTCGTGGTAGAGCAAGAGAGGATAGAGATGGATTGGCAAACAAATCACAACACTCATGATAGTGGGGTGTTCACGATGCGGATGATGGAGACCTTTATGGGAGATGTACGATATTGGAAGCCAAGATTCATGCAAGAAGGACAACGACAATAACAAACAAATCAATTGGATGATCTTTGGAAAAAGTACACAACAAAAATCGCAAAACATGGCCAAAACCTGAAAAGGGAAGATGTGCTTAAGGAGGTCACGCGAATCACAAACATGGAGGCCGACATAAGGAATGAACTGATCCGACAATCAACTGATAGTCGTTGGCAACGACTTTGATCACTTTCAGAACATATAGTAACATCCTGGTTTGTTGAAACACTTTTAATGCTTTGATTAAGTACTGATGCTGGTTTGATATTTTGGTTTGATGGTAAACATTGAATTTAGATCTACTATTTGATGAAACACTTTTAATGCTTTTTTGGATTTGGTTTTATGGAAAACTTTGAATTTGGGTAAATTATTATGGATTGAATGTTTCCGTGTGATAGATAACTTTGAGTTTGTTTATCTGATATAATTAGCTAGTTTGGTTTTTAAAATCATTGTTAGGATATTATATTTTAAATTGGAATTAATTAAAACACTGTGCGGGTTTTTAAAAATCATCTTCTATTGTGATTTATAAAATGGAATGATCTGCATGTAAGTACACTGGGATATGAAATAAAATATAATCATGACATTCACATGAACAAAAAAATTAGATTCATCACATGCACATGATAACAAAATATTTCTTTATCATGTTGCAAAAAATTATAACAAATACTTGATTACAGGTTCCGATCAAAAACATTGCATCATTATATACACCACAAAAAAAGTTAATATTGTAACGACCCGGTATCCCATAACATACATAATATACATCATTTAACATGTCATACATAACGTCGTTACTTTCATAACAAAATACATAATAATTCACATTCGGTCCCAATGTCTCGAAACTATACAATACAAAAACGTAAACATATCCTAGTCTTATTGTTATATAGTATAATTCTTAGGTAAATACAATATCTCAATATATTATATTACAACATAAACACACATAATCACATTCTCAAACCACACATATATGTATTCCAGTTGAAAACGTTTTAAAGTAAAACTCACCTCGATCTCTTATCCAAAAACACTTCCAAGCCTTTCTCTAAAAGATTCAGTCTTTCAATCCAAATCCACAGAATCTGAAACAGATTAAATACAAATATCCCCTTACCAATTGAACACATTAAACATACCAGCAGGCTATGAACTCTAAATAAATCTACCTAACTCTCGCCATCAAAACGACCTAACAGCTATAGTTCCCGGACAGCCCAACTTTCCGGACAGCAAGGTAATCCGAACAATCTGAACTATCTGGATAGCACATTTAATCCGGATAACAGACATTCCGGACAACAAAGCAATCCGGATACCATTAGGTATCCCATTCCATCCGGAAACGTATAACAAAAGGAACTTACCCGGATACTTGACTCGTCCGGACACCATCAACAAAGCTACCCGGACACTACCAACAAAAGTATTCGGACACATTCATTCTATCCGGAAACCACTGTCTGTTTATGCATTTTCTACCCAGAATTCGGCTGAATCAACCCAAACCATGAAATCTATGATTCTACTCCGATAGGAACTATCTAATAGCAATTACCAACATAAAATGTAAAGGAAACATACCTTGAATCACTTCTAAGTACACCAATTGAAGCCTTAACCTAACTTTTCTTCTTTTTCTTCTTTTCTTCCCAAATCACACACACACCTTCAGCTGATATTTTCTGAATTACTGAGTTATGAAAATATCTGAAGTTCTAAAGGGTATATCAAACCTAGTTTTTCATTTTAGACCTTGAACTTCTCAACAATGCCCCAAACACCCCTAAACTTATAATTTACCCAAACTTACCCTAATATTCAACTTTAAAGTTAACTAAACTTAACGTAAAGGGATTTTAACTAACGAACTTACCCGGGGTATTACATTATCTTCCCCTTAAAAGAATTCCGTCCCGGAATTCGGTTAAGCAAAAAGGTATGAATGCTTATCACTACTACCTCGAACCCAATCAAAGCCATAGAAACTAACTGAATAGACACTCCACCTCAATCTATATCTCTAACACAGATAAGCAACAAAGAATGGAAATATTAATAATCATTTTACACCAAAGTCATATAACACTTTAGCACGTATAGAGTTTGTTAGAATATACCTGTAACCTCATCCGAAATTTCCACAGCTTCTTGAGCCGTCATTTGAAAGACTCGACCCTTTGCTTTTGGTATTTCAGGCCTTTGCATTCCTCCATCCATTGGTTTCACTGTCATACTACCCTGATGTGCGTTCCGTTGTGGACATTCTGACTGAAGATGATCAGGGGAGTTGCAAGAGAAACAAAATTGAGTTACCCAACAATCTCTCGCGATATGACCGGTCTTTCCACATTTGTAGCAATTTCGGGAATCACCATAGCAGTTTCCTTGGTGAATACGGTTACATTTTGAACATGGTCTTCTTTCAGCTGGTCTGAGAGATAGATAACTATCAAGTCTCGGAGATTCGTATTCCTCCAAATTGTACGTCATTTCCTCCAATTTCCTTTTTCCAAAACTTCTATCACTAGCATCTCTCCTATTATCCCGTTCCACATTTTCCGCTGCATCTACTGCGGCTGAGAAGGTATCGGGTCCTTTTGCAATCACTAGCTTTCTAATTTCTAAATTTAACCCGAAAATAAACCTTTCCATCTTCAGTGCCTCCGTGGCAACATAGTACTCCGCAAAGCGAGACTTCTCCAGAAAGCGAGCAGTGTAATCCCTAACCGATAAACTTCTCTGATGTAGGTTCATGAATTCCTCTTCCAGTTGTCTAACTGCTGCTTGAGGACAAAACTGTTCTTTGAAAGCTGTTGTGAATTCGTCCCAAGTAAAAGTTGAGTACACATTAGATCCTCTAGAGGTAATATGAGCCTCCCACCAAAATAGAGCATCTGCCTTCAACATCGCGGTTCCGTATAGCACTTTATCTTCTTCTGCACACCTGCTGGTCCTGAAGACAGCTTCTATCTCTTTCAGCCACCTCATGGCCTTCACTGGATCTCTTTCTCCTGAATATGTCAGGGGTTTGCAATTTAAAAACATTTTATAGTCACACTTCCTTGGCACCGGTATGACAGTATGTGTAATGGGCATTTCGTCTTCCAGACTAGGATCTGGTATTCCAGTTTCAGTGTGACGAGTTCTATCGAACATAGCTTGTATATTGGCTTGAAGTCTTCCCATTTCCGCCGTTAAATCATTTCGTGTAACAAATTCGGTACCTCGCCCCTGAACTCTGCCTCCAGTTCTGCCCCTACCTCTTTCTCCCCCTCGTCCCTTTGTCCCAACTGTTGGATTTGTTCTATTAGAATTTCCTCCTTCCCGATTCGTTTGTCTAATACCGCTTGCCATTCTGTAGATTCAAACAAGATTAATATACACATAAGCACATACCCCATATAACAAGGTATTCCAGTTCAAACATGTACCTGTAAGATCACAATTACACTGGCCAGGTGTAAGATGAAATTACCTTACATGATGTTCCTTCTACCTTTTTATACTTAACACCCCAAGGTTCTAAAATAATAGGGACATCCTACTTCACATGCAGTTTAAGTCTAGGTACAGAGACAAATACCTAAATCTCTTAAACTAGGGCTCTGATACCATCTGTAACGACCCGGTATCCCATAACATACATAATATACAT
The DNA here is from genome assembly GCA_033807775.1 of Saussurea involucrata. NCBI lineage: Eukaryota > Viridiplantae > Streptophyta > Magnoliopsida > Asterales > Asteraceae > Saussurea > Saussurea involucrata. Next base: position 107,257,562 of record CM066320.1, on the reverse strand, counting down.
CATTTAACATGTCATACATAACGTCGTTACTTTCATAACAAAATACATAATAATTCACATTCGGTCCCAATGTCTCGAAACTATACAATACAAAAACGTAAACATATCCTAGTCTTCGTCAGCTATCAACCGCCTCCTATGCTTTATTCTTCCCTTTGCTAACAAAAGATCCTTGACCTGGAATACATATTTTTGAAAGGAAAATGAGGGTTAGACCAAACGGTCTAGTGAGATAATCCCTGTCAGTTTAGAAATCCTTTTTCTTTTATAAAACACACGTATACCACAAAGATTAAATACCAAGCAAGACTCGTGCATCGTGTTCCTTTCCTCATTCCCATGGCCAAATTAGTTGGTAGCAAGCCAACTAATCAATTAACTTCACTGTACAACAATTACAGCCAACAACACTGTACGAATATTACAGCCAACACACCGGTCCTAAGCCCGGCCAGTCGTATTCTTATATAGTATAATTCTTAGGTAAATACAATATCTCAATATATTATATTTCAACATAAACACACATAATCACACCATTTATCACATTCTAAAACCACACATATATGTATTCCAGTTGAAAACGTTTTAAAGTAAAACTCACCTCGATCTCTTATCCAAAATCACTTCCAAGCCTTTCTCCAAAAGATTCAGTCTTTCAATCCAAATCCACAGAATCTGAAACAGATTAAATACAAATATCCCCTTACCAATTGAACACATTAAACATACCAGCAGGCTATGAACTCTAAATAAATCTACCTAACTCTCGCCATCAAAACGACCTAACAGCTATAGTTCCCGGACAACCCAACTTTACGGACAGCAAGGTAATCCGGACAATCTGAACTATCCGGACAACACATTTAATCCGGATAACAGACATTCCGGACAACAAAGCAATCCGGATACCATTAGGTATCCCATTCCATCCGGAAACGTATAACAAAAGGAACTTACCCGGATACTTGACTCGTCCGGACACCATCAACAAAGCTACCCGGACACTACCAACAAAAGTATTCGGACACATTCATTCTATCCGGAAACCACTGTCTGTTTATGCATTTTCTACCCAGAATTCGGCTGAATCAACCCAAACCATGAAATCTATGATTCTACTCCAATAGGAACTATCTAATAGCAATTACCAACATAAAATGTAAAGGAAACATACCTTGAATCACTTCTAAGTACACCAATTGAAGCCTTAACCTAGCTTTTCTTATTTTTCTTCTTTTCTTCCCAAAACACACACACACCTTCAGCTGATATTTTCTGAATTACTGAGTTATGAAAATATTTGAAGTTCTAAAGGGTATATCAAACCTAGTTTTTCATTTTAGACCTTGAACTTCTCAACAATGCCCCAAACACCCCTAAACTTATAATTTACCCAAACTTACCCTAATATTCAACTTTAAAGTTAACTAAACTTAACGTAAAGGGATTTTAACTAACGAACTTACCCGGGGTATTACATTATCTTCCCCTTAAAAGAATTCCGTCCCGGAATTCGGTTAAGCAAAAAGGTATGAATGCTTATCACTACTACCTCGAACCCAATCAAAGCCATAGAAACTAACTGAATAGACACTCCACCTCAATCTATATCTCTAACACAGATAAGCAACAAAGAATGGAAATATTAATAATCATTTTACACCAAAGTCATATAACACTTTAGCACGTATAGAGTTTGTTAGAATATACCTGTAACCTCATCCGAAATTTCCTCAGCTTCTTGAGCCGTCATTTGAAAGACTCGACCCTTTGCTTTTGGTATTTCAGGCCTTTGTATTCCTCCATCTGTTGGTTTCACTGTCATACTACCCTGCTGTGCGTTCCGTTGTGGACATTCTGACTGAAGATGATCAGGGGAGTTGCAAGAGAAACAAAATCGAGTTACCCAACAATCTCTCGCGATATGACCGGTCTTTCCACATTTGTAGCAATTTCGGGAATCACCATAGCAGTTTCCTTGGTGAATACGGTTACATTTTGAACATGGTCTTCTTTCAGCTGGTCTGAGAGATAGATAACTATCAAGTCTCGGAGATTCGTATTCCTCCAAATCGCACGTCATTTCCTCCAATTTCCTTTTTCCAAAACTTCTATCACTAGCATCTCTCCTATTATCCCGTTCCACATTTTCCGCTGCATCTACTGCGGCTGAGAAGGTATCGGGTCCTTTTGCAATCACTAGCTTTCTAATTTCTAAACTTAACCCGAAAATAAACCTTTCCATCTTCAGTGCCTCCGTGGCAACATAGTACTCCGCAAAGCGAGACTTCTCCAGAAAGCGAGCAGTGTAATCCCTAACCGATAAACTTCTCTGATGTAGGTTCATGAATTCCTCTTCCAGTTGTCTAACTGCTGCTTGAGGACAAAACTGTTCTTTGAAAGCTGTTGTGAATTCGTCCCAAGTAAAAGTTGAGTACACATCAGATCCTCTAGAGGTAATATGAGCCTCCCACCAAAATAGAGCATCTGCCTTCAACATCGCGGTTCCGTATAGCACTTTATCTTCTTCTGCACACCTGCTGGTCCTGAAGACAACTTCTATCTCTTTCAGCCACCTCATGGCCTTCACTGGATCTCTTTCTCCTGAATATGTCGGGGGTTTGCAATTTAAAAACATTTTATAGTCACACTTCCTTGGCACCGGTATGACAGTATATGTAATGGGCATTTCGTCTTCCAGACTAGGATCTGGTATTCCAGTTTCAGTGTGACGAGTTCTATCGAACATAGCTTGTATATTGGCTTGAAGTCTTCCCATTTCCGCCGTCAAATCATTTCGTGTAACAAATTCGGTACCTCGCCCCTGAACTCTGCCTCCAGTTCTGCCCCTACCTCTTTCTCCCCCTCGTCCCTTTGTCCCAACTGTTGGATTTGTTCTATTAGGATTTCCTCCTCCCCGATTCGTTTGTCTAATACCGCTTGCCATTCTGTAGATTCAAACAAGATTAATATACACATAAGCACATACCCCATATAACAAGGTATTCCAGTTCAAACATGTACCTGTAAGATCACAATTACACTGGCCAGGTGTAAGATGAAATTACCTTACATGATGTTCCTTCTACCTTTTTATACTTAACACCCCAAGGTTCTAAAATAATAGGGACATCCTACTTCACATGCAGTTTAAGTCTAGGTACAGAGACAAATACCTAAATCTCTTAAACTAGGACTCTGATACCATCTGTAACGACCCGGTATCCCATAACATACATAATATACATCATTTAACATGTCATACATAACGTCGTTACTTTCATAACAAAATACATAATAATTCACATTCGGTCCCAATGTCTCGAAACTATACAATACAAAAACGTAAACATATCCTAGTCTTCGTCAGCTATCAACCGCCTCCTATGCTTTATTCTTCCATTTGCTAACAAAAGATCCTTGACCTGGAATACATATTTTTGAAAGGAAAATGAGGGTTAGACCAAACGGTCTAGTGAGATAATCCCTGTCAGTTTAGAAATCCTTTTTCTTTTATAAAACACACGTATACCACAAAGATTAAATACCAAGCAAGACCCGTGCATCGTGTTCCTTTCCTCATTCCCATGGCCAAATTAGTTGGTAGCAAGCCAACTAATCAATTAACTTCACTGTACAACAATTACAGCCAACAACACTGTACGAATATTACAGCCAACACACCGGTCCTAAGCCCGGCCAGTCGTATTCTTATATAGTATAATTCTTAGGTAAATACAATATCTCAATATATTATATTTCAACATAAACACACATAATCACACCATTTATCACATTCTAAAACCACACATATATGTATTCCAGTTGAAAACGTTTTAAAGTAAAACTCACCTCGATCTCTTATCCAAAAACACTTCCAAGCCTTTCTCCAAAAGATTCAGTCTTTCAATCCAAATCCACAGAATCTGAAACAGATTAAATACAAATATCCCCTTACCAATTGAACACATTAAACATACCAGCAGGCTATGAACTCTAAATAAATCTACCTAACTCTCGCCATCAAAACGACCTAACAGCTATAGTTCCCGGACAGCCCAACTTTCCGGACAGCAAGGTAATCCGGACAATCTGAACTATCCGGACAGCACATTTAATCCGGATAACAGACATTCCGGACAACAAAGCAATCCGGATACCATTAGGTATCCCATTCCATCCGGAAACGTATAACAAAAGGAACTTACTCGGATACTTGACTCGTTCGGACACCATCAACAAAGCTACCCGGACACTACCAACAAAAGTATTCGGACACATTCATTCTATCCGGAAACCACTGTCTGTTTATGCATTTTCTACCCAGAATTCGGCTGAATCAACCTAAACCATGAAATCTATGATTCTACTCCAATAGGTACTATCTAATAGCAATTACCAACATAAAATGTAAAGGAAACATACCTTGAATCACTTCTAAGTACACCAATTGAAGCCTTAACCTAGCTTTTCTTCTTTTTCTTCTTTTCTTCCCAAAACACACACACACACCTTCAGCTGATATTTTCTGAATTACTGAGTTATGAAAATATTTGAAGTTCTAAAGGGTATATCAAACCTAGTTTTTCATTTTAGACCTTGAACTTCTCAACAATGCCCCAAACACCCCTAAACTTATAATTTACCCAAACTTACCCTAATATTCAACTTTAAAGTTAATTAAACTTAACGTAAAAAGGATTTTAACTAACGAACTTACCCGGGGTATTACAAATATAAATGAGCATCTCATTGAATTTGTCAAACCTTACTATAAAAAAATAGATTATCATCAAACTTAAAATGGGGTTTTCAAAGAAATACATAACACAACAACATATTTACTGATTCCCATTCTAATAACGGATGATTATCAAAACATCAAAACATTTAATAACATCAATAAATGATGTTATGATTAATATAAGATTCATTATAAACAAACCCCAAATATAAAACAAAAACCTTGACTATTAATGATTAACATAAGATTCATTAAAAACAAATGCCAACATCAAAATACGATCATATTAGGTGCACCCCAACATAACATATGACACGTACCCAAACAAAATAAACCCTAATTACAATCTTTGGTATCAGAAACCATGACAACCAAAAAAACCAAAGATTCAAAAAAGTGGGTTGGAGAGAACATACATATATTCACTAAATACATGAAGGGGTAACACCTATCGACCACACTATTACGGAATTTCGAACATGTCCACAGCCCTACAAGTGCATGCATCGGATATTCCCCTGACAGTAGCTTTGAGAGATTGATTCTCGATTAAATGATTCATCGAGTCCTCAACACATTTGCCATACTTCTCGCACACGTCTTTGTGCACCTTACGAAGCTGACAGAGCTCCTTACGCACATCATGGATTTCTCTAAGCATATGCACATGGTGTCAAATGAGAAGATCGATGAATGATGCAGGGTAAACAGCATCTTCAGAGTTGGTGGATGAATCGCCGTTAACAGACAAGGGTGGATTCTAATAGTTAGGGTTTTTTTGGGTTTGAATGCTAGAAGAGGAGGGTGTGGGAATGGAAGAGTATAGAAATGGGTATATAATGGAGATTTGTGGTCATAATGGAGCACAATAAACGAGGGGTAATCATGTATTTGGGCGGCTGAGAAATTATTAACACACATCTAAAAGATATACATTGCAAGGAGTAGTATTAGATAAATTGTAAAAAAATTACTTAATGAATTAAATATATCAAGAGTCCTAAACGAAATGGGACGACCTGATACTGAATAAAAAAACCCTAATGAAACTTAACATTAAATTCCAGTAGACACACAAAGATGCTTGCTCACTGTCCAAAAAAAAAACTTGACGATAAATGTCATCCATGATTCAATATCAAAAATATAATTCACGCATCGGGACAATTACGCGAGTCATGCCTTGCTAACTGTCCACATTTCCTGCATACCCTCTTTGGTTGTTTCGCCTTTTTATTGCTTTTTCGCGTGCACCAATTAGTCTCTTACCTGTGCCACAACCTTTGTTACGGACACTAGGGGTGTAAATGAGACGAGACAACTCATGAGCTACTCAAGATCGACTCGGTAAAAACTCGACTCGAATAGGCTCGACTCAAACTCAAGCTCGACTCGATATACTAACGAGTCGAATCGATCCATCTGATACTCGACTCGATAAGCTCATGAGATACTCGAATATATTTTATATATAATCAACTTTATATTATAATTTATAACATATAGTGTAAATAAATTATTATTTTAGTATATTATAATTATCTAAATAAAATAAAAAAACAATTATTATAATTATTTATATTCCAAAAGATGGGGAAGTAGAGAAAGAAAAATTAGTAATGACTAAGGTGGGAAATTCCATCCCACATTGGTGGGATTCACCTCCAAACCCATTGAGGTCTAAGTATATATAGTTCCTTATCCTCCCATTTTATACCATTTAACTTGCTTAGGCCATCCACAACGCATAGATAAGAGCCCTCAACGCCACATCAGCGCCACATCAGCTAAGCCCTCAAGCCCTAAACACCCCAGCGCATAACTAAAAGCCCTCAAGCCCTCAATGCCACATCATTTTTTTAATTCTTTTATTTATACATTTAATTATTTAACAAAATAAAAATATTTATATATTTTTGAATAAATAAAAATAAGATAAATAATAAAAATAAAAATTCATATCATTCATTAAAAATAAAAATTACAAAATACAAAACACTACCAATTATGAAATTTTTTAATTTGCTCTTTTCTCGCTAAAGTAACCCTCAAAACGTCTCCCGTAAGGTGAGCATGCGGGGTTATGAAAAACTCGAAGTCTTTATCAAATCGTTTTTCTCGTTCGATTTCTCGTTCGTGTTCCAACTTTTCTCTTTCGAGATCGAGTTTTTTCATTTCGTTTGAGAGAGTTTGAGAGAGTTTGAGAGATTTTGGTGTGAAAAAATAAGAGGTTTGGATTAATATATATAGTGTGATTAAATTGGAAAAAAAAATTAATTTTTTTTATAAATAGTCGTTGGAGTTTATTTAATTTCAAGATTTAAAAAAAATACAATAAAATACACTCGGGTTCAGCGGGTTTTCAAGCCCGGATGGCCTAAGCCCGCCCCAAGCTCGCAGGACCCCCACCGCTGCCCGAGGGAGCCCTTGAAGCCTGAAGCCATGCCCGCAGCCGAGCCCGAAGGCGCTGCGGATGGCCTTAGTGGCTCGTGCCTAAGAGCTTGAACCAAATGGCTTTTTCTATATGGTGTACCCTAGTGAGTGGTTCATCTTTAGTTCTTTTAAGATTTTTGGTTACGTTTGTTATCATTTTACTGATTTGAGCTTGATTCGAGTTCGAGCTTCATTCGAGCTTAGTTCGAGCTTGAAACGAGTTCGAGTTCGAGCTCGAGAATTGACTTTCGAGTCGAATTCGAGTTTGGATTTTCACTACTCGCCAGTTTTCGAGTCGAGTTCGAGCTCGAGTCTTTGCTTTCGAGTTCGAGTCGAGTATAATGATACTCGAGCTCGACTCGCATCATTTACACCCCTAACGGACACCAGACGACCTGCAAATCCTCAACATCAGAAACACCCATGAATTCTTGAATATTGGCATTCCTCCGTTCACAATTGCTACGTCGCGTCGCTTCAACAACAATGTCATCCTTAAATCTCTCAAGCAATTCAACAAATTATGACAGTGAATACTTATCGCTCCTAATACGCTCCAAAATACCCTTTACAACAACTGTGCATCCCTCATCATGTTTTCAGATTTAGCATCCACTTCACCGTACCGGACCTTTGCGGGTAACCACTCAACTGGAACCAAATCACGTTGCCAACGTCTCATAATGTAACGGTCAGGAATAACCTTTGCTTTCTCGTTCACTAAAACCTTCAAAGCATGACGACATAAAATTCCATTTCGAACAAATAAATTACAACTGCAATCAACGGTTCCAGCATTCATATCGCGAACAACCTGTTGAATAACTCCATAAATACTCATCATCATGATGTTTAATTATAGATGTTAAATATAACATAATGTATAAGTTACTTACAGTATGTCTTGATATCACCTCTCCTCCATCATTTTCTTCTGTAATGGAAATAACCTTATTACCACCGACCTTCGTAGATCCGTCCCACAAGCATTCGTACATTCCTTTACACAACTCTTTCTGGAACTCAAAAAATATGGTATGCGTATACACCTGAGCTGCATGTTCCTCAAGTCCACTAGGAGTAACAATACGTGGTACGGTAGATTTGGTCTTAACTTGTTCGACAGCATTTTCAACCCTTCGTTCTTCAATGGTGTTGTCAAAAGAACGTAGAAAGAGAACAGGGTCAAGGAAAAAAGCATGGAACACATTAAAAAAGGCATTAACGCTCTCCGATCTCGATGTGGTTTTCATTAAGCCAGACATTGGTGCATCCTTAAAGTACGCAGGTATCCATGAATCCCTAATCTCATACATATCTAGAAACCATGAATCAGCAGCCAAATCATACTTTTCCATCATCTCCCCCCACTTTACCTCAAACACAGCAGGGGCCAAATTCACATCCCAAACGAGATTGTTAAAATCAGCAACAAAAGACGTTTTATGTTTGAGGTACACACTAATCTACAAATAAAAAAAAGAGGAAATTTAGGTTAAACCAGTATGTATGCTAAAATGATTTGCTCTATTCATAAAAAATTAAAATAAAATATTATGAATACAAACTTACCTTCCCATCAACCTCTTGGACCAATGTGCCACATGCATAGACGATGCTTGCTATCAGGGAAAATAACAGGAATAGCTTGCTTCATTGCAAGACACTGATCAGTAATTACAAATAACGGTTGACGACCATGAGCTTTAAGAAACGCCTTGAGGATCCACTTGTAATTTTCAGCGTTTTCTCCTGCTATCAGAGCAGCTCCAACAACAACGGTTTTTTTATGGTTGTCAATAGCAACAAAAGGTACAAAACTCATTGCATGACTGTCACATGATTTTTTTAAAGGAATAATCATTTAATTAAAAAGGAAAATCACTATTAATATATACAACAAAAAAAGACTCACACGTTGGTTCGGAATGTAGCATTGAATGATATTATGTCACCAAATTCCTTATAATTCAATCTAGCAGTTTCGTCGGCCCAAAAAACCGCATGTCTCGTTATCTTGACACATGAACTCGAAGAAATAGTCAGGGCACATATTCTGATGACTGACCATTGTGTTTATTAACATCTGAGCATCTTTGTTCCCTACAAATGAACTCATATCCCGACGATAATTATGGTAGTCCCTCTTAGTACCACCGGATTTACGAAGGCCACCGATCATTGCATTACGAATCCTCTGACCCTTTATAACCCCAATCTTTAGACTACAAGAATTAAAAACATTCTTTTGATCCGCAAAACTAAGTTGTCTACTAGAACGTAAGAAAACCATCTCATCCTTATCTAGTAAAACATGATTATGCCATTCAATGAATTTGTATACCTCATATCTGTTGCTCTCCTTCACATAATGAATCTTGAGGCATGCTTTGCACCCAGTTCTCTTTATGTTAGTATTACGCCGCTTTCGCACACCGGTCGTAACATCTAAACTGTCAAAAGACTTGGGTGCAGGGATACCCTCCTTGCTACAATAAAAATACCTATTTGTTATAGTTCCTGATTTGTTTGTTTTCTTATTGGACAACCTAACATCAAATCCTGATAACTTAGCGTACTCCCTATAAAAATGCTCTGCAGATTGTATATCATTGAAGAAATCACCAATTTTTGGGATACATGTAATCGGCACATCCGGCTTCCAATACTTTTTACCGTCAGCGCTTTCTCTCGTATCTTGTACTAACATGTCTAAAACATCAATTAAATAAGAATGAGATACAACGTAAATAAAATATGACCGCAACACCTAATATTAATTTACTCCTATAAATATAGGGACACAATCATGAATGTAAAATGTATATTACTCATGAATACTAGCGCAAAAAAAAATTACTCATGACTGTGATTAATATACTCCTAAAACTGAAAAACATGGCACATAAAATATCAGCGATTACTGAATTCATATAGGGGTGCAATCATGAATATAAAATGTAGCAAGCTTATGACATTCATGAATCCTAAAACAAAAAAGAAAAACCAGTTACTCATGCATGTGATTAATTTACACCTATCAATGGAAAACATGAAACATAAAATAACAGTGATTAATTAACTCACATGGTGGTGCAATCATGTTTATAAATTATAAACAATTACGGATTCATGAATACATAAAGCGAATAAATTTTTACTACTCAATATTGCTCAAAACTATGAGTCACAAAGATTCACGAATGCTCAAGTCATAACGAAATCATTCACGACAGAAAAACCACGATAGATTACAGTTTCATGAAAAAAATATATATCAAAACTACAACAATCCGTATAACAAAACAACAATAAAATCTAAAAAACATAAAAATAAATAACACATTCGTTTATTAAAACCTTCATCTTCTTGAATCCCACTTGAACTTCCAACGTATTCTTTGCGTACACAATTCTCTTTAGGCGAGAATTGATCAGCGGAACCCACGACATGCACAGATTCATGATGGTCATCTTGAGTCGGTTGGGAAAAAACATCGCTGACGAAAATCTCGTTAATAGATGTTGAATCATCCATTTGTTTTGTTAACCCAGAAAATTTCCGATTGATCTGCAGAATCAAGAACACGGAAAAAGAAAAAAAATACATACGATAATGATTAGGATTATTAGTATAGGATATTCACAAACCCCTACAAATTAGGTAACTTCCATGTTTAAACGATTCTGGAAATATTAATTAAAAAACTAACAAAATCAAATTACTTAAATACCCCTACGGCTTAATATTAATTAATAATTAATTTTAATTAAATTTGGTAAAATGATTGGTTAAGAAGTGGTTTCCATAGTTTCTACAAATGCATTGGTTTGTAAAAGAAACCTCCCCTATATATTTATATATATATATATATATTTCTAAAACATGGTTTTTTTTTCTTTCAAAACATGCACCTCTATGTAATCGGTCAGTTACAAACCTCTCCAATGAAACATCTCTTTCTATCTTTTCCTCGTCTCAGTGTTAGCATTTTTTCTTATTTTCATTTTATTTTTTAGTTAAAAATTTTAGATGCAACAAATATGTTATTTGTGAAAACGACTTCACAAGATTGATGAACTAATACAAATATGCAAAAACGGAGAGAATGCCAAAAGTTTGGTAGAAGGGTAATCATTAACTTGCAATGAATAATACAGTAAGAACAATCAAATGGTAAAAAGGATAATAAACCTAAAAATATGTAATTGATCTTTTAACTTATGTCTCAATAAAACAATGTTATGACTAGGGGTGTTGTAATAACCTAGTTTAGGGAGTATGAAATAAAAAATGAAGTTTAGTGGCCAAAGTGTGATAAATAAAAGTTTGGTGGTGAGACAAGAAAAAGGGAAGTGTAGTGTTTCTTGTGAGAACTATAAATAAGGGTAAAGCCCTAATAACCCTGATTTCATCTATATCACTGTGTGCGGCTAAGGGTGCGATTAGGGTGTGCAAAGGATTGGAGGCTCTCGATGCAAGGTTGAAATCAAAGATATTGGCGTGTGTAATCGGCATTCTCCAAGAAGGTGTGAAACTCGAGTATGGTGCTTATTCTTTGAGGAAAAGTATCGCGAACGCCAGGTGAGTCCCCCTAACCAAAGATCTTTATCAAATGTGTTTATATATGCAAATATTTGTTTAAACTGCATATTTTACTTAACGTTGTTGAACATGCATGATAGTGTGTTTTAAAGGTGTGATTACTTGAGTGTGGGCATGCGATGACTTTGGTGTGTATATGGGGGTGTGTCCCATAAAGAATGTATATATATATATATATGAATTTGTTTCATATAATTTATCAAGGGCGGGTGTGTGCCCTAACACGATGTCACGGGTGTGTGTGACCATAGTGTGGGCCATAAATGCATGCCGTTTGTGTGCATATTCTGAAATAAAGGTGTGATATTCATGATTCCTTATATCTTGCTTTATAAATTGTGTTATTCGTGGCGTGGACCTATAATTGAGGGAACTCACTAGACCTCATGGTCTAACCCTCGCTTTTCCAAAACTAAAACATTTTCAGGAAGGCGCTTAGTAGAAGGTTCTGGTAAGGGCAAAAGAGAAGGTGTGAGCGGGAAGTTTCAGACTAGAAGGATGTCACTTTATTTAGCATGCCAAGCATAGTTCTTTAGTGATCTCAGTTGTGTAATAGGTTATTTCCGCAAACCTTCTGATGTACTCGTTGTATTGAGATGATATTTTGAGGTCGTTCCGCGCGAGTTATTTAATTATTGTTATTTATGCTTTATTTGTTGAGTTGAGTTGTTACAGTTGGTATCAGAGCCATAGTTTAAGGGATTTAGGTGACCGGATGGGCCTAAACTTAAACTGTGGAGTAGAGAGCGACACAGCTGAGATGTAGGATGCCTTTAAGGAGATCACTCTAAGTGCACTAAAGATGAGGTAATAAGGACTGACAAGTAAGGTAAACTTTCATTACACCTGGCCAGTGTAATTGCGAATTTACAGGTACATGTATGTGCTCAAATTGCCTTATTTTGCGAAGCTGTCAATAGAATGTTGGTTATATGCGGTTAGTTTAGTTCTCGTCATGTCTGGAAGGTTATCATTGATGAGAGAATCGATGAAGGGGTGGTGGAGTGAAGTAAGTTCTAGCCTTGCGACGATATCAAAGGTTTGGTGCGATGTGTGAGGTCGCTCATGGTGTAACTGATGACACCCTCTAGAAGGAGTATTGTTCATGGTAGTAATGAACCGACCAAAGGTAGAACTTCTTGGGTTCGAATTGGATGAATGACCGATTAAGGGCACACTCCTAATTTCTATTGAGTCTCCATGCTTATGTTTGATGTGTCAATCGATTGGGATAAGAAGGGAGAACTGTGTTGGGACCTTGAAAGCTTCGAGTCAAGACAGGTTGAAGAGATTAAGCCCTTGACTTGTGGTAGGCGGTGTGGTAGCAAGGATGATAAAGGACAGATATCCGTATTGGATCGAAGTATGTGTACGGGTAGAACGGAAGGTAGCTGGTTGTTCATCGACCTTAAAAGTCAAAAGTGGAGTCGTATTAATTGTAAATCATTGTTCAAGACGAGAACTGTGTGGGGTGGTCAAATCAGGATGGTTGTGAAACACATGTACAATAAGTTATTGCAAGGACGGGAAAGCAGTCGTTGGTCAAAGGTAGAGTGTCCTTGGTGAGATGTGTGAGTATAACGATCGACCTTGTTTGAGTGAATAGCCTTCAATTGCAAGTTTAGTTTCATGCATTGTGTTTTTGTTTTTTAAAGGTGTTACATGAGATATTTGTGATTAAAAGTAGATGCGTACATAACGAATTTCTTGTTTTGGAAATAAGTCGACGCGTGCAAGCGTGTGTTTAAAGAAAAAGACAAACCTATTTTCGTTACATGATAAAGATTTCGAACTTAGTGAATAAATGAGTGTGGGAGCCAACTGATGTGCTTCGTATAAACGATTTTGTTCAGAACTTTTCTAGTCGTATAGGAAATATTTCATTCAAAATGTTCCTGTGATAACGACATCGTTTGGTTGGTCAAGGTTGTGTTTTATTGTACTGTTGTGTGTGAACGATCTTCAAGATCGTTACGCTTGGCTTTTAAGAAGTGAGAGTATTGAGTCATGTGTACTCAAGTCGTTTCAGATGTTGTACTTTTGAATTTTCAAATGTGTGAAATGATTTAAGTTATTATGTTGTCATGCATGAAGGCTATGAACTCACTAGGTCGTGGAGGTTATTGCATTTAAAGATAAGGAAGGGTTTCGAGAGGGGGGATATGCCAGTCAAGCCGGTGACGGATGATTTGTAATCTTGGTATTCTTTTAAGGAAGAGAGGTGAATAATGAATATGTCAGAAATGGACTTTGGTATTGTTCGAATGATGATAGCTTGAATTCTTGTTCGGTAACTCGAGATGTGGTTGTCGGTGGACAGTTATGTCCGGGGTGAAAGACTTGAAGTCGTAAAGTATTGCTAATAGAAACTTGTTTAATGTAGCGTTGTTATGCATTGATGAAATATAATCGGCGTGGAACCTGAGTATTAGGGATGGTCTTGTAATTTTGACCTCGCACCAAGTAAGTCTTGAAGTTTTCCTCGGGTGAGGGCGGCTGGGTATAAAGCTAATTATGATACGTTGGGAGGAGGAGGTCCCGTAGGAATCCTTGTTGTCGGGAAGGTTATCGAAGCATTATCGGGTCGTCTTTTGGTGATTGAAGTCGGCAACTATTTAAGATGTATGGGGATGAAGGCATTGTCAAGAGTTTGAGATTTGGGAAAATCACCCTAATGCGGGTAGACGTAGGAGGTTGTTCAGAATAGGGGTATGCTTGCGTTATGCTGGACCACCTTGTGAGGGCGTTATGATAGTGGAAGATTGCTAATTGGATGAGTGTTTTTCTTACGAAGTTTTGGCAGTTTGTAAAAGGGTTAAGTATTTGGCATGACCGAAGTGGGTGCATTGATTATATCGATCTGTAAGGGAATGTTCCTTGTCGTTGGAATGATTTCTCGGAAATCACGTTGACCCGATAAAGAATGTATAACTCGAGCAAATTGCGAAGTCGTGAGTTGTGGTTCACCTATATTCGGGGGGAGGACAAGGGCGTGAGATAGACTTGGTTATATGTATGTTGGCGGGTATGAAGGCAAGATTGATTATGTGTACAAAGGAACGCGAGGGCCTTATCGGCGGTGTTGTGGTAGAGATTGTGTGGATGAGTTAGTGACATATTTTTGCTAAGGTAGACGTATGAGGTTATGGTATGGTACTGTGTTGTAAAAGGAGGATAAGTACATATGGAAGTCCTATTCAAAGAGTTATACAAAGTGTTAAACATGTTGTTGGGATGCATGGATTGTAAGCTGGCGTTATGACCTGGCTGCTTTCAGATCAAGAAGGGGTGGAGCGGTAGTTGGTGGTTACCGAAAAGAGGAACCATGTGCCTTTTTGGTTGCGTGAGTCGTTGAGTGGGTTTATTTTTGGATCGTTGGAAGACTGATGAAAATGCTGGATTGGTTAGTCTACAATGTGATGTGGTATATATGAAATAACTGAAATTGTGACTAAATCCTTGTGTGCAAAAAAAGAAATTCTCTTGAGTAGGTTAACCTGTTTGGGGGACGAGGAGTGAGTAGTGGCTTTGAGCATTGGGTGATTATTTCAGGATGAATTGGTTAAAAAAATTTGAGTGAGATTGGTGATGAAACCGTTTGGTTAGGCATAACAATGTATATGTGCTATCATCGCATTTGGAATGGTCAGAAAATGGAAAGGACAATGTTCCATACTAACCGGAGGTGGTAGAGGTGGTATGATGAAATATGTGAGTAAACTGGAAGTAGGAAGTTTGACAAGTGACACGAATATGTGAAGCAACGTTTACAAATGGTCATCGTCGGGTGCATGAACTCCTAGTAGGAATATGAGAAAGAGGACTCGTGGGTATGTTATGGTTCAAGGGTCGTGGAGAGCTAACTCATGTGGTTGGTCAAAAGTGTGCACCTAGTAGTGAGTCGTTCCTTGGAGGCACGATTTATGTTTTCGAGAGGAAAATGGGGAAAAGTAGTGGGATGTGCTGCTCGGAATGGAGGACCTTTGGTTTAGGCGTGGTATTGTCGTGGGAAAGATTCCAAGTGAGTTTGTGTTCGGTGTTAAGCCCATGGGAGTAGTTATGCGTGAACTTAGTCACTCATTCATGTTGAGCGAATGAAACTTGAACTTATTTCATATATGGTTGGACGGTTGTCGGATGCAGTGAGAATTTGAATGTGTCTTCAGGTTTGGTTAAGTGTGGATTGGCGGACACTTCAGATAATGGATTGTGGAGGTTTCCTACTATTCGCTATGTAAAAGTGTGGGGTGTTGATGTGGTGGGAGCGTATGAATATTTGGTTAACATCGATGATTGGTAGTCGATGTGATTTGAGAAAGAAAGTACTAATTGCGTGAGATGTAAGTCGTATTGGGAAAGTAGTCTAGAATTGCATGTGATCTGATGAAGGAACTCTTGACTGAGTTTATTGGGATATTCAAGTGACGTCGTGCTAAAGTGGCAAGTTGGATGGCTATATATTTTGTAAGGAATTCACGTAACTGTGGCGGGGATTTCGGCAAAGTTCCTTCTTTTAAGGAAGTGGAGTTGTACGAGAAAACCTCAATTAGACACGTTTTAAAACCGTGAGTCTAGGTGTGTGGACAAAGCAGACAATATCTGGTACGGTTGGTCTGAGATGTTACATTACAAGTGGTATAATTGATCGGAGAGGATTGCAAGTATGTCATAAGAAATAACCCGTCGTAAGAAACTGGTGGTTAATTGAGGGGCAGTGCTAAAGGATCGGGTTCGGCTATGATTTCAATCGGAATGGTTTGGGCAGCTGAATGGAGCTAAGTTGATTGAGCTTAAAAGTATAAGACACATGAGCCTTGAGCTTGGGAAGTGGAAGCGGACATGAGGTCTGAATAACCGTACTTGTTTGGCGATAGAATTCCGGGGACGAAATTCTTTTGAGGGGATGATATTGTAATAACCCATTTTAGGGAGTATGAAATAAAAAATGAAGTTTAGTGGTCAAAGTGTGATAAATAAAAGTTTGGTGGTGGAGACAAGAAAAAGGGAAGTGTAGTGTTTCTTGTGAGAACTATAAATAAGGGTAAAGCCCTAATAACCCTGGTTTCATCTATATCACTGTGTGCGGCTAAGGGTGCGATTAGGGTGTGCAAAGGATTGGAGGCTCTCGATGCAAGGTTGAAATCAAAGATATTGGTGTGTGTAATCGGCATTCTCCAAGAAGGTGTGAAACTCGAGTGTGGTGCTTATTCTTTAAGAGAAAAAGTAGTGTGAACGCCAGGTGAGTCCCATTAACCAAAGATCTTTATCAAATGTGTTTATATATGCAAATATTTGTTTAAACTGCATATTTTACTTAACGCTGTTGAACATGCATGATAGTGTGTTTTAAAGGTGTGATTACTTGAGTGTGGGCATGTGATGGCTTTGGTGTGTATATGGCCATATGGGGGTGTGTCCCATAAAGAATGTGTATATATATATATAGGATGGGTATTAAATACAAACCAAATGGATTGTACAAACTCTACAAACTCAATCTGGCTTCATGAATCTGTAATATGGCTTCATGAATCTATATTTTGGCTTCATGAATATATAATTTGGCTTCATGAATCTATATTTTCCGGTCGTCGGTGCCGGGCGATGAATTTAGTTTTTCATCTAACAGTTACAAAGGGTAAAATAATATATTTAAAAAAAATAAATTTAAAAATATGCTAAAAGCCCTAAAATACCCTTATGGATATAAAAAAAGAAGTTACGTGATTGGTGGAGATGGGTTTGTACAGTTTGTACAATCTATTTGGTTTGTACCCGATACCACCCATATATATATATATATATATATATATATATATGAATTTGTTTCATATAATTTATCAAGGGCGGGTGTGTGCCCTAACACGCTGTCACGGGTGTGTGTGACCATAACGTGTGCCATAAATGCATGTTGTTTGTGTGCATATTCTGAAATAAAGGTGTGATATTCATGATTCCTTATATCTTGATTTATAAATTGTGTTATTTGTGGCGTGGACCTATAATTGAGGGAACTCACTAGACCTCATGGTCTAATCCTCGCTTTTTCAAAACTAAACCATTTTCAGGAAGGCGCTTAGTAGAAGGTTCTGGTAAGGGCAAAAGAGAAGGTGTGAGCGGGAAGTTTCAGACTAGAAGGATGTCACTTTATTTAGCATGCCAAACATAGTTCTTTAGTGATCTCAGCTGTGTAATAGGTTGTTTCCGCAAACCTTGTGATGTACTCGTTGTATTGAGATCATATTTTGAGGCCGTTCCGGCGAGTTATTTAGTTATTGTTGTTTATGCTTTATTTGTTGAGTTGGGTTGTTACAGGTGTATGCTAGTTGGATTAGACGGTTTTTCGCATTTTTTACAACCCAACCTAATTATGGCGGTTGAAAAATCTTAACTCAATCCAATCCATTCAAAAGTATAACCCAACCCTTGCGGGTTAGGGCGATTAGGTTGGGTTGGGTTGGCGGGTTAGAAATATATACAAAATTCATGATTGAAATACGACAAATAAAACTAAAAATATATACAACAAAGTTATTGGTTCATAGACGTATTTGGAACGTTTGGTTCATCATTATCTTCAATTTTCTTAGACGTGTTTGAAACATTTGGTTCATCATTATCTTCAATTTTTGGAGATTTAAAAGAATTTTCCATTGCTCCTATACGTAGGAAAAACATGTAAAAAATATTGAGTTTCAACAATTCAAAAAAAATATTGAGTTTCAATGACGGACGAGGGAGCAAGTGAGCAACAACTCAGAGTCGTGTAAAATTTCCTTGATCTAGGTTGATTGAGTTTGGGTTTTGAGCTTAAAAGTTAAATTGAACTAATAATACATACAGTTAATTTTGGGCTGTAAATTATATATTAGCGTAAACTATATATATATGCACTAATTTTTGGGGCTATAATATATAATAATGTAAATAAAATATATATAAATATAGTTTTATTAAAATAATAAATATTAGTGGCGGGTTGGTGGTTTGAGTTGGGTTGAGTTTTTCCCACCTAATTTCAACCCTTTTAATTAGCGGTTTGACGGTTAAGTTGTTAGCGGGTTGGATTGATCGAGTTTTATGAATTAACGGTTTTTTGTACACTCGTGGTTATGACCTTTAGTAAATATATTAGTAATGATAATGGTTATCATGTAGCTAGTTTACAAAAAAATGTGTACCTTTTTAGAAGTTTAAAATTGTAAATCACTAAAGTGGGTGTACATGTACATCTCCAATTGAAAATAGTTCGTTACTCAACCATTCAAAATCAATTTAAAATTAATGGGAGTTGACTCATTTTTTTAGTTTTTATTAGTGGAACACAAAACCATGGTTTAGTCAATGGCTAAATGGGTTGACTCTATATAAAGATAAGTGTACCTCTCTTTATATTTTCTCAAATATAAATTCAAAAATCAAAATTCTCTATATCATGATTAGGGCTGTAAACGAACCGAACGAACACGAACAGAGGCTTGTTCATGTTCGTTCGTTTAACTTAAACGAACAAACGAACGAACACGAACGGTAAACGAACGAGATTTTTTGTGTTCATGTTCGTTCGTTAAGAATTTTTGTTTGTTCGTGTTCATTTATGTTCGTTCATTAAGAGTTAAACGAACGAACTTAAATGAACATAAACGAACGAACCCAAATGAACAAAAAACAACCACCATACTCATCATTTCGTTCGTAAAAAATACCTTAACAAAATGAAAAACCAGGTTAACTTAGAAGGTATGAAAAATAAATTCTAAAAGATCAATTTACTTGATGATTTTACATATTAATTTCATATTATATAAACATGTTTATATATAAACAAGCATAAACGAACATAAATGAACATAAACGAACGTAAACGAACATAAACGAACGTAAACGAACAAACATTAACGAACATAAATGAACGAACGTTCACGAACATAAATGAACGAACGAGACCATTGTTCATGTTCGTTCATTTAACTAAACGAACAAAAAAACGTGTTCATGTTCGTTCATTTATTAAATAAACGAACATAAACGAACTTCCCGCCGAACAGTTCACGAACGGTTCGCTGAACGTTCGGTTCGTTTACAGCCCTAATCATGATTAGTGATAGTAAAAATACATATTTCCTTAAACATGTTTTGGTTTTCAATTAATATATTGGTTTATGTTTTGTAATTTTTTAGTAATACTAATTTAGAGAGAGTGAATATATTGTGAAAATTATGCCATTAGTAATGTAAACATAGGACAAATTATAAGATGAAAATGAAATATATTTTGTAATCATTTTTAAGTAAACATATTTTAAAAGTCATACTTAAAGGTCTACAATTTAAATTTGTTTGGTTCTAAATGATGTGAGGCGAGACATAATGTTTGATGTATTTTTTAAAGTACGTTTCTCAAAATAATATCTTTCAAAGTGTAGATATTTAAACGATAGAGATTTGATGTGCCTTTTGAAAGTATATTAATAAAGTAAATGTAGAATGTAAATATCACATAATAATTGAGTTAAATGATATATAATTTATATCGTGTCTTA
Source organism: Saussurea involucrata (assembly GCA_033807775.1). Lineage (NCBI taxonomy): Eukaryota > Viridiplantae > Streptophyta > Magnoliopsida > Asterales > Asteraceae > Saussurea > Saussurea involucrata. The sequence goes on along the minus strand of CM066320.1, from coordinate 107,237,233 downwards.
AAGTGGTTTTAACTTCTTGTCTTACCCCAACTTCTCAAGCAATCCACCGAAGGAATTCCACTCAATGCTCTTTTTGATAGAATAAACCAATTACATAAATAGTGCAATCACTCAAAACAATAGTTTTAATAAACAATCATAAAATGTCATATAAAAAAGATATGTATAATAATTTACACCTTAATAAGTCATGTAAGAATAAAGTCGTGTGTATAAATTGATAATGTTTTTGTTTGGAAGGGGTTTTTAATAGATGGAATGAGCCGGTTTTTTAATTAAGAAAGACAGGTTTAAAAAAAACTTGGTTTTCTACATAAACCTCCTCCTTTAAAATTTTATTGAATAAACTGTAACATCATGATTTTTATCCCAATTGAAGAAAGGTGTTGAAGTGGGTGAATCGGTAAAGAATGAACCAAATATGGAGTATGGTTATAGTGCCATATGGTTAATACACTTGTCACGATACCATCAATGGTACTAATTATGGCCGTCTCGGCTATAGTTACATGTGGTTGTGACATATATCACAATAGCACCAATGGTACTGAAAGTGTGGTAGTCCCGGCTATAGCACCATGCAATTGTGACATGTGTCACAATAGCACCAATGGTACTAAGTATGGTCGTCTCGACTATAGTTCCATGTGGTTGTGACCCATGTCACAATAGCACCAATGGTACTGAAAGTGTGGTAGTCCCTGCTATAACGCCATGCAGTTTGACATATGTCACAATAGTACCCGTGTTACCTAGTGTTTGGTCGTTCCAACGAGTGTGCCAGGAAGTTATGACAATGGCAGGATAACTGGCATAATAGCATCCAATGTACCGGGGGGAAAACAATCGGTAAAAGGCCGGGAAAACGGTTGAGGAACGAGCGAGAAAAACGGTCAAGAAAACGGGCGAAAAGGGCTCTCGGTACCTTCTGGGTGAAAGTGACACTGTGTAACACCCGTAATTTTTGGATAAGTACAATTTTAAGTTAGTGTAGAAATCGACATTTTATGGGAAATAGAGGAAATAGGATTAGGGCTGAAATCCTAGACTTTATAGCCTTGTTGGATGAAGAATTAAATTTGAGTCCAGCGGTATTTTTGGAGCAAAATCGGAGCTAAAACGAAGAAGTTATGGCCAAAACAGTGTTCGGTACATTCTTAGCTACAGTGACAGCGACAGTTACTCTGTCACTATAGCATGTCACAATCGCATACGGGTACCAGGGCCTTAAAAATGCAATTTTCAGCCTTTTTCTCATTCCTCACTTCTCATATCCCACCCTTCTCTCCCAAACTGTTTCCCAATCATCGCTCATGAACCCTAACTCATTTTAGGGATAACTTCTTGGAAATCAAAGTGTTCATTCATCATCAAAGCTTGTGATTAAAACCTCTTATGCTAGATTCAAGTGTTCATCTCAATTCCTTGAGATTTCTAGGTTTTTAGGCGGTTTTGCTCAAAACGTAAGTGATGAGTTCATCCGTTTTTCTAAACTTCTATATGAGTTATAAATTCTCCATTTGTGACTTCCTAGTGTTTCATTTTTCAAATTTCGATCTGGATGATTTTGGGGAATGTTAGGTCAAAATTAGGGTTTTGATCAAAATGGAGATTTTGGTAAAAGATGTTTGGGGGAATGATACTAAGTGCTTGGATATGTATATTTATGTTTGGAAACTTGTGGATCTAGGTTTTTGGAAGAATTATTTGTGAATTCGAGTTTCATCAAGAAAGCTCATATTGGAGTAAAATCTAGGTGTAGCCTAAATCTAGCAAGGTGAGTTCAAGTTGATTTGTGAAAACTATGTACATGCCAAAAATGTCTATTTTAAAGTGTTTATGTGTTTTACTTGATATTTATCAAATGTTGGAATATTTGATGAGTTTTACTTATTTGGGATATTTGATTTTATACTTCTTGTGAAACACCCATATTTGGGATTTTTGGACATTCTGGTAAATAAATCATAAGTATAGGTATTTTAATGATTTATCTTATGAATGGAGATCTTTTGGTATAAATGCACTTTTTGTGTGTTTTGGAAAAATGTTTGTCCTTGTGCTAAGAGACGTTTTAAAAAAATAAAAGGATAAACTCATTTGGAAAATGATTTGTCTCAATCTAAGTTGTGTTTGAGTTATTCATGTATTTGGAGCATGTGTTTGCATGAACGTGGGTTATTTGCACTTCATTGCATTTTTTGACTTTTAACAAATGGTCAATTGATTTGTTGAGCTCATGGTTCGGGTTTTTTCCATGTTGGGTCTTGGGGACATTTGTCCGATTTTGATAGCTCAATGTAGAGCTTTGATTATGACTTTCATTTATTGCCTCTTATTTGAGAATTACATGTTTTGAATACGCTAGTTCATTCGTTTGGAGTCATGTAATGTTTTAGACTGTAATGCAATGGATCCATAAGCATAGGAGTCAATTTGAGTGGGATAAATATCCCCGTAATGTAACTTGAAATAGACATGGCGTCTTATTGGAGTAAGATGTGGGCTCTTTGAGTCGGGCATCATCCATTTACCAATAATTGCAAATTTCATGTGAACGAGTTTAATTGGGATGTTTGTAAATTCCAAGGTACAGACCTAGAGGGGTTGAACTTGATGAATGTCCAAGCAATAGACATAGAGGTGTTGAGCTTGTTGATTCGCTAACTATAGACCCGAAAAGGTTGATGTTAACGAATGTGAAATCCTTAAGTGACGCTCATATAACATATATATGTGACCTACTTTTGTGTTCCGTCACGTTCAATGGAATCGGGTCTCCCGCATCACCGAATGGTGGATTTTGGGTATATTATTGGAAAACGAAGATTATTCACGATTTGACGCTTCTTAATAGAGTTTGTAATAACCAGGTATTTTATCTAATTTAAAATTGGAATTTTATAAGTCTTGATTTTTGTATTTTATGGAGTTAAGAAATTAAGGGATAAGTTTTTATTGTATAATAGAAGCTTAAGGGTGTGTTTTGTCAAGTGAAGCAAGTTTAGGGTTTGTTTGGTATTTTGCCCAATCTCTTTAAGCCACAAACCGACTCAGTAGTCTAAGTATAGGAAATATCTCATTTGGGACTTCATAGCAAAACCCAAATAGTGTGTGTGTGTGTGTGTGTGTGAAATTGTTCACGGCAGAGAGAAAGAGAGAGAGAAGAAGAACCGTAGAAAAAGAAGAAGAAGAAGAAGAAGAAGAATTAAAGATACTCAGCTGGGATTTTGTTTGGTGCAGTAAATCCAAGAGGTAACCTTCTTATTTAACTCTCTTTTATGAGAATTAGGTTTCATTTGGAATTTGAAGTGGGTTTAGGTAATTTTAGAAGAATTTGTGAATTTTAGTTACAATTAGGGTGTTAAAAGGAGTTTAGAACACTTCTGTGCAAAATCTGGGTAAAGGATGAATTCCTGCAAATGAACTGAACTTTTCTGAAAAAGACGATGAACAGTGTTTTTGCGAAAAGTAGGAATTCGCAAGCCTTGGTTGCGAAAAGTCCACTTTTCGCAAGTAGCTAAAGCGCATAGTTAAGTTTTCGTATCTGTTGGTTACGAAAAGTAGGGAACTCGCAACTGTGGTTTGCGAGAAGTGAAGTTTTCGTATCTGTTGGTTGCGAAAAGTAAGGAACTCGCAACTGTGGGTTGCGAAAAGTTAGGTTTTCGTAATAGTGGGTTGCGAAAAGTGTGAATTGCCTGTTTATGTGTTAAAGAGTATGTATACTTTAATTTGTTTCAGATACTAAGGATCAGGGTTAAAAGATAATCTGTTTTGAGGAAAGTTTGAAGGACATTTGCTAAAAAGATCAGGTGAGTTTTACTTTAAAAAGTATTTTACTGGAATGCATTATGTGAATAACGAATGTTTGATAAAATGTATGAATATGTCATACGTGGGTGATTATAATATATTGAGATATTATAATTACGTGAGTATTATATGAAAATATAATATGTGGCCGGGCTTTGGACCGGTGTGTTAAAATTGGCTCGCAACCAATTGATATTGGCCATTGGTGGAGGGATAAGGTGGAATGAGATAGGTATGATGCATAAATCTTAGTTGGTATTAATTTACGTGTGATGTATGTGTGTTTATATAAAGAGTGTTTTATATAAATGAATTTTTAATGATTTACAAATGTCAGGGATTTACTCACTAGACCCTTAGGTCTAACCCTCATTTTCTGTTTTAAAAATTTTGTATTCCTGGTGATGGTTCCAGTAAGAACAAGTAAATAGAATACTTGTTGGCTAGCTTTTGAGAAGATGATCATCATGATGCTATGGATGCTTTTGTATTTATAATTTTTGTTATTACTATGTAACTTAGAGTGGATCAAGTTGTAATGAATTTTTCTATGCTCAGACTTTAGATGGGACAAAATGTGAAATATGAAGTACTTTGTTGTAAACATGTTATGGATTATATGTTATATGTATATTTTGGTATCGGGTTGTTACAGATGGTATCAGAGCCCTAGTTTAAGGGATTTAGGTATTAGTATCTGTACCTAGACTTAAACTGCATGTGAAGTAGGATGTCCCTATTATTTTAGAACCTGGGGATGCTAAGTATAAAAGGTGGAAGGAACATCATGTAAGGTAATTTCAAAGTACACCAGGCCAGTGTAATTATGATCTTACAGGTGCATGTTTGAACTGGAATACCTTGTTATATGGGGTATGTGCTTATGTGTATATTAACCTTGTTTGAATCTACAGAATGGCAAGTGGCACTAGACAAAGGAATCAAAGAGGAGGAAGGAATTCGGGTGGAGAGAATCCACCAATAGGAACAGGGGGAAGAGGAGGAGATCGTGGTAGAGGCAGGACCGGAAGGGGAACTGGGGGCCGAACTGGAGGAAGAACACAACCACAAGGCACAGAGTTTGTTACACGGGACAATTTGATGGCAGAAATGGGGAGGTTACAAGATAACATACAAGCTATGTTTGAACATAATCGCCACAATGAAACTGAAAGACCAAATCCGGAACACGAAGTTGAAATACCACTTACCTCTACTATCTTACCGGTGATGAAAAGGTGCGACTATAAAATGTTTCTTAGTTGCAAGCCCCCTACCTATTCAGGAGATCGGGACCCGGTCAAGGCAATGAGATGGCTAAAAGAAATAGAAGCCATCTTCAAGACGTGTAAGTGTTCTGAAGAAGACAAAGTGCTTTATGGAGCAGCAATGCTAAAAGGTGATGCTATGTATTGGTGGGAGGCTCATACAGAATCGAGAGGAGCGGATGTATATACTACTTTTTCATGGGAGGAATTCGTGTTAGCTTTCACAACACACTTCTGTCCACAAGCTGCTGTCAGACAATTGGAAGAAGAATTTATGAATCTACAGCAAGGGAATTTGTCAGTCAGAGATTATACTGCTAGATTTTTAGAAAAATCTCGTTTTGCAGGATATTATGTTGCTACAGAAAAGATGAAAATGGAGAGATTTATCTATGGGTTAAATTCAGAAGTTCGAAGACTGGTGACTGCAACAAGGCCAAATACGTTTACCGCTGCTGTGGATGCTGCATAAAATGTCGAACGAGACAAAATAAGGGATGCCGGTGATAAGAGCTTGGGGAAAAGGAAATGGGAAGGACCACCACAAGATCCAAAGAAGTCTAGATTCCCGAGGTTTGATAACCGTCCGTCGTTCCGACCAACGGAAAGACCATGTCCGAGATGTAATCGCTACCATCAGGGAAATTGTCAAGTGGAGTCGCGGGTTTGTTTTAAGTGTGGGAAAACCGGTCATGTTGTTAAAGATTGTCGAGTAACACGGTTTTGCTTTTTGTGCAACTCTCCGGATCACCTCCAATCTGATTGTCCGCGAGGTAGAATACAACAAGGGGGTACATACGGGAAGCCAGCCATTACTAGACCAATGGTTCCAAGAATAGAACCGCCCAGAACGAGGGGTCGTACATTTCAAATGACAGCTAAAGAGGCGGAGGAAACTCCAGATGTGGTCACAGGTACATTTTTCATAAACTCCACGCGTGCTAAAGTGTTATTTGATTCTGGTGCAAACCGATCTTTTGTGTCTCCCTCCTTTGCTGCTCACATGCATTTAGAGCCTAAAATGTTAAAACATGCTTTATTAGTAGATACTGCAAATGATAAACAAGTGGCAGTTAAAGAGGTTTTTGATTGTTGTATGATAAACATAGAGGGGTGTGGAGTACCGATACAACTATTCCCAATAGAGTTGGTCGAATTTGATGTGGTAGTAGGAATGGATTGGTTAGCTGAGAATCGGGCTAACATAGTTTGTGATAAGAAAATAATCAACGTTGTTTTACCTGATAAGAGGGCAGTAGTGATTTATGGTGATCGTAAGAATCATCAATCCAATATTATATCGATGATAAAAGCCCGTAAATGTGTTAGCAAGGGTTGCTCGAGTTATTTAGCCTATGTGATAGATAGTAGGCCTGAAAAGAGTAAGCTGGAAGATATTTCCATTGTTAGTGAATATCCTGAGGTTTTCCCTGAAGACTTGAATAGTCTTCCTCCTGTTAGACAAGTAGAATTTGGTATTGACTTAATCCCTGGAGCCGCTCCTATTGCTCGCGCGCCGTACCGATTAGCACCACCAGAAATGAAAGAAATGATGGCACAGCTTCAAGATTTATCTGATAAGGGCTTCATCAGACCTAGCTCTTCGCCGTGGGGTGCACCAGTTTTGTTTGTGAAAAAGAAAGACGGTTCAATGAGAATGTGTATCGACTACCGGGAGCTGAATAAACGAACGATCAAGAACAAGTATCCCCTTCCAAGAATTGATGACCTTTTTGATCAATTAGTTGGAGCTTGTTACTTCTCCAAGATTGATCTCAGATCTGGCTACCATCAGTTGAAGGTTAAGGAAGAGGATGTTTTAAAGACTGCATTTCGCACAAGATACGGCCACTACAAATTTTTGGTAATGCCTTTCGGATTGACGAACGCTCCAGCCGCTTTTATGGATCTAATGAATCGGGTATGTAAGCCTTATCTCGATAAATTTGTCATTGTATTTATCGATGATATACTTATTTATTCCCGATCCAAAGAGGATCATGCGCAACATCTTCGTTTGATTTTGGAGTTATTGAAGAAAGAAAAGTTGTACGATAAGTTCTCTAAATGTGAATTCTGGTTGCGGGAAGTTCAGTTTTTGGGTCATGTAGTTTCAGAGAAGGGTATACAAGTCGATCCAGCGAAAGTGGAAGCAATTGAAAGATGGGAACCGCCGAAGACGGCAACCGAAGTACGCAGTTTTCTGGGTCTAGCTGGATACTATCGGAAATTTATAAAAGACTTTTCTCGAATTGCGACGCCATTGACTAAGCTAACTCGGAAGAATTTAAAGTTCGAATGGAAAGCAGAACAAGATGAGGCATTCGAATATTGAAGGAGAAACTCTGCAGCGCGCCGATATTAGCATTGCCAGAAGGTTCAGATGATTTTGTGGTCTACAGTGATGCTTCTAAGCTAGGTTTGGGATGTGTACTTATGCAACGTGGAAAGGTGATTGCTTATGCTTCTCGTCAGCTAAAGGATCATGAAAGACAATATCCTACTCACGATATGGAGCTTGCAGCAGTTGTTTTTGCATTGAAGATTAGCTGAGAATCGGGCTAACATAGTTTGTGATAAGAAAATAATCAACGTTGTTTTACCTGATAAGAGGGCAGTAGTGATTTATGGTGATCGTAAGAATCATCAATCCAATCTTATATCGATGATAAAAGCCCGTAAATGTGTTAGCAAGGGTTGCTCGAGTTATTTAGCCTATGTGATAGATAGTAGGCCTGAAAAGAGTAAGCTGGAAGATATTTCCATTGTTAGTGAATATCCTGAGGTTTTCCCTGAAGACTTGAATAGTCTTCCTCCTGTTAGACAAGTAGAATTTGGTATTGACTTAATCCCTGGAGCCGCTCCTATTGCTCGCGCGCCGTACCGATTAGCACCACCAGAAATGAAAGAAATGATGGCACAGCTTCAAGATTTATCTGATAAGGGCTTCATCAGACCTAGCTCTTCGCCGTGGGGTGCACCAGTTTTGTTTGTGAAAAAGAAAGACGGTTCAATGAGAATGTGTATCGACTACCGGGAGCTGAATAAACGAACGATCAAGAACAAGTATCCCCTTCCAAGAATTGATGACCTTTTTGATCAATTAGTTGGAGCTTGTTACTTCTCCAAGATTGATCTCAGATCTGGCTACCATCAGTTGAAGGTTAAGGAAGAGGATGTTTTAAAGACTGCATTTCGCACAAGATACGGCCACTACAAATTTTTGGTAATGCCTTTCGGATTGACGAACGCTCCAGCCGCTTTTATGGATCTAATGAATCGGGTATGTAAGCCTTATCTCGATAAATTTGTCATTGTATTTATCGATGATATACTTATTTATTCCCGATCCAAAGAGGATCATGCGCAACATCTTCGTTTGATTTTGGAGTTATTGAAGAAAGAAAAGTTGTACGATAAGTTCTCTAAATGTGAATTCTGGTTGCGGGAAGTTCAGTTTTTGGGTCATGTAGTTTCAGAGAAGGGTATACAAGTCGATCCAGCGAAAGTGGAAGCAATTGAAAGATGGGAACCGCCGAAGACGGCAACCGAAGTACGCAGTTTTCTGGGTCTAGCTGGATACTATCGGAAATTTATAAAAGACTTTTCTCGAATTGCGACGCCATTGACTAAGCTAACTCGGAAGAATTTAAAGTTCGAATGGAAAGCAGAACAAGATGAGGCATTCGAATATTGAAGGAGAAACTCTGCAGCGCGCCGATATTAGCATTGCCAGAAGGTTCAGATGATTTTGTGGTCTACAGTGATGCTTCTAAGCTAGGTTTGGGATGTGTACTTATGCAACGTGGAAAGGTGATTGCTTATGCTTCTCGTCAGCTAAAGGATCATGAAAGACAATATCCTACTCACGATATGGAGCTTGCAGCAGTTGTTTTTGCATTGAAGATTAGCTGAGAATCGGGCTAACATAGTTTGTGATAAGAAAATAATCAACGTTGTTTTACCTGATAAGAGGGCAGTAGTGATTTATGGTGATCGTAAGAATCATCAATCCAATCTTATATCGATGATAAAAGCCCGTAAATGTGTTAGCAAGGGTTGCTCGAGTTATTTAGCCTATGTGATAGATAGTAGGCCTGAAAAGAGTAAGCTGGAAGATATTTCCATTGTTAGTGAATATCCTGAGGTTTTCCCTGAAGACTTGAATAGTCTTCCTCCTGTTAGACAAGTAGAATTTGGTATTGACTTAATCCCTGGAGCCGCTCCTATTGCTCGCGCGCCGTACCGATTAGCACCACCAGAAATGAAAGAAATGATGGCACAGCTTCAAGATTTATCTGATAAGGGCTTCATCAGACCTAGCTCTTCGCCGTGGGGTGCACCAGTTTTGTTTGTGAAAAAGAAAGACGGTTCAATGAGAATGTGTATCGACTACCGGGAGCTGAATAAACGAACGATCAAGAACAAGTATCCCCTTCCAAGAATTGATGACCTTTTTGATCAATTAGTTGGAGCTTGTTACTTCTCCAAGATTGATCTCAGATCTGGCTACCATCAGTTGAAGGTTAAGGAAGAGGATGTTTTAAAGACTGCATTTCGCACAAGATACGGCCACTACAAATTTTTGGTAATGCCTTTCGGATTGACGAACGCTCCAGCCGCTTTTATGGATCTAATGAATCGGGTATGTAAGCCTTATCTCGATAAATTTGTCATTGTATTTATCGATGATATACTTATTTATTCCCGATCCAAAGAGGATCATGCGCAACATCTTCGTTTGATTTTGGAGTTATTGAAGAAAGAAAAGTTGTACGATAAGTTCTCTAAATGTGAATTCTGGTTGCGGGAAGTTCAGTTTTTGGGTCATGTAGTTTCAGAGAAGGGTATACAAGTCGATCCAGCGAAAGTGGAAGCAATTGAAAGATGGGAACCGCCGAAGACGGCAACCGAAGTACGCAGTTTTCTGGGTCTAGCTGGATACTATCGGAAATTTATAAAAGACTTTTCTCGAATTGCGACGCCATTGACTAAGCTAACTCGGAAGAATTTAAAGTTCGAATGGAAAGCAGAACAAGATGAGGCATTCGAATATTGAAGGAGAAACTCTGCAGCGCGCCGATATTAGCATTGCCAGAAGGTTCAGATGATTTTGTGGTCTACAGTGATGCTTCTAAGCTAGGTTTGGGATGTGTACTTATGCAACGTGGAAAGGTGATTGCTTATGCTTCTCGTCAGCTAAAGGATCATGAAAGACAATATCCTACTCACGATATGGAGCTTGCAGCAGTTGTTTTTGCATTGAAGATTAGCTGAGAATCGGGCTAACATAGTTTGTGATAAGAAAATAATCAACGTTGTTTTACCTGATAAGAGGGCAATAGTGATTTATGGTGATCGTAAGAATCATCAATCCAATCTTATATCGATGATAAAAGCCCGTAAATGTGTTAGCAAGGGTTGCTCGAGTTATTTAGCCTATGTGATAGATAGTAGGCCTGAAAAGAGTAAGCTGGAAGATATTTCCATTGTTAGTGAATATCCTGAGGTTTTCCCTGAAGACTTGAATAGTCTTCCTCCTGTTAGACAAGTAGAATTTGGTATTGACTTAATCCCTGGAGCCGCTCCTATTGCTCGCGCGCCGTACCGATTAGCACCACCAGAAATGAAAGAAATGATGGCACAGCTTCAATATTTATCTGATAAGGGTTTCACCAGACCTAGCTCTTCGCCGTGGGGTGCACCAGTTTTGTTTGTGAAAAAGAAAGACGGTTCAATGAGAATGTGTATCGACTACCGGGAGCTGAATAAACGAACGATCAAGAACAAGTATCCCCTTCCAAGAATTGATGACCTTTTTGATCAATTAGTTGGAGCTTGTTACTTCTCCAAGATTGATCTCAGATCTGGCTACCATCAGTTGAAGGTTAAGGAAGAGGATGTTTTAAAGACTGCATTTCGCACAAGATACGGCCACTACGAATTTTTGGTAATGCCTTTCGGATTGACCAACGCTCCAGCCGCTTTTATGGATCTAATGAATCGGGTATGTAAGCCTTATCTCGGTAAATTTATCATTGTATTTATCGATGATATACTTATTTATTCCCGATCCAAAGAGGATCATGCGCAACATCTTCGTTTGATTTTGGAGTTATTGAAGAAAGAAAAGTTGTACGCTAAGTTCTCTAAATGTGAATTCTGGTTGCGGGAAGTTCAGTTTTTGGGTCATGTAGTTTCAGAGAAGGGTATACAAGTCGATCCAGCGAAAGTGGAAGCAATTGAAAGATGGGAACCGCCGAAGACGGCAACCGAAGTACGCAGTTTTCTGGGTCTAGCTGGATACTATCGGAAATTTATAAAAGACTTTTCTCGAATCGCGACGCCATTGACTAAGCTAACTAGGAAGAATTTAAAGTTCGAATGGAAAGCAGAACAAGATGAGGCATTCAGAATATTGAAGGAGAAACTCTGCAGCGCGCCGATATTAGTATTGCCAGAAGGTTCAGATGATTTTGTGGTCTACAGTGATGCTTCTAAGCTAGGTTTGGGATGTGTACTTATGCAACGTGGAAAGGTGATTGCTTATGCTTCTTGTCAGCTAAAGGATCATGAAAGACAATATCCTACTCACGATATGGAGCTTGCAGCAGTTGTTTTTGCATTGAAGATTTGGAGACATTATCTTTATGGTACCAAATGTCAAATTTTCACTGACCATAAGAGTCTCCAACATCTTTTTGATCAGAAGGAACTGAATATGAGGCAAAGAAGATGGTTAGAATTAGTGAATGATTATGATTGTGAAATTATTTATCACCCTAGGAAGGCGAACGTGGTAGCAGATGCACTAAGTCGTCAAGAAAGAAGTGGAACGATAAAAGTAGTATCGCTACGAGCTGAACTCTTACCAAATATCTGGGAAGAATTGTTGAAGTGCCAAATAGATGCTTATCGGGAAGAAAGTTTGAAATCAGAACGGTTAGTGGGAATATCAGCATTGCTTGGGAAAGATGACCGTGGGTTGCTGTGTATGGGAAATAGAATTTGGGTACCTCGATTGGGTGGATTATGTGATCGCGTACTACAAGAAGCTCATCAATCTCAATTTTCTATTCATCCAGGTACAAATAAAATGTATAGAGATTTGAAACAATTCTATTGGTGGCCAGGAATGAAGAGAAGTGTTGCTAAGTATGTGGAAGATTGTACTACCTGCAAGAAAGTTAAGATTGAGCATCAGAAACCGTTTGGTCAGTTACAACGACTAGATATACCAATGTGGAAATGGGATCAGATCACTACTGATTTTATTACCAAGTTGCCTAGAACTTCAAAGGGATTCGATTCTATTTGGGTGATTGTGGATAGATTGACGAAGTCTGCTCATTTCTTGCCGATAAAAGAAACTGATTCCTTGGAACGTTTAGCTAAATTGTACATTAATGAAATAGTAACTCGACATGGAGTTCCAATCTCGATTATTTCCGATCGAGATAGTCGATTTACTTCTAGATTTTGGAGAAGCTTTCAAAAAGAGTTGGGAACGCAAATAAAATTGAGTACAACATATCATCCACAGACTGACGGACAGAGTGAAAGAACAATTCAGACTTTAGAAGATATGCTCCGGGCTTGTATAGTTGATTTTGGGGGATCATGGGATAAACATCTGCCTTTGATAGAATTCGCCTACAACAACAGTTATCATTCTAGCATCCAAGCGGCACCGTTTGAAGTATTGTATGGTAGAAAATGCCGAACGCCTCTATGTTGGAATGAAGTGGGGGAGAAACAATTAGCGGGGCCAGAAAGTGTACAGTTAACAGCGGATAAGATTACTCAGATTCGGGATAGATTGAAAACAACTCAAGACAGACAGAAAAGCTATGCTGATCGACGTCGGAAACCGTTAGAGTTTCAGGTTGGGGATTTTGTAATGTTGAAAGTATCGCCCTGGAAAGGAGTCATACGTTTTGGGAAGCATGGTAAACTCAGTCCGAGGTATATTGGTCCGTTTGCAATTACCGAAAGAATTGGGGAAGTGGCTTACCGACTAGATTTACCTCCAGAATTAAGCAGGATTCACAACGCGTTCCATGTATCAAATTTTAGGAAATGTTTGATGAGTTCAGACCATGCAGTCTCTCTACCGGATATCCAGGTTGATGAAAAGCTGAACTATGTGGAGGAACCGGAAGCTATAGTTGATCACAAAGTCAAAGTATTGAGGAACAAAGAGATCAGACAGGTAAAGGTTCAGTGGAAACATCATAAAGGTCAGGATGCGACGTGGGAACCGGAGTCGGAAATGAGAGCCAAATACCCTCATCTGTTCTCTTAACTGAATTCCGGGACGGAATTCTTTTAAGGGGGAGATGTTGTAATAACCAGGTATTTTATCTAATTTAAAATTGGAATTTTATAAGTCTTGATTTTTGTATTTTATGGAGTTAAGAAATTAAGGGATAAGTTTTTATTGTATAATAGAAGCTTAAGGGTGTGTTTTGTCAAGTGAAGCAAGTTTAGGGTTTGTTTGGTATTTTGCCCAGTCTCTTTAAGCCACAAACCGACTCAGTAGTCTAAGTATAGGAAATATCTCATTTGGGACTTCATAGCAAAACCCAAATAGTGTGTGTGTGTGTGTGTGTGAAATTGTTCACGGCAGAGAGAAAGAGAGAGAGAAGAAGAACCGTAGAAAAAGAAGAGAAGAAGAATTAAAGATACTCAGCTGGGATTTTGTTTGGTGCAGTAAATCCAAGAGGTAACCTTCTTATTTAACTCTCTTTTATGAGAATTAGGTTTCATTTGGAATTTGAAGTGAGTTTAGGTAATTTTAGAAGAATTTGTGAATTTTAGTTACAATTAGGGTGTTAAAAGGAGTTTAGAACACTTCTGTGCAAAATCTGGGTAAAGGATGAATTCCTGCAAATGAACTGAACTTTTCTGAAAAAGACGATGAACAGTGTTTTTGCGAAAAGTAGGAATTCGCAAGCCTTGGTTGCGAAAAGTCCACTTTTTGCAAGTAGCTAAAGCGCATAGTTAAGTTTTCGTATCTGTTGGTTACGAAAAGTAGGGAACTCGCAACTGTGGTTTGCGAGAAGTGAAGTTTTCGTATCTGTTGGTTGCGAAAAGTAAGGAACTCGCAACTGTGGGTTGCGAAAAGTTAGGTTTTCGTAATAGTGGGTTGCGAAAAGTGTGAATTGCCTGTTTATGTGTTAAAGAGTATGTATACTTTAATTTGTTTCAGATACTAAGGATCAGGGTTAAAAGATAATCTGTTTTGAGGAAAGTTTGAAGGACATTTGCTAAAAAGATCAGGTGAGTTTTACTTTAAAAAGTATTTTACTGGAATGCATTATGTGAATAACGAATGTTTGATAAAAGGTATGAATATGTCATACGTGGGTGATTATAATATATTGAGATATTATAATTACGTGAGTATTATATGAAAATATAATACGTGGCCGGGCTTTGGACCGGTGTGTTAAAATTGGCTCGCAACCAATTGATATTGGCCATTGGTGGAGGGATAAGGTGGAATGAGATAGGTATGATGCATAAATCTTAGTTGGTATTAATTTACGTGTGATGTATGTGTGTTTATATAAAGAGTGTTTTATATAAATGAATTTTTAATGATTTACAAATGTCAGGGATTTACTCACTAGACCCTTAGGTCTAACCCTCATTTTCTGTTTTAAAAATTTTGTATTCCAGGTGATGGTTCCAGTAAGAACAAGTAAATAGAATACTTGTTGGCTAGCTTTTGAGAAGATGATCATCATGATGCTATGGATGCTTTTGTATTTATAATTTTTGTTATTACTATGTAACTTAGAGTGGATCAAGTTGTAATGAATTTTTCTATGCTCAGACTTTAGATGGGACAAAATGTGAAATATGAAGTACTTTGTTGTAAACATGTTATGGATTATATGTTATATGTATATTTTGTTATCGGGTTGTTACAGAGTTTTATCCATGTTTTCATGATTCGAGAATTTAATCATTATTCACGATTGGGTGAGCTTTGGGTTGAGTTTATATTTTAAAGGAATGTTTTATATTGGTATTTCATCACAAAAGAAATTGTGTGTTTTGGAGAATGGGTGTTTTCATATTGAATGTATTCCATTTTATAAATCGTGATTTAAATTGCAATCTTTCTATGAAGAGATGTATGCTAGTTAGATGTACGAGAAGAGAGTAGCTATTGGGTGAAGTCTTACGCACTTTGGAAATATCAACTTGTATAGGTTTAGTAACACCCGACCTTATTTAGTCTTCGTATAAGACTTGTATTATTAATTGTTGAGGTTAAGCCTAGAATTGTATTTGAGGTAATATAAGCATTGAGTTGTAGAAATGGGTTTTAACCTTTAGTTGACGTATCATTGAATTTTTTTAATTAGTTGCTCTTTTCAAATTTGACGGTGTTACACGCTGCACACTTCACGGAGAAAAATGAGTTCACGGTACATTTTGGGCGAATGTGACACTCTCACTTTCGAATGTCACTCTCGCAGGCGGGGTGGAATGCATAAAATCTGATTTTGAGCCCCTCTATTTAAGTCATATCTCTTTCATCTTAACTCTGATTTTGATGATTCTTTTTGCTATGGTTTCGTTTTTTTAGCTCTTCAAGGATAAACTAATGTAACAACTCATGTCCACAAATTCTGAAGTATTTGGAAGTTTGGGGCTAAAGTGTGAAAAGTGGAATTTTCTGGACTAGATAGCAAACTTGGGAAATAAAATGGGGTAAAACCCCTATTTCATTTGAGTCTTGGTGGCGGTTGATTCATTGAGAGAGGAGAGGTTGAGAGCAAGAACCCTAACCGGGAGTGTGGAAGAAGGATAGCTTCAAGGGGATTAGTAGCTTCATCTTCATGGTATGATTTCTCCTCCTTCTTTCCTAATATGTGGTTAGTTTGATTGATGGTTTAGAGCTTTGTTAAACCATGAGATTTTGAGTTCTAATTAATGGAAAAAGGACACAAAAGAGTTTGGGATTGATTTTCTCATGAGTTTTGATCAAGTCATTGAGAAACTTTATTTTTTTGCTTGGTAATCTCATTCTTGGCAAGGAGTGAGTTTTTGGGTTGAAATCATGAATGGATTGATTTTGTTGGGGTAAATGTGTTTTGGATGATGGTTTTTGGTTTCTAAAGGTTTGAGTATCAAAAACTATCGATTTTGGAGGTTTACAACCTATTTGGAGCATTTTTTTTTTGGGGGGGGGGGGGGGGGGTGGGATTGAGATTTCGGGTTGAATTTGTTGTGCAGACCTAGGAGGCACGAACAGGGACTTGCGCACTTTCCCACGCAGTTTTAAGCCACGTGAGAAATGGCATAAGTCACTGTTTGGGTGCACTTCTTCGGTTTGCTTCGTTTTTTGGGTCTTGAATCGAGGCGTCGTTTGGGGGTTTATTTTAGGGGTTTAGTAGATATGTTTTGGCATGTAATTAGATGGTTTAACACCATTATTATGACGTCCAATTCATGTGTTCGGTTTCAGCTAAAATGAGTTTCGAAGCGTGTGTCGATTTGCTAAAGCTCAGGTGAGTTCCTTTAAACCTTTTTTACTTGTGATATGATTGATATGTGTTTTCAACACTGATTATGGTAAAGCATATGGGCATGGTTTTCACTCATGAATGATTGAACACATTATTGCATATGAAATTATTTGCTAAAGTTTTTAATAACTGAATTTGGTATTAAGCATGATGGTATGTTTTGAAATTTCGGAAGTTTGAATCATACATGACGCATAGTTGCTTACTAATGCATGTATGTTGTTTACGTGATTTTCATGAGTTGGTATATGGATTTGGAGTCGGGTTGCACAATGGGAATAGTGTACTTTGGATTGGAGAGAATCCTTGAAAGTTTGGTTGTTCTGTGTGTCTTGAATCTGTTTCCTGCGCACACGAAAGTGGCATCTACTGGGGGGCCATGGGGAGTCTGCTGGGGGGGGGGGGCACGCGTAACGGAGTCTGCTTGGGCCCTGACCGTGGATATCACGATGAGGTGATGGATGGCTATGAACATTGTGCAAATACCCAAGCATGATGTTGGTTTGTTGAAATGATTTTGATGAGCCTTTATGGAGGTTTTGCATATTGCTATACATGGTTTGTTAAACTGTTTTCGAGAGGGTATTCACTAGACCTCATGGTCTAACCCTCGTTTTTCAAAAACTAAAACCATTTTCAGGTAAGAGTTTTGCATTGGGGTTTCACCCTCGGCTTCCTGTAGCATCTAATTTGTGAAGGTGTTTATCCGCTGCGTACTTAGAGTTGAGAATGATGTATTTAGTATACTTTAGGACCGTTTTTACTGTAGTGTTATGAATTATGTTTTATTGAATTTGGGTTGTGTACAAATATGTAAACTAAACTCTTATTAATCTCAGACAACTTTTACAATGAAAACTCACTACAATTTCACTCAATCACACAAGAACTTCAAAAGATTTGAAGTTACAAACTGGAAATCTAAAACCCTAAACTGAGAGAGAAAGTTTTGTGCACTTGAGAGAGTAAAACCAAAATGAATGGAAAAATGAATGAAAACCCTAATGACTTAAGCACGATTTTATACTACGAAACCCTTCCAGAATAATGCACATCAGCCCCCGAACTCTCTTTTAAATGCTCCGCTAACCTCCTTTCAATAAGTCATTGAAGTGCAGGACACCACTTTCACATCTTTACATTATTGGTCCTCATAAAAATAAAACAACACACAAACAGAATAAGTTAGAATTGTTATGACAAGATTGGTTAATATGTTAAATAAGCAGTTTTAACACCCTCCCTCAATCTTGGCATTGAAAAAGATCTAACATGTTTAACTTAGAACACAAATAATTGTGTTGATTTACACCAAGCGATTTTGTAAAAATATCCGCTGGGTTTTCTAAAGACGGTACTTTAACAGTCTTAAGCATTCCCGAAGCGACTTTATTTCTCACTTGATGTATATCTATTTCTATATGCTTAGTTCTTTCATGAAAAACTGGATTGTTTGCAATTTGTATTGCTGACTTATTATCACAATTTAAATCAACCGGTAAAAGATTTTTAGTTTTCAAATCAGTTAAAACGTTAAGTACCCAAACAATCTCACATAGAGCAGATGCCATTGCCCTATATTCTGATTCAGCTGAAGAACGCGAAACAGTCAATTGTTTCTTACTTTTCCATGAAATCATACATTTACCCAAATACAAACAATAACCAGTAACTGAACGTCTAGTAGAAAGGCACTTACCCCAATCTGCATCGACAAAAGCTTTTAAACTAAATTCAGATGATGAGGTAAAATATACACCTTTTCCTGGTGAACACTTCAGATATCGTAAGACTCGGAGAGCCAACTTAAGATGTGACTGCCTAGGAGAGTGCATGAACTGACTCAGACAATGTACTGCAAATGCAATGTCAGGCCGTGTATCCAACAAGTAGATTAATCTACCAATTAATTTTTGATACTCAGAAAAATCTGTCAAAGGTGGATCTGTTAAATCAGGACCAACTGAATCTGTGACTACAAGATTCATGTCCATAGGAGTACTTACAGGTTTGCAGCCTAAATACCCAAAATCATTAAGGAGTTCTAGACAGTACTTACGTTGTGACATGCAAATACCCTTTTCAGTTCTTAAAATTTCGATTCCCAAGAAAAATTTCAACTCACCTAAATCTTTGATTTTGAAATTAGATTGCAAATGTTGTTTGACTTTATTTATTTCAGTTAAAGAATTACCTGTCAAAATGATATCATCCACATATACAAGCAATACTAAATACACAGAATCACTTATCTTTGTAAACATAGAATAATCACCAGTACTTTGAACAAAACCATTATCATATAAACAGGCAGAAAGTTTTGCATACCACTGACATGGCGCTTGTTTTAAACCATATAATGATTTATCAAGCTTGCACACCCTTTTATCGTTAGCTGAGAAATAGCCAGGTGGTAATGACATATATACATCCTCATTTAAATCACCATATAAGAAAGCGTTATTTACATCTAACTGACAAAGAGGCCAATTATATTGTACAGCTATTGAAATAACACATCTCACCGTAACCATTTTTACAACTGGAGAAAAAGTCTCCTCATAGTCTAAACCCTCACGCTGTGAGTATCCCTTTGCTACTAGTCTAGCCTTATATCGTTCTATCTCTCCGGTAGATTTATATTTAATTTTATAAATCCATCTACACCCAATTGGCTTTCGGCCAGTTGGAAGAGTAGTTAAAGTCCAAGTGTTATTTCTATAGAGAGCTTCCATTTCATCGTTCATTGCAGAAACCCAATTTTGATCTTTACATGCTTCAAAAAAGTTATTGGGTTCTACTGATTTGTTAAGAGTGGTTACAAAACAAAAGTTATTTTTATTTAGAAAAGAGTAATTTACTACTTTTTCCAAACCATATTTAACTTTCCCTTCTACTATATAGTCAGTAAATTTCCTGGGTAAATTTGAAACCCTATTTGACTTCCTAGTAGAGGGTTCAACAAGACCACCCTCAGGAGGGAAACTCAAATGAACATCATTTACATCTCCGTCAGCCGCACTCTGGTCATCAGCAGCCATACTAGGATCACCAAGACTTTCAGATCTGGCATTCCTTCCGTGGAAGTTTATTCCGTTGGTGCCACCAAGCTCATTAAAGGTGGCAGCACCAGGATGGCTACTAGATTGACCAGGGTGGCTATTATGATCAGAATTATGATTTAAATTTTCATTTAGTGAGTTATCCCTAATATCATCATCGGGTTTTTCAAAAGAATTATCAGTAGTCTGAATCACAATATTATCGAAGAAATTTAAAGAGTTAATGTTGCTCGATTCGTTCATTTGATTATTGTCCCCCATTTTAAAAGGAAAAATAGTTTCGTAAAACTTTACGTCACGAGAAACAATGATTTGTTTAGTATCTAAGCTAAACATCCTATAACCTTTTTGAGAATTTGCATAACCAAGAAGAACACACTTATCAGTACGAGAAGAAAATTTATCAGATGTATTAGGCCTAACAGCAAAGCATAAACACCCAAAGTTCCTCAAATGTGACAATACAGGGGCAAATCCAAACACCACTTCATAGGGACATTTTCATTTTAACACAGAGGAAGGTGTTCTATTTATAAGATAAGTGGCAGTTAAGATACACTCATTCCACATGTTCAAAGGAATGCCCCCTTGAAACATTAGGTATCTTGCAACATTTAAAAGATGTCTATGTTTACGCTCTACAACTCCATTCTGTTGTGGAGTGTAAACACAAGTAGTCTGATGCAAAATTCCTTTTGAACTAAAAAACTTACCTAGTTTGTGATTCACAAACTCGGTGCCATTATCACTTCTAACAACTTTTATAGTTTTGCCAAATTGATTTTACAACAAGCTGTAAAATGAAACAACATAATCAAACACTTCATCTTTAAGTTTCAACAAGTAAACCCATACTGACCTAGAGTAGTCATCTACTATGGTCAAAAAATATTTGTATCCTTCCTTACTAGGCACACGATAAGGCCCCCATAAGTCCATATGTATTAATTCACCAAGGCAAGTGGTAGTATGATTGCTAAGGTTGAAATTTTCCCTAGTTTGCTTTGCCATATGGAAAATTTCACATGGGGAAGATTCTGAGTCACCTCCTAGATTTAACTGGTCCTTTAAACAAGCCAAAGCCTGATCAGCCGGGCGACCCAGTCTACTATGCCATAGTTGGCGGGAAGCACAGCAAAAAATAGTCATATTAGTGTTTGTTTTATTTCCCAACAGTTTAGGATGAATTAACTCACTTTTAGACATTTGATCAAAAAAAATACAATCCACCAAGTTCACTACCAGTCCCCACAAGTTTCGTGGGAGGTGAACCCTGTAGCACATAACATTTAAATTCATCAAACCCAACAAAGACTTTGCTATCTCTAGCAAGCTTATGAACTGAGAGCAAGTTAACATGAAAATCAGGAATAACCAGAACATCAAATAATACTAAGTGATCATTTAATTTGTAATTTCCAATTTTATTGATTTTGGCCTCATTCCCATTAGGTTGTGTGACTCTTAAATTTAACTCTGATATGTCAACAATGTTATCAAGAGAGGTAACATATGATGTCATATGCTGGTTAGCTCCGGAGTCAATTATCCAACCAGACTGGGAATTTTTAAGAAAAACAGAATTTCTGGTCATATTTGTGAAAATATTTGAAGGACTAGTCATGTTTGCAAAAAACTTACCTGCCATATTGGCAGACAGTCCCTCAGTTTGTTTCTGATCCAACAAAGATAACAACTTGTTGAGTTTCTCTTCTGTGAGAGATTTAGATGAATTTGATCCACTTGTAGGACCTTCGGTATTACAAATATTATTAGGGGAAGATTTAGCACACTGATTTGACTTAGCCTTATTAAACTGAAAGTCTTTTGGAAAACCTATAAGTTTGAAACATCTTTCTATAGTATGACCATTAACACCACAGTGTTTACAAGTCAAAGTAGGTTTTCCAGATTTCTTCTTGTTATCGAAAGATTTACTAAAAAAAGCAGTGTGCTGAGTTTTAGAATCAGATGCAGAGCGAGTCATACCACGATGGAACTCTTCTCTAGAAATAAGAGAAAAGGCCGTTTTAACAGAGGGTAAAGGATCAGTGGTCAATATGTTACTTCTCAAGTGCATATAGTTATCATCCAACCCCATTAAAAATTGCATAAGCTTCAAGAGTTGATTATGTTTTGAAAATTCAGATGAAGCATGGCAAGTACACGATGGTAGTTTAACTAAAGCATCAAATTGTTTCCATAGTGCATTTAGTTTATGATAGTAATCAGAAACATACATTCCATTTTGACTAAGATAATTTATCTTTTGATGGAGACTAAAAGTAACAGAACCATCAATTTTATCATACGTTTCATTGAGTTCTTGCCAGACCTCACTAGCAATCTTAGAGAAAACTTGACTTAGAAACAATTCCTCAGATATGGACCCTAGAATCCAAGATAACACAACAGAGTTGCACCTGTCCCATTGCCTACCAAGAACCTCATTATCAATGGGACGAGATACATAACCAGTAACAAATCCAAGTTTATTTTTAGTTTCCAGGGCCAACACCATAGCACACGACCACACCTTATAGTTTTCAGTTCCAGTTAACTTTAGGTTAAGTAAGGGAACACCCGAAGTATCACTGGGATGAAGATAGAGAGGATCACCAAAGTCCAGTTTTGCAATCAGAGATTGCGGCTCTGGCTCTTTGTGAACTACTCCACCAGTCATATTGAGCAGAAAGTAAGGTCACACACAAGGGAAGACCTTAGTAGAGGCAGGATTCCTTGCCACTCTTAAGATGGTAGGTCAAGCCAATTACTAAGGTGCCCAAAACAATAGACGATTCACACAAGGGGGTACTTACAGTGAGTGATCAAAGACAATACGCAACGAAAACAGAAATCTCTATTACCAGAGGTTTCAGAGGCCAGATAACAAACCTGAACAAATATGTAAGTGAAAAAAAATGCACAATGAACAGATCCATGGGTAGGGAACCACAGTGTGTATACGTCTCAACCTCCTTGAATCAAACAAAGACAGATTCAAGAACAATCTGCAAATGTCAGTATGTCTTAAATTCAAAGCAGATCAACGATTGCTACAACAAACACACTGAGATAAGCAGAGGAGTTTAAGAGAATCAAACCCAAAGAGTGACCAAATATAAACGATAAACACAAAAAAACATGAAAACTTGGTTTAGCAGTCAGTTTAAAAAAATCTGACCACACAACCTTGATTTTTAAAAAAAAGGTTAATAAGAAGAAAAATGCAGTAATTACTATGCAGTAACAACAACCAGCAGTTCTACACGATTATGCAGTAACAACTATGCAGAACAACAACCAGCAGATCTACACGATTATGCAGTAACAACTAAGCAGTAACAACAACCAGCAGATTTACACGATTCAGAAGATAACACCAAAAATCTGGACTAACTAAATTTGAAGCTAGCAGATCTCCCTGTTGTTATACAAGGCAAGGATCATATCAAGACTACACGGTCAAGATCTCCAATGCAGCAACAACAACCAACAGATCTACACGATTAAAAAGGATAACATCACAGATCTGGACTAACTATGTTTGAAGTTAGCAGACCTTGTTGATATTATGTAAAAAAAAGGATCCAAACAAAAAGTATGTCAACAACAACCAATATATGCACATATGAACGATAAGATCTACACGATTAAGAAGATAACATCAAAGATCTGGACTAACTATATTTGAAGATAGCAGATCTTGTTGTTATTATGTAAAAACCAGATCCAGACAAAATGTCAAGATCTCTGATATATGTACATATGATCGATGAATAACCAGAATGAAAGAGAACACAGATCCGGACAAAAGGTATGTCAACAACAACCAATATATGCCCATATGTACGATAAGATCTACACGATTAAGAAGATAACATCAAAGAACTGGACTAACTATATTTGAAGATAGCAGATCTTGATGTTATTATGTAAAAACAGATCCAGACAAAATGTCAAGATCTCTGATATATGTACATATGATCGATGAATAACCAGACTGAAAAAAAACACAGATCTGAAATTAAATCAGATCGAAAATGGGAAGAAAAAAATGATTATTCTCGACCAGAGCTATAAAGCAAAGATCAAGAAGAAATCGAAAATAAACGTGAGTAAAAAGTTGATAAGAGCAAAGTGAACCAGAGTATTATACCGAAGAGGATCGTCGATGAGGAGCTCCGTCGAGAGTCAACCGTAGTGCTCTGATACCATGTACAAATATGTAAACTAAACTCTTATTAATCTCAGACAACTTTTACAATGAAAACTCACTACAATTTCACTCAATCACACAAGAACTTCAAAAGATTTGAAGTTACAAACTGGAAATCTAAAACCCTAAACTGAGAGAGAAAGTTTTGTGCACTTGAGAGAGTAAAACCAAAATGAATGGAAAAATGAATGAAAACCCTAATGACTTAAGCACGATTTTATACTACGAAACCCTTCCAGAATATTGCACATCAGCCACCGAACTCTCTTTTAAATGCTCCGCTAACCTCCTTTCAATAAGTCATTGAAGTGCAGGACACCACTTTCACATCTTTACATTATTGGTCCTCATAAAAATAAAACAACACACAAACAGAATAAGTTAGAATTGTTATGACAAGATTGGTTAATATGTTACAACTAAGAGTATTGGAGTTTATTGGAAGATCTAAGAGTATTTTGTGTGTGAAAGAAACCTTGTGGATGTATTGGATCTAAGATCTAGGGAGATTGCTTGAAGATTTCAAGTCTTCATCAAAGGAGATTCAAGTTTTGGGGGTGAAACCTAGATTTAGCTTAAATCTAGCAAGATGAGTCAAGTTGTTTTGGAAACTATGTACATGCCAAAATGTGTATTTTGAAGTAATAATGTGTTTACTTGGTACTTATCAATGTGTTAAGTATTTGACAAAGTTTTCATATTTGGTAAACATGGGTTGATAAATTTTATGAAATGCTTATATTTAGATTTTTGGATATTTTGATGAGTAAATGTAACACCCCCAAAATTGTGTCAAACAAAAACTTCCTTAAAATGAAAATTGTGGTATAAATATTGCTGAAGCACTAACCTCCCAAAAATGAGGAAATAAAACACACCTATTAAATACAAGTTTGTAAATCAAAGTAATTGAAAACAACAACTTAATAATCTAATTTCTCTAAGCCAAAACTTCCAAAAGTGAAGATCTTCTAAAAAATAATAAAAAAACCAAAGAACACTCCAATAATCGTTTACTTGTATGATATGCACACATGCATACAAGTAATTATGCACACATTCATATGCACGTGTGCATAATGCACACATGTATAAAAACCAAAAAATGGTTTAAGTTACTTGTATGTACATGTACATTCCGTCCAGCTAAACAATTATAAGGTGTTTATTCAATTATTCGTTTTTAAGGTTTACATATATATATATATATATATATATTATATATATATATATATATATATATATATATATATATATATATATATATATATATATATATATATATATATTTGTGTGTGTGTGTGTGTGCGCGCACGCGTGCGTGTACGTATGTGTTTTTGTTTTAAACTTTATATATATATATATGGTGCGTTTCATTTACAAACCAAATAGATTATACAAATCCTACAAACCACTATATTAAGAAACAACAGATATATTTATGGTAATTATTATGATTTATTAATGATTGTGATATATATGGAAGATGATAATGTTCATTAATTATGATCATGACTTTAGATTAGGAAACATAATAAAATCATATATTAATTATATATGAGTAGGACGATAATCAAATGTGAACCACAAATATGTTACAAACTCGTAAAAACCAATATACAAATATTTTTTTTCATGAATTTTTATCAAAACCTATGATTTAAGATATTGTTTCACATATGTTCGTGTCCACCTTGTGAAAATATTACATGTGGATTTTTTTATTCACCTAGCGAAATGAATAATACACGTAAAAAATATTCACATGGTGAAACAAATCCATGTGAAACTATCATATTATCAAACAAATATATGTGAAGCAAAATATCTTAAATCATAGTATTTGATGAAAAAATGTCATGTAAAAAAATATTTTTATATCAGTTCTCACGGGATTGTAAGAGCATCTCCAACAGCTATGCTAATATGGAAACAAATGGGATTTTAGCATTTTTCTTGTTCCAACAGCTATGCCATCATCTATGCTAAAGTAGAGAAAAGATGAGAGAGATTATAAAAATCTCTAAATTTAGATAAATCTCATTTAGATGGTTTTCTTCTAAAACTAATTATTACCTCCAAAAAGTAAACTTTTTTCCACTCAACTTTCTATATATTGAATATTTTAATAATATAATTAAATAAATTGAATATTTTAATAAAAAAATTAATACTAAAGTTGCTAAAATAGCATAGTTGTTGGAGTTGGATGCATTTTTTTTAGAGATTTTAATTTTTTTTTATTATAGAAAAACTTTAGCATAGCTGTTAGAGATACTCCAACATATTTATGGTTCTCATTTAATTTAACAATTATACAAGTAATTCTTAAAAATAAAAATAATTAAAAAAAAAAGAAGAAAGCAAAAAATAAAAAGCTAATGTTTCAGTGGTGGAGAATGAACGGGCAGACCCTAAAATATCTGCCCCAATACACCACTTGATCAAAAAAGTGTAAAGAAATAATGTTTCACCTTTTTAATATCTTTTGTATTAAAGTACTTTTATGTCCCTGAATTATGGATTCATAACAGATTCAGTCCTTAACAATATATTATACCATAATGAGGCCTAAAACGATATATTGTACCATGAGGCATGAGCTCTAACACTTATTTAATATTAACATGTTTACTCTGTTCCTATTTGATCACTGGATTTTATAAGCATGAATAAAAACAGAGTACTTTTCACATGATTATATGTTATTGAATGATTATATGTTATTGAATCTTCTATTTTTCCACCATTCTTGCACAAATTGCTTTGATACCTACTTATCGTCCCTAACCATAATAATTAAACTAAACTACCCATTTCACATTAAAACCCTAAAACCTCCATAATTCTTTCTCGTTGCTACCTCACTTTTGCCTGTCTAGATCTATTTCCTTAATTGCTATGTACATTTAACTTCTTTCTCCCCCATAAATCTTCCATGCGATCATAATAATGCTTCGATGATAATTGTGAACACTTTTATCTTTAATAAATACAGTACCTGTTACTTTGCCCAAAATAAGTTATGACGTGATTTTGTTTTCCTTGAATGAATGGTTGTTGATGAAGATTATGGTATCTTCTTTCTTTCTGTCTTTTTGCCATTTTCAATTTTAGTTGACAAGCTTGATGTTTATTTTAATCTTTGGTCCATTTGGATATGAGGGTGAGTTATGACATTATAAACAAATATTTGATCCTAACATTATTACTTCTAAGAAAGAAAAGCATGATGCATATATTTATGAATTTACCTTGTAAATATATTAAAAATAGCAAACATGTGTTGTGTGACTTTTTAACTGAATTCAAATTCTTAAATCGAAAATGTTAATCACTGTAATTGAAGGGTCTATTTATGATAATAATTCATAGTAATGGATGAATAACATTATTTACTTTTTCTAATTATTTTTTAAAAGAGTAAATTACGTTTTTAGTCCTTGAGGTTTGCTAAAAATTGCGGATTTCATACCTATGGTTTCAAAATTTCGCTTTTCGTCCCTAAGTCTAAAACACTACTTTTAAGTATGAAAGACTAAAATAGAAAAGTATTGTAAACCATAGGGATGAAAATGGCAATGGAATTTAAACAATAAAGACAAAAAAAGTGATGAATTATAAACCATAGGGATGGAAATTATAATTTTAAAAGCATAAGGACGTAAATAAAAAATTTCAACAAACCACAGAGACTAAAAATGTAATTTACTCTTTTTAAAGAGTAAACTGCAATTTTGGTCCCTGTGGTATGTTGTTTTTCTCACCTTTGGTCCCCAAAAAAATTTTATTGCAAGAAAACCCCTGTGATATGCAAAAGTGTTCGGTTTTGGTCCCTCGGGACTAACACCGTTAGGTTGTCTCTGTTAAAGCCTCTCATGTGTAAGTCACATGAGGGCATTTTAGTCATTTTACTTTATTTCTTTTGTTTTTCACTAAAGACAAAAATTTCTAATTAAAAATTAAACAAATTATATATATATATATATATATATATATATATATATATATATATATATATATATATATCATCACGAGAAACCCTCTTCTCTACCCAGATTCATTCACCCTGATCATCATCCCCATCACAAATATTTTATATATATATACACACACAATAAACCAAAGGGGTTGCAATTACTCAAAAAAAAGAGTGAAATTTTAAAGAACGATCGTAAAAATAAAAAAAACCCAAATTTCACCTAAAGCATCCAATTGTTTCTTCCTTGAACCCGGTGGTCTCCCTCGGTGTTTCTTAGCAGACGAATCGGTGTTTGGTGTCCCACCATCGGCGCTACCGCCATCATTTGAAGACTCCAGATGCCCACCACCACCGGCACCGACGCTAGACCCAGTGGTCACCGGAGCACGACGAATACTTCCTCGGTCGTCCCCTCTTCTTCCTCGCCGGCTCAATGCTAAATCCACCAGACCTAAACCCTCCCGGCGGTGACGATCCGCCGCCGAACTGGTGAGAAGCATCAAAAGGAAAACGTTGTTGCATCAAATCGTGACTCATCAATCATCATACTGTTGTTGTTGTTTGCCGTTGCAGGAGTAGGGTTAGAGTTGTTGGGTAGGTGTTGGTGGTGGTGGGTGGTGTATGAGTTTGGTGGCATCATCATCCCCAGCGGCAGCTGCTGCTGTTGGTGGTGGGACTGGTGGCGTTGTAGCGACGACGGTGGTGCCAAAGATTCTCGTGAGTCCATTGTTTGTTTCCACAGGATCAAAATGCAGGGAATTAGGGTTGAAAGAGAAAAGGGAATTAGGGTTTTGTTTAATTTTTAATTAGAAATTTTTGTCTTTGGTGAAAAACAAAAGAAATAAAGTAAAATGACTAAAATGCCCTCATGTGACTTGCACATGAGGGGCTTTAACAGAGACAACCTAACGGTGTTAGTCCCGAGGGACCAAAACCGAGCACTTTTACATACCACATGGTTTTTCTTGCAATAAAATTTTTTTGGAGACCAAAGGTGAGAAAAACAACATACCACAGGGACCAAAATTGCAGTTTACTCCTTTTTAAAATTAAAGTTGAAAACGACAACCATGACCGTCGTAACACCACCATGCCGACCACTTGTGGCTTGTATCCAATGAGAGCAAAGCTTTAGATATATATTGGATGGCTGAGATCTCTCAAAGGACACGTGGCGTGAGGACGTAAGAGTTTTATATCTCCTGCCATACGATATGCACATGTGATGTGATGTGACAGGACACATGACATGTCATGCAAACCATGGCATGGTTGAGATGCACATGATACATGGAATTAAGGAATCTGTCCATCCTAAATTCTGTATGCTCTTTGTTTAAAATATTAGTAAAATTTACAGGGGTTTTCATAGTGTGGTTTGGTGTGGTTGCACACCCAATAAAATTGGAGTGTAAAGTGTGGTTTAAATTTAATGTATTTTAATTTAATAATTATAAATTAATGGCTTTAAAAGAAATTATATGGTGTTTTGTTCATATTCCATACAATTAAGGGATGTTTGGTTCATTTTGATGAATGAGAATGAAAATACAGAAGAATAGGAATATGATTGAACATATCATTGATGTTGTTTGTGTTAGAATTGGAGAGTCGATTGATAGAGAGACACACGAGATGGCTGAATTACGGCCGGCTTGTATATATATTGAGAGAGTGTTTACAAGTGAAGTGTCTAACCTAATAATGAAACCCTAAGAGACTATTTATACAGAGAGAAGTTACACATAATTACAGAAAAGACCCTGAACTATACACATTGACATTTATACTCTAACATCCCCCCTCAAACTCAAGTAGGGGAAGAATGAGACAAATTGAGTTTGGAAACAAGGGCCTGAAAGCGCCCTGGAAGATGAGTTTTGGTGAAGATATCTGCAGTCTGATCAATGGTTGAGATGGAAACAAGTTTAACCGTCTTGCGAAGAACATGTTGACGAGTGAAATGACAGTCAATCTCAATGTGCTTTGTGCGCTCATGAAAAACATCATTGTGAGCAATCTGAATAGCACTAGTGTTGTCACACCATAATGGTGTTGGGGAAAATTAATGAGCACCCATATCAGATAGTAGCCAGCGTAGCCATACGAGTTCCTGAGTAGTGTCAGCTAAGGCTCTATATTCCGCTTCAGTGCTGGACCGAGCTGTCAGCGATTGTTTCTTGCTGCGCCAGGAGATAAGAGAGTTACCAAGGAAGAAACAATAGCCTGTGGTGGAACGGCGGTCGGTTATGTCACCATCCCAATCTGCATCTGAGAAGGCACGAAGCTGTAAGGATGAAGTTGATGAGAAATGAAGTCCATGAAACATCGTCCCTTTGAGATACCGAAGTATACGAAGAACAGCGGCATAGTGGTCTGAGCACGGGGCAACCATGAATTGGCTAACTATATGAACTACATAGGCTAGGTCTGGTCTAGTGACAGTCAGGTAGACCAGAGATCCAACTAGTTGACGATACCGTGTAGGGTCTTTCAGCGTGGTTCCGACATTCGGAGCAAGGTGCAGATTTTGCTCAATGGGTGTAGATGCAACTTTGTTGTCCGTGATCCCAGCCTTGGACAGCAGATCTGAGATGTATTTAGCTTGACAGAGATAGATGCCAAAAGAGTCTGACAGAACTTCAAGGCCAAGAAAGTAGTGTAGTTTGCCAAAATCTTTCATCTCAAAACAAGAGCTGAGAGACTTTTTGAGATGGATGATACCTATAGAATCACTGTCGGTAATGATCATATCATCAACGTACAACAGAAGTAAGATAGTACCTGCAGCAGTAGTGCGAGTAAACAAGCCAGAATCATAATTACTCAGAGAGAACCCCAAAGAGATGACAGTATTGCTGAATTTTTCAAACCAAGCACGAGGAGCTTGTTTGAGGCCATAGAGGGCTTTTCGAAGTCGACAGACATTACCCTGACGGGAGGTCACACCTGGAGGGAGTCTCATGTAGACTTCCTCTTCGAGATCGCCATTGAGAAAGGCATTATTGACATCCATCTGATAGAGTGGCCATTTCTTGGTGGCAGCGATGGCTAGAAGACTACGGACCGAGGTGACCCGAGCCACAGGAGCAAAGGTTTCCTTGTAGTCAATGCCATATTCTTGATTGAAGCCTTTTGCCACAAGACGTGCTTTGTAACGGTCAATAGATCCATCAGATTTGGTTTTGATTTTGAAGACCCATTTGCAACCAATGGGTGACTTGCCCGATGGAAGAGGAACAAATTCTCATGTATTGGCTTTGTCAAGAGCCTGAAGTTCCTTAGTCATAGATTGCTGCCAGACAGGGTTAGAAGCGGCTTCCTTATAGGAAGTAGGTTCATGGGTGGACAACAAAGTGGCATAACAATGATAATCACGAAGGTGAGTAGGAACTTGTCTTACCCGATCGGAGCGTCTTACTTCATCTTGTGGTTGAGAGGAGCTAGGATCCAGAGACTCAGTAGATGGCTCAGAAGTAGTCTTTGGAGTTGGTGCAGATGATTGATCATGGTCAGCTGGCATAGATGGAACAGATGACTGCTCAGATGAGACAGATGGAGGTTCAGATGATGCGGAAGATGGTGGATCAGATGATGAGGAGAGTATGGGATCTAATTGTAGTAAATCCATTGAGATAGATGTGTCTGTGAAGAAGGAAGTAGACGGAGTGATTGTGTCCTGAAATTTTGACACCTTAGAGAAGGGAAGATGTTCCCAGAAGGTGACATGACGGGATATACGAAGTCTCTTAGAGACTGGATCCCAACAACGATAGCCTTTATGTTCAATACCATAGCCAAGGAAGCAGCACAGACGAGAACGAGGTTCATGTTTGGTGTGTTCATGAGGTTGTAGCTGAACAAAGCAGGCACAACCCCACACTTTGAGTAGTTCATAGGGAGGAGAGACTCCATAGAGTATTTCATACGGAGACTTTTGATTTAGAATAGGAGTCGGGTGTCGGTTGATGGTGTAGACAGTCGTGAAGGCTGCTTCACCCCAAAAACGTTCTGGGCACTTGGCTGATATTAAAAGAGTACGGACAGTGTCGAGGATGTGCCGGTGTTTTCGTTCAGCACGACCATTTTGTGGAGAGGTGTCGGGACAAGAGTACTGAGAAAGAGTGCCCTGAGATTGGAGAAAAGAGAGAAGAGACGTTTCTTTGTATTCCATAGCATTATCTGCTCGAAGAACCTTTATAGGTTTTGAAAATTGGGTTAGAATCATTCGAGCAAAGGTGATATAAAGTTTAGGTAATTCTGAGTGGTTTTTCATGAGATAAATCCATGTAAATCGTGTGTGATCATCGATAAAGATTACAAAATATCGAGCACCTCCCATAGATGGGTGTGGTGCTGGTCCCCATACATCAGAATGAATAAGATCAAAAACAGAAGCAGATTTAAAATCGTTAGTTTGAAAAGGTAAAGCATGATGTTTGCCAAGTTGACAAGATAGACATGAAACATTTTCAGAGGAAGTGTTTCCTAACAGCCCTGAACTAGCTAAAACTTTTATTCTTGCTAAGGATAAATGGCCTAAGCGCGCATGCCATAGTTCAAAAGAAGGAGTACTGGAGACTGAAGCAGCAAAATTTGATGAAGGGAAAGGAAGGCGTAGATAGACCACTTCAACCATCCGACCAACTTTACGGCCTACTCCAAGGATCTGCTTGGTCTTTGGATCCTGCACAACACAGCCAGAAGAGTGAAATAAGACGATTAGACCAGCTTCCATAAGTTGAGTGATAGAAATCAGATTCACAGATAAGTTAGGTATATGTAGCACATCAGGTATTTGAATATCGGGGGTAGATACCGTCCCACTGAAGGATACCGGTAAACGAGTAGCATCAGCAGTACGAACTGATGAAAACATGCTGGAAGTTTGTTTAGAGACGAACCCATCAGCCTTATGTGTCATGTGATTACAACATCCAGAGTCAAATAGCCAAGGGTTACCTGATGTAGTGACATTGCATTGAGAATTCATACCCATAGAACCTGTCATGATTTGCTCCATGAGCTCTTGATTTCGGCGCATGAGTTCCATGAGGTCAGGTGTAGAGTGTTTGTTGTGCTGTGCCATAGGTGTTGGTGAAAGGGAGTCCTGAGTGATGGAGCCAGCAATTGGTTGAGGCCTGGACTGTTGCCTTTGATTACCAGAGTTCTTTGGATATGGGCATTTGGAGCAGTCAGACGCATAGTGACGTGGCTGTGTGATCCCACACCAACGACATTTTCTAGTTGGGCAGTTGAGGAGAAGATGAGAAGTAGAGTGACAAAAGGTACATTCACTATTGTTCCCCTTGCCCGCAGATTTCGACTGGTCATGGTTGCCCCATTTACCTTTTGGTTTCCCTAAGCTGGGAGTGTAGAGCACAGTGTCTGATGGTAGTGGAAACCGCTGTTGAAGACGAGTTTCTTCACTTAGCAGTTCAGTGATGGCTTGTTCAAGGGTAGGCAAGGGATGTCGATGTAGAAGCGAGGCTCGAATGGCTTCAAAGCGATCAGTGAGACCCATGAGGATAGTAATCAGATGCAATTGGCTGAAGTAAGCAGTAAACTTCCGAGCAGTTTCATCAAAGACTTGAGGTGCACCCAGGCTCAGATGATCTCTAAGAGCTTGCATCTCAAAGATGTAGGAGTTGACAGACTGATCAGGCAGTTGCCTTTTGTTCTGCCTTTTGTTCTGGAAGGTAGTCCACGGCTGATATTGATGAGATAAGTCTGTAGAAGTGTACCTGTTTGCAAGGAAATCCCATAGTCCTTTTGTTGTGGTATAGCCGAGGAATTGCTGATTGATCTCAGTAGTGGTAGAAGCGTTTATGAAGCCGAGGATGCGAGCATTGGCGATATCCCAATCATTCATACGTTTTGCGAAGTCATTTGCACTTTCTCCTTCCTTTTGAACAGGAGCGGTAGATATAACTGGGACATAGGTATAAAGTCCAAGAGACTTAAGGAGAATGGACATGTGGTGTTGCCACATGACATAGTTGTTCCCATTGAGAACAACTGAGATGGGATTGGAGTGACCGGAATTGAGAGCCATTCGAAAAGGTTTAGTTGAATCGAGTTTTCAAAACATGTCGGTTATGGAGCTGAAGTCGCAATGGTCAGTTGCGATATGGAGCTGAAGTCGCAATGGTCAGTTGCGATATGAGGATGAAGTCGCAATTAAGGTGAAGTCGCAAGTGAAGGTTGCGATATGGAGCTGAAGTCGCAATGGTCAGTTGCGATTTGGAGCTGAAGTCGCAATGGTCAGTTGCGATTTGAGGTGAAGTCGCAAGTGAAGGTTGCGACAATGATGAGTGTGTGAGTTGCGACAATTATGAGTGTGTGAGTTGCGACAAATATGAATTTATGATGTTCTTGAGTCGGATTTTCAAAACAGATCGGTTTAGGCTGAAATTTGGTACGAAGGTTCGTGATGATATTCTGAACAACTTTAAAACTTGGAATTTCGTCAAAAAAACAACAGAAAGTGGATTTTCGAGGCAAAAACGACTGCAGCAAAGTAAGGAAAATAAAATCGAGAATGCAGATCTGAAAGATGGTTGAGGATGCTTACCTAGAGCTCTGATACCATGTTAGAATTGGAGAGTCGATTGATAGAGAGACACACGAGATGGCTGAATTACGGCCGGCTTGTATATATTGAGAGAGTGTTTACAAGTGAAGTGTCTAACTTAATAATGAAACCCTTAGAGACTATTTATACAGAGAGAAGTTACACATAATTACAGAAAAGACCCTGAACTATACACATTGACATTTATACTCTAACAGTTTGGTTAAACTAATATAATTAATAAAAAAATGTTTTATATAATATTTTTAATACAAATATGTGACGTCCAACATGAAAATAAAAAATATTTTTCATTCCACATCGAGAAATGAAGGGAAGTATTAGAAAAAATGACTGAGCGGGAATAAAATTTCCATTTCTCCCAACTTGGTCAGAAATAGAAATTAATGAGTTTGGAGTAATGAGCTCATTATATTATATCAAACCAAACAGTAGTTTTCATTATCATTCTCATTCCTTACCCCTCAATATCCCCAACCAAAACCCCCCTGAAAGTTTTGATGTAGTGGAAATGTGTAACTTAGAATAGCTTAAAATAACACAAGAGAATTACATAATTAATGTAAACACATCTGAAAGATTAACTTCCTAATTTTTTTTGACAATGACGTGTGGCATGCCCACACATTCTTGAGTACTGATAAATGACAAGTAAATAACTCAAGTAAGTCTAACAAATGGCAAAAAATGTACACTTACAAGGAAAATCGAAAATTTTGTAAATATTCAATAAAACATTTAATAAGCATGTAATATATGTCAAAAAAAAATAATACATACGATGCAGTGTGGTTTGAATCGTTGTTTAATAAATCAAAACTGCTAATTACGGTTTGATGAAAATCAAAATGTAAACATCATGAATGCTCTAAAGCACGCGATGCAGGGTAAGCGTTTTGTGCAGTTTAGATGAACACTCCTAATAAAATATGTAATTTACATAAACAAGTTACAAATAAATAATTAAACTTACACAACTAAATCATTATTAACTTATCACACATTCTAACTACAAATAAAATATTTGATCATTTATCAGATATATAAAATGTGTGTTTTATTCAAACAAAAACAAAAACAAAACTTGTGCAGGACTTCCAGGGCTTTGTTAACAAAGCTCCAAGGTGGTCACTCATTTACAGCGACAAAATAAATACTAATTATTAACACAATTTCCTTCTTATTCAAATAAATAATTGGCACTAATAATAAGATCAATTATTATAATTAAAATATGAAGAAGAGGATGACGTGGGTTAATTTCCATCGTACGCGTGGTGGTATTGACTAAAGAAAGGAATGAGAGGTAGCCAATAAGAAGAGAGTGTTACAAGTTTTGGACGGTTCAAAAAGCCAACCATTAACGACCCACCGACGGCTTTTCTTAATGTTTTATGTTTAAGAATAATTACTGTCATTTCGAAACTATATATGAAATTAATGAATTCAACTTAACTTAACTTATGGTCGGCTCTTTTTGCTGCAAGCAGCTGCTTTGTCTTTTCAAGAACACCAAAGAAAATGGAACCTCCAATGCCTATCCACAGAACCCTCGGCCCCATCCCCTGTGCACCACCATCATCATCATATTACCCAATCTCTCTCTCTCTCTCTCTCTCTCTCTATATATATATATATATCATTCAATAAACAAAAAAAATGCAAATATATATAGAGGAAGGTTGCACCTTTAGAAATGCAGAAGCCCCTTCTTCCTTTAAAATAGTGCCTACACAATGGGAGATACTTGTGTACTGCTTTGATGATCCCTGCCACACAAAAACATCAACTCAGACACCTTCTACATTAAATAAAGATATATATAGATTTTTTTTAATATAAAAAAGAAGAAGAAGATAAAATAGAATTGGAGTGGTGTACCTGAACCATTAACCTAGTCTTTATTACATCTAATGGTGTTGTTACAGCTCCTGTGATTGCACCTGTACCACTAAATCATTATTACAAATGGATATCACTAATTAACTATCCACACTTTCTGCTTAGTTTCTAAACCATATACTACTTCAAAGATTGCACAAGTACATGGTTAAAAAATAGAGCAGATCAAGCTGTACAATGTTCTTCAAAATGGTTTACTTACCTGCAAAAGCACCAATCACAGCATTCTCAGGATCACTAAGATTCCTTTTTGCCTGTAGAATTATTAAAACAGGTACATGCCTTATTTTATGGAGTAACTAACATTGGATATGAAAAAGTCTAAGATGTTTACTATAAACATGGAGCAAAGTCAGCTTACTGCTAGTTTATACCCAATTCGAAGCTGCTCATATATGCAAAATTGGAGGGCATCAAAAGGCAAGTCTCGCAACAGAAAAGAACTATACCCCTGCAATTTCAACATCAATAAAGGACTCATATGATAGACCCATAAATGAAGGCTCCCAACATCTCAGTAATTGAGCACAAATCACACATAATAGTGCTACTTGAGTGCATACAAGAATGTAACCAACTTTAAAGCCCAGAACTTATGAAACCTCAATTTTGTGTGTTGCTCAAATCACATACCGCAAAAAGCCCTTTAAAGCCCTCTTTAGCAACAATAAGACGAACAGCATCAGGGGCTGAAGCGAAATGCCCAGTCTGCATCCTTTGCTTAACAACCTGCAAAACGTGGTAAACAAGGAGCAACACAACAACGTATAAAGATAAGGTCAAGAGTTAACAAGGAAATACCTCTGTTGGTACACGTACAATAGAAGAAGCAGCTCCTCCAACAGCACCTGCCGTCTACAGTAAGTTTCAAAGGCAGTTCAAATAAAAACACAAAAAATATGTGCAAATACACACATGTATATATACATAGTTGGAGCACTCACCAGGTGAGCCAAGGCACTAAGATTTTCGGGGAAGCTCTTCAGTAGTTTTTGCTTTGTAGGTTCGTATACACCAATAAATATGGCTGATGCACTGAAAGGATTAAAACAACATTTTCCTTAAAATAACAAAATACAAGTATCTTAATAGTTTCAAACAATAGCAACAAGCCTTTTACCAAATAAGAACAAGAACAATGCATATCTACAACAATTCTAATACAGTAATATTAGTTAAAGAAAGAAGCTAGAACTTACGGTAAGACACCTGCAAGATTTCCGGCCAAACCAGAGTACAAACCCTTCAACATAATTTGTCCTCCACCACGAACTGTCTACCGTGAAATCATCAAATATAAGAACTCTAAACACGCACTCATAGGCTCAACAAGTTATCATACTGGTCCACATTTAAATTCTCTAAGAGCAGCAATATCTACATACTGCAGCATCCCATATGACCATATAGAATAAAAATGACAGTGGTTACAGAAATAAATAAGGGGTTGTTTGTTTACCTCTTAATAGTTCCATTAAGAGGCAACCTCTGAATCGCTAAGAGGTGAATCTTGTTTGGCAAAAAAATGTCTGCCTCTTAATGGTCCTAAAACTCTGAATGATTTTGTATCTTAGGCCTCCCTTAACCATTCAGAGCCCTAATTTCATTCTGAAATTACCAAACAACCATATTTCCTTTTGTACTATATCGTAAGAGCCTCTTAATCATCCTGACCCCTTAATCATCCTGAACCAAACCATTCAGCAACTGCCAAACAGCCCCTAAAATTTAACGAAGTTTAAAAAATTCATGCAGACATACACATATGACATAAAGGAAAACCTTTCCTACTGTATGTAGAAAAGGACTTCCTCTTGCAAATGATAAAAATCTCCCTAGCCAAACAAACACACAGGTTTGGGCTACATGAAGCTTGCACATAAACTACTGTACAAAAATGATTTCATCTCTAAATTAACATAGAAGATCCAAGGATTGGTCTATGGAGCATAGGATTTTTACAAATCCCACTAAATTCTACCTGTTTGAAGTCGAGTTTTAATAGTGTCAAGTGGATATAATACAGATTCCACAACAACTCCAGCAGCAGCTCCAGCTATAGCACCCTCTGCAAAATGGAAAATACTTTTACGAGTGTGTATAGATAAACATTGCTCTACTAACATTCACTGTATAAAATAATCAAATATCAAACTAAAATAAGATGAAATACAGCAATTACATGTTTTTCTGATAACCATGCTTCAAATGACAGGAAAAATTAATTTATTTGTAATGATAACTATGGAAATTGCAAATTACCTTACTTCAAGCATGTCAATAGATCATCATTAATTATTATGAGAACCATGAAAGGCAGCGAGAACCATCTAATTCAATTGAATGATACGTATTTAGCACTATGTAAATGAGCTTATTCTCCTTCATTCCCTTTTTAGTGATCTTGTATTAGATGAAAATAATAGCACTAGACTCCTTATATGATATATATGGGTCAGCAATAATAGACCCTATTACTGTTTTACACTTTTCTTCTTCATATCAAACAAAAAATCGCAAGCTGGGTGTAACATCCCAGACCAACCGTACCAGATATTGTCCGCTTTGTCCGCACAACTGGACTCACGGTTTTAAAACGCGTCTAATAGATGAGGTATCAAGTCCCTTATAAGGCAACCTTTGTTCCCCTCCCCAACCAATGTGGGATCTTACAATCCACCCCCCTTGGGAGCCCAGCGTCCTCGCTGGCACACCAGTCCGGTTCCCGGCTCTGATACCATCTGTAACATCCCAGACCAACCGTACCAGATATTGTCCGCTTTGTCCGCACAACTGGACTCACGGTTTTAAAACGCGTCTAATAGAGGAGGTATCAAGTCCCTTATAAGGCAACCTTTGTTCCCCTCCCCAACCAATGTGGGATCTTACACTGGGGGACTTTACGGAAACAACTGCTCTACTTTTAGGGGTACACTGGATTCTTTTAGTTTGTTTTCTTTCAAATTAGAACAGAAAAACAAGTCACTTCCAACAAGATAGTTATCGATGATACAACATACCTAACAAAACTCGAACAAAATCGAAGGGGTTGTCTTCTTTTGTGCTGATTGATGCAGCATGCTTTTTTGGTGCATCTTTACAGCTGAACGCTTTGTATTTTAATGTATCTGT
The DNA here is from genome assembly GCA_033807775.1 of Saussurea involucrata. Taxonomy (NCBI): domain Eukaryota; kingdom Viridiplantae; phylum Streptophyta; class Magnoliopsida; order Asterales; family Asteraceae; genus Saussurea; species Saussurea involucrata. The sequence continues at coordinate 107,197,714 of CM066320.1, read as the reverse complement.
AACAAACATTGTAAGTTCAAAATAGATTAGCCCAAACAGAAATTTATATCTTAAACTTGTTCTACATCAAGACATGATTTCACACAGCTTATGTATAGCACTTGTCACATTTGATTTAGATATCATAGAATAATTAGGTACACATATCTCTGAGCTACTTACATGATTAATCATCAGTAATCAGTTGCAATTACAAACTACTTTAGACACAACCTTTTTAAAATGAACTATCCAACACAGTTTTGTTTAGCTTTAGTTATTTTAACAATGAAGATGATGTTGATATTCAAAACACTTTTTATAAGTGTATTGATTTGATCCACAAGCAGGATCATCACTGAATAGCATGCTGCCACCAGCATAAGTCTACCAGTTTCCATCAAGCCTTGTTGAAGTTGAAAAGTTCAATAAAAAAAGTATCAAATACTCACTCAAAAGCAAACATTAACTGATTAACGAAAAGATAATGTCTTGAATTAAATAAACTTTATTTTAGATAATGATAGCCCCATGGAGAACTTAAAATAAGGCTAGCTCAAGAAAGTTGTCGGAAACCAAATAACTAACTTGATTTTCTCTCGTCCAAAATTAAAGATATCAATTTTTAAAATGATGTACCATTTCAACAACAAACCTTTTCACCAAAACTGAAACCAAAAGAAATTATACAAAAACGATGCTATCAAGCAATTATCTTGGAGGTATTTGGTCTCATCCATTGAAAGTAATGGGTTCAAATCCCCCTACCAAAAAAGTTATCAATTGGTGAAACAACCTAGGCTCAAGGATCATTTGTTTATAGTGGCATAACGTTGACAAGGAAAAATCTGCTAGCACCCATCAAATTTACCAAAGGGAAGAAGCATTGTCTTTCTCCTTAACCATATATTTTTTCCATGAAAAGAAAAAAAAAATTGTTAGTTTGGTAGAGTTGCTGTACATTTATTTTATCACTAATTTTTCATTACTGTCAAATTCTAACAATAAGATTAACTAGGGATACAATTTAAAGCACAAACTTATGCTGAAGGCAGAGGATTGAAAATGTATCTTATTCTAGAAATGGAGGGCGTATATGATATGAAATGAAATGCAAGTGACTAAAGATGAATACTTGAATACCAAACACAACAGTTACAGTAAAGGAAATTCGAAGCAAAAAAGAAGAAGATAAAACATATATACCTGGTGATTCTGTCTTTTGATTCGCTGACATTGTCCCTTGAGCAGGAAAACTCAAACTAAATCGATGAGAGAAAGTAAGAAGAGATGTTCCAATTCTGCATAAATTAAAGAAAAGTGTTAATAATGAAGGAACATCATAGATGGAGTAGACATTTGGGAACAAGTGGCGATAATGATATGAACTGGAACTGGAACTGGAATCTGGCGATGTAGGGTTTAAGCAGACCGAGTGAGAGGGTGGAACTGGAACTGGAATCTGGCGATGTAGGGTTTAAGCAGACCGAGTGAGAGGGTGGAACTGGAAGGTCAAATCAGGGGTTTTCTTTTTCTTCTGCAATTTTCAAGACTGCTAACATGACTTGTATTTCGTGCATCCAAACCTGTACATTATTTTCTATTGAAGTTATAATTTATAATTTCTTTTTGATAAAAATACAAGCAAGCATCTTAATTTCTATACTACATTTTTCATAATTCATAATTTTGAAGGTTTATATTAAATACATATAATAATTTATTAGTGTTTTTTAAATGAAATTTTTTATTACATGCAACATATTTTTTTAAATTATAAAACGTTACTTTAAAACAAAATAGTTTGTTCATTTTTGTATTATACATTGACCATCAAATTATGATACGACATAATATTCAAATTTAAAATAAACTAAAGTATGCTTTTATTTTACGTACCATGATGAAAATAAATTATTTAGAATTAAAAAAATTAAAACATGTAACATTAAGTGAAAATGTACTTGAAATGAGAATTTACCTAAGGTATATTGATAATTTGATATTGACGTTCAAGAGGGCCTCTTAATGGCCCAACAAAGCTTGGGCTATGGCCCGGTTACGGCACCTGCAAGCCATATACTCGTATGTATTATTTTGATGGATGAGGACTCTTAATATGTCTGATTCGCCGAATCAGATGTTTTATAATTCAAACTTAAAAATCAGACTTGAGCACCTCTTAAAAAACAAACGTCACATTAGTCTTACATATCTGGTTAAAATAGGATTAGTTGAGGCTCGTTGGTGAGCAATCAGAATTTTTCTACCAATATTTTGTAACATTGCTTTCATGCTCAAGGCGGGTTTTATAGCGCCATTAAACCAAGTAATATTCAATGCATATGCCATGAAAACAAAATTATGCTTTTAGTCCAAAAGCCTTGATACTTGTGAGATTTATATTTTTCAAGTCCAATCTCTACTTTAATAATATGTCATATATTTGTATAATGACATTTTACCAAAAAAAGGCCAAGGATCATCTGGATTTAAACCATTGATCACCTTTAATCAAATGTGAAATGCATCGAATTGACTCCAACGGTTGATAACCGGAACCCAGCCCTTACCAAAAATTACTATCGTATATCTTAACAAATTGAATTTTTTGAAAAATTGCATTCCTCTTCCTATGTGCCTTGTGGTAGAGATCAAAGGGTTAGGATTGATTCTACACAGTAGTGTTAGTTATTTGGATATGATCCAATTTAAAAGAAAACAGAATGCAATCAAATCAAATTGAATTGAATTATATATGAAATGAGAAAGTTAAATAGAAAGGGAGAGCAAAACATTATTATAATTATTCCCTATTCTATTAATATTAATTATTATCAAGGAAAATAAGTGTTTCAGAGTTAAAAAAACATTCCAACAGAAGCCATAAAATAAAGTTTATTCTACAAATATATTTTTGGCAGCAAACAAGTTCATACCAAGAAGAAGCATAAAACAAACTTAAGAAGAAACTCCATATGGAACAAGTGCAGCAGCTACAATCCTACCTTCCTCATTTAGTATGTTATACGTAGACGATGCATTTCTCTGCAACCATCCATACAAATCAATATCATCATCATCATTAAAATACTAACCAAATATAATATTTATTATTATTATTAATAATAAACACACAAGCATCCTCATCTTACCGAGTCAATTGCCTCTAACTTCATGCCTATAGACCGAATGAACTTGCGTATCTCAGGATCTACAGTCTCGATGTGTCTTCCAGTCCCAATTATCAATATTTCTAATCAACATATATAACCAATAAAATGTCATTATATCATTCATAGCTAATCATCTTAAATCAACCTCAAAAGATCATTCCTACCTGGTATCGGTCGGACTGCTTGGAAGATGGATAGGCTGCATCACACATTATTAACATATTATTAATAAATACCTCGGATTTTCTTATAAATTTAATAACTACAAATATAACCACCGCTCACTACATAATTCACTTTAGCTGTCATCCACCTACCTGGAAGGGAAGGGAAGCCCCTTCAATGGCATTATAGCATTTGTAGTAAAATCTAACACTTGTAGCAAAGAAATGGCAGATAGAACCAGTTGGTAGCAAAGTTGAGTAAATGTGCCTTTTTGGTGTAAGAAAAATTTAGTACCTGGAACATTTAATCTTACAACATGTGGTAGTATAGTCATTAAACCAGGAAAGGTAAGGGAAACTTCTGATTGACACATTATTAACTTTTATAAAACCAAAATATAAAAATGATATATCAGCAATTTAACTAATGCCGTAACTTTTGAGTATTTTAGCGAGTACAATGGATCAAAATCTAAATCGCTGATAAAATAATATAGAACCTGGCACTTCCAACTTGGTAACTGCAACACAATATCAAGCTAATACTCAAGTATTATGCAAGCAACCACACTTTTATTATAAGCTCGGTTGAGTAGGCTAAAAATCAATCGCATAAAAATTACAAAATGAAGTTTGTAAATAATTCTCCAATCAGACAGAAACAATTGCAAATATAATTTCAATGAATCAATACCAAATTACATGATGTACCTGTCTGTAGTGATATCTGACATTTTCTTTGGAGTCCAAGATAATAACAAGCTACCTACACAGAGCAAACTGCCTTCATATTGTACCCCATTAACAGTGAATCCAGAATCAGTATACCTAGAAACAAATAGAACCAATCAGTGATAACGGAAATGAGAAATGGAAGAAAATGAGGAGCAACAGATGGAGCATAAACTTTTGCTGATAAGTACTCATGTATGTGAAGTTATTGACATCAACCAGAAAACAGCTATGCAAGACACTCCCTTGTTATGAAAATCAGAGAAACATTCTCTCAAGTTTACTGTTAGCTACAGTTAAGGTTAGGGATGGTGATTTTCCCCGACCCGGTGGGGAGCCCGGTTCACCCAACCCGATCGGGCTGGGGATTCCCCGCTAAACCGGGTACTGGGGCCGGGGATCGCCGCTAGGCTAAAACCGGGGATGGGGCCGGGCCCGGGTAATGCATCCCCCGCCCCGCCCCGTACCTGGTATAATATTTTATATTAATTTTAATTATTCTTAATATTTAGAATGCAGCTATTAGACTAAGAGAGGTTTCTTGACTTTCTTCCAAATTAGGTTTTTTACTTTCAATCGACTTCCACAGTCCCAAATTAGGTTCCAAACTAGTCGTTAACTTCGAACTTCCAGATATATAACACAGAATCATGAAAGATGAAATATGATACACATAGGAGCTTCTAAACACATGTAAATCAGACCATGGATGTTTCTGCTTTTGTGTTAAGCAAATGGACGTTAATTATCCAATCTTGTATACATGTATATATTAAAACGGCTACACACACTGTTGATCGTGGAAGGAAAACACCCATAAAGCATTTTTCTGTATCAAATCAAAAAAAAGGAAAACACCCATAAACTAGCAAATACCACACCTATACTGAAACTATGATCTTCTTGAATAAACAGAGTAGTAAATGAAACAGATTGTGCGGGGACCGGGGTTTAAACAAGCAGGGATTGTAAAACCCGCCCCATCCCCGCCCGGTTGCCATCCCTAGTTATGGTAGCTAGGATCCCAAACCTCATATTTTCAATAACAAGGAAAACTACATATAACAAGAAACATAATTTTGATCTTAAAAGCAAAATTCAACTCAAAATCGATACTTGTAAAATGACATGGTCATAATTTCTCTCTAACTTGTGGAATGAAGATTTAATTTAAAACTTGATTCCCATCCTGTGAATTTCCAAAAACAAAATCATTACAAACGAGAAATACTCTGTGTGTGACAACATACATATAAATGTCAATGTTGAGCTTACGGAATTATCCTTCAAGTGAATTCAAGCATTATCCAACAACTAAAACGCCCCAATTGTTGGTACATTTGATCTTATTTGCCAATCGCACCAAAATAACCATTTCCACTCATAATTAGCTTTAAGTAATACGCCAGGATATCATTACGAACGAAAAGTTGTAAAAGAAACAAAATCATATTTCGTACCCTTGGAATCGTAATTGGTCCTCAGGGACGTTGTCGATGAGATTAACTTGATCGTATAGAGAGAAAGCTCGTCTGAGTGACGGCAATCTCTGTGGAAGTGATGGAGATTCCTTCCTTAGTGCCCTCATCAGCGTTGGCAACGTCGCCACAGCCCTGTGTCTCACCGCCATTTTTGTGCTCCAATTTGGGGGATTTTGACCTCCGGCGACGATGACTTTTACAAATTGACACGCTTGTGAGTCTTTTGCTATTTTGGTCATACTCTTTGATTAATTACATATTGCTCCCTCTTACTTTTATTTTTTTTACTTTTTGCCAAACAAAATCATGTCCAATTTCACACCCTTCAAGTTTTATATAAAACTTTTAACTCTCCACTTAAGATTTGTCTTGTATATATATGTGTTGTTTGGGTATATGTATTATTGAGTTAATGCAAATTTGGTTCATGTTTAGATAAATTAACCGGCGATGTGTTTTAGAAGAAATTTTAACCAACAACAATTTTGGCGAAGGATTGTGTGAGCAGAAACGTTAAGGTGAGAAGCGTAAAAAGTGATTTGGATCCTTGTTCACTTTTAATCTCAAACTCATTCATGGATCGTGCTTGACACGGAAATTGATTTGGTACATAGTGATGCATCTAATCCTAGTGTGCATCCAAGGATGAAGATCTTTTTTACGTTTCTCATCATAACTTTCCTTTTCACCGTAAGTCAACTCTAACATTTCTATGATACCGTTTTTATAACGGATATGATCACTCCTAATAATGCCTTCAAATTAGAGTGGCGTTAATGAGGGGTAGTTTCGTTCATTAACCTTCTCTCTCTCTCTCTCTACTTTCATTTTTATAATGGATTAGGTCCCTCCATTTAATTTCTTTTTATAACAGATTTGATCCATTCTTCTACTTCCATTTTTATGAAGGATTTGGTCTATCCTCTAATCAATAAAATTTGACAGAACAAATGTACAGTTTCTAAAATATAATGGACAAATAACTAAATAAACTCACACCAAATGACAAAATGGGTATTCAGCCCATCCAAATTAATATTAATATATGCGTGTTGGAAATATAGGATCGTTGAAGCAATAATATAACCAAAAAATAAAAAGTAAAAGATTCCATGAAAATATGGTCAGATGTTTTAGCATTTATTATAAAATAATTGGTAAACATCCATTTTTAACATGGAGAGAGAGAGAGAGCTTTATTATAATTTTTTAATAAATTATGTTATAATATTTAATAATTGATGTTGTTAGGCCATGCGTAGCGGCTCTTGGGTACCGCATCGGGTAAGGCAAGGGTTCAACGGGCTCGGGTATAGGGTTTGCGGGTAGGGGGAGGGTTCGGGGTATCGGGTTCCCCAACCCGATGAACCCGTGCCATTTTATTTTAATTTTTAAATTTTTTTTAAAAATTTTTAAAAAAAATGCCGTTGAACGGCTAGTTTGTTTAAAAAATATAATTTTTTAATTTTTTTTTTCAAATTAATCACACTATATATATTAATCCAAACATCTTATTTTTTCACACCAAATTCTCTCAAATTCAATACCTTCTTCCATTTCTCTCAAATTCAATACCTTCTTCCATTTCTCTCAAATTTCATCATGAATCCAAACACCACACCTACATCCCGTCGTAACCGACCGGATACACCGCAACAAGACCCGGAGCTTGGCTTCCAACCGTTTTCTCAACAAGGTTATGTTCCGCAACCGCCCCCAAACGTTGGTTTCCAACAATTTCCGCAACACCCGTATGCTCATCAATTTACATATCCTGCTTTGATTCAACAAGGTTTTACTCCCGCCAATTACCAACTTTCTCAACCCGCAATCAATCTCGACGACGACTTTGTTCCTGAAACCCAACAACCGCACACACCACAATCGATCTCCACACAACAATCAATCCCGGAACCATCAAACCCGACACCAACGCAAAAAGGAAAAAAGAAAAAATTTGAAACAAGGCAAAAACGACAGGTGTAGACAAAAGAGGAGGAAGTGGCGTTAGTGTCGGCGTGGGTTGACGTTTCAGAGGACCCCGTTATCGGAAACGCACAAACCGGTGGTAATATTTTTATTATTATTTTTATTATTATTATTATTATTATTATTATTATTATTATTATTATTATTATTATTAATATTCTTGTTATTATTCTTATACTTGAATTTATATAAATGTAGACAGTTTTTGGAACCGAATCTCGAAGGTGTTCTATGATTCTATGGGTCGCCAAGATTATAGATCATTGCATCAACTGAACACCAAGTTCAATGGCCTCAACAAGAAAATAACGTTTTTTGCCGGCATCTACAACAACTTGTTCTATAATAGATCAAGCAGAATGAGTGAAGCCGATATTTTACGAATGGCACACCACCGGTACCAAGCGGAATGTGGGGTTGGTTTCACCCATGAACAAGCTTGGGATGCCCTCAAAAAATGTCCAAAATGGGCAACGGTTCCAACGATGTCGACAAATTCATCCCAGGGTTCAAAACGTACCAAACCTTCCGATGATGACGATGAAGATGTTCGGGTCGACGAGGTCGAGCAACTTCAACGACCCATCGGGAGAAACAAGGCAAAAAAAACATCAACGAGTAATACGACCGGGTCGAATACGGACGAAAGTGTTACTCAGTTGTTGACGACCATAGGCTCGTTCAACGAGCAGATTGAGGGTACAATGGAGTACAAAATGAAAAAACTGGAACTCGAACGAGATAAGTTGGAACTCGAACGAGAAAAACGATATCAACAAGATTTCGAGTTTTTCATATCCCCGCATGATCACCTTTCGGGAGACGTTTTGAGGGCTACTTTAGCGAGAAAAGAGAAAATTAGAAAATATCATAATTTTTAGTGTTTTGTATTTTGTAATTTTTAATTTTTTAGTGTTTTGTGTTTTGTATTTTGTAATTTTTAATTTTTTAATGAATGATATGAATTTTTATTTTTATTATTTATCTTATTTTTATTTATTAAAAAATATATAAATATTTTTATTTTGTTAGATAATTAAATGTATAAATAAAAGAATTAAAAGGGATGAGGTGGCAAGGTTCAAAGGGTACCGGTACTCCACTTTTAGGGTTGAAAGGATAAGAGAGAAAAACTGATGTGACGTTGAGGTGGCAAGGGTTCAAAGGGTACGGGTACTCATGGCCTTATAGTTAACATCACACTAATAATTTAACTATCAAGTAATCTAATAATAATCTATATATATCTAAAAGCAAAATCTAGGCTTGCTTAGGTGGCACAATGAGAAAACTCCATTCACTTTTTTCTAATTTCTCATAATTTTGAATTTTTTTAAATAAAAATCTTCTTAATAAATGATTTTAACTTTTCATCTAACCTCTAATTTTTTTTTATTATTATATAGTATTTTTATTTACACAACATAAATACATTATCAAATATAATTTATATTTCTCTTACGTTTTTTAATTTAATAAATCCAACAACTTTTTAATTAAATTTATAAGATTATAAATCATTATTTATATATATATATATATAAGTAAAACTCAAACACACCGACGTGACATTGTTATAGTGGAATTGTTTATAAGTTTTTTTAATTGTTTAATTTGATAAATGCTTTTTAGTCTTTATAAAAAAATGTAAGTTTTATCATGAGTAGTATTTTTTTGGTAATTTTATGATACTCCAACCTATTCATCTACTCTCTAATAATTGCTCTTTTAATCTCTCAACCATTCCTCTCTATTTAGTTGTAACTTTTTCATCTTCTCCTCATTGTACACCTCTATAATAATCACTCTCTTAATCTCTCAATTCTACTTTTTTTTTGTTATAACTTTGTGAGTCGATTCGCAATTTTGTTGATTTGGGACATAATCCAGAAGACAAATCATGGTATGAGTTTTTGTTGATGTAAGTAAAGTATTTCGTCTTTTGTTTAATTTCTATACAACGTGTTCTCTTTGAAATTAAAAGACACATTTTTTAGATAAAGTTGCATATGAATCCTTGATGAAAATAATATATATATATAATTATTATAAATCTTTTTTGTCAAATTTGTCTAACGAAAGCCTCTAAACATGAGAATCAATCCTTTTATTTTATTTTTCTCAGTTTATGGTATTTTCTTTTTATTATTTCCTTAGCTACTTGCCAATATCTATTTATAACCCAACATGTCCTTTCAAATGTTAACTTCATTTGGGTTTTCATTCTCTTTTACTCTTTTGATAATAATGCAATTATACGAAGAGAAAAATTGAAGAAGTTCAAAGGTCTTCGGTAAAATTTCAAGGTATAACTTGAATGTTTCCTCTCCATCTTGCATATAAAAGAAATTCATGATTATTGACGTCAATTGAAGCATGTTAATAATTCTTGAGATATAAGATGTTTGCAATTCTCATCCCTCCAAGTTATTTCCAACTTTCTAAGGTTATAGTATAGGTATCTTTCGAGTTTTCTTTACTTGCTTCGTGTGTGTTAACACAATATATATCAGTTTTTTTCCCTAATAATTTTGGTACTTTTTGTGTTTGTTTATGTATGGAATTTTATGGGTTATCTTAGGTTGCTCATTGGTTTCCTGTTGATTTTATTGTCAACTCAAGCGGCTCCTTAGATTCCTTTTTTTCGATTGGTTTTCTTAAATCAATGTAAGTTGAAGTTTCTGGAGGAGACAATATGAAGACTGGAGTATTTTGATTCTTGAGTTTTGTCAATACTCAATATGATGTTTATTGTGTGAAACTTTTGGTTTTCAAATTGTAATTTTAAGATGTGATGTTTCATAATTTATGTAAGCTAGAAAACCAAGTAGAATATATTTTGTAATGGTTGTTGAAAAATTGATGTATGAAGAATTATATAACCTCTTTTATGTAATAAAAGATCAACAAATTGTATTGTGTTGTGATATAAACAATCTTATTTTTTGTTTTCCTAAATATTTTTTATTGAAATGAAGATAGAATATTCAACCAATAACTTTCAATAATATTCAAGACTAAGTGTGCATTGCAGAAAAAGAAATTCTAATGTCATTTTAAAAAACAGAATTATATATTGAATTTACATGAATGGAAAATCTATCTATTGGATGTTTCTAAAAAAATAAGTAATTTTTATTGGATAGATGAATCTTATTTGAAAAAAATGGCCGATAGTAACATTACTAGGAGAATCAATTAAAAATTACGTTTTATTTATTTATTGGATCCACCTTTGAAAATATTATCAATTTCTTGGCATATATTTTGTAATAGGAAATGAATGTGAACAATAAAGACAATAAAATAAGTTTTGAACATTTCTGGAGGCTAAGTATTATATATTATCTTTACATGAATTAGAAACATTTATCTATTGAATATTTAAGAAAAACAAGTAATTTCTATTTTATAGACAAATCCTATTTGATTGGCCGATGGTAACATCTTTAGGAGGATGAATAAAAAAATCACGTTTTAAATTTAACTAGGTTACATATTAACTAAGTTACGTTTTAAATTCCATCATCGCGCAACGCGCGGTGCCACGCACTAGTAATACATAAAAGCAAGTTACTCATCCATGAAAATTTAATATTTGTAACTTCATATTGCAATCACAACAATCACATTTAAAACTTAGAGCAAACTATTTTTTATTGCTTTTTGATTAAAAAAAAGTTGAAAAGATGTGAACAAATTATTAACTATTAGATGTATTTGATCTAACAAATATGATTACCTTGTTTTTTTTGTGTTTAAGTGATATAATGGTGTAACATATCAAGTACTGAGGCAAACAAAAACTCACATGAAAAGAAAATTGTGGTATATAAATATGCCAAACACAAGTCTCCCATAAAGGGGAATGAATAAACACTTGATAATTATAAGTTTTTAATTTAAGTAGTTGAAAATAACAACCTAATAATCTAATTTACAATTCGGGTATCATCCAAATCTTCCAAAAATAAAGATCTTGTATAAGATGGCGTCCCAAAAGTCGCTTCTCCAAGCTCACACTATTTCCGGCTAAGTCTTCTTAAAGACGTCACTGCTAGAACCTGAGATACACGTCGACACCAAACAAGTGTTAAGCCAAAAAGCCTAGTGAGTTTGAACGGTTAATAATAAACAATGTATAATGTACGAATGATACAGGGAGAATTCGAGAGTTAATAAAAGTTTTCACAAATAATTGAAAAAAAGATAAACGAGCTCGAAAAGGAAAACGAGCCCGAAATAGGCTCGGAATTTGGCATCGAAGAAGGATCAAACAACCCCTACCGGTAGTTACACTGATACTTAAGTCCCAATACAAGTACCGATGACTACCGGATAGATTTCCTTTCTTATTTTAATTATTTTAAGTTAGGATAATTATTATTGATTTTAATTATTGTTTATTTATAACTAGATTAGGATTATTATTTAGTTTTCTTTTATTAATTATTTAAATAGTTCTCTAGTTGTTTTAGGATTAGGATTAGATTTAAATTTAATTCATAGTTATCTCTTAGTTATTCTAAAACTATAAATAGGGTTGTTAGGTTTTATTGTTAATCAGTTTTAATTATCCAATAAAGTTCATATTTTAGAGAGTTTTTAAGTTTTTCGAGCATTATGTTTCATAATCTCGATATCAAAAAGGATTTAGACGCTTGTCGATCATTCCGCAAACCTACGCTGCGTCAGTTGGTATCAGAGCAGGACTCGCCTGTCTTTTCACTAACAATGGCAGATCGACAGCCGGCTACTAAAGCGAACTTAGCAGAGATGAATTTGGCTTTATCCACAACACTCGCTAATCTGACAGCGGCTGTCAATAGACTTCAACCCAATTTCGTCACCGACAACCGTCAGAGAAGAGACAGGTTTGAAAACCCGGTTAGGGTTCTACGCAATGGCAACCGTAACCGGGTAAATCTCTCGACTTTCGAATCCGAAGAGGAGGAAGGAGAGGAGAAGAATCTAAGGAGAACCAAACATGATTATCGTATGAAAACGAACATTCCGTTTTTCTACGGAGCTATGGGATTCGAAGAATTCCTAGATTGGCAATTCGAAGTCGATCGATTCTTTGACGTTGTAGAAGTGCCCGAAGACAAACAAGTAAAGTTGTTGCTTTCCGTCTAAAGAGTGATGCCGCCGTTTGGTGGGATAAACTGATCGTGCAAAGACAACGACAACGAAAGAGACCGGTTCCATCTTGGAAGAGAATGAAGCAACTTATGATGGAGTGATTCTTACCGAAAGATTATGAACGGATTCTTAAGAAACTATATCCCAAGCTCAGCAACGACGACCACCGAAGAAGGGATAGGCACGAGGAACGAGTCAACGTTTTGTGCGACAACAACTACGACCGTATTATGCAACCATTTTCTTCCCTGGTCAAACAACCACTAATTCCGGAAAAACCATCTGAAAAAGTCGAAGTCTTACCGAACAAGTTCGAAGAGAAATTCATCCCCGTTGTGACCTAGCCACAACAAGAAATCTTGACCGAGACCAAAGTGTCCGAACCAGATCTTGAATCAGCCACCGAAAAAACCGAAAGTGAACCGGTTAAGGACATTCCCGAGCCAACGGAACCTTTGTTGCGAGAAGTCAAAAAGATTAATCCCGAAGATTTTGTTTCCATTGTTCCCACACCCAAAGCTCAGGATCAAACCGAAACAATTCCCAGTAATGTTACTCTAATCTCTTACCCTTTTGAGTTTGATAAAATATTGCTCGTATGGAAGAAATCGCGAAAACATTCGTTGGGATTTGAAGACATGTCAATTTTTTTGAATTTTAGAGGCCAAGTTGAGAATCCAAACGTTTTGAAGAATCAGATGTTCTACGGGTCGGATAAAGATATTTTTCAAGTGAACTCGAGGACGAGTTCCTTTCAAGTGAGGGTGACTGATACATGGTGTAAAGCCCGTGTCCCGGTATGTAATTTATTAGTATTAATTCTTTTCTTTTAAGTTTGAGTTTTTGCGGTTTTCGTTAATGGGGTTAGTCGAGTTGGGTCGAATCGTTAAAGTGTCGGAATTTTTGGTTATTTGCGAGAGGGTTGTAAGTGGAGGGACTATTTGTGTCAAAGGCCCAAAAGCCCACCTTGGGTTCGGCCCATGCAAGGGAATTACGAGACCATGTATATTGTTTTGTTGTTGTTGCCGTGAGAATTACAGAAAGGAAAAAGAATAGCCAAAACCCTTTTCTTTTTGTTTGGTTGAGTGTTGGCGTCGAGAGCAAGAAACAAAGAAATCGCAAACCCTACGGTACCCCTCCCTTTTGCTTTCGTTTGTGCACCGACCGGAAAGAAGGAGCCACCGGCCACCGCTGCTGCTGCCGCCGGAGCTGTTACGCCGGCGAGAAGGAGGTCGTGAGGAAGAGAGTCGAGAAGGAGGAAGGGTTGTTGTTTTTCTTGCGGCGGTATCATAATCGTCGAGAGGTACATTCTCTTCTCGTTTCCTTTCCTTTTTCCCTTTTCTTTTCCGACGAAGCAACCACCGCCGCACGCCGCCTCTGTGGTGGCCGGGCGTGGGCGGTCGGGGCTGGTGTGGTTGCGGGTGCGGGTGGGTTCGCGTAGAGTGATCGAATGAGAGGGCGGTGATATGAGGTTGTGCGTGCGTGTGTGCGTGTTCGCCGCCGACCACCACCGCCGCCGGAGGCGGCAAGGGGGGTGGTGCACGGCTGTTGTTACACCTTGGTATAATCTGTTCCAGTAAGTTTCAGGCTTCCCGGGGCTGTTTGGGTTAAGCATTGTCTTAATGAGATTATAATCGTTAGTTATCATTTTATGTGAAAACGTTGTCTGCCACTGTTTTGAGACGGCCATAACTTTTCCGTCGTAGCTCATATTGAGGCGAATCCGGTGCCCACGGTTCACATTCTGTGCCGGACACACTTTTCGTGTTTTAGCGGAAAACTGGTTCGGCCTCTAGCTAGGTGGAAAAGTGGTCGTAAGTTCAGTGAATCGTCATTTTATGTAAAAGAAACTGCAGTTCGGTCACTGTTTTGCGTAAGCTGTAACTTTTTCCTCGTAACTCGGATTGGGGTGATTTCGGTGCCAAAAGTTCCCTTTTTGCGTCTATAAACTTTTCTGTCTTTTGTGCAAAATCCAGTTCGGAACGTAGCTTAGGCCAAATCGTCGTTTTATACTGATAAGTGCTGTTTTTCGCTGTTCTGCGGGCTGATCTTATAAAATCCGTAATTAAATGTAGAAAAATCGTTAGGAGATGTATAATATGTCCTTGGAACCCTAACTCAGAGTACTTTCTGGTCATGTAATTTAATTAAGGTTTTTCTGGGTTTAAAGAGGTCGAAACAGGTCCCGAACAGACCTGTTTGGCGAGAGCGGAAATTAGTTTTAGTGACGGTTTAAGCGTGTGTCGTGTCATAGGGTCCGAGTCTCGTATTGACACGTTTTAACATGCGTTTAGGTGCTGGGAAGTGACCGTATTTGTGAAGCTTGAATTGTGTTGTTAAGCTAGGCGCGCATACGAGGTGAGTTCTCTCACTATATCTAATAATAGTTGTTTTATCATTGCTGTAGTACGTGTGTGGTAGCTTTATGTGATTGTGTTGTGGAACTAGATAGTGGGGTGTCTAGTTGATACTTTGTCGTCATGTTAACTCGGTGGGACCGAGGATCCGGCGGGGCCGGAGATTTTATACGCGGGTGGCGTAGAGACTCGGTGGGACCGAGGATCCGGCGGGGCCGGAGATTTTATACGCGGGTGGCGTAGAGACTCGGTGGGACCGAGGATCCGGCGGGGCCGGAGATTTTATACGCGGGTGGCATAGAAACTCGGTGGGACCGGGGATTCGGCGGGGCCGGAGATGTTATCATGTGGTCGGTGGGAGCGACTTGTGCCTTTTAGGCGGGTGGTTGTGGATATACATGTTTATGATTTGTTCGTAGACCTGTATGATCGTTTATGTGTCACTATCTGTTTTAGGGGTAGTGTGGAATAACTGTATTATTTATGGTGTTTGAATTCACTAAGCTTCGTGCTTACCCTTTCCCAATAGTTTGTGGTTTCAGGTACGGGCGGCTCCAAGGCGTGACGAGTACACACTGGCGCGCGAGGAGAGATGGTTGCTTTATGATTTTAATAATTAAACGTTTATTCCGCTGGTTTCATTTTATAAAGATATTAATTATGTGTTGGCAAACGAAACGTTGGGATCATTTAATGAGTTGTTATAAATGAAATGTTTATCTTAAAAATTTAAATTTGCTTGAAATTTTTGGGATGTTACAACTTGGTATCAGAGCACGGCTTGAGTGAATCAAACGCATTTCGGTGTGTTTGATCTCAAGTTTGCGGCTATAAAAATTTTCTTTAAGTTTTTGGGAAATAAAACGAAGGAAAGATCCGTTTGAGAAACGGTGATCGGAGGCGCAGTGTGTACAGTCAGCCGGAGCCAAAGGGGAATGGTACAGTACTTAGTGTTTTATTGCTTTCTAGATTATAGAGTATGCATGCTAGATTGCCTGTTGTGGACACTATGTTGTATGTTGAACTACTTGCTATTAAGAATTTATGCTAATTATGATAGGTTACTAAGTGGATGCCCTCTAGGTTGTATGCAGTAAGAGATTTATAGCCTTAGAATATTCGATTTAGTTCTATTGCGCAACTCTTGTTTGAGTCCAACCGTTCTAGGATAGAGTCTTGTATTCGACTGTCTATTTATTTCGCACTGCATATAATCGGGTATTCGCGAGGTCACCCGTTATAATTAGTAGGGATTCGGTAGTAGCAAGGGTAGTGGGATAAGAGGAAGTTCCTAGAGAGCTGGGAAGAGTGTTTATGTATGAGTACGTGTGCTAGATTGCTTTCTAGAACATGTGAGTATGTATGCTAAATTGCTTGGTGCTTGTTACACTGTATTGCATGTCTGCTGCTTGCTATTAGGGATTTGGCAGTAGCAAGGGTAGTGGTTTGGATGGAATTCCTAGGGAGCTAGGAAGAGCGAGTATATATGCCGGTGCGGGCATATGTGTGTAGTTTCGGCGAGAAACTACTTGGACCCCTTGGGATGGAACTCGGAACGGGCGATGATAGGTGTGGATGGTAGTAGTAGAGCTCCTACTACCGGAAGCACAGGATCAATGCTCGAGTCGGGGAAGTCACGAGGAATCCAAGGAGTTGAGCGTGAGTGTTGTTAGTATGAGTTATTATGTGCTAATAACGCGTTGTATTGTCTACCCAGAATAGCCATCACAAGGAGGAACAACTATAGTAAACCTACTAGTACAGGTGTGTACTCGAAGTGTTTTAAGGTGATGATCGTTGGGGGTAGTGATGAAGGTCCTAAACTAGTAGTCGTTGGAATAGAAAGACGATTCTAATATTAGTCACTTGGAGTGACGATAAGGATGATATTTGTTGTAAGCAGATCATTTCGGGCCAAGATGGAAGATTGTGCTAGGGTCATAGGCTCATAGAGCCGACTTTGATTTGAGGAAAACCCGTAAGATGATTTGATTTCCCAACTTGCATGAAGAGGTTTAAATGTCTGGATGACAATAGTAGACCGGAGAGTTTCGGAGTAGTAGGGGTCGAGACGTTGAATGCCGAATGAGTCATGCACGAAGTTATTTTGAAAATAAGATTGCATTAACTAATTTTTGTGTCTCCAATCCTTATATGGATTGTGCTTTGGAATTTTGGGAATTGTTTAGCACACACACAAGATGTCGAATTATGGTTTTGAAAGTGCATGAAACCTTTTTATAACGAGAGTTACAAATTTTGTTGGTGATTTGTTTAAAATGAGTTTGGAATTCTTGTGTCGCTTAACGTTTCTTTCGAGAGTTTGTGTCACTAAGTATTTTATTGCAAATAGTTCAGTGTGGGGATTGATTCATGCGTGACATAAGTGGTGCATGGAGGAATTTTGGTAACATTTCATAAGGAGTTGTTTAGTGCGCTTTTCAGTCAGCTAAAGGTTTTATTGACATTTCGATGAAAATGCGATTTATCGACTTAGGGGTATGCATACTGGGGTAACCTTCGTTCTCGACATTTTGATAAACGAGTCGTGCATGAAAATGTTTTAGTTCCTTTTTGTCGAAATGAAAGACCATTTGATCCAAGGAGTGTTTTAATGTTGTGAACATCATGCATACGATTACAATGTGTTATATTTTGGAAATATAAATGCGTAGATTTTTGACATTCGGTTAATTTAGAATTACCGATCATTTCTTTTTGGAAGTTAAAAACTTTTGCTTTGGAGGAAACGAGTATTTTGAGCAATTTCGATAAATACATTTTTTTAAACTATAATGTTTTGACGTTATATATCCCAAGTACGAAACTTGAGGAAGTGTTACAAGCTTGCATGTCTGCCCCCAGTTTGAGATTTTATGAGGTTTTAGTCGATATTTCCAATTAATAGAAGCGGACTGGTTTCTGTCTTCAAGTTTGAAACTTACACGAGACAGTTGTGTTTTAACAAAAATATATTTGTAAACCGTGTCATCGTTTTGTTTTGACTAGCTGACGCGCGAAAAATTTGTGGCGAACCCTGTGCCACGTCATTTTATGACCAAAAAGAAGAATTTTTGAATCAATTGTCGTGAAACTTATTTTGAATTATGTGCACACCTTTGTCGGACCCTGTTTAAGGTCAAACGGTTACTTTAAGTGCACGACATGAGTCAATCCATACTGGAATCGAGGCGGTTCATTTCTTTAATTTATTACGCGTTGCTTTTGTGTGAGTAAACTGAACTGCAATGGAACGATTTTCAACATGATTTTCCTATGTGGGACGAGCGTGTCCAGTTTTGTGTAACTATCGATCAGGTAATAGTAGTTTTATTACATACGACCTTTTTGAGATGAAAATCCTGATGTTGAAAATATTTTGTAAATGATTTTGTAAACCATTTGGGGAAATGTGCTTTTAAGTGTTATGTGTCATTTTGAGAATTTTAAGGGTGTGAGTCCTTTTGGAAAACTCTTTTGTGTAAACCGTGTTGAGTTTTGTGGCTAATGTTGATTTTAGAGTATTGCTTGCTTAGACTTTATTTAAACGCGTTTTTGACCGACTTATGGGTCTAGCAAGCGTGGAGCATTGTGCTCGGTTTTGACTTGGAGTTAGTCATGGGCCAATTGCCCGGTTTTAATGGCTCGATGTGGAGTCTAGTTGATGAGTTGTTTTTGTCGCACCGTTTGGCATTCTTTGCACGTTGAGTGTTCACATGTTTGGGTGAGTGAGTCAATCCGGAATAGGCATGTTGTTGGTAGGCTGTTTGCTTTGGATCCTTAGACACGTCAGTCAGTCGTTGGTAATGGTCGGTTGGGTATCTCGGGGTGGCACCCTGGTATTCATGTGTTTTAACCTAGACTTTCCAGTAGGTACTAGGAGGATATAGTTGTGGGCACTTACCTGGGAGGTAGTTCTGGGGTGCTGGGTCTTGAGGCGTTACCTGGGAGGTAGACGTCAAGGTGTATCCTCGATACGGTGAGACTGGGCTTCGTAGAGCAAGTGTGGATGATACGTCGACGGTGGGAGGTAGGTATTCCACGAGCGTTAGTACTGTAGGCCAAATAGTATCGGTTAAGGGATTGATGCCCTTTGTTATTAAGAGAATAAATGCGCATCAACCATTTTGAGGCAGGTGGCCGATGTTTGTTATTGTGATCGGTTGGACCGATGTTCGGCAGGTGGCCGATGTTTGTTATTGTGATCGGTTGGACCGATGTTCGGCGGGTGGCCGATGTTTGTTATTGTAATCGGTTGGACCGATGTTCGGCAGGGGGTCGATGTTTTGTTGATATAATTTATTGAAAATCTTTGGAGTCTATTAGAATTCGTGGTAGTTAATCGACAGTTAAGGGTAGGAATGATCGTAGTCGAGTATCCTGTAGGGTATTCTGGGAGCAGCTTTAGAATGGTTAGAGCTGGAGATTTGACTCGGGATGTGTGGAATATCTAAGGTTGGGGGATAACCGTAGTCGCTTGGCTAGGAATGATTTCAATTGTCGGGGTGTTCTGCCGATCATAATCCCAGTGTCTTAGAAAGAGTACGTTAGTAAGAATAGTATTCGAGAAGTTTAGTAGGGGTTTCAAGTGGACTTAGGAACCTGAGGTTGAGATGAGGGAGAACTATCCGGATCTATTCGTAGGCAGAGACTTCGAGGGCGAAGTCTAATCCAAGTGGGGGAGAGTTGTAAAGCCTGTGTCCCGGTATGTAATTTATTAGTATTAATTCTTTTCTTTTAAGTTTGAGTTTTTGCGGTTTTCGTTAATGGGGTTAGTCGAGTTGGGTCGAATCGTTAAAGTGTCGGAATTTTTGGTTATTTGCGAGAGGGTTGTAAGTGGAGGGACTATTTGTGTCAAAGGCCCAAAAGCCCACCTTGGGTTCGGCCCATGCAAGGGAATTACGAGACCATGTATATTGTTTTGTTGTTGTTGCCGTGAGAATTACAGAAAGGAAAAAGAATAGCCAAAACCCTTTTCTTTTTGTTTGGTTGAGTGTTGGCGTCGAGAGCAAGAAACAAAGAAATCGCAAACCCTACGGTACCCCTCCCTTTTGCTTTCGTTTGTGCACCGACCGGAAAGAAGGAGCCACCGGCCACCGCTGCTGCTGCCGCCGGAGCTGTTACGCCGGCGAGAAGGAGGTCGTGAGGAAGAGAGTCGAGAAGGAGGAAGGGTTGTTGTTTTTCTTGCGGCGGTATCATAATCGTCGAGAGGTACATTCTCTTCTCGTTTCCTTTCCTTTTTCCCTTTTCTTTTCCGACGAAGCAACCACCGCCGCACGCCGCCTCTGTGGTGGCCGGGCGTGGGCGGTCGGGGCTGGTGTGGTTGCGGGTGCGGGTGGGTTCGCGTAGAGTGATCGAATGAGAGGGCGGTGATATGAGGTTGTGCGTGCGTGTGTGCGTGTTCGCCGCCGACCACCACCGCCGCCGGAGGCGGCAAGGGGGGTGGTGCACGGCTGTTGTTACACCTTGGTATAATCTGTTCCAGTAAGTTTCAGGCTTCCCGGGGCTGTTTGGGTTAAGCATTGTCTTAATGAGATTATAATCGTTAGTTATCATTTTATGTGAAAACGTTGTCTGCCACTGTTTTGCGACGGCCATAACTTTTCCGTCGTAGCTCATATTGAGGCGAATCCGGTGCCCACGGTTCACATTCTGTGTCGGGCACACTTTTCGTGCTTTAGCGGAAAACTGGTTCGGCCTCTAGCTAGGTGGAAAAGTGGTCGTAAGTTCAGTGAATCGTCATTTTATGTAAAAGAAACTGCAGTTCGGTCACTGTTTTGCGTAAGCTGTAACCTTTTCCTCGTAACTCGGATTGGGGTGATTTCTGTGCCAAAAGTTCCCTTTTTGAGTCTATAAACTTTTCTGTGTTTTGTGCAAAATCCAGTTCGGAACGTAGCTTAGGCCAAATCGTCGTTTTATACTGATAAGTGCTGTTTTTCGCTGTTCTGCGGGCTGATCTTATAAAATCCGTAATTAAATGTAGAAAAATCGTTAGGAGATGTATAATATGTCCTTGGAACCCTAACTCAGAGTACTTTCTGGTCATGTAATTTAATTAAGGTTTTTCTGGGTTTAAAGAGGTCGAAACAGGTCCCGAACAGACCTGTTTGGCGAGAGCGGAAATTAGTTTTAGTGACGGTTTAAGCGTGTGTCGTGTCATAGGGTCCGAGTCTCGTATTGACACGTTTTAACATGCGTTTAGGTGCTGGGAAGTGACCGTATTTGTGAAGCTTGAATTGTGTTGTTAAGCTAGGCGCGCATACGAGGTGAGTTCTCTCACTATATCTAATAATAGTTGTTTTATCATTGCTGTAGTACGTGTGTGGTAGCTTTATGTGATTGTGTTGTGGAACTAGATAGTGGGGTGTCTAGTTGATACTTTGTCGTCATGTTAACTCGGTGGGACCGAGGATCCGGCGGGGCCGGAGATTTTATACGCGGGTGGCGTAGAGACTCGGTGGGACCGAGGATCCGGCGGGGCCGGAGATTTTATACGCGGGTGGCGTAGAGACTCGGTGGGACCGAGGATCCGGCGGGGCCGGAGATTTTATACGCGGGTGGCGTAGAGACTCGGTGGGACCGAGGATCCGGCGGGGCCGGAGATTTTATACGCGGGTGGCATAGAAACTCGGTGGGACCGGGGATTCGGCGGGGCCGGAGATGTTATCATGTGGTCGGTGGGAGCGACTTGTGCCTTTTAGGCGGGTGGTTGTGGATATACATGTTTATGATTTGTTCGTAGACCTGTATGATCGTTTATGTGTCACTATCTGTTTTAGGGGTAGTGTGGAATAACTGTATTATTTATGGTGTTTGAATTCACTAAGCTTCGTGCTTACCCTTTCCCAATAGTTTGTGGTTTCAGGTACGGGCGGCTCCAAGGCGTGACGAGTACACACTGGCGCGCGAGGAGAGATGGTTGCTTTATGATTTTAATAATTAAACGTTTATTCCGCTGGTTTCATTTTATAAAGATATTAATTATGTGTTGGCAAACGAAACGTTAGGATCATTTAATGAGTTGTTATAAATGAAATGTTTATCTTAAAAATTTAAATTTGCTTGAAATTTTTGGGACGTTACACATGGAGAATTCGAGAGTTAATAATGGTTTTCACAAATAATTGGAAAAAAAAAGAAAAACGAGCTCGAAAAGGAAAATGAGCCTGAAATAGGCTCGGAATTTGGCATCGAAGAAGGATCAAACAACCCCTACCGGTAGTTACACTGATACTTAAGTCCCAATACAAGTACTGATGATTACCGGATAGATTTCCTTTCTTATTTTAATTATTTTAAGTTAGGATAATTATTATTGATTTTAATTATTGTTTATTTATAGGATTATTATTTAGTTTATTTTTATTAATTATTTAAATAGTTCTCTAGTTGTTTTAGGATTAGGATTAGATTTAAATTTAATTCATAGTTATCTCTTAGTTATTCTAAAACTATAAATAGGGTTGTTAGGTTTTATTGTTAATCAGTTTTAATTATTCAATAAAGTTCATATTTTAGAGAGTTTTTAAGTTTTTCGAGCATTATGTTTCATAATCTCGATATCAAAAGGGATTTAGACGCTTGTCGATCCTTCCGCAAACCTACGCTGCTGCGTCAACGAATAACATATTATCAATAAGAGTTCAATATTCCGAGTCAATGGGGGAGATCCATAGCACCAATCAAGTTCCACCCAAAGAGTCGATACACCTTAGAGTCAAACTAACATGAGTGACACCAAAAAGGTCCAACACATCTGAGGACTACAACCATGACATTACTCCGAATGTCGAAGATCTAGGTACATACCCACACGGTGGCACCCAAGACTATATCCTCATAGTGTCTACTTGACTTGGTTCGTCCAATATTTCAAATTGGCCATAAAACATTTTAATCCATGTGAAACATATACAATACAATCATATGTAACTCTTGGTGTAAATACCACATACATCATAAATAGGATTTCACATAATGAAATATTCTCAGTTTATCCAATTAGACATATATCCTCACATAAAAAGATGTCCAGACTTTAGAACTATATTTTGTGTACCTAAGCACACAATAACAAGTATCAAGGTCATCTATGTACAACTATGCATTTTATGGAGTCAAATCTCCAATTTAGGCCAAAACCCTAAAAATATGATTATTTTCATGGAATGGTCAAATACCAATGTACTTTACAAATAAGATATCTATGTTCATCAAGGCACCAAATAAAGCATTTCCCACCAAAAAGGATCCATGAGTTATCAAGGATAGAAATATGAACATTTAGCAAATATAAAAGATTTCACCAAAAATCTGTAGGGATGATGATAAGAAAACACACGATGGCATGTATCTAGTTTAACAAAAAGTTTAGAAAACTCACTGTAACACCCTCAAAGTTGGAAATAGAAACTACTAAAAACTTCGATAACATAACCAAATGAGGATAAAAATCTCTTCTACAAACCATCCTTGGAAACACCTAAAAATTTAAAACGTAACAATCCCCACAATTAATAACTCAAGTCATACAACATGACCAAATAAAGTCAGGTGTTACTTAACCTAAATACAAGTTGCTATTCCCAAAATAAATGCGGAAGACTTCACTAAGCAATTCATCTCTCGAGCACACTACTAGCACTCATCTCTTCACAGTGTCACTAGATCTATTCCCAACCTAAACATGTTGCACATGCCGACAAATAAAAAGGTTAGGCTAACACCTAGTGAGTTCAAGAGTTTACATCATGATTAAATAATTCGTTAGACAAAAAGGATACAACTTAAATCATGATTTCCAAAAAGGGATTTGTATTAAATATACCAACAACCCATTTTCCAAACGCACACAAATTCTGTGACGAAAGCTCCAATGAAAATCATTTCTCAACAATGGACTCAATTCCAAAACTCACTCAAGATGTGAATAAATATTAAATTTCCAAATAATATCAACAAGAATAAAGCTCCAATAATCGAAACATCTAAACAAGGATGAGGCATAATATACCACCCATAAATAATGAAAAACAATCCATAAAAATATAATGCGTCACCGACAACATGGATAAAAGAAATACCCGAAACAACACCTTCCGGTGACGGGGGAGACCCGATTTCATTGAATGTGGCGGATACACAAGTTAAATCAAAATTATAAGTTACAAGCATCTTTCATGGATGGAAAAGGCTATGACATCAACCCTATCCAGGTCTTTAGTCAATCTTGGACATCAACCCAAACCGGATCTTTAGTCCATGGAGACATCAATTCTCACCGAGTCTTTAGTCTAAGGAGACATCAATCCAAACCAGATCTTTAATCTATTGTGACATCAACCCAAACCGGATCTTTAGTCAAGTGAGACATCAACCCAAACCGAATCTCTAGTCTAGTGAGACATCAACCCATACAAGATCTTTAGTCCACAGAGACATCAACCCAAACCGGATCTTTAGTCTATTAAGGCATCAACCCAAACCGGATCTTTAGCCTAAAACCACTAAGTTCAACCCAAACTGGATCTTTACCTTGGGATCTCACCATCCAAAACAAGCTTGTATAATTTATAAATTTACACATGACTCCAAAAGAATAACCAACGCATTCAAATCATGTAATTCCCAAATAACATGCAATATATGCAAATCATAACCAAAGCTCTACATCAAGCTATCAAATCGGACAAATGTTCTCAAGGCCTAATAGTCAAAAACCGAGCCATAAGCTTAAAAGATCAAATGACCATTTGTTAAAAGTCAACATATGCAAATGAAGTGTAACTAACCCACAATATGCAAATACATGCTCAAATGCATGACTAGCTCAAAACCCCTTCATTGCCACTTTCCAATGAAGTCAAACCATATATACATATATACTCAAATACTTTATAACTTGATAATGTATATAGTTCGCAATGGTTTATAAAACCCAAAAAGTACCAATAGTGCATAAATGTCAAATGGTATTCACTTATGAGACAAAACACTCAAAATGGCATATTCTCAAATAAAACGCAATTAAGTGCATAACACATCCAAAGCTCCATCTCGAGCTACTAAAACCGGCAAACACCCCAAACACCCATTTGAGTACAAATCAAGCCCTGAGAGGCAAAATAAACGTTTGGCTAAATACGCGAGCTATCACAGTTACATAAACCAAAATACATCATTACCCAAAATCTTTGTCTCTTGACTCTCAATTGGCCTTCGGCCCAAAATCAAAAGGTTTACAATTCCTAAAATGTTCATAAGGTCAAGATTGACCAAAATCCACAACTCACACGTTCACATTTCCAAAACGTAACATATCATAAACTTTGCATAATCTCAACAAACACTAAAAGTGTATTTCGACCAAACAACCTCAACTTATGTAATAAATTAACAAAACACTTTCATTCGTGATTTATTTATCAATTACCCAAAAATCCCAAATGTGGGTGTTTTACAAGATTTGTAAAGCTCAACACTTCAAATAATCAAAACCCACTAAATAACTCAACAATTGATAATTTTATGTAAAACACATAAACACTTTAAAATAAAAATTTTGGCATGTACACCGTTTTCACAAATCAACTTGAACTCATCTGGCTAGATTTAGGCTAAATCTAGATTTTACCCCAATAAGAGCTCCTTGAAGACACTTGAATCCACAAGCAATTCCTTCAAACCCTAGATTCAAAAGTTTTCCAACATAAATATACATGTGCAAGCACTTAAAATCATTCTCCAAACATCTTATATCAAAATCTCCATTTTGAGCAAAACTCCAATTTGACATAACTTCCCCAAAATTATCCAAAACAAAATTTGAGAAACATATACACTAGGAAGTCATCAATGGAGCATTTAAAACTCATATGAAAGTTTAGAAGCTAGGAGGATGAAATCACCACTTAGGTTTTGATGAAAACCTAGAAAACCCTAATTTTCTTGAAGATGGAGGTAATGATGATGAACTCTTGATCTTTGCTTCCACTCCACCACCAAATACCCTTGGATCTTCCTAAAACTAACACTCTATCCTCAAAAGGCTCTCAAAACAAAACCATAACAATTTGAATCGCCAAAAACAGAGTAGAAATGAGAGAGATATGACCAAATGAAGAAAGAGGCTCAAAATCGAATTTTATGTACTACACCCACGAGAGAGTGACATGCGAAAGTGACAGTGTCACTTTAGCATGTCACTTTCGCCCAAAATGCACCAAGGGACATATTTCCTCTGCGAAAGTGACATGCTAAAGTGACACTTACCGAACACTGTTTTGACAATAATTTCTTCGTTTTAGCTCCGTTTTCACTCCGGAAAGGCTCGTTGGATTCATATTTGAATTCTCCCTCCAACAAGACTATAAAATCTAGGATTAAATCCAAAATCCTATTTCTTCTATTTCTCTTGAAAGATTGGTTTCTACAGTGACTTGAAATTATACTTACCCGAAAATAACGAGTGTTACAATCCTCCTAACCTTAAAAGAGATTTTGTCCTCGGTGATTGTCTCTATTTACGAGGAGTTGTCTCTAATCCACTTGACAGAACTGTCACTATAAACTTCATGCTGATACTCACAACAAATGTCCCCTTAGGCACATTACACTTATATCCGAGTGAACGCTTAACTTACTAGAGTAGCTTCTAACCACAAGACTTGGGTTGTCTCCCAACCTTAGGTGATCCATACTTCCCCAACGGCAGATACTAACTTCTAACTTCCAATCAGTCCAGATCTACACGCTTTTAAACTCTTTCTCAAACCAATCCAAGGTTTGACCACTACCAAAACCAACAAAATTCCCAAATTCAACTGTTCCCGTTATTAAATTGCCATATAGCTTTAACGAGTATCCTTAGACTTCAAAACGGACGGTCGTACTTGACCCAAGAGTTATACAACTTCCAGAATACGTCCAAGCACGAAACATTCAATTGAAAAATCTCTTACTAGCCAAAGAAAATTATTCAACTATAACCACTTATCATAATCCGATCTTCCTAAAATCACTACAAGCGAAACAATTATCCCTTAAGATTGGACTACAACACTCCAAATACACTAACGGTTCATGGTCTCAAAATCCAAAAGTTGACACCTAACCATTCCACCAAGATTCGAACCATTGCAGAGCTCCATACACGAGTTTCATTCGTCGAGCATACCCACAAAACCAAGATTATCAACACGGTGTCTAAAGGTTTCACCCCTAAATACCCTTGGATCTTTCCAAAACTAACACTCTATCCTAAAAAAGCTCTCAAAAACGAAACCATAACAATTTGAATCGCCAAAAACGGAGTAGAAATGAGAGAGATATGAACAAATGAAGAATGAGGCTCAAAATAGAATTTTATGTACTGCACCCGCCCGCGAGAGTGACATGCGAAAGTGACAGTGTCACTTTAGCATGTCACTTTCGCCTAAAATGTACCGAGGGCCATATTTCCTTTGCGAAAGGGACATGCTAAAGTGACAATGTCACTTTTTCATGGCACTTTCGCCCAGAAGGTACCGAACACTGTTTTGGCCGTAACTTCTTCGTTTTAGCTTCGTTTTTCGCTCCGGAAAGGCCCGTTGGATTCATATTCGAATTCTCCATCCAACAAGACTATAAAGTCTATGATTAAATCCAAAACCCTATTTTTTTCTATTTCTCTTGAAAGATCGATTTCTACACTGACTTTAAATTTTACTTACCCGAAAATTACGGGTGTTACACTCACAATCTAGGTTTTTGAGCAAAACCCTAGAAAATGGGTTAGAGATGGAGTCTTGGAGTTGGGAGACTTGAACCCTAGCTTGAATCATTACAATGAATGCTCCCAAAGGAATCATTGATGCCCAAATAAATGTTTCCAAATGGTAAATTAAACCAAAGTTACAGGTGTTACAAGTGGTAAATTAAAATTTTATATTCAAATAAAAAGTTAGTTTTAAAACTAAAGTAGATTAGACCATCTCCAACCGACATTGAGTGTGGCGTAATTGGTTGGTATATAGAGCAAGCAAAGATGTAACTCATCTAAAATTGAAATGCACTCCACATGCAACTGCAAGTCTGCAACACATCCTCTACATATTTTTGCTACAGATGATTTTATCGTCTCCCTTCGATTAACTCATTTCCTTATATTACAACCCTTATACAACAAAAGCTGCAACACATCCTTCAAAATCGGCCCAAACATGGGATACACCACTTTCTGGAAAACCTTCAACAAGCTTCAACGGTTACGTCTTCTTGTTCTAAGGATATGGTCATTTCCAGAGCAACAATGACTTGTTTCCACTCATCGGGGGAAGCACAGGGATCAAAGAAGAAGTTACAAGGATGAAGGAAAAGGTCCACCCATCGTAGGATGTTACATGTACTATCGAAGGAGTTATGGCCTACTCTTCTAGAGGAACCGTGTTTTGATATTTCTAGGGTATACATATGGTGGAGCTATGAGGGACTGTTTTTTATTTATATGTTTAAATTAAAGGGACATTACTCATGGTGAGCCATGTAGTCTTAATTGTGCCTCCAGACAATCTTAATTGTTGCATGTAAGCAAAGTAATTAATAGGATTCCCTTATTTTAGTAATAGGTATCCGGTTATCCATTGCTATAAATAGGTTAGGTAGATTTTTAAAAGAACAATGCCTTAATAAGAAATAATTTGAAAGTATAATGCCCTAATATGTGGCAAGTACATTGATATTTCTTGCAAAGTGTTTTCGTTTCTATTTATATATCATATATTCATATCTCATTATTATTTTTCAAGATATGTTCATTAGTCTCTATAAAACTTTTCCTTTATGTTAATCTTCTTCGATTAAAGAAAATATGTAGAAGAATTTTAGTTTATATGGTTTTTTATAATAGTACATATTATTTATAGTTACTCGTGTTGAAATACGGGAGTCATACATGCACCCGAAAATAACTGTATTACTCCATATATTCATACGAAACGAAGTAGGATAGGTGTTTCAAACTTTTACCAGAATGAGCAACAACATTTGATATCGCTTCTGAATCTAAGCAATGAACTTAACTCGTTGCCTTAACGGTATCCACACAAATGATTTTGATTCCTCTTTCAGGCCTACGTCAAGAGATACAATCTCATTGCATTCCCGAATGCTAGGTACGGTTCTCCAACTCTTTGGAGGAGAAGGAAGAAGAAAAAATTTGGGATGTAGAGAGAGATTCCTTTTGAACAATTTACAATCTAAATAGTTAATGTAGGGGTAAGATTTGATTTAAGCAAAACTTTAAGGTTTGTTGTGTCAAGTACCTAAACTAGTAATATACTAATAATATAAAAAGGGCCTCATTAAATTCGAGTAGAAAGATCCAAAGTCATTTATTGAGCATCTTTAAGCATTTATTAGCTTTCAAGTGTGAATATTTCAAGCTAGGATCAAGACCCAAGTTAATCTCCTCCATTTCTAGGTTTTTTACCAAGTTTCTAGGTCCTCTCTGAAAACCTAGCAAGTAAGTTTTAAATGCTTTGTAACACTTATTGTTCTAAAAAAAACTCGCCGCACAGCCACCATGGTGCGCCATGGCACCAAGGCTTGGGTCTCACGCCATGTTAAGCCTGCGGCACGCCATGGCCTAATGTGCAGTTTTCGTAATGCGATATTTTATTTTTCTTTATGTTTTTACCTGTCTTATTTGCAAGTTTTTTAATATATGACCTAATTTAACTTGCTTATTATTATTGACTTATTGAGTTACCTTACAAAATATATGTATTTATATATAATATTATATGTGAATTAGAAATTTGACGCCATAAGTCACGCCTTGAAAACGTGATGGCTTCGCCATGGCTCCTAAGGCTTAAGGCTTGGCCTCGCCACCACGCCACACCTCACGCTATTTAGAACCTTGGTAACACTGAATATATGACTTAATGTGTTCTTTAACTTATTTTCAAGCTTTAATTTCAAGTATCACATAACCATTTTGGTGATTTGGTCATACACCTATATTTGGTGAATTTTTGTACCTTGTGGAGTAAATCACTACACATAGGAGATGATATCGACTATTTATATATTAAGAGTCTACTTGGAATAATTTACATGGGACTTGGTTTAGTGTCTTGGTATTTACATGATAATTATATTTTATTGACCTAAATTGGGAACTGTCAATAAATGGATGATTATAGATGAGTTTATAAACTTCATTAGCAACTTCCATACATATTGAATAGGAAATTATCTCAATGTTGATTGGTTGGACACTTTCGCTTGGGATTTATGATTTGATGGACTTTCAAGTAGGCACTAAGAAAGTTGAGCCTTGAGGTGCTACTCGGGAGGGTGTGCACTAAGAACCACTAGACTTGAGGTGCCACCTTGAAGGAAGGAACTAACTGTATGTGTGCCTTGAGATGTTATTAGTGGGAATAAACACTAACGTCAATCCATTCTTGAGGTGAAACTTGTTAGGAATTCTTAGGACACTTAGATTTTGTGGTTAGATATAGTCATCCAACATTATTGGAAGAGAGACATACTTTCGTGT
Source organism: Saussurea involucrata (assembly GCA_033807775.1). NCBI lineage: Eukaryota > Viridiplantae > Streptophyta > Magnoliopsida > Asterales > Asteraceae > Saussurea > Saussurea involucrata. Next base: position 107,167,150 of record CM066320.1, on the reverse strand, counting down.
TCCCGCTACTTTCAAGAAATTAATACAGGTCTCCCCCATTGGTCCCAACAAGGATGGTATATGTGAAATTATAAATGTGTAGAGGAAACTTCTCTAGGTTATTAATTTATCATTATTTATCTTCATATTCGTGCTCACTAGGTTTTTTGGCCTAACACTTGTTTTGTGTCGGCATGTATCTCAGGTCCTAGCGGTGGGGTTGCATAGGTGGTTTTCTAGCTGTCTTAGAGAGCTTGGGGAAACATTTTGAAACGCCATCTTTTGAATTCATTGTGGTGGTTCCGGTGACACTTTGTTCTCTTAATAAATTAGATTAGTAGGTTATTATCCTTAAACCCATTTGTTACAAATTGTACTTAACTGGCGTATTTAAGTTTTCCTTTTTTTTGGGAAAACTCGTACTTTGATACTTATATACCATATTTTCGGTTATTTTTAAAAAAAATGTCGATTCATTTTTGGGGGTGTTACACCATAAGGGGGACGCGACCCCCTTGACCCCCGCCATATGACACCATCTAGTGATCTTGTGTTTTAGTTATGTTAAACAACTAAACAAGTATATATTCTACTCCTTTTAGCCCATGTTTGAACTTAACTAACAACCCCATGTTCGTTTATGAATCCAATTACACAAATGATTTCATTAAAATCACCAACAACTAATAATAATTTGACCATGTACATGCATGTGTGTTGTAGTGGTGGATTATTGTATCATTAATTAACGAGTAACTGTAACAACTCGAAATTCCATTATATTATATTTAATATGAATGGGGTCGAAATGTAATTTAGTCTAAGATTTGGACTATTTGTAAATATAAAACTTAAGGGTTGAAATTGTAATTGACCAAAATTTAAGTTAATTGTGGAATCTTGAAACTTCAAGGTTGATTTTGTCAATTGTTGATAGTTGGTCTCATATAAAAAGGAAGAGTCGGCTGAATTGAGGAAATATCTCAATTTGGGTTTCTTGAAAGTTGGTTTTAGTAAGGCAGAGAGAGAGTTAAGTGAAGGATTTCTTCAGGTAAGAAAGTAATGATCTTCTTCAATCTTATCTGATTAAGATCGATTGTATGAATGAGATTTGAATTTATTCAGGTTTGAATCATTGAAGCAGAGTCGATTCGAAGTACTGGGTTAAATTAAATTTCAGCTTCTGTCAATTTCGAATTCAACAGATGAGTTCATCCTTTAAATTTTGTCTTAATAGAATTGATAAGTTGAACTGAATGGGTTTTGTGAAAATAATGATATCTGTATGAATGGATATAAATCATCTGATAGAATTCTGGATGAAAAATAGTGGAACTGGGTAAAATTGGTGAAATCCAAAAGATGAGTAATCCGGATAGGTACCGGATTCCGGATTGGTGCCGGATTCCGGATGGTTTTCGGATAGATTCCGGAATTGAGGTTTTCGGATTGGATTTTCCCCAGATTCCGGATGGGAGTCCGGATAATGGTTTCCGGATACCGGATGTGATCCCGGATGGTTCCGGACTTGAGAGTCCGGATACTATTTCTGGATAGTTCCGGATTTGGGTTCCGGACAAGGGATTTTTCCGGATATAGTTTCCGGATGTGTTATCTGGTTAAGTTTTTCTAAAAAAATTCTAGGGGCGCTGCCCCTTGACCCCATCCGCTAACCGGGTTAGCGGAACCCCCGTGCTAAGTCGCCGAAGAGGGACAATTGAGAATAAGGGTATGATATATGATTTGGGATTCTTAGCCTTGAGAATATGTATGAAATGTTTTGTGCATTCGAGTAAATATGCACGTATGCTAGTAGATGTAATGGATCCATAGGCACTGGCATTAATTGAACGTGGAATAGGCATAAAGTAAATTGTAATTCCCGTTGACCTGAAATGAGGAATAGGCATAAAGTAAATTGTAATTCCCATTTCGTTTTATGATAAGAAACGTGGAATAGACCTAAAGTAACTTGTAATTCCCGTTGACCTGAAATGAGGAATAGGCATAAAGTAAATTGTAATTTCCATTTCGTATGGTGATGAGAAATGAGGAATAGGCATAAAGTAAATTGTAATTCCCATTTCGTTTTATGATAAGAAACGTGGAATAGGCATAAAGTAACTTGTAATTCCCGTTGATGTGAAATGAGGAATAGGCATAAAGTAACTTGTAATTCACATTTCATAGTGTGATGTGAAATCGTGGAATAGGCATAAAGTAAATTGTAATTCCTGATTTCTATGTGAAGGTAAGAGATAGGGATAAAGTAAATTGTAATCTCTACTTCCACTCCAAGAAATAGGCATAAAGTAAATTGTAATTTCTTGGACATGAGCAATGATCTAGAATCTGTGATGATTCGTAGTAGGCTTAACAGTTTTCCTACAATTATCCATTTGAGGCATTTATCAATAATCAGTTTATAATATGATCTTCTAAATTAATCACATATTTATTGTCTTAAAAATTCCACTACGTTCCATAGAAGTGTCACATATAAATTAAGATAACGTCAACACGCAAAACAACTTTTGTCACTTTCAAGTTATTTTCAAATGATGAGTGACATTTTCTTTGTATTGTCAATGTTTTCCATCAAAAATAAAGATAGGTTGGTCTCATAAGTACGAGCGAATGGAATGACAACATATAATTCTCTCTTTTATTGCGTATTTGACATATAACTTCACAAAAATATACTAACTTTTATACTTAACTCACTCCAATCGAATGTTAATTTGTTACACCATTTTACCGTGGATGATTAGTATACCATTAAATTTATAATTTCTTTTATTTCTTACACAATTTTTTTAAGGGTGTCCTATAGACTAATCCCTTGCCAAATTATGACTCAGCCTTGATTAAACCTCAGTGGCCACAAGTTGTGTACACCTAGGTGTTTTTCATCTCTCTGTTTTGTGTTTTATTTTTTATTTTTTTGCTAAACTATTCCTTCCAAACAACACCATAACCAACATTGTGATTTTGTGCTCTCGACTCCTAATAAAAGATTTTTGATTTTTGATTTTTGATGAGTCTGTTTTGATATAATGGTCCTGCACCAAAAAAAGGCTAAAAACGAATTTGCAGATTCTGTCAATTCTAAGGATATCGTAACAGTCACGAACTGGTGGTGATAGAGTTCTTGTTGGGATGGCAGGGGTCAAAGAGAAAAAGGAATTGTAACAAATTGGGTTGGATGGGTTTTGGTTTTATAATGGGGTTTGATGAAAAGGTTTGAGGATGAAGTAAAGAATGGAGAGAATATGATAAGGTAGAGGGGCGCCGACGACATTTATTTTGTATATATAAAAAACAGAAAATATATAAATTATAACGTTTTTTAAATAAAAATATAAAAGGACTAAAATACCCTTTATTTAAGGGAGTTTAGGTTAATAGTATTAGGATGAGGGACCCAATCCATAATAAAACTGTAACCATAGTGACTATGCATGTAATTACTTTGTTTGGAGGATCCAATCCAAAATTTACAAAAACCACAGGGACGGAATTTGTAATTTACTCTTTTTAAAATGAAGATTTGAGGACTTTTTCTTTAATAAATTCCTTAAAACCTTCAATGAAAATCTTTAAATTTGGAGATATCTTAAAAAATGATTACATATGAGATATAAATGATTTTTTATTAATTCTATCAATGAAATTGCATTAAATTAAATGATTAGAAAAGATAAATTATATTTTATAAGTTGTATCGAATATTTTAATAATATAATTAACTGTGTAATCTCTAAAATAAAGAATCTTATGGAGATGAAAGTACTTTTTTTTAGATTTGACTTTTTAGTTTCTTCATTTTGAAAAAACTATTGGAGATGCTCTAATACTATATTATGTATTATATAATTTTTTACTTTATGATATATAATAAATTTTATTTTTTTGTTTCAAACGTGTTGAAAAATTAAATATGTGTTACAATGTAAGGGGATGTTTGTTTACCTCTTAATAGTTCCATTATGAGGCAACCTCTGACTCGTTAAGAGATAAATATTGTTTGCCAAAAAAAAGAGTCTGCCTCTTAATGGTTCTGAAACCCTCTTAATGATTTTGTATATTGGGCCTCCTTAACCATTCAGAGTCCTAATTTCATTCTGAATGATTACCAAACAACAAGATTTCATTTTGTACTATATCATAAGAGTCTCTTAATCATTCTGACTCACTTAATCATTCTGCACCAAACCATTCAGCAACTACCAAATAAAGGGTGTGAACCATGAAACCGGTCTGAACCGTTTATTGATTTTAATCTATGGACATTAAAGGCAATGGCATTTTTATGATTTTTTTGAAATCTGAAACCATTTATTTAATAAATGGAAAATTGAAAGGGGCATTCATGTCCGTTTTATAGATCGCATTCCTCTTTTCCAGACCCCCTTTGTTAGTTTCCAGATCTACAACAGACAGGCTTTCGTTTGGCCTCCAAATTCAACGAATCGATGTTGTTCTTTCAGATCAGTGTCACCAACCATAGACAAACCACAGTTTTGGTGTTCTTCTCCCTGTCAGTCTGTCACAACCCACAGGGAGAACCACAATGTAACACCCTCGAATTGGGAAAGAGCAACTAAGTAAAATTTTCGATAATGCATCCAAAATAATAGGATTTCTTCCTACAATTCAATATGTGAAATACCTCAAATTAAAATCTATGATTAACCTCAAACAATATATAACTCAAGTCTCATTACAAAGACTAAAACCACATCGGGTGTTACTTAACCCAAGTACAAGTTGCTAATCCCAAAGATGAATGCGGAAAACTTCACTTAAGTTATTCACCTCTCGAGCACTTTACTAGCACACGACCTTTCACAATGTCACTAGAACTACTCCCAACCTGAATCTGTTGCACATGCCGACAAATGAAAAGGGTTAGGCTAACGCCTAGTGAGTTCAAGAGTTTATAGCATGATTTAAATAATTCTTTAAATGAAAGTTTGCGACATAGATCATGATTTCCAAAAGAGTTTACAAAAAGGATATAAATGACTCATTTTCCAACGCACCCAAAATCTATGAGAAAAGTTCCCAAAAGGTATAAAGCGTTTTCCAAAATGAATTCCGATCCAAACTCACTCAACACGTGAATAAATCTATTATGCAAAACCTTCAAATACGGTTGACGGCAAAATACTCAACCCATAAATCATGGAAGAATAATCCATTTTAATATAATACTTCATCGAAAACATAATACGAACCAATACTCACGCGAACGTAAAATGTAATGAAGTCCAAATACCATAAATATGGAAATGACCTGCTTCATTTAAACTTTAATATACATGGAGGGGAATCCAATATTAAAGTCATCAGATTGCAGTCAATCGTATAAGACCAACGATAATAAAACATGGACATTATGAAATCCCAAGTAAGGTTGGCCGACGACGGGGGATACCCGTATCCATTGAGAGTGGAGGAACACACCAATATGCCACTCAAACAACGTTAATCGTACGACACTTCACTGCATAAAAGCCCAAGTGTCCCATACGACGCTTTTCAAGACACACCCAAAGAGACAGCTGACCTTAGTGGAATATTACTAAGAATACCACCAAAGGCTCGACACAAGAGGGATACAACCATGACATTGCCCCGACATGGCGAAGGTCATAAACGCCCGTCAATCAACCTGACACCTTAACCGGACTCAGCCCTCCTAGTGTACCCTTGAAAAGTAAAGGTCATAAAACATGGGGCCCGGTCAAATCCCGCGACACCCAGTAGACCATCAAATAAAGACTGACTTACGTGCCTATGGATCCAATGCAACACAGTCTACAATAGCATGCCCATCCCGGAATGACTAAAGCACCCAAGCATGTAAATATCAATAATGTGCAATAACATGCAATATGTTGCAATAAATGCAAACCATAAATAGAACTCCACATCGAGCTATCAAAAGTGGACAAAATGTCCCCAAGACTTCCTTAAAGTCAAAACCGAGCAAAATGCTCAAAACTCATTAGACCCATAAATAACGGTCCTCATAGCATAAAATGCATTTAAACATCGTTCGGGTAAACACATACCACAAAATTATTATTAACCCAAAACTCGACGCAGGTTAAAACAAAGGGTTTCCCCAATTGGACTCATACCCTTATAATTCTCAAAATGACTCATGACACTAAATTGTGCATTTCCCAAATGGTTTATAAAAATCAACTACGCTAACATGATTAAACCATTGAGTAAACTCCATTTTAAGCAATAAATCTTTTAAGGACATATTTATGATTTCTACACATCAAAATATCCAAAAATCCCAAATATGGGTGTTTTACAACATTTGTGAAGTTAAACACTTCAAAAGGGGTTAAACCCATCAAATAACTTAACAGTTGATAATTTCAAGTAAAACACACAAGTACTTGGAAAATAACATTTTTGACATGTACAAAGTTTTCACAAATCGACTTGAACTCACCTTGCTAGATTTAGGCTAAATCTAGATTTTCCCCAAACGTAAGCTCCTTTGAAGAAACTTGAATTCTCAAGCCAAATCTTCCAAAAACCTAGATCCATAAGTTTCCAACCATAAGTAATCATACCCAACCATAAAGAATCATTCCCCAAACATTTTACATCAAGATCTCAACTTATACCAAAACCCTAATTTCCATAGGTGAAGAGAAAAAAAGATTACCTTATGTTTGGGTAAAAAATCACACCTCACGACCGACGGTAGGAAACTCAGATAACATTTCCATAAAACCACTATTGTATTAAGATAAGGTCTTTCATGATATTTACAGACGTATACTTGGTCGTACGTTTCTATGTTGGTCGTACGTTTCGTACGACCGACGTGTGAGACTTAAGACGGTCGTACGATTACACTAACCGTTTTCTTTTGTTCATTAATGCAGGTCTACGAGCATTCATGGCGCAAACGGTCAGAAACGGACAAGTCATCAATGGCATTTAAAGCCCGACATCGGTTACAAAGCCAGCCATCAAGCCTCATTTAATGACCGACGAAAGCTATAAAAGGACCTGTTCCACAATCGAAAAAGCAATATAATCTATTCTATTCAAAACTGGTCCAATCTACTCCATCTACTTTCTGAGCAATTACACATCGAATACACAACAATCGAAGAATTCGAACACACACTATTGATGCAAGCTTCGCACGACCGCAGTTCGAATCGCACGACAACAAACGTTTTCGCACGATTTACACACGACACACGACGTTTACACACGACTAAGTCTATTTTCACATTCCTTTGTAATCTGTTGTTTACAAAACACCTGTAACAAAAGGACTTTCTCCCTTGTTTGGCGACTATAGTGCACCGTCGACTGTCACAAGTCGACCGCGGTTTTTTCCCTCGTTTTGGGGTTTTCCGCGTCACCAAATCTCTTGTCTTGTTTACATTTTTCCTCGTGATTGTGTTGTTTGGTCTTGAGATACGTTTCTTTAGTTGTTAAATTCCACATCAACCTTAAGTTGTTCTTTTGTGTGATTTTTGGCATTAACAGTTTGGCGCCATCCGTGGGACCCCATCTAGAGAAAATCTCAAACCATCGCATATATCGCTCTAACGATCTTGCAAAGTTTTTGTTGTTTTCAGGTAAATGGCAAATTATCAAGATCCCATGATTTAGATGCAGTCAGAATTGAATGTGGCTCGAAGCCAGATTCAGGCCTTGCATGAGCAGAATCAGAAAGTAGCCACGGAGATCGCTTCTCTGAGGAATCCAGCGATGGGCAATCCCTCTGGTCCTCAGAATGGAGCGGAGGGCAATCCCTCTGGTCCTCAGAATGGAGCGATGGGCAATTCCTTGGACATCAAAATGGTCCTCGACCTATGGGTGCACCTATCATAAGGCCCAAATTTGTAACACCCGTAATTTTCGGATAGGTCCAATTTCGAATCAGTGTGGAACCAATCTTTAAGAAAAATATGAAAAATATGAAAAATAAGATTTTGGGTTAAATCTTAGATTTTATGGTCTTGTTGGATGAGGAATTCGAATACGAGTCCAACGGTTCTTTCTAGAGCGAAAACGGAGCTAAAACGAGGAAGTTATGGCCAAAACAAGTTTCGGTACACACTGAGCTATAGTGCCCAGCGATTGTGACACTGTCACAATCGCCGTGTCACTATCGCCCAAGAGGTACCGAGAGTTGTGGGATACCTGGCGATTGTGCCCTGGCGATAGTGACAGTGTCACTATCGCGGTGTCACTATAGCCGACGGGTTCCATGGTGTTTTAAAACCCTTTTCTTCTTTCTTCTTCTTCATTTCACTATCACTCTCAAACTCCTTCATCTCTCTCTATAAAAATCGTCTCTCTCTCAAGAAACCCTAAACCTCCCCTCTCCTTCCTCATTTCTTCACCAAATTCAACCCATTTCCTACCATTGATGAAGATAGGAAAGCTTGGAGCTCATGTGGATGGTTGGAAGCTTTTAGTTGGAGGTTCATACGATTAAGGTAACATTTCTTAACCCAAATGCTAGATTATTGTGGATTTCCTCTTTCTTCTACCTTGAGGTTATTGTTAGATGATTTTGTTGGTGATTGGTTGAGATAATCTTCACCTTCTTCATTATTGAAGATTAGGGTTTGGAGTATTTGGGGTTTTTGGATAAAATTGTTTAAGGAATGATTTCTTATGGTTAGACTTCGGTATTGATGGATGGAAACTCATAAATCTAGGTTTTAAAAGATTAATTGCTCAAAATGATGTCTATTTGATGGTTTAATCATATATGTGTAAATGAGTTTAATAAACCATTTGGGAAATGCACTTTTAGTGTTATGGGTCATTTGGAGAATATTAAGGGTGTGAGTCCTCTTTGGAAATGAGGGTTATCCCGATCCAAGTTTTATTTCGGGTTTTCATGGAATTGAAGTATTTACCGGCAAACGGTGTGTGTTGTTATATTTGATGTCATTTTATGACTTTCATAAACTACCTTTTGGAGTTAGTTGAGCTTGTGGCTCGGTATTGAATTTTATTAAGTCTTGGGGACATTTGTCCAGTTTTGGTAACTCAAGATTGAGTTTTGATAATGAATTATGTTATTGGGGAATTGCGTGTTTTGAATGCATGTGTTTATTTATTTGGGGTCGTGTAATATTTAGACCTTAATAGCTATGGATCCATAGGCATTTGAGTTTCCCTTAGTCTCGTGGGTAAGAGGTCGGAATTGATTGCAGTTTAACGAGACGTTAGTTATTTTATAGCACGGAATAGGCATCAGGTTCCATGATAAGTAAGGCGTGGACCTAGATGGTCGGGCGTCGTCTCATGGGCAGTAAGGTGTAATTCCATATATGTGCCTAGCACGGGATAGGCATTGGGTTCCATGATAAGTAAGGCGTGGACCTATATGGTCGGGCGTCGTCTCATGGGCAGTAAGATGTAATCCCTAATGTGTTGTTGTGGATTTGGATGACCCAATGTATAGACCTGGAGTGGTTGAAGTTGGGAACTCCCTAGTCTCGCGGGCAATAGATCTGGAGTGATTGAGCTCAGTTTACGAGAGAAATCCGCGTGTGTGTTTTATTGCATAGTAGGTGATCCACTTTGGTGTTTCGTCACGTGCGATGTATACGGGTCTCCCCCGTCACCGAAAGGTGTTGTTTTGGGTATTTGTTACTACTCATGTTTTCGGTGACGAGTTATATTTATATGGATTGTTCGTCCATGGTATGTATGTTGTGGTTTATATCTCATTCGTGTATGATGTTTTGGGTAATTGTGTTTATCCATGTTTTCGGTAACGTATCATATTTATGAGAATTGTTTCCCACATATATGAATTATGGGTTATGTTTTATCCATGTTTTGGGATGTTTTGGGAATTTTTGGGAATAATGGCAAATATTTATTAATTCAATCGTTTTGAGGGAAAAAACCCCTTTGTGAGACAAGAGATTTGGTGACGCGGAAAACCCCAAAACGAGGGAAAAAACCGCGGTCGACTCTGTGAGATTCGACAGTGCACTATGGTTGGCCAAACAGGGGCGAAAGTCCTTTTGTGACGCCAGAACATAAGTCTTTAACGACTGTATCACAAGATCCTTAAATTTTATCTTGGATCGATCATCTTATGATCGCCGCCAAGCTTTATTTCGGCCCAATCGTCTTACGATTGACTCCCGACCCATACGTCTCATTTTGACAAAGATTATCTTACGATCACCGTCGGTTCCTTACGTTTTAAGGTCGCTTACGACCGTCAGATGAACACCACAAGTATCTTGCACATAAGAGAACATCTTTCGATCACTGCAACTTACTTAATATCATCAACTGGTCACGCAATATTAGTTGACCAAGCTGGTTCTCTTCTAATGAATCCAATTAGCAGAAATGACACGACTCATCATTCTACTTTGATGCGAGATCTAAAATTCAAATGGCTTTGAAATTCAGATCTCGGGGGGCTAACTGTTTGGGTAAAAAATCACACCCTCGGCCGACCTGGGAAATTCCCTCGACATGACCAAAGAATATCTACCCTCGACCGACAAATGTAATACCTATTATTGCCATACCCCCGACACACGATAATTGGTTATTAAAAACCTTATTGGGTCAATAATCATCTTACATCTAATGATCGCACGTCACGCGTCGCACGTCGCACATCGCTAGTCTCACAACATTAGTCTTACGTCACTAGTCTTACGTCGCCAGTTACGACTCGTCGGTCTTACGTCGACACTCTCTTATCATCGGTCTTATATCGCTCTGGTCCTGCGCCATCGTCATTCTGGTCTTACGACCTAGTCCTATGACATCGTCATCTTGGTCTTACGACCAAATGGTCTTACGACATTTCTATAAGACCATTCTCATTTTAAGGTAAAATCATAGTACTTTATCTCCTGATTAAAGATGAAATCGAAAGTATTTTGCCTCATGATACTCGACCTCGACGTCGTACGTTTCACACGACCGTCGCATAAAACCATGCGACCTCGACCAACGCGCTATATAGCTGTTATGTTTTGTTCAGTGTTTAATGCAGGAGTCAACACCATTGATGGACAACGGCTATAACCGAAAGAATTAATTAAAGAACATCAATTCCAGCATTAAAGACACCGACCGTTACGACAGCTATCAAAATCCTTATTGATCCAATTAAAGTGCCCAAAGACTATAAATTCCAAGCTCAATCCTCAATTCAAGGGACATCAATGAACACATCGAACAACACAGAGAGAAACACAGATACAACGCAGAACATCAGACATAAGCACTTGAACTCCGAAGAACACTTGAAGCACAGAAATCGCTCACAGAAGAATCGCTCTCGACGCACGACATCAGCATTCGACACACGGTTTAAACACACGACGCACACCGTTTTACATTAGAAAACACTTGTACTTTACATTTCGAAGTTTTCCTTCACTTGTATTGTAATCTATGTACGATCGACACCTAGAACACCAAGGACATCGCCCCTGATTGGCGACCATAGTGCACTGTCGACTCTCACAGAGTTGACCGCAGTTTTTCCCCTTGTTTTGGGGTTTTCGGCGTCACCAAATCTCTCGTCTTATTTACTTTTTCCTCGCGATCGCGTTATTTGGCTCGAGACGCATTTCTTTAGTTGTTTAATGTCCACATCGACCTTAAGTTATCCCTTTGGTGCGATTTTTGGCATTAACATGACGTGTGCTCGAATGCGAGAGAGAAAATGCAGAAGTAGATGAGAATGCAGTTGTATAGCTAGATGAATTCGTCCCCTTGCTCGAGGTTGGAACATGCCTTTATATAGGTTTCGCCGGTCATTAATGTGCTTTAATGGTTGGTCTTGTAACCGCTGCCGACATTAAATGCGCTTTGATGATTGGCTTTGTAACCGCTGTCGAGTCTTTAATGTCATTAAGAGCTCGACCGTTATTGTCCGTTGTACCATAATGGATTGTAGACCTGCATTAATGAACAAAAGAAACGGTTGTCGACCATTGATAGTTAATGTAATCGTAAGACCGTCTTAAGTTCTGGACGTCGGTCTTATGGAGCATACGACCGTCGTCGACATACAAGACCATGTATATGACTGTAAATGTTTTGTAAGACCTTATTTTAATATAAGAATAGTCTTATGACAATGTCGTAAGACCAGGTCGCAGGACCAGGATGATATAAGATCGACGACAGGAGATTGTTGACATAAGACCGACGGGTCGTAACTGGCGACATAAGACTAGTGACGTAAGACTAGTAACGTTTTAACTTGCGACATGTAACACGCGATACGTGTGACATGCGATGCATGTCGAGCGATCATGAGATGTAAAGTCATTATCCTGAGTGACTATTGACACAGGATGTCGTTTAATAACCAACTATCGTATGTTGGGATATGGCAATAATGGGTATTACCCTTGTCGGTCGGGGGTATGACTTTTGTAGGTATTAGGGTAATCAAGGTCCACGGGTCATGTCGAGAGAATTTCCCAAGTCGGTCGAGGGTGTGATTTTTTACCCAAACAGTTAGCCCCCCGAGATCTGAATTTCAAAGCCATTGGAATTTCAGGTCTCGCACCAAAGTAAAATGATGAGCCGTGTCATTTCTACTAATTGGATCATTAGAAGAAAACCGACTTGGTCAGCTAAAATCGTGAGACCAGTCGATAGTGTTAAGTAAGTTGCGATGATCGAAAGATGATCTTTAATGCACGAGGTACTTGTGGCATTCATCCACTAATGTGAAGGATGAAAAATTTAACGACGATGGTAAGACGACCTTAAAATATAAGGAACTGACGATGATCGTAAGATGATCTTTATCAAAATGAGACGTATGGGACGGGAGACAATCGTAAGACGATTGGGCCGAAATAATGCTTGGCGGCGATCATAAGATGATCGAACCAAGATAAAATTTAAGAATCTTGTGATATAGTCGTTAAAGACTTATGTTCTGGCGTTCCGAGCCGATACGGTCGTTATAGACTTTTGATCTGGCGTTTAGAGCTGATAGGGTCGTTAGAGACCTATGATCTGGCATTTACAGCCGATACGGTCGTTAGAGACCTATGATCTAGCGTTTACAGCCGATACGGTCGTTAGAGACCTAAGATCTGGCATCTACAGCCGATACGGTCGTTAGAGACCTTTGATCTGGCGTTCATAGTCGATACGGTCGTTGGAGACCTTTGATCTGGCGTTCCGAGCCGATACGGTCGTTAGAGACCTTTGATCTGGCGTTCATAGCCGATACGGTCGTTGGAGACCTTTGATCTGGCGTTCCGAGCCGATACGGTCGTTAGAGACCTATGATCTGGCGTTCCGAGCCAATACGGTCGTTATAGACCTATGCTACGTTGTGTAAGTTTTGCTTTAGCGATAATCGGTAAAAAAAATTACCTTTCTATTGAACCTGAGTATTATGTCGACTCATACATGTCATGGACAAATGTAATGTCAACTGTAAAAATTCATTAAGTACAAAAATGAACAAGAAGTCGAGCGACTTGGGCATCCATTGTAATACAACGATTAGAACGTAAGTCATAAGACTTTTTGAATCGTATAAGCAAACATAAGCGCATGCGATCAAAGCATTCATTCAGAACATGAAATTTTTCTAAGTTAAAGAACTTAGCTTGTGGGGTCGCAAGACCTTACGATCGCATGATTTGATCATACAATGAACTTGAATCATCTGTTCATGTAGTTATACAATCGAGTCGTCTAATAAAACTGATTGTATATATCGTGCGATTTTACCGAAGTCGTATGATAGACTTAATAACTTATGTCGTGCGATCCTTCTCAGATGCGTTGCATTCCAGCTGCGTGGGATATCTCGACCGTCGAGGGTTTGGAGCCGATAGGCACCTTTACCCACAACTTCTGAGATACGATAAGGACCTTCCCACTTGGTGAAAGGTTTACCTGCATTAAGCTCTTGAGTGCTTTGGAACACTCGACGGAAGATGTAGTCGCCTTCTTGAAAGACTTTGCTTGTGATTATACGGTTAATCTTGCGACCTGCCATGACTGGTGATTGCGAGATTCAATGTACAAGTCATGCATAGGTCATGACTAGCGATCGTGCGAGTCGCTTTTATTGGCGACCCAGAATTTTTAACCTGCGTTTGTCGTGACTGATGATCATAAGAAAATGCGAGTCATCTTTTACTGAGGATTATAAATTGCGACCTGTGTTTGCCTTGACTGGCGATTGTAAGATTTAAAATATAAGCCGTCTCTTATCGACGATTACAAATTGCAACCTGCGTTTGCCATGACTGGCGATCATAAAAACGTAAGTCGTCTTTTACCGAAGATTATATATTATAGACCTGCATTTTTAAGTCGTAGAGACTTTGGTTTCTCACGATGTAAATCGTAAGACCTGTATTCATATGATCTTGCGAGCCTGTAATGTAAAATCGGGGGTGGTCGTTGGTTTTGACCAATGATCTTTTGATGCTTGAATCAACGATCATATATTAGATCAAAAAAATTAAACGAGGAGAATATACTTAGAGTATATATATAGAGTTGTTCTAAGTGGGACGTCACAGTTACCGTAACATGGAGTCGATAAGCACCTTTTCCGAGGACTTTTGAAATCAAATGTGGTATTTTTCAGTTTGTGAAGGGTGTTCCGAGCCCCCGAGTCCCTTGGATGATGCGATACATGCGATACTTTTGACGGAGCATTTTTTTATCAGGGCTTGAATCTGGTTTCGAGCCGCATTCAATTCTGATTGAAGTTGAATCAGGGGATCTTGATAGTTTGCCATGTACCTGAAAGACTTTACAAGATCGTTAGAGCAGTGTGTGTGTTGGCTTGATATTTTCTCTAGATGGGGTCCCACGGATGGCGCCAAACTGTTAATGCCAAAAATCACACAAAAGTACAACTTAAGGTCGATGTGGACATTTAACAACTAAAGAAACGCATCTTAAGCCAAATAACACAATTGCGAGGAAAAAGTAAAAGAGACAAGAGATTTGGTGACGCGGAAAACTCCAAAACGTGGGAAAAAACCGCGGTCGACTCTGTGAGAGTCGACAGTGCACTATGGTTCGCCAAACAGGGGCGAAAGTCCTTTTGTGACAGACGATATGTGTACAATAGGTTACAAATGAAGTAAAAATACACTTAGTCGTGTGTAAAAGGTGTGTGTCGTGTGTTAAACGTGTGAAACAAGCTGTTGTCGTGCGGCTTGAACTGTTGCCGTGCGGTTTGAACTGTTGTCGTGCGGTACTTGCGTTAGCGACGTGTGCTCGAATGCGAGAGAGAAAATGCAGAAGTAGATGAGAATGCAGTTGTATAGCTAGATGAACTCGTCCCCTTGCTCGAGGTTGGAACATGCCTTTATATAGGTTTCGCCGGTCATTAATGTGCTTTAATGGTAGGTCTTGTAATCGCTGCCGACATTAAATGCGCTTTGATGATTGGCTTTGTAACCGCTGTCGAGTCTTTAATGTCATTAAGAGCTCGACCGTTATTGTCCGTTGTACCATAATGGCTTGTAGACTTGCATTAATGAACAAAAGAAACGGATGTCGACCATTGATAGTTAATGTAATCGTAAGACCGTCTTAAGTTCTGGACGTCGGTCTTATGGAGCATACGACCGTCGCCGACATACAAGACCATGTATATGACTGTAAACGTCTTGTAAGACCTTATTTTAATATAAGAATAGTCTTATGACAATGTCGTAAGACCAGATCGCAGGACCAGGATGATATAAGATCGACGACAGGAGACTGTTGACGTAAGACCGACGGGTCATAACTGGCGACATAAGACTGGACATAAGACTAGTGACGTAAGACTAGTAACGTTTTAACTTGCGACATGTAACACGCGACACGTGTGACATGCGATGCGTGTCGAGCGATCATGAGATGTAAAGTCACTATCCTGAGTGACTATTGACACAGGATGTCGTTTAATAACCAACTATCGTATGTCGGGGATATGGCAATAATGGGTATTACCCTTGTCGGTCGGGGGTATGACTTTTGTAGGTATTAGGGTAATCAAGGTCCACGGGTCATGTCGAGGGAATTTCCCAAGTCGGTCGAGGGTGTGATTTTGTACCCAAACAACCACCACCTTTGCATAATGGAACCACACCTCTCAATGGGGATGCCAATGGTTCTTCGTATGGAAACATTACACTGACAGCTACAAATTCAGGGGTCAACCCTCAGACAGGCGTCAACTCCGACCCTAACGACCCCGTCGCCCAACGACTTAGGTTGTTGGAAGATCAGAACGAGAAAATGTTGTCGCTGCTTTCCAAGTTGCCAGGCGTCGCTGTCCCCGTCGACGTCGAGCCTCGCACAGGTTTTCAAACGTCGCATTTCGTTGACACAATAGCGACTGTCGACGTCCCGAAGAAATATAACATCCCTGCTTTCACGCCCAAGTATTCAGGAATAACCGATCCAACGGAGCATATTGTACAATATAAACAGTTAATGTGGACAGTCTCGATCCCACAGCAATATCAGGAAGTGTGCATGTGCAAAAGTTTTGGTGTGACTCTTACGGGTCCTGCTCTCCAGTGGTTGATCAACCTCAAGCCCAAGTCTATAAACAACTTCGCGGAGTTGGTCAACCAGTTTTAGCAACAGTTCGCCAGCAGTCGCAAGATGGAGAAGCAGACCAGCGACCTGTATTACGTCGTCCAAAAATCCAGAGAGTCCATCCGTGTTTATTTCAATCGCTTTAATGCCGAGATGATCAGCATTCGAAATTGTGATGTCAAGACTGCCATCGAAGCCTACAAGCGTGGTCTTGACGATAGCTCTATCGGATTGTACGTCGATCTTACAAAATATCCTCCAGAGAATTTTGAAGACGTACGAACTAGGACTTTGGCTTACATGAGGGTCGAGGACGACCTAGTCTTCCGTCGTAAGAATTCCACTGAGAAAAAGTCGCTCGGGATCAAGAAACCAGATTTTAAATCTGTTAATGCCAAAAATCGCACCAAAGGGACAACTTAAGGTCGATGTGGACTTTAACAACTAAAGAAAGGAATCGTTCGACAAAGACGTGCGACAAAGACAAAAACGTAAATGAGACAGAGAATTTGATGACGCAGGAAAAACCTCAACGAGGAAAAAACCTACGGACGACTGTGGAAGTCGTCGCTGCACTATGGTCGCCAATCAGGGGCGATGTCCTTGGTGTTCCAGGTGTCGATCATACAGAGATTACAATACAAATGAAGGAAAAGACTTCGAAATGTAAAGTTACAAGTGTTTTGAATATAAAATAGTGTGCGTCGTGTGTTTAAACTGTGTATCGTGAGTGGCTGTCGTGTGTCGAGAGCGATCTTCCGTGAAAGACTCTTTTGCTTCGAAGGAGTGTTCTTCAGAGTTCAAGTGTTTGAGATTGTTGTTCGATGATACTGTCCTGTGTGTGTTGTTCGATGATACTATTCTGTGTGTCTTCTGATGTTTTGAGCTCTGAATTTATAGTCTTCGGGCACTTTAATTAGCTCATTAAATGTGTCGATAATTGTTATAACGGACGTCGTCTTTAGTGTCGTTAATGATCTTCATCCGTTATAGCCGTTGTCCATTAATGATGTTGACTCCTGCATTAAACACTGAACAAACGTAACAGTTTATGTCATGCGTTAGTTGGTCGAGGTCGCATGGTTCTATGCGACGGTCGTGTGAAACGTACGACGTCGAGGTCGAGTGTCGTGAGGCAAAAGACTTTCGATTTTATCTTTAATCAGGAGATAAAGTACTATGATTTTACCTTCGTTACGGGAAAGAGAAGAAGCGTTTTCCTTACCTTGGTCGTGGTCGTGACTGGTGAAATTTTTTCCAAACAGTTTGCCCCCAAAATTTGAAAGTAGGATGGCAAATTCGAATTTTAAATTTTGTTAGTCGGACGCATAAGATTATGACACGTATCGAAAGTTACCTTGGTTGTTTTAGAACTGAATCGGTTCAATTCAAACTAGAGAGGGAAGTCGAAGAGAGGATAAAGTTGTGACGTCAGGCCGACGCACGTTGGTGCTTAGCAGCTGTCATGGCCAGGTGTCAGCGATCCGCATGGCTATACGAAAAGATGAGGACGCGTGTTGATCATCAAAGGATTCGATCTGACGCGATTTCTTGCATAAATAGAGATCAGAATGGATCATTTGTTATGGCTTTTCGGAAAGTTTTTTAAAGCGAGATTTCTTGCTATTCTTTTGCTCAATATTTTCCAAAATTGCTAGGATTTCTAACTCGCTGAAAACTTTTGAGCGACTATATAATGTATAGTTTTTCCATCTTTCCCAAGTCTCCAGAGGTTGACGATCCATCGAAATTTATTATGTATGAGGCGGCGAAGGCGTTGATTGCGATAGACGCGACATTCGTGGATCTTGCGCATCTGGCGACGATGTCCCCTATAGCCACGTCAACCCTTTCGTCAGCCGACAAGGGCAAGGGTGTAAAGACGGGAGAGGGTGAGAGAAAAGTCACGTCGGTCAACTTTATGTTTCCGTTGGACTTCCTATACGACGATGTCCTAGACGGGATGAAGTCGTTTCCGCATCTGGGGAAATGTCAGCTCCTATCTTTCGAGGAGCGTTTTCGATGGGTCTCCGTCGTGAAAACGGGATCATATATAGCCATGCAGGCGTTCGTTGTAAGTTTCTCTTTCAAAACTTGTGTTTCTATGTGTTCTTGGCTTTTGTTGAAGGATTATTAACAGTTTTGTGTTTTACAGATGCTTCGATCTTTGTTCGTTCGATATGCGAAGACTGAGGGGTCGTTGGACCGGAAGTCGATCATCGAGAGCGTCATATTCCTTCCTTTTAATATTAATCTTAAGAGCCACATTCTCAAAATACTGTGGACTCTTTTTCGTAATATGTCGCGATATGAAGCAACACTGTCCTAGTCGTTTGATCCTTGCATAAGCTCCTTAGCGCATTTTGAGTATTCAGAGGTCGAGGCTTTGGGTGAAGATGCGGCTGACAACTTTCTTTAGTCTTAGGATAAATTTCTGCTTTATGAATTTTTCATAACTGATCGTTGGTGATCGAGTTGTCTAATGTAAATACGTTTAAGTATGAATGAAGTTTCATGAGATTTTTCATCGTATATTGCAAGCAATTGTCGAAAGTAATGTTTAATCGCATAAACACACTTATAAATTGAATACAACCGTAGGTACGTGCGACTAAGGCTTTTCATTATGAGATAACGATGATAACATTAGCCGTGTAAAAACAAGTATACATGCGTCTAGAGCATTTGTTCAGAACATGAGGCCTTCCTAGGTCGACATACTCGGATTGTGAACCGATTGCCCAATCGAATCGTGCGATGACTTTAAATCGTATATTAGACTTACGTTACGCGATTTTGGGAAAGTCATATGATTAACTCATGTCGTGCGATCCTGCGATAGAATATTGTCAGAGGTTGGTCGTTGGATAACCAACGACCCTCCGATGCTCAAGTTAGTTACCGTCGAGGTGAATAAAGAATCGTATGAAAAAGGGTTCAAAAGAAATATCTTTTCAGATGCGTTGCATTCCAGCTGCATGGGATTTCTTGGTTGTCGAGGGTCTGGAGTCGATAGGCCCCTTTTCCCACGACTTCAGATATACGATAAGGACCTTCCCACTTAATAGAAAGTTTACATGCATTGAGTTCTTGAGTGTTTTGGAATACTCGACGGAGGACGTAGTCGCCTTTTTGAAAGATTTTGATTTTGACGTTCTTGTTGAAATGTCGCTCGACCGTTTGCTTTTGCGACGCCATCCTAATCAAGGCTGACTCTCTAAGCTCTTCAAGGGCGTCGAGGTCGTATCCTAAATCGACCAAGTTGCGATCGACTGAAGTATGCCTTGAAGTTGGGAGTTGGGCCTCGACCGGTAGAACTGCTTCACAACCATAGACTAAAGAAAAAGGAGTTTGTCCTGTGGACGTGCGAGGTGTCGTGCGATTTGCCCACAGGACCGAAGGGAGCTCTTCGACCCACTTTCCTTTTGCAGCCTTTAGCCTTTTCTTGATCGAATCAATAATGGTCTTATTACTTGATTCAGCAAGTCCGTTAGCTTGGGGGTATCTGGGAGTCGAGGTTATCAACTTGATGCTTCTGTCTTCGCAGAATTGTTGAGTCCTGTCGCTTATGAATTGGGATCCGTTGTCACAGACGATTTTGGATGGAATCCCAAATCTGCATATGATGTTAGTCTGGATGAAAGAGATGACTTCTTTATCCCTTATCTGGGAAAAAGCAGCCGCCTCAATCCATTTGGAAAAATAGTCTGTAAGTACAAGGAGAAATACCTTTTGTCCCGGGGCTGGGGGAAGTTTACCGACGATGTCCATTCCCCATCTCATGAAGGGCCATGGGATAAGCGTCGAGTGCAGAGGTTTAGAGGGTTTATGTGACATGCCTGAGTGTTGTTGACAAGGATCACAGTTCTGGACATACTTGATGGCGTTTTGTCGCAAGGTTGGCCAAAAATACCCTTGTCGAGAGATACGATTAGCCAAACTGCGAGCACCGGAATGATTGCCACATTCACCGTCATGCATCTCTTGAAGGATTTTCTGGACCTGACTCTTGCTAATGACGCATCTTAAGTTCAAACCTGTTGATGATCGTCTATAGAGCTTATCCCCAATCATGACGTATTTGGATGCTTTGAATCTGATCTTCCGGGCTTCCATCCTGTCTTCTGGGAGTTGATCGTGCATGAGGAAATTTCGGATGTCGCACGACCAATCATCCTCTTCGTCCTCAATCTGGACGACATCGACGTTTTCGATAGACGATGTCGCCAGATGGATCATGGGAATAACGTCGAATATTGGTTCGACTAAAGCAGACCCAAGGTTCGCTAAAGCATCGGCCTGAGTGTTCTGGTCCCTTGGAATCTGTTCGATAGAAAAAGATTTGAATTTTTCGGACTTTACTTTTGCTACCTTAAAGTACGCTGTCATTTTGGAATCTTTGGCCGCGAATTCTCCATTGATCTGGTTTACCACTAGGATAGAATCGCTTTTGACGTGTAATGCGGTTGCCCCCGAGTCGTAGGCCATATTCATTCCTATGATCAGGGCTTCGTACTCAGCTTCGTTGTTGGTGGTCTTGAAATCGCATCGAACTGAGTACACCATCTTGCCCCCCTGTGGCGACTTTAAGACGACGCCTAGCCCTGAGCCTCTGATGTTGGATGACCCATCGACATATAAGATCCAAGGCACGTCGTCGTGAGTCGCCACAGTCGATACCTCGAGCTCTGCTTCTTTCTCCAGATCTGGACTGAAATCGGCGACGAAGTCTGCCAAGGCTTGCGATTTGATCGCGGTCCTGGGTTTGAAATCAATGTCGTAACTGCTGAGATATATGCTCCATTTTGCTAAACGACCTGTCAACTCAGGTTTTCTTAAGACAGACTTAAGAGGAAAGTTAGTCATGACAGTAATAGGATGTGACTCAAAATAGTGTCGCAATTTTTTAGCAGCTGTGACTAGCGACAAAAGCAATTTTTCCATAGAGGAATACATGGTCTCTGTGTCCAAAAGAGATTTACTCACATAGTAGATTGGTAGTTGCTGTTTCTCATCTTCGCGCGTCAGGACGGCACTTACTGCGTTAGGACTAACAGCTAGATATAGCTGTAGCACCTCATGATCGTGAGGTTTTGTCAACAAAGGAGGTGACGCCATGTACTCCTTGAGTTTCTGCAATGCTTGCTCATGATCCTCGGTCCAATCAAAGCCCTTGTTCTTCCTGAGGACATTGTAGAATAGATGGCATTTATCCAAGGATCGAGAGATAAACCTGTTCAGCGCTGCTACTCAACCAGTGAGCTTCTGGACCTCCTTGAAATTTCTAGGATATTTAATTTCGATAATCGCTTTGATTTGGTCTAGATTCGCCTCGATCCCTCGACGAGTGACCATATAGCCCAGGAACTTTCCAGCGCTGACACCAAAGGAACATTTCGTCGGATTGAGCTTCATGCTATATTCTCTATCGATCTCGAAGGATTGCCTCAGGTGCTCGACGTGGTCGACAACTTGTTTTGACTTGACCAACATATCGTCGATGTATACCTCCATTGTGTCACCAAGACGATCCTTGAACATCTTGTTCACCAGGCGCTGGTAGGTAGAACCTGCATTTTTTAGTCCAAAAGGCATAACCTTATAACAGTAAATACCTCGGTCCCTCATAAATGCGGTTTTTTCTTGGTCCTCGCGTGCATTAGGATTTGATTATATCCGGAATAGGCATCCATGAACGTCAGTAGTTCATGCCCCGCTGTCGCGTCAACCATGGCATCGATGTGAGGTAGTGGGAAAGGATCTTTTGGACAAGCTTTATTGAGGTCTGTGAAGTCGATACAGACTCTCCATTTGCCATTTTTCTTCGCTACCACCACGACGTTAGCAAGCCAATCGGGGTACTTTACTTCTCGAATTTTCCCTATCTTGAGAAGGTTGTCGACTTCGTCATTGATCACCTTATTCCTTTCAGGAGAAAATTTCCTTCACTTTTGCTTGATAGGTTTGAATGACGGGTCGACGCTGAGCTTGTGGGAGATGACATCAGGATCTATGCCAACCATATCTTCATGCGACCAGGCAAAACAGTCAGCATATCCCTGCAAAAAAGATATTAACTTTTCCTTGAGACAGGGACTGAGGGATGATCCGATAAGGACTTTTTGCTCAGGCTTGCTTTGATCAAGGATGACTTCTTCCAGGCGATAATCGTTGACTGCTTCAGGAGCATCTTGTGCATTTTCGAGCTCTTCATGTGTCGGGATAGCAGTCTGTTCTGCCATTTTCCTGAAAATCGAAAACAGAGGAAACTCCAAGAAACTGTTAGTAAGACGCACGTTCGTCGAAGATTTTCTCTAGATGACGTCCCACGGATGGCGCCAAACTGTTAATGCCAAAAATCGCACCAAAGGGACAACTTAAGGTCGATGTGGACTTTAACAACTAAAGAAAGGAATCGTTCGACAAAGACGTGCGACAAAGACAAAAACGTAAATGAGACAGAGAATTTGATGACGCAGGAAAAACCTCAACGAGGAAAAAACCTGCGGACGACTGTGGAAGTCGTCGCTGCACTATGGTCGCCAATCAGGGGCGATGTCCTTGGTGTTCCAGGTGTTGATCGTAGAGAGATTACAATACAAATGAAGGAAAAGACTTCGAAATGTAAAGTTACAAGTGTTTTGAATATAAAACAGTGTGCGTCGTATGTTTAAACTATGTATCGTGTGTGGCTGTCGTGTGTCGAGAGCGATCTTCCGTGAAAGACTCTTTTGCTTCGAATGAGTGTTCTTCAGAGTTCGAGTGTTTGAGATTGTTGTTCGATGATACTATCATGTGTGTGTTGTTCGATGATACTGTTCTGTGTGTCTTCTGATGTTTTGAGCTCTGAATTTATAGTCTTCGGGCACTTTAATTAGCTTATTAAATGCGTCGATAATTGTTATAACGAACGTCGTCTTTAGTGCCGTTAATGATCTTCATCCGTTATAGCCGTTGTCCATTAATGATGTTGACTCCTGCATTAAACACTGAACAAACGTAACAGTTTATGTCATGCGTTAGTTGGTCGAGGTCGCATGGTTCTATGCGACGGTCGTGTGAAACGTACGACGTCGAGGTCGAGTGTCGTGAGGCAAAAGACTTTCGATTTTATCTTTAATCATGAGATAAATTACTATAATTTTACCTTCGTTACGGAAGAGAGAAGAAGCGTTTTCCTTACCTTGGTCGTGGTTGGTGAAATTTTGCCCAAACAAAATCCAAGCCGAGCATCAAGACAGAGCCGTCGCGCCAAATATCGAGCGTTCGGTTCGATAAGTAAAAGAGCAATCCCGCGCCTCGATTCCCTCAATATCCTTGTTAATGCCAAAAATCGCACAAAAGTACAACTTAAGGTCGATGTGGACATTTAACAACTAAAGAAACGTATCTCAAGCCAAATAACACAATTGCGGGGAAAAAGTAAAAGAGACAAGGAATTTGGTGACGCGGAAAACCCCAAAACGAGGGAGAAAACCGCGGTCGACTCTGTGAGAGTCGACAGTGCACTATGGTCGCCAAACAAGGGCGATGTCCTTGTGTTTCGGGTGTCGATCGTACAGAGATTACAATACAAATGAAGGAAAGACTTCGAAATGTAAACTAACAAGTGTTTCGAATGTAAAAACAATGTGCGTCGTGTGTTTAAACTGTGTGTCGTGCGCTGATGTCGTGCGTCGAGAGCGATTCCTCTGAGAGCGATTTCTGTGCTTCAAGTGTTCTTTTCGAGTTCGAGATTTTGTGTCTGTTGTTCGATGCCCCTTGAACTGAGGATTGAGCTTAGAATTTATAGTCTCCGGGCACTTTAATTGGATCATTAAGGACTTTGGTAACTGCCGTAACAGACGTCGTCTTTAGTGCTGTTAATGGCTGGTCTTGTAACCGCTGCCGACATTAAATGCACTTTGATGATTGTCGTTGTAACCGCTGTCGAGTCTTTAATGTCATTAAGAGCTAGATCGTTGTTGACCGTTGTACCATAATGGCTTGTAGACCTGCATTAATGAACAAAAGAAACGGCTATCGACCATTGATGGTTAGTGTAATCGTAAGACCATCTTAAGTTCAGGACGTCGGTCTTATGGAGCATACGTCCGTCACCGAAATACAAGACCATGTATATGACTGTAAACGTCTTGTAAGACCTTATCTTAATATAAAAATGGTCTTATAAAAATGTCGTAAGACTAGGTCGTAAGACCACTAGGTCGTAAGACCAGAGTGATATAAGACCGATGACAGGAGACTGTCGACGTAAGACCAACGAGTCGTAACTGGCGACATAAGACTAGTGACATAAGGCTAGTGACGTAAGACTAGCGATGTGCGACGTGCGACATGTGACGTGCGATCATTAGATGTAAGATACTGTCTTGAATCACTATTGACGCAAGATGTCTTTCAATAACCAACTATCGTGGTTATTAACGTATGTCGGGGATATGACAATAATGGGTATTATCCTTGTCGGTCGGGGGTATGACTGTCGTAGATATTAGGGTAATCAAGGTCCACGGGTCATATCGAGGGAATTTCCCACGTCGGTCGAGGGTGTGATTTTTTACCCAAACAATCCTAAGATCTCCTCTTATGGATTCAAAGGGACTATGAAAGAGCTGGTCGACGCTCTTAGAAACATCCAGTCGTCCGTCCGATGGCCTAAGAAGAATGATAAAGATGACGCCAAGAAGGACAAGACCAAGTGGTGCGACTTCCATAGCGATCATGGCCATACGACAGATAATTGCCTTGCTTTGTAGAAGGAGTTAGCCTGGATCGTGCCCAAGGGTCATCTGCAAGGCTTGGTTGATAAAGAATATGCACCAGTCGGTAACGTAAGACCCAAATCCCCCGTCCATGAAAAAGTCGTTAACTGTGTGACGGGTGGGTCCGACGTCCGTGGTCTAACCTATTCGGCAGCCAAGCAACATGCCAGTCAATCGTCGGGAGAATACCCCATTCCTCGGTCGTCCCGACCAAAGCAAGAGTTGGAGCTAGAGGCGATGCCAAACACGTTCGATCAAGACAACCTCCAGGAAAGTTGGCAAAAGCATCATGATGGTTTGATCATCCAGCTCACTATTGGCATTCGCTCGACCAAGAGAGTATTGGTCGATGGGGGTAGTTCGGCCAACATCATTTTCCTGAGCACTATCAAAGCTATGGGAATCTATAAGTCAGAGATCACCCGTCGGTCGATGACTCTGATAGGATTCAATGGCGATTCCACCAGTACTCTAGGAGAGATCATCCTCCCAGTGTACGCTAAAGGGGTCAACAAGCAAAAAAATTTAACGTTATTGACTGTTCATCAGCATATAATGTTATACTTGTTCGACCCTGGATCCACGACATGAAAGCGGTTGTAACAACCCGGTTTCCCATTATACAAATAACATATATTTCATAACATAATTTCACCACAAAATACATCATATTTCATTTACGGTCCCTTAACTTAACAAGATAGGTCTTTTAGTACAAACTTTTTCACTTATAAAGTACATAATATCATAATAATATAACAGATACAAAACACATCTCGAATCTTCATAATCATGCATCTTCCAAAAAGCTAAACATGATATATCCTATCACTGTCCCTTATTTGCTCCTTGATCTGGAATACATATTTTAAAACAAAAATGAGGGTTAGACCTTGAGGTCTAGTGAGAAATCCCCGTTAGTTAAAGAAAACATTTGCACAACATCATACACATAATTCACATAAGAATACCAACTATGACTCATGCATCATGTATCTTTCCATCTCTTTCTCTTGGCCATATTAATTGGTAGCAAGCCAATTAATTAATTTACACCGCCGTACTAAATACAACCAACACCACTGTCCCTCTGTACAGCCAACTTTCACCGGTCCTAAGCCCGGCCAACTAGCACCCATGCAATGTAATACTCATATAAACACCATATGCACAATATTACATTCATTCACATACATGTATTCCATTTGAAAACATTTTAAGTAAAAACTCACTTGATTCGCTTAATTCCAAAATCCTCCCAAGCTATTTACCGAGCACTCCAAATTCTTCAGTTCAGTTTCACAGAATCTGTATCAAATAATTACAAATATTTCTTTTTAAGACTAAAAATCTCTAAGTTCTGAAATCCTCGACTCAAGTCGCAATCAACTATGGAATTACTCTATGTCGCAATACACTACACCAAGTCGCAATCAACTACTGCGACACAATACCAAGTCGCAACTAACTACTATGACTTCCCCTTCATGTCGCAACCAACTGTTGCGACAACCCCCTCAAGTCGCAACCAACTATTGCGACATAGCACCAAGTTGCAACCCACTGTTGCGACTTCATGAGCAAGTCGCAACTCAAGGTTGCGACATTCATGAAGATCATAACATTCAACCATGTCGCAACCCACTGTTGCGACTTGCTTGAATGTCTCAGTCCACTGTGTTCATCTAAACCCAGAATTCTAATCTTTTAAGCTATGCATGTTACTGAAATTATGCAGATATGTTTAAGACTATTAACATAACCTAACCATGAGCTCAGATTTTCCAAAACATCCCTAAATCATCAAAACCCATCTAATTACATAAAAACTTTATCTAAACAAAAATGATAGATTAAGAGGTTACATACCTTTAATCTTCACAAGATGAACCTTCAAATTCCAGCTTACTATCTTGATTACTTCTCCTTCTTCTCCTTCACGGTTCTATCTATTTTTCTCTCTTTTATTTCTAACCGAAAATACACACACATACACACTTAGTATTTTGCTAATAGTGCCTAAGGATGACACCTCCTTGTGTCTCAAGTGAATATGGCGGTGATGGTGGATAATATCTCCACTCTCACCAAATAAACCCCACACTTATTCTATTTGGCAAGACTTACCCCCAAACTTCCAAATAAAAATTAAAACTTACCCCTTAACTTCTAACTCCATAATACTTAATTAAAATTATACTTTTAAATAAACCAATAACATACCTGGTTATTACAGCGGTCCCCTCGACCTATCATCAAACGATCAAATTTCCAACGCCGTGGGGAGTGCAATAAGTCAAAAGCGAGCAGAAGACCGCCCGTTATTGCTACAAGGCAACTTTGAAACCTCAAAGGTGAGACCAATATTGTGGCGACTGCGCACAATACGACCCAACCTATCCACACGCCATAAAAGGCAGGACCATGTATCATTTTACAGTCGCCACAAGGGGGCAGAACGATGTACCCCATACGACACTGCAATACTGCAATTTTTAGCTACCAATCGTGGGCACAGGTATAGCTCAAGACTTGGGGGCAGTCGAACCTCGTGATAGAAGTAATTCTCCAATAGCCATCGATAAACGTCACCAGGTATGTAACGCCCGTCAACGGCACTCAGGTACGTTATATTAATCTTCTAAAGTTTTACGTACGTCCTTAATCCCACAAACCTTCATAAGACAGGGAATGGACATCGCTAGTAAATTACATCTTGTCCCCAGGGCAAGAAATTTTTCCTGTTTGTCTTTACAAACCATTCCTCTAAACGGACAGAAGTAGATGCCTACTCCCAGATTCGGGGCAAAAAGGCCGTCTCTTTTTCCGGACTAACATTCTATGCAGGATCGAAATTTCTTTCGAAATTATGCACGACAACGATCCACCAAAGATCGTACGTCTGAAGATTGTAGTACCAAATCTGCGATCGCAGCCCCACGTAGCTGGGCTATAGTACATCTTATTTCCTTTTTGCTTTCTATTTATTTCGACAAACAATTTCTGACTTAAGCATCGGAGGGTCATTGGTCAAACCAACGACCACCCCTGAATTTCACATTGTAGGCTCGCGGGATCGCACGAACATCAGTCTTACGATCTACATCGTAAGAATACAAAGTCTTTCAGACTACAAAGTCATGACCCATAAACTCATGACTTGTACGACGAAAGTCGAATCTCACAATTACATAGATCCTATGATCATAGCAAATACATTCAAGATTGAGCCGGGAAGCTCAAGCCTTATACTTTAAACTCCATGGTTTAAGAATGTATGTTCGGCCCAGTCGCCCGACTACTTCCAAAACTATTTCGTTTCCTACGACCTACATCGTGAGAAACAAAGTCTCTAAGACTAGCATATCATAAAAAGAATCTTGCGATTCACTACACAGGTCCTGTGATCTTTCCAGGTGTTCCTTAAACTACGTGTTGGAAACATAAAGTCTTACGACTTGAATTCCATACTTAGAATACTTCTTCGGCCTCAGTCGCCCGATTACTTCACAGTTATAAGTACCTCAGTCGTACAAATTTTTCGTACGTTTTTCGGTTCATTACACCCGTCCATCAAATTTTGTTATTTTATTTTGTTCATGCACAACAAAGTAAAGTAGATGACAAAAGCATAACAGAATTTTACTTGTATTTATACGATCAAAACTTTACAAGTAAGGGGCACGACCGATTATAGTCGCCCCACAACGAAAATAAACTAAGGCAGAGAAGAGTCCTCAGCGACCTCCTCGTCGCTAGTTACGTCGACCGTCGCGTTTGTCGGGTCCTCCTCTTCGAGCTTGTCTTCCTGGTCGAGTTTATCCTCGTCCCCGACTTGCTCTAAGTAGGTTTTGACCTCCTCTTCGCTCCGGCCATAGGGTCCAACCCCCGTAAATGGCAACGCATGATCGCCGCCCGAACCCTCAGAAGGGTTAGGGCCTCAAACGACTGGAGACGCTCCTCTAAGTACGCAATCTTCTCCTCTCTCGCCTCGACGAGCGACTTAAGGTCCTCGGCCTGTTTTTCACTCTCGACCAAGGAACCCTTAGTCGCTCGTAATTCTGCCTCAGTCGCAGAAGACTTCTCAAGGGCCTCCCTCAGATGACGTTGAAGGTCTTCCCTCGCGTTTATTGCCGCCGCGTGAAAGTCCTGGACTTCGGCAAGCTTCGAGGAATAACACTCGACCTATTCCATCGCCAGCTTCTCCCGATCCCTCGCCACACGGGCTTCCTCCTGCGCCTTATACATCTTTTCTATGGCTACAGGAGTAACCCTACGGATTTTATCCATATGGGCATACAGGCAAAGGGAAGTTTGGAACGCCTGCAGCGCATGAATATACAAACATTAGAAAACAAAACGGCAAAAAACACTTAAAGACAAACAGATTGTACGTACCTTGAAGGTCAACCCTGCGACGTACGATCCCATGTTGTTGACCGTGACGTCCTCCAGCCGCTCCTTGAAGGACGGCAGTAGGAATTTCTCCAGATCGGGGAAGATTTTATTGCTATCCATCTCTTCCCCGGCCATGAAGTTTGACGACAGTGTAAAATTCACCGTCATAGCATCGATGGACTCCTCCGTCCTCTTGCCTTTACCCTTGTCGATGAAGGAAAAGGACCGACCTCTTCAAACAGAGGAGGGGCCACACTCATCGGAGTCGCGTCGATAACTCCCGGTGGCGTCGTCGTCTTCTCGGCAGTAGCGACCCCAGACGAGTCACCACCCTTCGACGACGGTTCCCTTTGGAGAACCGTCCTGGACTTCTTCACCCCCGACGGCGGGGGTGGGGGAGCCTTTCGCTTCAACTCTTTGGCCTTACGGGCCAAGGAGGGAGGAGCCATATCCTGAGGACCAGTAGTAGGCACGTCACCTACGAAACAACAAAACAAGACACGGTAACGAAAAAGACGAGCGATTTACAGCAGGAAACGTACGACAGTTACCTGCTATGTCTTCTTCCCTTTCCGGTTCCTCTCTTGCAGGAATTTCCGTCCTTATAAGTTCAGCGACTTCATCGTCCGAGTCCTCATCTCTGAGACTACGCTGGACGAGAAATGACCTATCGTCCGGATTATACATCCGGAACTTCTCGATCCTCTCCTCCACCTCCTTAGACACACTGATGTCCGGAAACATAAGACCTGAAACATAACGAGTCAATCAATAGAACACGACTTTGTACATAGAAACCGAAGAAAAGAAATCTTACTGTCGGTATTCCACCCGAAAATCAACCACGACGCGACTTCGTCCAGAAGCTCGAGGGAATCTGTCTTCCCGAAGAGATATCGGGCCTTCCACCCATGATCATTCTCCTAGGTGTTCAGCACTAGAACTTGATCCCCCTGTATCGGGAAAATAGGTTGTATCGGTGGTACTTATCCGCCTTCACCATATGGGACGCCAGGAGTTCGAGCACAGTGAATGGCGTCGTCCAGTCGCCGGTGATCCTATCGATCACACTGACGATTCGCCAGAATTGGGGCATCATTTGTGCCGGAGACAAGCCAAACTCGACTAAAAACTCCCTCGCCAGAGGGACAAGCGGCCATTTTAAACACACCTTAAAGGGGTATTCGTACAAAATGAAATGTCCACTCGGACAATCTACCGACCGAAGTTTGCCCGGTGAGCATATTTCTACGACATTAGGAATACCGGACAAAGTCCTGAAGGCCTCCAAACTCTCCCGACCTTCGATCGTGCTCGCTAGTTCTATCGACATTCTCTTCTAAAACTTGAAAAGCACGAAAAAATCCTCTTCCAAATTTATAAACGCTCAAAACGCACGTAACAATGGTAAGCGAATCTCTCTGAAATCTTTCCTAAAAAGCAAGTGGACGTAAAAAGGAACCGATCCCCAAGATCGCGTTATTTATGGTAAAGATCGTGTCAGGTCAACCCGCTAGATGGTCGACACCTGTCAACGACTTTTCGCAAGCATCATGCCGATGGACGACACCTGTCCTCTAAACGTCCTTTCGCCTCTAACACGTTGTTGTGACGTCACGGCCTTTCAGTTTTCTCCAATACAAAACGAACCGAGACGGTTGGAATCCAACCAGACTCTCTCCTCATGCGACACGTGGCAAACCACTTCGTCAGGTTTAAAATTCGAATTTCACGCCTAAAATTCAAATTTTGGGGGCAAACTGTTTGGGTAAAAAATCACACCTCACGACCGATGGTAGGAAACTCATATAACATTTCCATAAGACCACTCTTGTATTAAGATAAGGTCTTACATGATATTTACAGACGTATACTCGGTCGTACGTTTCTATGTTGGTCGTACATTTCGTACGACCGACGTGTGAGACTTACGACGGTCGTACGATTACACTAACCGTTAACAGTCAAACCCGTTTTCTTTTGTTCATTAATGCAGGTCTACGAGCATTCATGGCGCAAACGGTCAGAAACGGACAAGTCATCAATGGCATTTAAAGCCCAACAGCGGTTACAAAGCCAGCCATCAAGCCTCATTTAATGACCGGCGAAAGCTATAAAAGGACCTGCTCCACAACCGAAAAAGCAATCTAATCTATTCTATTCAAAACTGATCCAATCTACTCCATCTACTTTCTGAGCAATTACACATCGAATACACAGCAATCGAAGCATTCGAACACACACTATTGACGCAAGCTTCGCACGACCGCAATTCGAATCGCACGACAACAGACTTTTTCGCACGATTTACACATGACACACGACGTTTACACACGACTAAGTCTATTTTCACATTCCTTTGTAATCTGTTGTACACAAAACACCTGTAACACAAGGACTTTCGCCCTTGTTTGGCGACTATAGGGCACCGTCGACTCTCACAAGTCGACCGCGGTTTTTTCCCTCGTTTTGGGTTTTCCGCGTTACCAAATCTCTTGTCTTGTTTACTATAACATCCCAACATTTTAAAAGTGCAATTTCATGTAGTTAAGAGTAAATCTTCCCAAAATCGGGTCCCAAAATTTCCTTACAACATGACAAAATTGGTTGGCGGAAACAACCTACACAACTGAGAAATAACTAAGGTAAACTATAGTGTCGCTACACTATTCTTCTTCCTCTTGCTAACGCCCTGCTTACTTGCTAGAGCCTTTATGTACCTGCTTACCTGAAAAAGGTTTTATTTGAAAATGCGAGGGTTAGACAATGAGGTATAATGAGTCCTTCCTAACAGATATCAAAGCATTTAAAACAGTTTACCATTTCAGTAAAAATCATTCGTAAATCTGATCACGTGGAAACATTTACAAATAATAGTCCGCCTCTCGTAAATTGGCACCCTGAAGTCACCCGTAGATGACAACGAGTCAGTCTCATGCTGCCGTATAGGGTCATTGCCCTGGCATAAACGGGACACACCCCCCGGCATGATCTGGCGGGCCACACCCCCCGACTTGGCCAATTTACACCACCATCTATGTATGCATACATCCCATCAAAACTTTAAACAACTTTCATGAAATTTAAAAGCATAATAATGAAACATGGTATTTCTCATCATGTAATCACTTTAGAAAAAAAAACACTTAAAAGCCACACATTTTAGTTTAGAAAACTCACCTGGCTTTCTCGCTTCAATACTTCTCACTTACTCTCCCGATCTCTAAATGGAACACCTATTATATAGGAGACGTAACTCGTAAATCTACAATTTAATAATCACGACTTCTTTCCATTTTAAATCCAATTACCTTAATATTTAAAAGCTAACTTGATTTTATCTAAATATTTAACCCAAAAGTTTTCCTTTCCTAAACTAACTCACGACCCAACAGGAAATTAATTCCATTGGCCATGTGATGATCCATTCACCTACTTCTTGGGCCACGAGACCAACAAAATGTTCCAGCCTTTGATTCGCAAAAGAGTCCCGCAACATGCCAAAAATACCGGGACGTGGCTTACAATGTACCGGGATTTAGGCCTTCACTTATACCGGGTTTTACAAAAAAAAAAGCACCGGGACTTGGGCTCAAGTTATATACCGGGACTCACTCTACCGGGAGTCGACAACGCATACCGGGACTCACTCTCCCGGGACTCACAAAACCAAAGTACCGGGACTGCTGCTGGAACGATTTCAGAGACTAACCAAGCTCTTTAATCTTCGCGATAAAGAATTAGATGATTAAATAGACAATCTAAATCCATTCCTTACCAATCCTTTACTACTGTCACATACATAGAGCTTTTAATCCTTTTCTTAAGACACCCTTTACAGTTTTTAATAAATCTCTCCAAATGGTTCATAATTTCAAACATACGACAAGATAGGATTTATGCTTAGGAATTACCTGATTTGATTGCAAGAACCTTCTTCTCTCTTTCTCTCGATCTGGAATGAAATCGCTGAACTCCCTAGCTCTGCGTCTTCTCCTCAGCCGTCACACACTCTCAAATCAGTAGAGAATGTTTCTCCTAGGGTTTAGTGCCCTTTTTATATTCTAACCCAAAATTACCAACTAGCCCCTCCACTTCCTCTTTTATTTAAAACTTGACACAAGCCATTAAAACTTCTCAAAATAGTCCGGGTCGTTACAACACTCCCCCTTCAAAGAATTCTGTCCCCGGAATTCCATTTACAAAAAGATGGGGGTACTTTGTTCTTATATCATATTCCACTTCCCACGTTGCTTCTCGTCCCTTGTGATACTTCCACTGAACCTTCACCAAACGAACTTCTTTGTTCCTCGTTTTTCGTACCTTACTGTCTACTATCTCGATTGGCTCTTCCTCATACATCAATTTCTCGTCAATGCTGACATCTTCCAACGGAATAGCCACATCGGTCTCGGCCAAACACTTCTTCAAGTTAGACACGTGAAATGTCGGATGAATCATTCTTAATTCTTCTGGCAGTTCCAGCTTATAAGCTACCACACCGATTCGCTCAATGATAACAAAAGGTCCAACATATCTTGGCCTCAACTTTCCTTTCTTCCCAAAACGTACCACACCCTTCCAAGGTGACTCTTTAAGCATTACCTTGTCACCTACTTGGAATTCAATCGGCTTCCTTCGTCTATCTGCGTACTTCTTCTGTCGATCTTGCGCGATCCTCATCCTCTCTCGGATAATTTCTATTTTGTCTGCCGTCAATTGAACTATTTTGGGACCGGCTATGTAACACCCCGCTTACCACGACACAATATTGTCCGCTTTGCCCCACTGGCTCACGGCTTTGTTCTTGGCGACCTGGCAAGGACTTCGCAAGGACTTCCCAGGAGGTCACCCATCCTTGTACTACTCCCACCCAAGCACGCTTAACCACAGAGTTCCCAAGGAACCCGCATGCTTGTGGCCCCAAAACGCATTGTGTCTGGTAAGGCCAAGGTTTACTAATATACCCAGCATCTCTCCTGTCCACGGCCGATGTGGGATATGCCTAAGGTGTTACACACACCCCCCCTTAGGGACTCATCGTCCTCGATGAGGTTTGCCCCACCATCCCGAACGGCACAGGAGTGGCTCTGATACCAAGTTGTAACGTCCCAAAATTTCAAGAAAATTAAAATTTTTAATTAAACACTTCATATATAAAAACCCATTAAATAACCCCAACATATTACTTGCAAAATCATAAATATTGTTCAAGTAATCAGAAACTAGCGGAATCAAAGTTCAATAAATAAAACTAAAATCAGCCAGCTCATCCCGCGCGTCAGTGTGTACCCGTCACGCCTTAGAGCCACTCGTACCTGAAACCACAGTTTATTGGGAAAGGGTAAGCACGAAGCTTAGTGAATTCAAACACCATAAATAATACAGTTATTCCACACTACCCCTAAAACAGATAGTGACACATAAACGATCATACAGGTCTACGAACAAATCATAAACACGTATATCCACAACCACCCGCCTAAAAGGCACCAGTCGGTCCCACCGACCACATGATAACATCTTCGGCCCCGCCGAATCCTCGGTCCCACCGAGTCTCTACGCCCCGCGTATAAAACCTCCGGCCCCGCCGGATCCCCGGTCCCACCGAGTCTCTACGCCCCGCGTATAAAACCTCCGGCCCCGCCGGACCCTCGGTCCCACCGAGTTAACATGGCAACATAGTATCAACTAGACACCCCACTATCTAGTTCCACAACACAATCACATAAAGCTACCACACACGTACTACAGCAATGATAAAACAACCGTTATTAGATATAGTGAGAGAACTCACCTCAAATGCGCGCCTAGCTTAATCAACACAAATCAAGCTTCACAATTACAGTCACTTTCCAGCACCTAAACGCATGTTAAAACGTGTCAATACGAGACTCGGACCCTATGACACGACACACGCTTAAACCGTCACTAAAACTAATTTCCGTTCTCACAAAACAGGTCTGTTCGGGACCTGTTTCGACCCCTTTAAACCCAGAAAATTCCCAATATTATTTCATGAAAAGTCCTCTGAGTTAGGGTTCCAAGGACATATTAAACGCCTCCTAACGATTTTTCTACAATTTATAAAGAATTAAATACGAACGGTTACTAAAACTGACAGTTTTCGGTCCAGCCTGCACAAACAGCCCAATACAGCCTAGCTACGGGCTTAATCAGACTTTCGGCAAAACACAAAAAACCTTCCCAACTCGATTAGGGAACTTTGGGCACCAATTTCACCCCAAAACGAGTTACGATCAGAAAGTTATGGTCTACACAAAACAGTGGTAGATTCCAGAATTTTTCACATAAAATGACGAATCACCGAACTTGCGACCACTTTTTCGCCCAGTTAGAGACCGAACCAGTTTTCCGCTAAAACACAGAAAACGTGCCCGACCTCGAACTTGAACCGTGGGCGCCAGTTTTGGCTCAAACAGAGTTACGACGGAAAAGTTATGGTCACACGAAAACTGGACGGCACACTTAGAATTTCATAAAAACACGATTTATAAAAACGGTT
Source organism: Saussurea involucrata (assembly GCA_033807775.1). Lineage (NCBI taxonomy): Eukaryota > Viridiplantae > Streptophyta > Magnoliopsida > Asterales > Asteraceae > Saussurea > Saussurea involucrata. Next base: position 107,130,886 of record CM066320.1, on the reverse strand, counting down.
TGTACGATTCGGCTTAAACGATTAAGTCACGGGTTAAGGGCTCTATAGAGACAATGGTCTGGTCACACCACGCGCCACCCACTGCCATCTCCGGCAGTGGCGGTCGCCGGTGGCGACCGGCGGCGGCTCTCCGGCGATGACTACACAACACACTCCGCACCCTCTCGCACCTCCGACCTCTCTCTTTCTCGATCGTCTTACTGCAACCCCACAACGCTCGCCACTACATCACCATCTCCGGTGGTGATACCACAGTCGCCGCCTACAGCGGCCAAGGCCGCCGCGACGCGGCTGTCACGGGGGAAGACCGACGAGGAAGACAAAGAAAACAAGAACGAGAGAACGGAACTTACCTTCGACGACAAAACGGTGGCGGCAGTGGCTGCGCTCCTCCTCCGGCGTCCTTCCCTCCGGCGATCAGTATCCCGACTCCCTTCTTCTCGCCGCCGATTCTCTCTCTCTCTAGCCCTCTCTCGGTTTCTTCTCTATCTCTCTCTCTCTTCTCGTTCCCTACCCACAATCGTATAACACAAGACCAAAGGCATTAGGGTTATCGAAAGTTTTGGGTTTTGCTTGGCTATCAAGAAAAGAAGAAACGGGAATGGGAAACCGGCCATGGGCCGTGACCCATGCAATTCTTTCCAAAAGTTTCACTTTAGCCCCCCCAACTACACCTATCTTACAAACTTCACTAAACGACATGAATTCTAACATTTTGGTCCTTTTTGACACCAAACCAATAACCAAAAACAATTAAAGGTAAACAATTAAGTTATTAAAATAAATTAATAAACGTACCGGGACACGGGCTTTACAACTCTCCCCCGCTTGAATTAGACTTCGTCCCCGAAGTCCACGCCCGCAAACAGCTCCGGGTAATTCTCCCGCATCTCGGTCTCTGGTTCCCACGTCCATTCCGAACCCTTTCGGTGCTGCCACTGGACCTTCACCAACCCAATGACTTTGTTCCGTAGAGTCTTCGTCTTCCTCTCGATGATGGCTACTGGCTTCTCCACATAGTTGAGTCGCTCGTCAATCTGAATATCTTCGAGGGGAACTACTGCAGACTCATCCATCACACACTTCCGCAACTGAGAGACATGGAACGTGTTGTGGATCAGGCTCAGCTCTTCTGGTAGTTCCAATCGGTAAGCTACTTTCCCCACACGCGCGATGACCTTGTACGGTCCGATATATCGGGGACCCAACTTTCCCCGCTTGCGAAAACGGATTACCCCTTTCCAGGGTGACACTTTCAAAAGAACGTAATCCCCGACTTGGAACTCCAAGTCCGATCGTCTCTTATCGGCGTAACTCTTTTGTCGACTCTGAGCAGTGACTAACCGATCCCGCACCATCTGGATCATTTCCGTCGTCTTTAGCACAACATCGGTGCTCCCCAGCACTCTGTGACCAACCTCGCCCCAGCAAATGGGCGTCCGACACTTCCTGCCATACAACACTTTGTACGGCGCTCTACCGATGCTAGCGTGATAGCTGTTATTATAGGAGAAATCAGCTAGTGGAAGATACTGATCCCAACTACCACCAAAGTCAATCACACATGCTCGCAGCATGTCCTCAAGTGTCTGAATAGTACGCTCACTTTGCCCGTCGGTCTGAGGATGAAATGCTGTACTGAAATGCAACCGCGTACCCATTTCATTCTGAAACTTCTCCCAAAACCGGGAGGTGAAACGAGTATCCCGATCCGAGACAATCGAGACTGGCACCCCGTGCCTAGTTACAATCTCTCGGATGAAAACCTCCGCGAGCTTATCCGCCGAGAAGCTCTCTTTAATCGCCAAGAAGTGAGCGCTCTTAGTCAGACGATCCACAATTACCCAGATGGTATCGTTCCCTCGCTGAGTTTTGGGAAGCTTCGTGATGAAATCCATCGTAATCTGCTCCCACTTCCACACCGGAATCTCCAAAGGCTGCAATTTCCCGTGCGGTCGCTGGTGCTCCGCCTTGACCTTCCGACAGGTCAAACATACCTCCACACATTTGGCTACATCCCGCTTCATGCCGGGCCACCAATAGCCTTCCCGTAAGTCTCTGTACATTTTGATAGCTCCCGGATGAATCGAAAACTTGGACTTATGCGCCTCGTTCAATAGTATCTGTCGGTTCCCACCGGTGAATGAGACCCAAACTCTACCATATCGGGTCAATAATCCTCGACTATCCCGTACTAATTTCGGAATTTCTCCCGAAACTCTCTCACGTTTTGCATTTTCCGCCAACACGGCCACCTCCTGAGCGACACCTATCGACTCCAAAAGAGGTGCAACCACTGTCAACCGCTGACACAGACCCTTCAGCGGTCCCCCAACCAGATGTCGGCTAAGTGCGTCCGCGACTACATTCGCTTTACCCGGGTGGTAAAGTATCTCGCAGTCGTAATCCTTGACCACATCAAGCCATCTTCGCTGTCGCATATTAAGATTTTGCTGATCCATCAGGTATTTAAGGCTCTTATGATCAGTGTAGATTGTACACTTGACACCATAAAGATAGTGTCTCCAAATCTTCAGAGCAAACACCACTGCTCCCAACTCCAAGTCATGAGTCGGGTAGTTCGCTTCGTGAGGCTTCAGCTGCCTCGAAGCGTAAGCTATGACCTTGCCGCGTTGCATAAGCACGGCACCCAACCCCTGATATGAAGCATCACAATAAACCACCAAGTCCTCCATACCCTCGGGAAAAGTTAACACAGGAGCCTCGCATAAACGTCGGCGTAGCTCCTCAAATGCCTTCTGCTGCTCTCCACCCCAACTGAAAGCTGCAGTTTTCTTCGTCAGTCGAGTCATAGGCAAGGCAATCTTGGAGAAATCTTGGATAAATCTCCGATAGTACCCTGCAAACCCGAGAAAACTCCGCACCTCGGTAGGAGTTTTCGGCACTTCCCACCGCATTACCGCTGAGATCTTGGCCGGATCGACCATGATACCATTCTGATTCACGACATGTCCTAGGAATTAGACCTCTCGTAACCAGAATTCACACTTGGAGAACTTAGCATAAAGCTTCTCCCGTCTCAAAACATCCAAAACTTCCCGCAAATGCACCTCGTGCTCCTCTTTCGTCTTCGAATATACGAGGATATCGTCGATGAACACGATCACCGAGCGATCCAGCATCGGGCTGCATACCCTGTTCATGAGGTCCATGAATGCTGCTGGTGCGTTGGTGAGCCCGAAAGGCATCACCACGAACTCGTAATGGCCATACCGCGTACGGAAGGCCGTTTTCTCCGTATCCTCACTTCGTACCCGCATCTGGTGATACCCGGATCTCAGGTCAATCTTAGAGAACCACGAGGCTCCCTGCAACTGATCAAACAAGTCGTCAATCCTGGGCAGAGGATAACGATTCTTTACCGTAAGCTTATTCAGCTCCCGGTAATCAATACACATTCGTTGAGATCCATCCTTCTTCTTCACGAACAAGATCGGAGCTCCCCACGGTGAACAACTCGGCTTAATGAACTCTTTCTCGAGAAGTTCCTGCAACTGATCATACAGCTCCTTCATTTCCGGTGGAGCCAGGCGATAGGGTGCCTTAGCCACCGGAGCAGCACCCGGAATCAGATCGATTCGAAACTCCACCTGTCGTTCGGGAGGTATCCCCGGTAACTCGTCGGGAAACACATCGGCAAACTCCCTCACGACTGGCACATCTACGGCAGTCTTCTTCGCCTCGTCAACACGCGTATCTAACACATACGCCAAGTACCCCTGACCACTATGCTGAAGGTGTCTCCGAGCCCTCGCCGCGGAACATATTGCCGTAGTCCGTCTGGGCGAGTCTCCCTGAATCAATAACTCTCCCCCGCTTGGGGTTCGAACCCGTACTTGTTTGTGGCGACAAACAATTTCCGCATCAAACGCGTCCATCCAATCCATGCCCACAATCACACAAAGCTCTCGCATAGCTATCGGAATCAAATCAATGGGAAACCTCACACCCGAGATTTCCAACGTGCATCCCCGATACACATCCGTAACCGTCAAGGTTCCATCGTCGACAACCTCGACTACCAAAGGACATCCTAACCGTCCCACCACTCGGCCCAAACTCTCGCTAAAGGTGCGAGACACAAATGAATGAGTAGCCCCGCTATCAAACATTACAACCGCAGGCACCGAGTTAACTAGAAACGTACCTAACATACAATTAACAACATATAAAAAAACAAGGCATGAAAAGGAAGGACGAAAAGAAAAGGGGTGATAAAACATACATGTCACCACCTTAGGCGTCGCATGCGCCTCTTCCACCTTCAGCTGGTGGACTCTACCTCGGGCTGCCTCTGTCCCCGGCTGACCCGTACGACCGTCAGTGATGCGCAGTGGGGCATTTGTAGGAGCCCTCTGTGCACCACCCCCATCAGCTGCTCTCGAGTTCGGACAATTGGCCCTCACGTGACCCGTCTGCTTGCAGCTAAAGCAGATCATCAAAGGCGACTTGCAATCCCGGCTGAGATGACCGGACTGCCCACACTTGAAACACCCGCCGGTCTTCTTCCCACTAGAATCCCTGGGTTTAAAGCCACCACTCCTCGAACTTCCGCGCGAATCAGAAAACTTTGACTTCTTTTGCACCGCAGAGATTGGCGTCACCGCCTGTGATGCCTTTCTCTTTTTGGCTTGGGTCTCTAACTCCAGCTCCCTTCTCCGGGCTGCATCCATCATTGCTGACAAAGAAGCGTACGATACCGTGCTCACGAATTCCATGATCTCGGTACGTAACATATCCTTATACCGAGCCATCTTCATTTCCTCCGAGGCGGCATATTGAGGACAAAACAGCGCCATCTCAGTAAATTTCTTGTTCATTTCTTTAACAGTCTCCGTGGTCTGGGTTAGTTCCAAGAACTCCTTCGCTATCCGCTCCATCTCTACCGGAGGCACGTATTCGGCACGGAACCGAGTAACGAACTCCTCCCAAGTAAGGGTAGTACGCTCGGCAAGGGTCAGCGCTGTGGCACACCAATCCTTCGCCCCATCGCAAAGCAAGTTCACAGCAAAACGGACCTTCAGATTATCCGGGCAGCCGCAGGTCAAGAAGGCACACTCCATATCAGAAATCCAACGCATGCTAATAATTGGGTTCGGGTCTCCCTTGAACTCCGGGGGAGAACAGGCAGAGAGATCCCGATACTGGAACTCTCGATTACGGGGTTGTCCCCCAGCAGGTGGCGGAATCGCTGCAATGCGCTCCTCTAACAGAACCGTCACCTGATCTTGTATGGCGGTGATAATCTCGGGGATTGCCTCCCCGACCGCATGCGCTACCTCCGATGCAATCATCTCTCGGATCTGCTCCTCCGTGATCCCCGCCTCAGTTCGCGGCTCAGTCGCGTTGTTCCTCCTAGTGATGGCCATTCTATAAAGAAGAAACATACAACGAGTTATTAGTACCTAATAACTCACATCAACAACACTCACGCTCAGCTCCTTGGAATCCTCGCGACTTTCCTGACTCGAGCACTGATCCTGTGCTTCCGGTAGTAGGAGCTCTACTACTACCTTCCACACCTATCATCGCTCGTTCCGAGTCCCATCCCGAGGGTCCAGGTAGCTTCTCGCCGCAACTACACACATATGCCCGCACCGGCATATATACTCGCTCTTCCTAGCTCCCTAGGAATTCCATCCCAATCATTACCCTTGCTACTACCGAATCCCCACTAATCATAAAGAGTGGCCTCGCGACTACCCGATTACATGCAGTGCAAAACAAATAGACAGTCGAATACCAGATTCTATCCTAGAACGGTTGGACTCAAACAAGAGCTGCGCAATAGAACTAAATCGAATATTCTGAGGCTATAAGTCTCTTACTGCATACAACCTAGAGGGCATTCACTTAGTAACCTATCATAATTAGCATAAATTCCTAATAGCAAGCAGTTCAACATACCGCATAGTGTCAACAACAGGTAATCTAGCATGCATACTCTATGATCTAGAAAGCAATAAAACACTAAGCATTGTACCTTTCCCTTCGGCTCCGGCTGACTGTACACACTGCGCCCTCGATCACCGCTCCTCGAACGGGTTTTTACTTTTTCTTTTATTTCCAAAAAGGTTTAATAAAGAATTTGAAAATTTCCCAGCCGCAACTTGAGACCAAACACACCGAGGTGCGTTTGATTCACTCAAGTTGTGCTCTGATACCATCTGTAACATCCCAGGCCAACCGAACCAAATATTGTCCGCTTTGTCCACACACCTGGACTCACGGTTTTAAAACGCGTCTGATAGAGGAGGTATCAAGTCCCTCTTATAAGGCAACCTTAGTTCTCCTCCCCAACCAATGTGGGATCTTACAGGCTAACTGTCTCTCTCCTACTTCGTTCCAACATAACGGCGTACGACATTTCCGTCCATACAATGCTTCAAATGGCGCCGCTTGGATACTCGCGTGATAACTATTGTTATATGAGAATTCTATCAATGGTAAATGCATCTCCCACGATCCTTTGAAATCGATCACACACGCTCGAAGCATATCTTCAAGCGTCTGAATAGTCCTCTCACTTTGACCATCCATTTGTGGATGATATGCTGTACTCAGCTTCAGTTGAGATCCTAATTCACGCTAGAGACTTCTCCAAAACTTTGACGTGAACCGACTATCACAGTCCGATACAATGGATTTCGGTACTCCATGTCTAGACACAATCTTGTTGATATACAAACGCGCCAACTTTTCCAACGAATCCGACTCCCTCATAGGCAAGAAATGCGCCGATTTGGTGAGAACATTCACTATCACCCAAATCGTATCGTTGCCCTTAGGGGTTCTTGGTAGTTTCGTGACAAAATCCATGGTGATATTATCCCATTTCCACACCGGTATCACCGTGGACTGCAGCTCTCCATAAGGACGCTGATGCTCCGCTTTAACTTTCAAACAAGTCACACATCGCTCTACCAGGTGAGCGATATCCTTCTTCATCCCTGGCCACCAGTAGAATTGTCTCAAGTCTCTGTACATCTTGTTTGTTCCCGGGTGCATAGACAATCGCGACTTGTGCGCCTCTTCAAGTATACTTACCCTTAAATTTCCCGTCTTGGGCACCCACACTCGGTCTTTCATACACTTCAACCCACCAATGTTGACTTCTAACAGTGATGTAGCCCCGATGACTCTTTCGCCCTTCACGGTTACTTCTTGCAACGCTTCCTCCTGAAACTTTTTAATCTCATCGAGAAGATCTGAAGTTGCCTCGATCCTGAAAGCCACCACTTTGGTCTGTTCTCCTCGATCCCTTCGGCTCAACGGGTCGGCTACTACATTTGCTTTACCCGGGTGATAAAGAACCTCGCAATCATAATCACTCAGCAGTTCCATCCATCTCCTCTGCCTCATGTTCAGCTCCTTTTGATCAAACAAGTGCTTCAGGCTTTTATGATCGGTGTAAATCTGACACTTTACCCCATATAGATAATGTCGCCAGATCTTTAACGCGAACACAACCGCCGCTAACTCCATGTCATGAGTGGGGTAGTTCTTTTCGTGATCTTTCAACTATCGGGAAGCGTAGGCAATTACCTTCCCGTTCTGCATTAGTACGCACCCCAATCCGAGTTTAGAAGCGTCGCTATATATCACAAATCCTTCTGATCCATCGGGTAGCGACAAAATCGGAGCACTGCATAAACTTTCCTTCAACGTCTCGAACGCAGACTTCTGCGCTTCTGCCCACACGAATTTGACGTTCTTCCTTGTCAACGAGGTCAGTGGCGAAGCTATTCGAGAGAAGTCTTGAATGAACTTCCAGTAATATCCTGCTAAACCGAGAAAACTTCTCACCTCCGATGGGGTTCTGGGCGCCTCCCAATCTTTAATGGCTTCAATTTTAGCAGGGTCCACCTTGATACCATCCGCCGATACCACATGACCCAAAAACTGAACTTCTCTTAACCAAAACTCACATTTCGAAAATTTCGCGTACAATTTCTCACGCTTTAGTAATTCCAGTGCTGCCCGAAGATGTCTCTCATGGTCTTCTCGTGTCCGAGAATAAATTAAGATATCGTCAATGAAGACGATCACGCATTTATCCAACAGTGGGCTACACACCCGATTCATCAGATCCATGAACACTGCGGGCACGTTAGTCAACCCGAAGGGCATGACTAAGAATTCATAGTGCCCATACCTTGTACGAAAAGTTGTCTTCGGCACGTCTTCTTCTCTCACCTTCAATTGATGGTAACCCGACCTCAAATCTATTTTTGAGAAATAACTCGCTCCCTGAAGTTGATCGAAGAGGTCATCGATCCTCGGAAGCGGGTACTTGTTCTTCACAGTTACCTTATTGAGCTCGCGGTAATCTATGCACATCCGCATAGATCCATCCTTCTTCTTAACGAAAAGTACAGGTGCTCCCCAAGGAGATGAGCTCGGACGAATGAAACCTTTGTCGAGCAATTCCTGCAGCTGAGCCATCATCTCTTTCATTTCCGCTGGTGCTAACCGATAGGGCGCACGGGCAATCGGTGCCGCCCCAGGTAACAGTTCAATTTTAAACTCCACTTGATGATCTGGAGGTAAACTCGTCAAATCATCAGGAAACACTTCCGGATACTCACCCACTACTGGCACATCCTCCACACTTTTCTTTTCCTTCTTAGCATCTATCACGTAAGCTAGATACCCCGCACAACCCTTTCCCATACATCGTCTGGCTTTGATTAACGAAATTAGGCACGACTTCCTATTTCGTTGATCCCCATATATTACCACCTCTTTCTTGTCGGTCAAAGGAATACGGATCAGCTTCTTATTGCACACAATACTAGCATCATTATCCGCTAACCAGTCCATCCCTAGGACTACATCAAACTCCCCCATCCTCATAGGATATAATTTTAACGGGAAAAAGTGGCCATCAACCTCTATTTTACAACCCTCAAAGACCTCCTTTACCCAGACTCGACAATCACCAGCTATTTCTACCTCAAACCCAAAGTTCAACCCCTTGGGTTTCACATGCAATTTTTGAGCAAAAATGGGCGACACAAACGAACGATTGGCCCCCGAATCAAACAACATTTTAGCAAACATCGAGTCTATAAGAAAGGTACCTGTCACCACATCAGGCGTGTTCTCTGCCTCTTCAGCCGACATGTGAAAAGCCCTAGCTCTGGCGCGTGCCGGCTCCACCTTCTTCTCATTACCCCTTCCTCCGTTACTTCCACCTTCACTCCCAGCATGACCCTTCCTCAATTGCGGACAGTCCCACTTGACATGACCCGACATTCCGCACTGATAACAGATCCTTGGACTGCGACAATCCCGGGATAGATGCCCCATTTCCCCACATTTGTAACACCCCTCAGTCCAACACTCTCCTCGGTGCATCTTGTTACACTTTGCACAAGGTTTCTCCACTGACTTGGTTCTCGCCCGCAAATCGGGTCTGACTGTACTCGGCTTCTTACTATCTCGACTCGGCCCGTCCCACTTACGTTTGTCTCCGACTCTTTCGTTCATCTGCCTGTTCTTATCCTTTTCAGTAAGTTCCGCTTTATCCACGGCCGCCTGAAAAGTAACTGGTTCCTTTGCATGCACCAATTCTCTTATATTGCTCTTCAGCCCAAAAACATACCTCTCGATCCGTCGTTCTTCTATAGGTACGTACAATTCGGCAAATCTGGCTTTCTCAATAAACTTCGACGTATATTCCTGCACCGTCATCGACCCTTGCTCCAGGCTCAGAAACTCTTCCTCCAATTTCTTAATTGCGGCTAGAGGGCAAAACTGCACTTTGAATCTTTTAACAAACATCCCCCACGACATGCTTCTAGCCACCTCTGACCCCTTTCCTCCAGTTTCAACATCCCACCAAAAGATTGCTTTAGATTTCAACATCGATCGGGCAAACAGTACCTTATCCTCTTCGGCGCACTTACTAGTATCGAACGCCAGTTCCATCTCGCGAACCCATTTCACAGCCAACACGGGATCACGCTCTCCGCTGAAAGTCGGAGGTTTGCACGACGTGAAAGTCTTAAACGAACATCCTTTTTCTGCCTTTGGTTCCGAAGCAGTTGCTACCGAGTTGTTTCCTATTTCAGTTCGCGGTTCACTACCTTCCCCGGTCTTCTTTCCGGTACTGCTCTTGGTTCTTTCCCCAGACGTAGTCTTGTTCTGGTTTTCCAACACTGCTCGAATGGTCTTTTGCAACTTATCCATCTCTGCCGTAAACTTATCCTCTGTCACGAAGGCCTGTGCAGTCCCAAGATTGCCCCCTTTCTTAACCTTTGTTCCCCTTGCCGGCATCGAACTTTCTTGTTCCGATACTACCTGTACCTCCGGTTCTCCAACACTTTTCGTCATGCGCTTGGCAGGCGCTTTCCTTTTCTTCTCTTTGCCTTTCGTGGTCGTTGCCTCTACTTCAGTTGCTGCCTTTCTCGGTACCGCTCCCCTGGGTCTCCCACGGCCTCTTCCTCGCCCACGAGTGGCTATCACTCTTGGCTGATTCACTGGTTCCTCCTCGACTCTCACTGCTTCCTCCCGTAGCGTAGTACTCTTTGTTCGGGTATCTACCGCATTAGGGATCGACCTACTTCTCAAAGTTCTTGCAGACATCCTGCTGCATAACATCAACAGGAGACTCATTTAATACTAAGGACTCAACAATGTCACAACAACATGGTAATAAGGTATTTTAAGCACATACGTGTACCTGTAAGTTCACAGTTACACTGGCCAGGTGTAACCCCAAACTTACCTTACATGATTGTCCTCGATACCCTATTATCCCTACATCTAAAGTAGTGTTTTCCTAACGCATTCCTAATTCTCAGTTGTGATTTCTACTCCTCGCAGTTTAAGTTTAGGCCCATTCGGTCACCTAATTCTCTTAAACTATGGCTCTGATACCAACTATAACATCCCAACATTTTAAAAGTGCAATTTCATGTAGTTAAGAGTAAATCATCCCAAAATCGGGTCCCAAAATTTCCTTACAACATGACAAAATTGGTTGGCGGAAACAACCTACACAACTGAGAAATAACTAAGGTAAACTATAGTGTCGCTACACTATTCTTCTTCATCTTGCTAACGCCCTGCTTACTTGCTAGAGCCTTTCTGTACCTGCTTACCTGAAAAAGGTTTTATTTGAAAATGCGAGGGTTAGACCATGAGGTATAATGAGTCCCTCCTAACAGATATCAAAGCATTTAAAACAGTTTACCATTTCAGTAAAAATCATTCGTAAATCTGATCACGTGGAAACATTTACAAATAATAGTCCGCCTCTCGTAAATTGGCACCCTGAAGTCACCCGTAGATGACAATGAGTCAGTCTCATGCTGCCGTATAGGGTCATTGCCCTGGCATAAACGGGACACACACCCCGGCATGATCTGGCGGGCCACACCCCCCGACTTGGCCAATTTACACCACCATCTATGTATGCATACATCCCATCAAAACTTTAAACAACTTTCATGAAATTTAAAAGCATAATAATGAAACATGGCATTTCTCATCATGTAATCACTTTAGAAAAAAAACACTTAAAAGCCACACATTTTAGTTTAGAAAACTCACCTGGCTTTCTCGCTTCAATACTTCTCACTTACTCTCCCGATCTCTAAATGGAACACCTATTATATAGGAGACGTAACTCGTAAATCTACAATTTCATAATCACGACTTCTTTCCATTTTAAATCCAATTACCTTAATATTTAAAAGCTAACTTGATTTTATCTAAATATTTAACCCAAAAGTTTTCCTTTTGTAAACTAACTCATGGCCCAACAGGAAATTAATTCCATTGGCCGTGTGATGATCCATTCACCTACTTCTTGGGCCACGAGACCAACAAAATGTTCCAGCCTTTGATTCGCAAAAGAGTCCCGCAACATGCCAAAAATACCGGGACGTGGCTTACAATGTACCGGGATTTAGGCCTTCACTTATACCGGGTTTTACAAAAAAAAACAAGGCACCGGGACTTGGACTCAAGTTATATACCGGGCCTCACTCTACCGGGAGTCGACAACGCATACCGGGACTCACTCTCCCGGGACTCACAAAACCAAAGTACCGGGACTGCTGCTGGAACGATTTCAGAGACTAACCAAGCTCTTTAATCTTCGCGATAAAGAATTAGATGATTAAATAGACAATCTAAATCCATTCCTTACCAATCCTTTACTACTGTCACATACATAGAGCTTTTAATCTTTTTCTTAAGATACCCTTTACAGTTTTTAATAAATCTCTCCAAAGTCCAAATGGTTCATAATTTCAAACATACGACAAGATAGGATTTATGCTTAGGAATTACCTGATTTGATTGCAAGAACCTTCTTCTCTCTTTCTCTCGATCTGGAATGAAATCGCTGAACTCCCTAGCTCTGCGTCTTCTCCTCAGTCGTCACACACTCTCAAATCAGTAGAGAATGTTTCTCCTAGGGTTTAGTGCCCTTTTTATATTCTAACCCAAAATTACCAACTAGCCCCTCCACTTCCTCTTTTATTTAAAAGTTGACACAAGCCATTAAAACTTCTCAAAATAGTCCAGGTCGTTACATTTACATTTTTCCTTGCGATTGTGTTGCTTGGTCTTGAGATACGTTTCTTTAGTTGTTAAATTCCACATCAACCTTAAGTTGTTCTTTTGGGCTATTTTTGGCATTAACACCTTAACCATAACTTGAATCCACCAACCAAAATACCTCTAGAATCATCAAGATGAACCACAAACTCCCAATCTTCAAAGTGGAGGAAAAAGGGTTGGGTGAAACCCTAGAAACTTGATGAAGAAGATGAAGTGAAGGGTTTCTAGAAAGGTTAAGGTTCATAACAATGGTGAGGGGTTTGATTTGGGGAAGAATATGAAGGATTTAGGGTTTATTGGGAGAAAATCGGTTTAGAGGGAGAGAGGAAACTGATTTTGAGTGTTGAAGATGAAATGAGGGAAGAGAGAGAGAAAAGGGGCTTAAAGGCTAAAAATATCTCATCAGACCCTTCGCGGACGTCTGGCGACACCACGTGGACATCCGGCCCTTGAGCTGGTTGAACCCCAAAACATCTTTGTTGCTTCCGCAGACGACACGCGGACTTTCGCGCTACGCGGATGTCCGTAAGTCAAAATTCCGCTTTTCAATTTTCGGGGTGTTACACACAGGGACGAAGGCGTCATTTTGTTCTTTTTCCAGATCCGTGTAGCACCGACGATGAAGGGTGGCGTCGACAATGGAGAAGCAGATCTGATCGTCGACCATCTAACCTCGTGTTAATGGAAGACTTTCAGTTTCAACCCAAAATAACCCTAAAACCATAACCATCTCCATCTCCATCTCCATCTCCATGTCTACACCCCATCCGGATAAACCCCAAACCCATATCAAGATCGTACAGATCCATCTCCACCAGACGAAGAAACTGAAAATGAAGGAGAATGCAGGTGTTGCTTGTTCATGAAGGGCGGTGAGTGTAGAGAAAATCTCATCGATTGGGAAAAATGCATTGAGGAAGGCGAGAACGACAATGAAGATGTTGTGGGAAAATGTTTTGAGGTCACCTCATCTTTGAAGAAATGTATGGAGGCTCATCTGGATTACTACCACCCGATTTTGCAAGCGGAGAAAGCTGCTCAATATATAGGAAGCGATTAATCATGAAAAAGAAGCCATGGCAGCGCCTTCATATACATAGAAACAACACAACCACTGAGGATTCTTCATTTTTACGGAAAATTCCAGGTATTTATGATGAAAAACCGAGAATCAATGAAAGTTTTAACTGAATTTAAGAGATAACCGAACTTACATTTTGATTTAATTGGGCATTTTTATGGTTAAATCAAATCATGATTTGGGGTTTTTGTTTCCAGATCCAGATCATTAAGGAACCGGAAGAGCAACGATGGTGGGAATTAGGTCGCTCGAAGAAGGTGTGTGATGGCAAATAACATATTAGGAAAACATCTTCTTTGGTTGCGATTGATTCGGGCATTTTTGTTTCAAAAAATTATGTTTGATTTCATGGGTGAAATAACATTAGTGTTTAAATTTTTTAGGTGAAATAACATATAGACTGAAAATGCGTTTGATTTCATGAGGTGAAATTGATTAGAGATGAAAATTGTGTTTGATTTCATGTGGTGAATATGTGTGTTTCCTACAGTGAATATGTGTGTTTCATCTGATGAATGAATCTATATGTTTCATCTTGTTACCAAAATGATGATCATGCCCTATTCATGCAATAAAACAGTTTTTAATTAAAATCACAGGATCAAAACCAAATTACAGATTAGATTGGTTCTTAGTTCTAAAAAAAAATTTGGTTATCACATGATTTAACCCCTGATTGAAATTGTATAATATTGTTGTATAAATTTATATGAGATTTTTGCTATATCCTATGTCTCAACTCAGGTGGTCAATTTATTTCAAAATAACTCTAAAGTGGTGACAAAAACTCTAAATTTTCGATAAGAATTTAATTCTTGTTAAAAAAATTGATTTGTTGTGCAGCAAATTGCATTAAAATGGGATGAAATTTATTCTAATTCATATTATAAAACATCATTTTAAAATATTTACTTTTGCTGTTTAAGGCATGCCATCTAATCTTAAAGAAGCAAACTAAAAAAATTCCTCAATAATGATTTTTCTTATTACAAAGCTATATATACATTAAGGGTGCGTTTGGTACGGTGGATAGGGTGGGACAGGACAGGACAGGACACACTTGTCTCATGTTTGGTGTGATCATATTTGGAACAAAGTGGAACTAACTTGGACAAACATGGGACACGCTTGTCCATTCCTACCCCCTGGAACTAAGTGGAACAAGGTCTCTTAGACCATTATACCCTCACCCTTTGCTCTCGTCGCCTTCCCTGAAAATCAAATCCTGAAATCACCTTCCCTGAAATCGTCACCTTCCCTGAAATCGTCTCCTGAAATCACTGATTTTGGCTGAATCATGTAATCGTCCCTGATTTTGACCAAATCAGGTATCGAATTTTGGTCTGATTAATCTTCGAAAATGGTTGGCTTTCTTCTCCTGCTTGTTCATCGTCTCCACTTCTCCTATCGATTTCAGGAAATCAGATTGTCGATTTCTTCTCATCGTCTCCTTCGAAGAAATCAGGTTGTCGATTTCTTCCACTGCTTCACGGTTTCTTCCATTGTTGGTGATCTGTGTTTTCTTCCCAAACAGGTCAGTGACGTGCGATTTCTTCCCACATAGGTGTTGGTACTGTGATTTTTCATGTTATTGTGAGTGACTTATTATGTTGGTATCTGCACTTTCTTCCATTGTTACTGTGATTTTTTTTTCCAGGTATTGTGAGTAACTTACTGTGATTTCTTCCATTGTTACTGTGATTTTTTCATGTTTTGTGAGTAACTTACTGTGATTTCTTGAACTTACTGATTTCTTCCATGGTCAAATATGTGATTCTTGAACTTACTAATTTCTTCCATTGTTAATATTTGGTAATTTTCATAAGATTGATTATTTGGTAAAAAAAACACTAAAAACCTTATTAGGGGTAAATTGGTCATTTAACCAGTCATGTCCCTGTCGTGTCCAATCCTGTCATGTTTTACTAAACGTTGGACAACTGTCTTGTCATATTATGTCATGTCCTGTCTGCGTACCAAACGCACACTAAGAATATAGTATATCACTTTAATTGTGTCAGGCATATAACCAATTTTTCAAAATACAAAATAAATAATTAAGTTATCAAATGTTTGTTCATCTTTATCTATACAGTATACACCTACCATCATTTTTACTTTTTTTCTTGATGTCAACTCATCTCTAACTCATCAAATTAAGAAATCTTTTAAATTTTCACAATGGTAATTCTTAAATAAGAGCGTCGACAATGCATAAAGTCATTAATGACTTTTTTATTTTGCCACCTTGGATTTCCACTAACAAAAAAGTTATCTTTAAGAGTATATCTCCAATGCAAGTTTCTTATAAGTAAAAAGTTATTGTCTCGTAAAACTACCACTATGGAGAGTTTTATAAGAACCTCATCCCCTTTGGGTTCTTACCATGAAATTTGTGTAAAATGTCAATGTCCTCATTTTTATTGATACTTAAAATTAAAATTTGATATTTATTTATAAATATAAAATAATTATTGATGTAGATGGTATACATGGGACCCACAAAAATAAGGTTCTTAGAGCATCTCCAATGGATAGAACATGACAGAACAAATGTTCAGCGTTTGGTAGACAGAACTGAACAGAATATAACATATAACATTAGATAAAATACAATAAATAAAATTTAAAGAATGAATAAAATATAAAATAGAACGTGTATTTGATGTTTTAGAAGAGAATTAGATTTTATTTTGAGGTTATATTGGTAAAATATAAGTCTGTTCCACCTTGTTTCAGCTTGTTCCATGGGGTGGGGGTGGAACAGGTCTGTTCCAGCTTGTTCTAGCTTGTTCATGTCTGTTCCACATAAAAGTTCTGCCAAACATGGGACAGTGATCTCTGTCATGTTCTGTCCTGTCCAGTGTACCAAACACACCCTATAAGAACCTCCTTTTTACTATTTTTGTTGTCAAGTCATCTCCAACCCATCAAATTAAGAACTCTCATAAATATCCACAATGGTAGTTCTTATAAAAACCTCTTTTTTAAGGGTTCCATTGATTCTTTCAACATCAATAATAATTAAATAAGTTATATTAATAATTATAAAGTAAACAAAATCAAATAAAAAATAAAGAAAATGCCACTTCTCACGAACTTCATGGTAAGAACCAAAGTTCTTTATTTAAGAATCTAAAGAAGTTTGGGTTCTTATAAATACTCTCACAATGGCAGTTCTTACAAAGCATTGCACTTTTTGCTTATAAGAACCTTGCATTGGAGGTGCTCTTATAAGAACTATCATTGTGGGCTTTTATGTGAATTTTTAAGTTATTGAGGTGGAAATGAGGTGGCACCAAAAAATACAAAAAGAAGGTTCTTATAAGAGCATCTCCAATGGAGATTCTTATAAGAACCTTCTTTTTGTACTTTTTGGTGCCATCTCATTTCCACATCATTAATTTAAAATTCACATAAAAGTCCACAATGATAGTTTTTATAAGAACCTCATTTTTGTGGGTCTCATGTATTTGTCTACATCAATAGTTATTTTAAATTTATAAATAAATATCAAATATTAAATTTAAGTATCAATAGAAATGAGGACATTGACATTTTACACAAACTTCATGGTAAGAACCAAGGTTCTTAAATAAGAACCCAAAGGGGATAAGGTTCTTATAAGAACTCTCCACAATGGTAGTTCCTACAAACCACATCACATTTTGCTTATAAGAACTAGTGATGGAAACGTGGCGGGTATTAGGCGGGGAATGCACCCCCCGTCCCCGACCCGTCTAATCCCCGACGGGTTTCGGGGGGGAAATCCCCGACGGGTACGGGGAACCTGTTGGGTGCCCGTTTAGAGAAAAAATAATTAAATTATTTTTAATGAAAAGAAAAGGCGAGTTTTTTTTAATTTTAAAACAAATAAATAAACCTCGTTTCAAAAACATATAATGATATAATCAACCACGTGTAATTGTACTTCATGACAAATTTTAAAGCATAAAGTTATTAAGCAACAAAAAAAGAAACTAATCAAATAATGTATAAAAATATATATCGGGTATTATTAGGGGCGGGTAATACCATCCCCAACCCTGACCCCGAACCCACTTCGGGTATGAAAAACAATACCCATCCCCGCCTCGTTACCCGATTAGTCGGGAAATCCCCGCCCCGTTAGAGGCGGGGTACCCGCGGGTACCCGACCCGACGGGTAAAATTTCTATCACTAATAAGAACCTTGCATTGGAGATGCTCTAAGAACCTTCATTGGTGATACTCTAAAAATCATGTCCAATGCAATCAACCTTTTCAAAAAAAATATGTATTTAATTACCAATACTAAAAAAAATTAAAATGAAAATATCAGAGTGAAGGGCTAAAAAACTTTTCATCAACAACTCATTCCACAATAAGTCATTGTACAATAAGCTTTGTAAAAAGTTTTTCTTTTAATGCATTAACCCATTAAAGAAGCTTTCTGGAATAGTAAAAAGCCTTTGAAAAAACTACAATTGGAATAGTAAAAGAGTTTGACTTCTTATAAAAACTCTCCACAATGCTAGTTCCTACAAGGCATTGCACTTTTTACTGGTAAGAATCTTGCATTGAAGATGCTCTAACATCTCTCCTTGTTAAAAGTCACCTCACCATCACTGTTAGCTTGACAACTAAACAATTTTTGTTTTTTATATTACACATCTTATTCGGATGCTTCTTACATTGTTTTTAGGTGCACCCACAAAGTACATGTGACAATTCTCTCATTGTCACAAGCATAGTCTTCTCCCAAACACATATAGAGTCTTTTAACGAAAAGTAGTCCCAAACATTAGAGGTTTTTGCTTTCCGTTTCTTAGATGTGTTTGGTTCCTCAATGTTGTCGCATTTAGGTGACTTAGTAGTATTGTCTATTACACGGTTTACTTCACAAAGTGATCATAATATGTGAAATCCATGAGTTTCATCTCAAGCCACCTATTTTAGTTAAAGTGTTTTAAGATTTAACTAATGATAAATTGGTGATTTGGTATAATTGAATGACAACTCGTTTTATTTATTAAACATTACTCTCTCTCTCTCTCTCTCTCTCTCTCTTCCATATTTTAGAGATTTAGTCTTAATCAATTACATAAATTTAACAATAATTATCTATTAATTTGAAATCAAAACTCATCTCATAGTTAAAGAATCAAGATTTACAGAGGTTCAACAATACGCGTTGAGATTCTCATCTACATAATGAGCATCAAGAAGATCAACTATGATGGTATTGTTTATGTTTCTTTCTTTTGGATTTAATAGATGCTCACAAGGTGAACAAGTTTTTGTACTCATGATATGTGAACAATTGCTAGTTTTATGAAGAACAATGGTTGGTATTCAAACGTGTTGTCTTTACTTGATTGCACTTGTTTGATGTGACATTGTTTGGTTTCCACTGTTATGAATGTCACTGAGTGTTTGATGTATGTATATTCAAACCTACTTTTAGCACATTTTTAGAATTTTATTTTATCTTATTTTTATTATCCCAATCATAAATTGAGTCTTTTTATTCTTATTTTACTTTTATTGTTTGGAGCTAAATTATAGAATGCAGTATTGTTTATGTTAAAATTGAAGAAAACTTGTAAATTGTGACTCTATGAGCTTGATACAACAATCCGCAACAAACGAGACCAATCCGGTGAACGATTCAATTGAGTTGCAAGTATTTTGTTAAATATGTCTTTTTGTTCTGGTTGAAGAAGAAGTAGATGCTCTTGATGAAAGAGTGTTTTGATGAAAATATACCTTTTGTACTACTTAAAGTAGTACTTTAGATGCTTAGTCATTAACCTTTGGATAATAGTTTGTTTTGTTGGGTATTACCTAATGGATAATAATTGAAGCTCTCTCCTCCCTATATAAGGAAAACTTCATTTACTTTAATTATCATATTTTGCTAAACTTAGTTCAACTGTTACCTGTAAACTTTCTATAGTTCTTGTTTATGTTTGTTTGGGTATCGAATGATTAAACTTTCGGTTTAAGAATTATTGTCTCGAAGTTGCTACAACAAGTTCTTCAGTGTTTACAAGCATCTTTTCCTTTCAAGTTCTTTACATTTATGTGATTCTACTTTCATGCTCTTTACATTTACGTCATTCACATTCATGTCTTACTTTTTTTTGCAAAATAATGATGAGCTAATCACTCTAGCTTGGGTGTAAGTGAAGGTTGGAAGAATATGCCAATTGTGCATGTGGATAATTGATTTCGTGATACTATTAACTCCATTATTCACTTCACTTCTTGATGTTTCATTTAAATGATTTTTGACAAATTGATACATGTTATTTCATTTAAATGAGTTGAGCTTATATAGAAGACAACATAAACAACAAGAAGTAAAAGGGTTGTAGAATGTTGTAGTCTGTTGCACGAACTGATACAATTATACATGAAAAAGGGATAAGTCTAGTACCGTGCCTAGATTCGTACTCATTATTGATACGATAAGCTATCGGTGAGCGTCTGATTGCACTTAGAAAGGAGGTCGTTCAATCCAATTGTGTGATTTGAGAACTATTGTTGCAACATCCTTAAAGTTGATGTAGCAAGGTTCTGTTGCACTTGCATTGGAATCTCAACCAGATATTACACCCATGCTTTCTTTTATTATTGTTATATCGTTGTAGTTGTTACCAAAATCTCATCAAATCATTTGCTTCGAATTCATCATCTGAAATCTTGCTTTAAGTTTGACTTGTCAGAAATCCTTACTTTCATGTCCCCGTGGATCGATATTTGGTATTTTTACCATTATTACTTGTTTAAGACGATATTGGAAGAACATGTATAATTGTGCGGTTTCTCAATTACTATAGCCTTTTGGGGTTGCATAAACCTGACCAACAATGTTCATAACGTGTTCAACGGGATTCACAAGATGCTCACAAGTGGTAGATTTAGTTCTAGTGTTGTTTGGTTTACTTAGTGTTAATTAAATATGATTTTGTGATTTATATTGGATCTCACGGATCTCAAAAGAAAGCTCATATATATATATATATATATATATATATATAATATTATAATTTATGTTTTTTTACAATAAAATTATTTAAGCAACATTTTAGAGGAAACGTAATCATTTATGTTAAATATTATTAACACAAAAGGGATTAATACAAGGAAGAAAACCCCGAGAAATACCGTGAGGTGCGAAAGACAAGAATAAAGAAAATTACAAAAAACCAAATGACCGATTTAGAGGGCAAAACACTAATTAGGACCCAACATAGGATGGCTTGATGTCGTAAGGGCAACTCATCTGTTGAGGGGGAGACAAGATGGATTCTCGATCCACAACTCTCGATGAAATGATTAATTTACTGATTCGTTTTGACACTCATTCGAAAATTCAAGCTTGCATTTCAACAAATAGCATCTTGGCAGAGTCCGACTTGTTTTTGAAGATTGTGTTGTAATGGTGGTTGAGTGGCTCCAAAGCAAGTAGTAGTTGAAACAATTAGTCTAGTCCAGTCTTGTCATGTTCATTCCTGTCCCATTGATATGTATACCAAATATTACATATGACCATCTATAACCCATGCCTTTAAAAAAACAAAAAACGTGGGATCATGAGCACAAAAAATCTTCCAACTACATAATATTAAAAGCTGCTAAACACATTTTTTTTGGGTCATGAATAATTATTTTGCACTAATAATAACATTGATTTAAAAGAATTAATAAATTAATGATAAAATACTTTTTATATATTATTCGACATTGCATCCATTTGGTCAGTAGTAAATATCATTTTGGACCCACTAAGCATGGAAAACATCCAGCAAATAGGATATGATCAAAGCAATTTAGATACAGTCATCAAAGAAACTTGATAGAATAAATGACTCGACTATATATTCTCTAAAGTAAAATTTAATAACAATAAAAATCTTATAAATCCAAATATAATACAATCTTTGAAAAATATCTCTAAAAATAACCATTTTTTTTTTAAAATTGGAACTTGGTAACAATAATAATGGTGGTGGTAATGCTCCTAGTGAAGACATAGGCTATAGTAGATGATTATTCTATCACCATGGTTGTTTTTTAAGGGTAAATTGCATGAAAATGTAACGCATTTTGTTTTGATTCCTATTTTGGGTAACGTACTTTCAAACCATCTGTTTTGGTATCTGAGATGAAAACTTTCAAACATTTATTTAAGTATCTGGGTGACTTGTTTAACCACTAACCGATTACGATGGCAAATGACATGGCATCCAAGTCAGTATCATATAACAAATGATGTGGATTTTTTATTTTATTTGTTCATATTGTCCAAATAAACAATGAAGTTTTCATTCCTGAAAATTTATCGTAAGATAAGAGGAGGGTGAGAATGGTGGCGAGGAAACAGATCTGGAACGTAAACGAACCATCTCCGGCCACGCGACATCTCTTAGGGAATTGACACGCATGATTGAAATCCAAATCGTAAACAAATTCTTTGCAGAAGAATGATACAGACGCCCACTTCTTTCTGGAAACATATATGGATGGGGTTTCTGGAGCAAATAGGAGGAGAAATGGATTCTTAGAGGCGGTGTGGGGTGAATGTTTCACTAGTTTAGGGATGAAAATCTCAAAAAGAGAGACCACATTCACGCCATTAATTGAAATAAGAGTAAGGGCCTGTTTGTTTTTGGCTTAATGGGCTTAATGGCCTGTATGGCTTATTCGGTCAGCCATACAGGGGTGTTTGGTAGTGGCTTAATGAAAAAATGGAGAGCTTACCGAAGAAGTTGAGATGAGATCCATTTATCCACTCAGCCATCAGTATTCCCATTTTACCCTCACAAACCTAAAAGGATTTCTTTTCCTAAAAACCCTACCACATCTGCAGAAACTCCACGCCTCCCTCCCTCCCAGCCAAGAAACCACGATCTACACTTCCACCGGCGTCTTCCTGCCGGCGCTTCCACCGGCGGCTTCCACCTCGCCTTCCATCGGCGGCTTCCAGCAGCGGCGCCTTCAAGTATGTATTTAACTTTTTGATTTAGTTTACTGATTTGTGTTGTTATTTAATTTTTTGATTTAGTTTGTTGGTATGTATTTGGTTCTGATTTGTTATTTTTGGTTCTGATTTGTTATATGTTTTATATATTGCTTGTCGGTGTTCAATGGATTTATGGATTTAATGCTTAAAACGTTCTGGTACGTGATTTTTGGATTTAATGCTTAAAACATCAAGAAAATGTGTATATGTTTGATATATGTTTTCATTTTCTGATTTTGGTATATTTTTGGTATATGTTTTATGATTTTGGTATATGTTTGATATATGTTTTCATTCTCTGTTTTCTAGTATGCTTTCATTTTCTGATTTTGGTATATGAGGGTAAAATAGTCATTTCTGACGTTCAACTTGTTTGTTCAGCACGACAAACAAACAGCAAGATATCAGAATCCAGACAGACAGACATCTATATCCACACAGGACTTAATGAAAAACCAACCAAACAGCCCCTAAATTACGTTTTTCATCCCTGTGGTTTGTTAAAAAAATGCAAATTTTGTCCCTGTGATTTCAAAATTTCGGTTTTAATCCTTATGGTTTGCAATTCATTTCTATTTTCGTCCTTGAGGCCAAAACACTACTTGTAAGTATGAATGACTAAAATAGAAATGAATTGTAAACCATAGGGATGAAAAAAGCATCTAAATTTAAATCATAGGAACAAAAAGAGTAACAAATTATAAACCATAGGGATGAAAATTGTAATTTCAAAACCATAAGGACAAAATTAGAAACTTTCAATAAACGACCGGGACTAAAAACGTAATTTACTCATGAAATAATAATAATAATAATAATAATATAAAAAAGTTATTATATTATATATTTTAAAATACTTTTTTATCTTTGAATACAAAAAGGCATAGAAAAACAATAAAAATTCCACATCATTTTCTATGTCAACAAATAATATTAACTTGGATGCCAATGGCAACTTACTTAAATGTATAAAAGTTTTCATCTCAAGTACCAAAATCCAAAATCGATGGTTTAAAAGGACGTTAGAATTAAAAACAAAGTACGTTACCTTTTTATGAAATTTGCCATTTTTTTAATAGTCATTTTTTGTTCTTTTTTTTATAACAAAACTAGAATACCAAACACGAAGATATTTAACAAATGTTGTAAAGCAAATCACTTGTTTGTATCTTTGTATTCTATATTTGTTTAGTCAAATTACACATTTTTTGCACATACATGACGATAACCGTAATTTATATATAGATGAGGGACGATACTTGTAAATCTAATCTAAAATATCATTGCATTTTGCCCATAGAGATAGAGGTTCCGTTATTTTCCGTTTATATGTGACGTTAGTTGGTCAACGCTACGTGTTACACAACGATTGCCTATGTTGCATTTAAACGCGGTACAGTGCGTGTTTACGTTTCCCAAAGTTTCCTATTCCCCTGCCAAGCATTCATATAAACAAACTTGAAAAGAACAATCATAATACATATTCAGAATCTTTCCTTCTCCATCTCTCAAAAAATTCCCATACACATAGAAGAAAATTAAAGCAGATTCTTGTTCTACTGGGTCGCAATCACACCAAATATTGTTTAATAATCAAAATTCGTAGTTGAAGCCCAAAAGTCGTATATTTTTTTCTATATATACGACTCGTTCTGCCCTGTATTTCATCACAAAAGGGGTTAACTTCGTTTGGGGGTTTTCGTTTTTGAAGTTGTCAATCGTCGTCTTTGAATTATCTCATCTGGGGTTAGTTTCTTTCATCCATTTCCTTAATTACTCTTATCTGGGTTTCCAATTCTTATAGATCTTTATGCGAATTGGGTTTTTCTTTCATGGATTTTGTTCATGCTATGTAGTTCTCATGCCTTAAAATTCTTTCCGGGCGTAAAAAGACTTTGAAGATACTTATATCGATTTTGATTCTAGACTTCATACATGTGAGTCGAAATTGATAATGAATCGCTAATCCAGCATTTCTTAAATTTCTAGTATCTGCTAAGATTTCAATGCCAAATTTTGAATAGCATGGGTAGAATTTAGAGTTGAATCTTGGACTATTTGATCTCAAAAGTCAAAGTGTGTATCTGTTTGTACAAGTCTAATTTAAGTAGGGTTTCTTTGGTCTTCTCAATTTTTGCATTTTTGTGTGAAATCTTCATGTTCTACTTTGAAAATATTGATCAAGACAGTCTAATTTACTCCATTTTGCAGCAAATATAATTTGAATTTTGGAAGGAAGAAGAAGCATTTCAAATCTTTTGCGATGGCCGTGAAGATCAACGGATTCATTGAAGGCACACAGCCCGAAGAACTGCTGAAGCTACTGCTGTCACTAGCTTCCAACTGGGGTGATGTTTTCGATACAAACAAGTTGAAAGTCGTTCATCTAAGTGGTGCCATGACTAATGTGGTTTACCGAATCACTTGGCCACAAAACACCACTGGAAACGATGAACGAACAGTCTTAGTTCGGATTTATGGACAAGGTTCTGACATTTTCTTTGATCGGGAAGAGGAAATCCGGACTTTTGAATCCATTTCGACTGGTGGGCATGGCCCTCGCCTTCTCGGCCTGTTTCCTCAGGGCCGAGTGGAGGAGTTCATTCATGCTAAGGTACAACAAACTCATTTTACATACTTATTGTATTTTGGGAAGGAAACAAACATGAGCTAAGAAAACTAATTCGTTTTGATGGGTTTCAGACATTATCGGCTTGTGATGTTCGTGATCCTGAGATATCTACACTTATTGCTGCCAAAATGAGGGAATTTCATAACCTTAATATCCCTGGTTCCAAGAATGCTTTGCTATGGCCAAGAATGAGGTATGCTTCTTTCTTGTTTATGATATAATAAACTAATTTTTATTAATTGTTTAGGGATTTATAGTTTTTTTTTGTAAGCAGAAAGTGGTTGATCAAGGCTAGGAGTTTGTGCTCCCCAGAACAGGCGAAAGAGTTTCAACTCGATATCTTAGAAAATGAAATCGATACATTGGAAAAGGAGTTGTCACAAGGCCAACAAGATGTTGCTTTCTGTCACAATGATTTACAATATGGCAATATTATGATTGATGAAAACACAAGATCCATCACCCTAATTGTGAGTTAACTGTACCATCTTTCTTTCTTTATTCTGAATTGTTTGGTTCTTGAAATTATCTGATGTTTGACTATTCATCATACCAAAGGATGGGTATGGGTATCCATCATTCTTTAAAGCTTATCTAATCTTGTGAACCAAACAGAGCCTTAAAAGTTGAAAAAAAATATATTTTTAAATATTCAGGTTGGAAACTATCACAAAGAATTTAGTCAACAATCATCCAAAATGATGCTAATTTTGTGTGATGACTTTATGCTTTCTTTTTTCTTTTCTGATTGAGAACATATTCAGATGAGTTTGTTGTAAATGTAAATGTTTTGTTTTTTTTAAACAGGATTATGAGTATGCCAGCTACAATCCGGTGGCTTACGATCTTGCAAACCACTTCTGTGAATGGGCAGCAAATTATCACACAGATACACCTCATGTTTTAGACTATAACATGTACCCAGGTAGGTAACATTTTCATTATATTGTGCTTAAATTTTATGGTAGTCAAATGCTGCCTGCAATTTCTTATCTCACACGATTAATATGCCAGATTTGGAGGAGCGACGAAGATTTGTGAAGTCATATCTTAGCTCAACAGGTTAGTATATATATTAAATATTGATGGGTTATCCTCTAGTATGCATATCTGGTCAAAAAGTTAGGCCTTGTTTTCAGTAGTGACTTTACTTTGGAAATGAAGCATTTGAACAAGTCAAGGGTTTTTTTAAACAATTTATTGTTGTTGTTGTTGTCCTGAAAAGTATAAGTCAAACATCCTTATCTGTAGCATCCATATAAGTCAATGTGTCCTAAAGTCTTGTGTGTTGTTTATTGATGTTTGTGTTGTTGGAAATGAAGCATTTGAACAAGTCAAGGGTTTTTTTAAACAATTTATTGTTGTTGTTGTTGTTGTTGTTGTCCTGAAAAATATAAGTCAAACATCCTTATCTGTAGCATCCATATAAGTCAATGTGTCCTAAAGTCTTGTGTGTTGATTGATTGATTTTGTATTGTAGGAAATGAAGTGCAGGATGGTGAAGTAGATGAGCTTATTGATGAAGTTGAAAAATACAGTCTAGCAAATCATCTTTTTTGGGGACTATGGGGAATAATATCGGTACACAATATATATAATATTTCTTTTACTAACATTGATTTATGTATGGTTATGGTTTTGATAATATATAATGTATTATGAGCAGGGTTATGTGAATCATATTGATTTTGACTACATAGAGTATGCAAGGCAGAGGTTTAGGCAATATTGGTTGAGGAAGCCCCAACTGCTCGTAACAGGAATCAGCAACGGAATGCATTGAAGTTGTTAAAGTTGTACGTATAAGATGAAGAAGAAAGATGAATAATAGTAATGATAATGATGATGATAATGATATAGATAGAGTACATGCAGCAAGCTCTGGCTTTGCAACTGTTTTGAATCTTAAATCATAAATCCTAAATATAGAAAGGAGTTTGTCAGTTGTGTATGTAGAATATATTGTATTCCCAGTAATCAACTCTACTCTACATATATATAAATGCTGCAAGGGGAAACAGTTTTTTTTCTCCATTGTATCACATGATTGGAGTAGTGAACATGTTAAATCAAATAAGTTTTTTATATGAAGAAAATGTGGTCTTAGTTTGTAGTCAAACAAAAAATGTAAATGGAAAGCATATGTACAGTTATTGTATGTTGTTTGGATTGATTCTATATGTTTATCTTCTTCTCTTTTACATCCTTGATATGAGAATATGTGGAATCAAAGAGGTGGATAGTCGAGTTCAGATATGTTGTAAAGTGAATAATCCGAATCCGAATCCGAATCCTTACAGGTAGATCTTAATTGGCTCTGATATGAGAATACGTACGTAGGCTCTTTATGACAGTCGTTGCGTATAGAAAGGAGAAAAAATGGTCCAAGCTTATGGACTCACACTTGAGTTCCTGTAAACTAGATTTATTTTGTTGTATCCAAAATAAGGTTTTTGAAAGATAGCTCCTTGAAATATAAAAAGCACAGAAAATTATTTTGCATTTGATTCTATATATTTTGTTGGTATTATTTTATACTAATTGAACCATTTTTTATAAAATATGAAGGATGTTTAAAAATGAAAGACGGTCCCCAAAACAAAAAGGATCAGAGTTCAAAACAATTAAGATTTTTTTCATGATGAAGGGAAAAGAAAAAAAGGTCACGACTCTCTTTTTGTATAAGATTCTGAGACATAAATGTTCCCATCCTATGGTCAAAAATGAATGTCCCAATTCACATATATATATATACATATATATATATATATATATATATATAGAGAGAGAGAGAGAGAGAGAGAGAGAGAGAGAGAGAGAGAGGGGATGGTTCAGGAAAAAACCTCAAAAAAAATGGAAAACTGAAAAACACCCTGGTCCCTTCATGGACGGTATCACTTGTGCATATGTTATAAATTACTTGTATGCATAAGTGCATACCGTTCAGATGAAGGGCTACTAGGGTGTTCTTCACTTTTCCGGTTCTTCAATTTTCCGTTTATATATATATATGATACAAATCAAATACAAACCATGTATTTGTTACACCCTTTACAAATCAATGTGCATAGGTGAACAATGTGTGAATAATCTGAGATGCATATACATGCATTATCCCGTATAAATGTGTGTCTATTATATGTATATTTTTGCACGTATGCATATGCATATGTATATACACATCAAAGATGTAAGCGACCTAGGTCAAGGGTCAAGTCGCCCACACACCTCGAGACTCATTCACCTGTATTATCAAATGTGGACACCCATATCACATGTGATCAAAAGCATTCATCTAAACCACCAAACCGCTCACACTGCACCACGAATCGCAACTTGCATTTTTATCAAACTGTATTATGCAGTGCGGTTTGTTGTTTTGAGTTATCAAACCCTAGTTCAAACCGCATCACACCATGTCCACACATTATATATATATATATATATATATATATATATATATATATATATTTGATTTTATCTATAACACACACACATGTAGAATAAAAGTCAAGTTCAGGGGAAAACCTTAAAAAACGGAAAACTGAGAAACACCCTGGTAGTCCTTATCTGGACGGTATGCATTGTACATACAAGTAATTTGTAACATGCGCACGCACATATATGCATAAATGCATGATGCACACATGCATAAAAACAAAAACAAAACTTAATATACTTGTATACACAAGTGCATACGTCCCGATGAAGGGCTACTAGGGTGTTCTTCAGTTTTCCATTTTTTTAAGGTTTTCTCATAAACCTCCCTCTGTAGAATAATTGCAAAATTTATGTAATATTTTTAACCTATTTTCTCCACAGTCCGTTAATAAGTCCAAAGTTTTGGACTTTGATTCATAATATTAATAAATTGTAATTCAATAATCCATCAGATCCTTTCTAGGCATTGTTTGGCAAAAAAAAGCTAGCTTATAAGCTAGGTACATGTTTGGATGACCATAAGCTAGTTTTTCAAAACGCTAGTGAGAGTAGTGTTTCATGAGCTTATGGAGCTTTTGATTTTTTTTCTTCCAAAAATACCCTCATTAATATTAATTATTATCTATTAACTATTTTTTTAATATGTCCTTTTTGGTCATTTAAATGCTTATAAGCTACTTTTTGCCAAACGTGACTTTTTTATCAGCTACCAGCTAGCTTATAAGTCATAAGCTAGCTTATCAGCTAGTTTGCCAAACATAGCCTTAGGCTATAATCAACACCCACGAGGCCACTTTTCAATTTTGTTGTGTTCGTTGATCTATGGTTTCTGTCTTAGTTACTTTCAAGTCTCAACGATTTAGTTTAATTTTTTTTCTTTACTTTTTAGACTATTTTCAATTTATGTAATATATATTTAGGAATCAGAGGTGTTGAAAACTTCATATTTTTTTGGATTACGGTCACGTTATCCTTGATTTTATAATATTGGATTGTAGGCCTAAAGTGCGTTAGATATATATATATATATATATATATATATATATATGTATATATATATATATATATCGTATTTTGCGGTGTCCGCAGTTTGAGGTATATGTGGTACAGTTTGCGGTTTGAAAAAATGCTCAAACCGCATATGTGTTGCGGTTTTTCACAAATTGAGGTATATGTGGTGTGTTTACAGTTTGGGAAAATGCGCAAAGTGCATATGGGGTGCGGTTTTACCTCCAAACTGCACAACAAACATCCCTACATGTGAAATGTGTATTCTTGCATTTTTGTAATGTTACAAGTATAATATTGTTTCACAATTTAATTATAATTAATGTGCTCTTTTTCATATTGTAAAATAGTGCATGATTTTTATTTTTATTTTGTAATTTCTTATTTATATATACATAGAGAGAAAGAGAGAGAAGAAGCACTGATATCAAATAGAATAATTGTCTTAAGCATTGTCAATGGTGCAAAATAAAAGTAGATAGAGTGGTTATCTTTTCACATCAAAGGTTATATATATCCTTTCTCAATTATTTCATATTTTAAATGAGAATTCTTTAATAATGATATTTTAACTGAAGGTTTTAATTTATGGTTTTTCAAATAAAAATTCAAAAAGAGAAATTGGTTTTATTTTATAATGATTTATAAGTTGTCTTATGAAAATGAAAAATTAATGCAACTTTTTGTTAAAAAGAAAATTTCAAAAATTATATTTAAAAAAATAAAAATTACAAATAATAATGAATATGTCTTTTTAAAATATTAAAACAAAATATTTTACTTTAAAATCAGGGAGATCATTCCAATTTTTGGATGGTGAAGGAAAAAAGAGGTCTAATAAGAGTGAGTATAAGACCCTCTTTTTGTGTAGATGCTTTGACACATTAATAGTAATGCTCCAATTTGGTGGTCAAGAATGAATGACCAGATGTTGCATGTCTTAATGGATTTGATATGTTTATAACATTTGATTTTGGTTTAAAATGAATTGAGGCTTGGCACCGAATTCAAGCATCAAGGCAAATAAGACGACAAATTTTTATGTCATATATATACATATGTTTTCTATATATTATTCTAATCAGATAATAATATTAAAAATGTAAATTCATATTAGAAGAAGAAGACATTATATAGATTATTATTATTATAAAAATAGTTTTTGATTAAATATTTAAAATAGAACTTAGAAAAAATAATTTTACAACTTCGTTTTAATCGTGATTCCATAATGTTTATGAATCCGTGAAACTGTGAGTGATGTGATTAAATAAATCTATAAAAATGTAAAGTTAAAAGTCTAAAAACACAAAAGATAAAAAATACAACTCAAATACAACTTGCTTTTATTTTATCATCGATACCAAAAAAGGCATTGTATATTCTATACCATTTTAAAAAATGAGAGAGAGAGAGAGAGCGTTTGAGAGAGAGAGAGAGCGTTTGAGAGAGAGAGAGAACGGGTTAGGGTTCGAGAGAGGGTGTGGAGAGAGGGAGCACGAACTTGGAATCAGAAGAATAATGGCAGGATCTCAGATTGTGAACCAAAGGAAACCAGAAGGCCAACAGAAACTTCATTCATGTTCTTCAACTTCCCCGAAACAATGGAGATAGGAGCACAGTGGAAAATCTTCAAAAGATATGGAGAACTGACAGATCTTTATGTGGCGCGAAAAAGACTAAAGATTGGGAAAAATTTTGGCTTTGTGAGGTACAAAAAACGACAGGATTGGGTGATTTGGAGAAGTCACTTAACAACATATGGGTGGAATCATACAGAATCAGGGCGTTCCTAGCAAAAGAAAAAAGGAAAGATGATCTAGCAGAAGGGGTAAGAAAAATACAGGAACATGGTCGTGGAAATAGTGAAAGAATCGAAAAGACTGTTAAGGTGGCAGCTGAAAGGAGGTCGTATGCAGACGTAAGGAGGTCGTATGCAGATGTAGTGAAATCAAGGTCGACAAGCAGCGAAAGTAGAGGTCCCCCGGCAGCGGTAACGGAAGAAGTGATCATAGGAGACTTGACTCCAAAGGAAGACTCAAAAAAGTTCCTTCTAAGTTGTGCCGTGGGAGACGTTAGATCCCTATATAACTTGGGATTAATCTACAAGTTATGTAAGGAGCAACCACTTGGTGTTAAGGAAGTAAAGTATTTGGGAGGTCGACACATTATGCTTAAATTTGAATGCAGTGTGCTTAGGGACAACGTAATTAAAAACAAAAAGCATGGGTTACATTTTTGGATCAACGATCTACGTAGGTGGTCGGAAGGATACAGACAAACGGAAAGATTGACGTGGTTAAAAATTTCGGGGGTACCATTGCAAGGATGGGAAAGTGATACATTCTCGCTAATTGCCGGCAATTGGGGCAAAGTTCTAAAACATGTGAACTGTGATTTTATGGAGTCGACCAATTTGGCGTGGGGAAAGGTTCTAGTTAGTA
Organism: Saussurea involucrata; assembly: GCA_033807775.1. NCBI lineage: Eukaryota > Viridiplantae > Streptophyta > Magnoliopsida > Asterales > Asteraceae > Saussurea > Saussurea involucrata. The sequence continues at coordinate 107,098,673 of CM066320.1, read as the reverse complement.
CAGCTATACAATCAAATATCTCCTGCTTAAAATACATAAGAGTAGGGGGACTTTTCTTTGGGATAAAAATAGAAGAGGAGGAGAGTAGTCTAATGGAGTTCTCTGATATAGAATGGGGAGAAGAAGACGACACAACTTCGGATGAAGACCAAGAAGATAGCTCTCAAAACCCATCGATATGCTCGGAAGAAGAGGCCAATTCAGAGAACATGTGGGATGATGAAGAAAGCTGCTTTGGGGGAGAAGATATGGGAGACCTAAAAGAAGATGCTCGGAAAACACCATCGAAAAAAAAGGAAACTGGAGAAGTACCGCCGGAGGAGAGGTCACCGAAAAACCAATCGGAGGAAGAAGCTGGAAGGGCGGGCAATAAAGAGAGTATGTCATTCCCAAAAAATATTAATGTCTCTGCTGAGATACCCGAGGAGGTGGGAACTCTCAATAATAAAGAAAATATCAATTACAATTACGAAGGGTCCGAACGTTCTGGGAGTCCAGCGTTTGCCCAGCAGGAAGTTGGGCCTGGCATTTTTTCAGTGGGAGCCCAAGTTATTGCTTGCCACCAAGAGGGCCTTCAATCCAAGGGCGCTCTCTCTAGCCCAGATAAAGAAATCGCAGGGCCCAGCCCAACCGAATCAATCAGATCTTTGGGGAATAAGCTGCAGAACGAAGAAAAGAGACGGAAAATACCAGATCCGTCATTCGTCTCGATTGGAGATTCCAGCAAACGATACGCAGGAGATAAAGGTAGGAAGGCAGAAACCATGAACTTAGCTCGAGGGAAAGTCAGCTTTCATTTAATGAAGAAGCTTGCGAGATCGGGAGGAAAGAAGGGGAACATTAAAAAGGGGAGCAAACTGAGGCAGGGGGATTCGACAACCAGAAAGGGAGAAAAAAAAATTCAGACCGACACTATCCAACACGGTGTCGGTTTCGAATGAATTAAAGAGCAAAGACACAGCAGAAGGCATGACGGAGTTCGGAGAGGCAATTGGGATGGCATGGAATAATCAGGTCAGAAAAGAAGGGGAGGATTGCAAGTAAAAATCAAAGAAGGATTCAGAGTCCGAATCAGGTAAGTGTCGATTTCCAAATAATGTTTAATGAAGATTATTTCAACCAATATTAGAGGATTGGGGTCGGGTATTAAGAAGGCATGGATTAAAGAGTTATGTAGACTGGAATCCCCTGATGTAATCGGAATCCAAGAAACAAAAATTAAAAAATGGAATATCTCAGAATTGGGCAACATATGGGGTGGAGATGATGGTGGCTTTGCGGTGGTTAGAGCTACGGGTAATTCGGGGGGCTTAATTACATGTTGGAACAAAAAAGTCTTTAACTGTTTGTCATTAATTAAAGATCCGGAGTTTTTGGTGGTGAAGGGTAAATGGGAAGGTGTAAATGGGACGGTCGGATTAATTAACACATATGGCCCGAGAGACTTAAAGGCACGCTTGGAATGTTGGGGCAGACTGGAAACCATTACCGCTCAAGGAGATACTTTGTGGTGTCTCTTTGGCGATTTTAATGAACTACGGGGAACCGACGAAAGACTCAACTCGTGCACAAACGAAAGGGGTGTGAAAGCTTTTAACGAATTCATCAGTAGAAGTAATCTGGTAGAAATTCCATTGGAAGGGAGGAAATTCACGCGGGTCAGTGACGATGCGTTAAAGTTCAGTAAATTAGACCGTTTCCTCGTCTCAAACGAACTGGGGCTTTCCTTTAAAAGTTTGGGGGTTAAAACCTTGGAAAGGAGATGGTCGGACCATTACCCGATCATGCTTCACATAGATAAATGTGACTTCGGACCGAAACCATTTAAGTTCTTTGATTCGTGGCTCAATGAAGAAGGGTTAGAAGAGGTGGTGACAAACGCTTGGAATACGGCAATACGGTCATCTCGGCCAGACTGTGCGTTTCGGGATAAACTGAAAAATGTCAAAGAAGCTGTGAAAAAGTGGAGCAAAGCTAAATTTGGAAATCTAGAAAGAGAACTCAAAGAACTCAAAGAGGCAGTGGTGGAAAAAGAAAAAGAAGCGGAAAATCTCGGCTGGAAGGATTCTGAGAGAGAGGTTTGGATCCAAAAAAGAAAGAGATGGCTGGAATTAGAAGAGCAAAAGGTGGGGATGATGAGGCAAAGGGCGAAACTAAAATGGGTGGTAGACGGAGATGAAAACTCTAAGATTTTTCATGCAGCAATAAAATTCAAGGAACGGAGAAACGCGATCTGAGGCCTTAATACGAACTTGGGATGGACAGATAATGCATCGGAAATAAAAAACCACGTTTTTGATTTCTTCAAAGACAAGTTTTCGACAGGTAAAAAGGGAGGTCCGGGGTTGAGGGGAGATCTTTTTCGAAAAATAGCTAAAGAGGAGGCGGAGTTTTTGGAGCGGCCGTTTGAAGAAGAAGTATGGCAAGCAATTAAGAGTTGTGGAAACAATAAATCGCCGGGACCGGATAGGTTCACGTTTGGATTTGTGAAGAGGTTTTGGGGTATCATAAAGGAAGATCTTGTAAATGGGGTGCGGAATTTTGGGATGACCGGTGAAATCAGTGAAGGTTGTAATCCTTCCTTCCTCACTTTAATTCCCAAAGTCCCTAATCCGATAAGCCTGAGAGAGTACCGGCCAATAAGCTTAATTGGGATCTTCTACAAAACGATCGCGAAAGTAATGGCGGAACGGTTAAAAACGGTAATTGGCAATATCATAAGTGACGTTCAAAGTGCGTTCATTAAAGGCAGGTCCATTTTGGATGGGGTACTAGTTGCAAATGAGGCAGTTGATTTTCTCAAAAAGAAAAAGAAAAAGGCGTTAATATTCAAAGTCGATTTTGAAAAAGCTTATGATAGCTTGGATTGGGACTTTCTAGTGGACTGTATGAGGAAGATGGGTTTTGGGGATAGATGGACCCGATGGATAGAGACGTGTCTCAAGTCGTCTACAATGTCGATATTAATCAATGGGAGTCCAACCAAAGAATTTAGGATGGGTAAAGGCTTGCGACAAGGTGATCCACTCGCCCCTTTCCTTTTCCTAATTGCAGCGGAAGGACTCCATATCTTGTTGGAGCAAGCGGAAAACACGGGACTTTTTGAAGGTATAAAGGTGGGGACCAAAAATATTCCGTTATCCCACCTTCAATACGCGGATGACATAATTTTGTTTGGTAAGTGGTCGATCGGAAACCTTAAAAATATCATAAAAGTGCTTAAGTGTTTCTACGAACTTTCGGGTTTGAAAATAAATTTAGGCAAGAGCAAAATTTATGGAATTGGGGTCTCAATGGAGGAAGTGAAGACATGGGCGAAAGGTGTGGGGTGTAGTTCCGGGAACTTGCCGTTTTTATATTTGGGACTCCCGGTTAGTGCAAAGATGGGAAGAATAGAGAATTGGAACTTGGTAGTAGAAAAAGTCCGAAAGAGACTAGAGTCGTGGAAAACGAAGTTTATATCCATTGGAGGACGACTAACTTTGGTAAAATCGGTATTGGGTAGCCTCCTATTATATTTATTTTCCTTGTTTCGTGCTCCGAGTGGTGTGCTTAAAGAATTAGAAAGAGTGAGATGTCGGTTTTTTTGGGCTGGGGGGATCGGGGAGGATGTGTTGGAGAGGAAAAAACTAGTTTGGGTCAAATGGGAAAAAACAATCAGTAATTTTTCAAAAGGTGGTCTTAATATAGGGAGTTTAAAGTCGCTAAACTGGGGACTTTTGGGGAAATGGTGGTGGCGGTTTAAAGTGGAAAAAAATTCTTTTTGGGTCCGAATTATAAAAAGCATATACGGGGAGGGGGGGTTTGGAAAAAAATGATCGTGTTCATGGTGCAGGTTCGACATGGCGGAGTATAGCTCGGATCGATTCAGAATTGGATAGAGCCGGAGTAGAGTTCACAAGCTCATTTGGAATGAAGGTCGGAGGAGGAGAAGACACCAAACTATGGAAACAAATATGGATCGGCTCTGACTCGTTGGAGAAGAAATATCCGCGGCTATTTAGACTCGAGAAGGATCCAAATGCAACGATAGCAGAAAGAGGCAAGTGGATTAACGGAAAATGGCTATGTGTGTGGAATTGGAGACGTACGCCAAGTGGAAGAGCAGCGGGAGAGCTGGAAGATTTACAGCAATACTTCCAACCAGAAAGGGGCTGGAAAGATAAGTACGTTTGGAAACTTGACTCCTCATCAATGTTCAACACAAAGAAGCTTCGACAAATTTTGGAAGAGGTTAGCATAAAAGAACCTGCTGTCAAGGAACATACTAGTTGGCTAAAACTCGTTCCTAGAAAAATATGCATATTCATTTGGCGGGTAAAAAAAGGAAGGATCCCAAGTCGAACAATACTCGATAATATGGGTATAGACTTGGACTCCGTCCTTTGCCCGAGATGTAAAGAATATCCGAAATCGGTGGATCATGCGTTGGTAAGTTGTCCCGAAGTCAACAGTTTGTGGAAAGCGGTCGGAAAATGGTGGAAGAAAAATCTCGAAAACGTACAAACAATAGATGATTTACTCAAAGAATAGACGGTTTCTGGAAACGGTGGCCGACATGGTGACATTTGGGTAGGAGTCAAATGGGCATTGATTTATTTAATTTGGTCGCATCGGAACCGAAAGATTTTCGACAAAGATGACAGCAAAATCGGTGAAAAATTCTTTGAGTTCCAAAGAAGAGTGTTTGAGTGGTTCAAAAGTAGATTCAAAGGTTTCCCGTTCGATTGGAAAAACTGGCTCACTAACCCGTCAAACACTCAATAATCAAGAAGATTGGTGTTCGTATGGCATCGTGGATTCACTGTTAGTTCGCTGTTGCTGGTTGGGTGATGGTGGGCACTTTGTTTACTTCTCGCAAACAGGGTGCGGCCCTATTGCCGAATACGCCGCATCAAAGTACCGGGGCTCGTAAGTTTGAGTCTAATCGTCCAAGTTTTGAGCTTGGGGTGAAATTTTCTGGGTTGTTCTTGGGTCTCGCTGGTGTCCAAAATGGACTGGTTGTTCTTGTATGTTGTGGACCCTTGTGCTGGTCTTTGGTATTTTAATAAAATATTTCTGCCTTTCAAAAAAAATACAACTCGCTTTTTTGAACATTGGTCAAAACTAAAAGGCAAGCAATAATATAAATGAAAAACAAAAGCAACGAACAGAATTCGAACGACCAAACGAAACCCAATCATCAAAAAAGAAAAGACAAGGCCCTGAACAACCAAAAGACTAGACCAAAACACCAAAACTAATAAAGAAAATACAACCCAAATACAACGAGAAACACTCACAAAAATGCATCAACCAGAAGACGAAACTGAAACCACATTCAAAGCCACCAATCCAAACAACAAGACCCGATGGCATTCTCCAAACAAACTCAAATAAATCAGTCTTTTAAGACCACAACCGCTACACCAATCCGACCAAGAAAGGCTAAAGTTCTTTGCACTCTTGGATTTCAATTATACTACAAAAGTTGGAGATTGAATTAAATACTTTCACAATTTATGCTTTTTTCTTTCAATTTTCGTTATAATATGAGAAAACTCAGCTTGTTATAATGGTCTAGAACCGTTTTAATAAGTATTTGATAAGACTTTTAGGTATATGGACAAATAATTTTGTGTCTTATAAGTTATATATAAAGTTATAAGATAGAAATGTTATAATAAGTTGTTAGAACGAAATCCGACAAACTAACATTATTTATCCTTTTTAAACAAAACTTTAAAACAAACTAAAACAAAACTTTAAAACAAACTAACACTATTTATCCTTTTTAAAACAAAACTTTAAAGTTCATATGATTTCACAGTATGATATGATTTAGTAAATGTCAACATTTTTTATATGACATTTTATTGCAAAATATTATATGAAAACATCATAACACCAAGTTTTGTTATGATAATATAAAAAGATATATCTAACCATTCATGTTCATAACATGCATAATTGTTTTAAAAAACAATAAGAATAAAAGAAAATATACATTATTTTAAAACGTCTATCACTGAAATTAACCATCTTTTAATTTTTAACTAAAAAAGTTATTACATACAATATGATTCAGTTGACATTAGTGGTTTATCATTATAAATCATAGACCGAATAAATTCTCTTGGTTTCAAAAATTTCGAACCGAATCATTAATTAGGGAACATTCAAATTGGGAATGTCTTGTTATAAAAAGGTTCATATTACTAATTTAGTTTAGAGTATAGGGGGAAAGTGGATGAAAGTGCAAAAAAGTGTTGGAGTAAGTGAAAAGAAGAATTGATTTAAAATAATACGTAATTTGTTATATTTACAAAATTTGAAAAAACGTAATATTTAAAATTAAAAGACATTCCTGTCACGGGCCTCCACTTGTTATATTAAATACTAAGGATAATTGAAACAAAAGCACCAGTGGTCTAGTGGTAGAATAGTACCCTGCCACGGTACAGACCCGGGTTCGATTCCCGGCTGGTGCAAACTGCTTTTTACCATTTTATCCCAGGGTGACACTTCATAAAAAAACTATATTTTAATCAAATAACAACAAAACTACAATTAAATATTCTTTACTATAATTTAATACGAAATATTTTATTAATTAAATAAAATATTTTATTAATTAAATAAAATATTTAGTTTATAAAACATTAAATAAAAATACAAAATAAAAATATTACATCAATCGTCATTTTCTTCTTCTCTAAATCTTTGCTAAATCTCTTCAATCTGATTGTAAACAATAATTCGTTGACTGATTACGTACTTGTATGTGATTTTGGAGATAGTTTTCGTACTCGGAAAATATGCTATGAGAGATTTGAAGCGTAGTTATAGTAAAACTAACATCATCGTTTATATCATCAAATTGACGAATATAAATATGACGTTCATCTTCGACGATCATATTGTGCATGATTATACATGCTCTAATTATTTCTTCAATTATCTCTTTGCACCACATACGAGATGGCCCACATATAATAGTGAAACGTGATTTGAGTACCCCAAACGCTCTCTCTACATCTTTCCTAGCAACCTCTTGTTTCTTTGCAAATAGTCGATGTTTTGGGGATTGAGGTAATGGAATTGACTTCACGAATGTATCCCAATTAGGATATATCCCATCAACAAGATAATATTCTAAATTGTAATTGTTACCATTGACGGATAATTTAACTTGTGGTGTTTTCCCTTCCAAAACCTCATGAAATACTGTGAGAACGGTCTAACACGTTGATATCATTTAAGGTACCCGGAAGACTAAAAAATGCATGTCATATCCATAGATCTTGTGAAGACTGTCATCAAAAGAGGTCATATTTAACATCTCACCGATTTTCTCCATGACAAATCGGTGGGATCCTCAAAATAGGAAGATCATCCTATGACTCCTTCCTAAGAAGATTCTCACCTATTTTGTCCATGACAAATCGGTGGGATCCTCAAAATAGGAGGATCCTCCCTTGTTTCTTCCAAAGAAGTTTTTCATCAAAGAAGAAATATTTGGGTATGGGGGAAAAAGATTCATTTGTCCTTTTTCTCATTCTTAGATGTTGTCACCATCAAAGCTTTTTAACACCATGAAAAATAGGAAAATACACTTCAACTTTTGAGAGTCAAACCTGACCTTCAAATGACAAAGTGACAAGTGTCTCATGCATTAAAGGCTCATGGCACAAACGAACAATGATGTATTTTTATGTGTTAAGTTTGTATTTTTTTAATATGTAATTTATTTTATTGTACTTTAATATAAATTATATTTTTCATTTTTAATATTTATGCCTTTAAAAAAAATAATATTTTTATTAACAAATAAAATTATTCATTCATTTTTTCATAAACATACTCTACAAAACATCACAAAACATGATTTGACATAAAGCAATTTCTAATTTAGAAATTATTCCCTACAATTTCTTATACTATTCACTGCTACATCATCAAAAGTACTGATTTGACATTTGCAAATTACCAAAATCAATTTCTAATTTAGTAATCATACTCACAACTGCTACAATTTCTAAAATAGAAATCCTAGTTGTCATTTTTGCAATCCAAATGATATCCAAATGAAATCCTTGTTATGGATGCTTTGAGAAGTTAATGAACAATCAATCTTAAGATGAAACCACGTGTATTGGGTGTTGATATAGTGAAGGTACAATCTATCTATATCTTTATATATATAAAAGCAAAAACCATGAAAAATGACATGACACAATGTGGATTGAGATTTCTCAAATATTGAATTGTGGTTTACTTTGGCTACCCCATATTGATAAAAAGTTGAAATGTTGGAACATGAAGTTGATTATAAAAGGAGAATAATGCCAACTTTTTTACATGATTTATGATTTATTTTAATCTCTTTTGGATTAAAGAGTTAATTTTAGTTTCTTCATATTGAATATATCGTATATATTGCATTACAATTAAGAGCTCTCCAATGGAGGTTCTTATAAGAACCTCATTTTTGTACTTTTTGGTGTCACCCCATTTCCATCTCAATCTTTATATATATCTTTATATATATAAAAGCAAAAACCATGAAAAATGACATGGCACAATGTGGATTGAGATTTCTCAAATATTGAATTGTGGTTTACTTTGGCTATCCCACATTGATAAAAAGTTGAAATGTTGGAACATGAATTTGATTATAAAAAGTGAATAATGTCAACTTTTTTTACATGACTTATGATTTATTTTAATCCCTTTTGGATTAAAGAGTTAATTTTAGTTGCAAATTTTCTTCATGTTGAATATATAGTATATATTATTGCATTACAATTAAGAGCATCTCCAATGGATGTACTTATAAGAATCTTCTTTTTGTACCTTCTTTTAAATAATCACATCATTATTCCATTTCGTCATCTTCTCACCAATGTGGGATAAACAAGACACAACATTTCACGATTTGATTAACACTCAAATCTCATAATGATTCAAGTGTTTAATGGAAAATGACTACTACTTTTTGAAAAGAATTGAAATAAACTTATTTAATTTCATTTATAAATTTGTGGTGCTTATATAACTTTCTCGCCACCGTGCGAGCGCGGTGCCACACACTAGTATATCTAAAAGTAAATCGTGGGGTTGCTTATGTGGCATAATAAGAAGTCTCCATTCACATTTTTTTATTTTCTCATAATTTTGAATTTCTTTTAAAAAACTAGATTCTCATTAAATGACTTTAACTCTTCATTTAACATCTAATTTTCTTTATTATTTTATAATTATTTTTATTTGCACAACATAAAAAGACATCAACAAATATAATTTTTATTTACCTTACATTTTTTAATTTAACACCTAATTTTCTTTATTATTATATAATTATTTTTATTTGCACAATATAAAGACATCAACAAATATAGTTTATATTTATCTACATCTTTTAATTTAATCAAACATTTTATTAATTGAATAAACCATCTTTTAATTAAATTTATAGGATTATAATCTATATATCTATATAAAAGAGAGTCGTCAAAAAATTGATATGGCATGTTGAGAGAACTTGATACATTAGTTATTATTTTTTTTCCAATTTTTGAGTTATTTTAAAATAAAATATAGTATTAAATGAATGAACATTTTATTTGCTTTTTACAAGTTTCATGTAAAATTTATTATACAAATATACATGAAAATATACATGAAAATTTATAAATATATGGGCTAACCAATATATAGACAAATTTACATAATAAATCTACATAAATATAAATTAACGAAGCGGAACTGACATCTTGACAATGTTTATATCTATAAAAGAGTATCTTAAAAGAATGACGTGGCACATTCTAATACTTAGAATGTATTCTCCTTTTTCTTATCAATTTTTTGATTTTTTAAAATGTTGAAAATATTATAGACTTTTTCATTCTAATATTTAAATTATATTTTCATTAAAAACGATGGTCTTTAATAGTAATTTTACATATTCATTGCAATTTATGTTATTAACCATTTGTTTTCCTCTTTTTATGTTATTAACTATTGTTCTCTGTTATTTATTTTAATTAATCATTAAATTTAATTCAATTTATGTAAATTAACCCTTTTAGTTTCATTTCTGTATGTTACCAACCATTTATTTTCCTTTCTTTATTATAACTAGGTGTGAACCGCGCGATGCGCGGTGACGAAATTGTATGATCGATGTTACATAGAGAAAGTTGGATATGTTGTGAATATTTTTTTTTGGTAGTATGGTTTAGCTGATTTTATAGTGAATAAAATTGGGAAAAATTAAATATAGCTTTTTTCCCTTAAAGTTGGATATAGACATGTGTTATGGAAGCCCTAAGAAAGATGAAAGCAGGTAAACCTTTTTAAGAATGCTACAAATTAATTTGTATTGTATTCAACATTTACTCAAATTGAGTTGGTAAAAAATCCTTATACATACCTTACTTTTATCAAAATTGATATTTTTTTTGAAAGGCATATTTTATTAAAATACCAAACAGATTACACTTAACCCACAATTGCAAAATACAACAGCCCCCAAAATGAAGAGCAGACTTGCAACCAAACAGCAGTGGCAAAACAGAAGGAAAAAAACGCAGTGACTAATCAGAAGGAAAAAACTAAGCAAGCTATTAAAACCCAAAAACCACGACACCCAATACCAACATCAGCGTTAAGGGTCGTGTTTGCGAGAGACAAACAATCTAACCCTCAGAATAGATTTGTTAGAGTTGCTTTTATTAAGTAGCAAAAGCCGGAAACCGACGCTAAAGATCAGCAGCAACCCACACTTTCAGCCGCAGCCACAGACCTTCGAACACAGAACAATGTCGAACCACCAACGCACCCATTAATGCAGCTTCCAAGGTTCGGACAGCCACGTAACCCAATCCAGCTTCTTGTTGCGAAACCTCCCTGCGATCCACTCGAAAGAACGGCGTTGGAACTCGAAAAAAACATCATCCAAACCCCTTTTCTCATCCTTGAAGACGCACCTATTACGGTGTGAAACACCCTAAAAACAGGGTCCATTTAAACCTTAAAAATTACTACAAGTTATGATCAAAAACTTCAAACTTATATAACCTGAGGATCAAATGTAAGGTTTCTATATACAAACGACTTTACTTAAATAACTTATTAAATCTAATCATATCATAAAAATCAGATTAATTAAGTTATCTAAACAACCGTCCCAAAAGTATCAAAGAATAACTAGATCCTCTGTTATCTCTAAGTCTGAATCTTTCAAAAGTTCTCTTTTCTCATTCCCGATTACTTCCCGGAGCTTGTACCTGGTAAGAAGATTCAACTTGAAACATTAGGCTTTCGCCTAGTGAGAATACTCAAATCAAAATAAAATTTAATAATTAAAACATGAACAGATAACTCAAACCTGTTCAAACCTGTTCTCACCCATCTTACCGTATGACAACTCCTTTCCAAACCGGGGAATCTACCCCGATCTCATACTTACGACTAACTCATCTAATCATAACAACAATTTTAAGAATTTACTATGAATCATCCCAGATTCACAGTCAATACTCAAACACAAGAAATTACAAGTCAAAATCTGCCTATTTCTTAATCAGGAAATAGAGATTACAAATTACTTTATGCCTATCTCAAATCTTCCTCTCATCACTGGGAAATCTCCGATCTTCCCTATAACAATGGAAATCTCCGATCTTCCAGAATCGAAATGGGAATTACAAATAAAAATCTGCCTATTCCACATTCCACCTCAGATTCAATGGTCCCAATGGGATTATAATATCGCGATACTCAAACCAACTGTTGCGATCCCAACCTAAGTCGCAACCCACCATTGCGATTTCGACCCAAGTCGCAATCAACTGTTGCGACTACAGTTCCAAGTCGCAACCCACCATTGCGACTCCACTCCAAATCGCAACCAACTGTTGCAACTCCAAAACCAAGTCGCAACGGTCTATTGCGACAATCATGAATGTCGCAGCTCAAGGTTGCGATTTCGATGATGTTCATCCAAGTCTCAGTCCACTATGTTCATCCTTAAACCCAGATTTTGTACTTTTACTCTATGCATGTTTCTGATAATGTGCAGATATGTTTAAGGTTATAAACTAAACCTATTCATGTAATCAAATTTCCCAAAACATCTATTTTTCATAAAAACCTATCTCTAAACTTTATCTAACAATTATAAACATAAGATGAAGGATTTAGGGAAAGTTTACCTTTATGATTCCTCAAGATTAATCACTAAAATCAGTTATTTGCAGTTGTTCTTCTTCCCTTTCTCTTTTCTCGATTTCTCTATCTCAAACTCTCGGCTCTCTTTTCTCTTCAAACAAACCGAATGCACACCCCATCTCACACACTCACACTTAGTCTTTAGTTATTAGATTAATGACACCTCCACTTTTAATTGCATGAGTCATAAGGCATAATACCAAATGAACCCCCAACTTTAAGAGAAAGACACTACAAACCTTCAAACTTTAAAGAAATAACATAACACACCTCATGCATAGATAAAACTCATAATAATAACCCTTAAGTTTAATATTCTCAAAAGAAATCTTTAAACTTTCAACATTTGTATTTTAACCCTAATTGAATTATAATACTCTATATAATTCAAGGTTACTCCAAATATAAATACATTCTAAATCTTATTAAAATAATAATAACAAAATTTAGGATGTTACAATACTCCCCAACTTGAAAATGATTTCGTCCCCGAAATCAAAGTCAGGTAAACAAATGAGGATATTTAATCCTCATATCCTCTTCCAATTCTAAGGTCATAATATTACCTCAATTGTAATACCACACCCTTAGGTCACAATTTCTTAACCGATCCTTCTATAACCCCTTACAGTTCCTCCAAACAACTACTCTTACCATCCATTTTTCTTTGGTAAGTGAAATTACATTATACCAACATGAAATATTTTGTACTTCTCTTCACTTTAAGCCTTACATACTTAATTCGCAAATGAAAATACAGAAATAACAAGGATTCATCTTTTCATATTTTCTGAACCTTATCTCTTTCATCATTACTCACTCCCCAACTTAGATTTACAAACCTCCTTAGAGTAATTGTTATCATCAAATCCTTATTCGACTATTTCTTGGTCTACCATACAATTATCATTTCTCTCATGCTCACACGGAACATCCACCACACATAGCTACTATCCAACATGACAGTTTCTCTAGAATCATCAGCTAAGACCTTTAGCCAATTCCTCGTAACACCGAGAACTGCATTCAATGCATTTCTTTACATCCACGAAATACTCCGACACTCTTGACTAAACTTCATAACGAAGTACTACAGCTTAACGATTACAATATTCTCTTTGATAAAAAAAATGAAGTATAAAAACTTACCTAAAATCCAATGGGATCGAGAAAAACAAGAGTTCTCCTTTCACCCCATCATCATCACAACTTAATCTCCAGGTCTCAAAATAACATTAATGTATACTACCTGAAAATCTACATACTTTAAAAAATCAAACATACTTATCATTTTGAATACTTCAATAATTACGGCAAACCATCATTACATCTATGACTCACACGCTTCTTTGGTACAAAGTGCTACCACTTCCTCACCCACTATCGCACTACTTTACCACATTGCAACCAAGCACTAAAGTGTTGTATATCAAAGGTGATAATTCCATTAAACCTGTAGTATGACTACAATCTTGGGTTCGATCTTTCTATCTTGCTTTCCACTTTAGCGTGGAGTACTACCCTCCAAACATTACTTGTCTCTTTCTCCCAACCTTTCTACATGCCGATAACATTATCTCATTATTATACATAAGCAAACAGTTGCACCAAAATTCTAACTTAAGGCATTCAACCAAGTTATCTTGAAACGACATCACCGTCCAAAATTACTACACATTCTTTGATCTTCAACTAATACTTTCTCGGACAATTCTTTCATATATAAGAAGCAACTCCCATTCCTTAAGGATTTTGCATCTACTACACCACATTTTGACTAACACACTCATCATCTTCATTAAACTTCCAATGTTTCAAAAAAACATAAACTTACTTAGCGACCCACACAACCAAAATCACTTTGGATAAACACCCACTACCGCTCCGACATTCTATTCTGATATTAGCCATATCACCACGCCATCCTCCAAACTACATGCTCTAACAACTTTATTGACAAATAGTACACTTCATCCGAAATCTCCGAAAAGACTTCCATCTAATGTTCCCTCTTTCTATCTTCTCATTACTTACTGATTGCCACAATTATCTTGGCAATTGATGCCACTACTCATTAGTACATTCCCCACTCATAACATCCCACAACAGATCAGGTCTACCATGGCCATTCATACACAATTCAAACTTACCTTCATGGCCTCCCGCATAATTTACCAAGTCTATTTCACTACCTTATTCCTCCCCAACTTTAGTTGAACCACAACTCACGAGTTTCTAATTAACTTAAACTTACTCATTTCTTGCTAACTCTTTGTGAATCCAAACCAATACATAGACAAGGCACAATCCTTCACTATTCTAATACCCCTACAATGTAGTCCTTCAATTTAAAAAAAAAATCTGATTCAGGACTTAACATTCATACATGTCCTCAAAAGGATAACCAATGCATTTACGTCATGTAAACTTCAATTGTAATACCGTTAATACAATTTCAACCCCAAGCCTACGTCGAGCTTATCAAATCGGGTCAATGCTCTTAAGACTCAACTGAGTCCAAAACCGAGCCACTTGCTCGAAGGATCTAATGATCATTTATCAATATCAACTCACGCAATATAATTACATCTAACTCACATTATGCAACACACGCTCCGAGGCGTGATAATCGTACGACCTCTTCATTGCTTCTTTCCCAATGAAGTCAATTCATATATGCATCTGAATGTACATGTATAAGCAATCCTTTATATACTCCACAATGTATATGATTCGCCAAGGTTCATGAGTTCCAAAGGTACTAGGAACACGTAAATCATCAAACAGTCTTCACACCTAAGACGACACTCGTTCACATAAAATGCAGTTAAGCATATAACACATCCAAGACTCTATCTCGAGTCACTAAAACTTACAAACATTCAAAGACTCATTTGAATATAAATCAAGCCTTTAAGGCCAAAATAAACGTTTGGTTAAACATGTGTCACTCACACGGTTGCGTAAACCAAACCAAAAATATTGTTACTCAAAATCTTTACCTTTTTAATCCTTTAATTGGCCGTTGGCCTCAAAATAAAGGTTTACCACTCTCAAAACATTCACATTTTCAAAATGTACTACCTCATAATTATTGCTCAATCACAATAAACATTAAAAGCGTGCTTTGACTACATAGCTTTCACTTATGCAACAATTAATCAAAACTTCTTTCATTAGTGATTTATTCGTCAATCATTCAAAATTCCCTAATTGTCGCACACAATAATATCCACTTTGCGCATACTCTCTGCATAACAGCATACCAGTATCGCTCACGGTTTTGTTCCTGCCCGCACAGGCATACGCGGGACGCACCCAGACCGCACCCAGTGACAGGCAAAAGGCCACATTCACCTCACACAACTGTCGACTTCAAAGTCAATAGTTGTCATGACGATACTTCCTTAACCCATTTTAAAAAGGGTCCCTAACTGAACCTATTTCTTCCTCCGGACACAACCGTCTCTCGGCAACTGTATTTCTAGTCACCGAACAAGGGTATAGACCCTCATACAACCATCACTAAAGTCCACTTTCGACTCTCCCACTATTCACTTCTCATCTTGAACATAATTTCCAAAACTACAAACCTTGTCCCATGCTTTATTCAACACCTCTCCATTCTTGGAGTCCTTTCTTAGCTTATATTGTAATACTCTATGACCTAGCGAGATCATAGCCTTCATGCATGACAACTTGACACATAAATCATTTCGCACAATTTCTCATTTAAATAACAACACTTTGAACAACTTGGGCATACATGACCCCAACATTTTCATAACTCCAATGTACTGCACAACGATCTCGAGAATCGTTTGCATACTAAATTTCCGTAAACTTAATCCTTTTTCAACCAAAACGATGTTGTTACGACAATAATGTATTGAATGAAAATCTTTTCATACGCCAAAAGTTTTAAAGAAATTATCAACACAGAGTAAATTAGTTGATTCTCACCTGACATCATCAAGTCAATACTCTCGTTGGTTATAAAAGTTTTGCTAGCCAATGTTTTCTTGGCCTTTTTCTACAATTTAACTTTTTATGTAAAATATGAAGTATTTTGCATTTTACTAGACTCCAAAATTTCGTTGTGCAGTGTAAATGAAATTGTCTTTTCTTTAAATACACTCTTGCACATGATGACTCAATCTCAACTAAAATTGCTACTTATGCGTTTATTTTGAAGTCAAGAAAAACTTATGTAACATATTCTGGAACACCATGCATAAAACTCTACTTGCAATTGAAGGCTACTTACTCAAACAAGGTCAATTGTTTTACTCAGTCAACTTATCATTGACACTCTACTTCCGACCAGTGGTCGTCCTCTCGGCCTTATAATACTTGTTATACATGCATTCCACGGCCCACTTACTCAACCATGTCATACCATTTCCGTCAATCATCTCACATTCTATCTCTACACATTTCAATCCACCTATTAAAGGTTGTATCGACGAACTTTCATGAGTCTCGCCAATTCCAGGTTGTCTTTTCAAACTCTAATCATTTACCGATCTGTCCTCCAAAGAACTGAAGGATCTTAGTGATGTATTCACCATCATTCTGCTATATAGAAAAAAAATAACCATATGGAATGGTTACACAATTCTAGACATTCAAAACGTACTTTACCGATCATTAGTCACTGTAACAATTTAGAAATAAGCATGCTCGCGTAACAATATATTCATAATAACAGTAGCTAATTGGAATTATGAACATATTAGACATGAAAATCCTCATTACCATTGTCACAGTACTAATTTAACGTATTTCCGTCAACCCTAAGACTATCCCGTCTTAACACTTCTACCCAAATCTCACAAGTCATAACTTAATTCATCACAGCTTAAGTCTAAGTATCTCCTCAGCATACTTAGTTCACTTAAACTAATGCTCTGATACCATATTGAACACCCTAAAAACAGGGTCAATTTAAACCTTAAAAATTACTACAAGTTATGATCAAAAACTTCAAACTTATATAACCTGAGGATCAAATGTAAGGTTTCTATATACAAACGACTTTACTTAAATAACTTATTAAATCTAATCATATCATAACAATCAGATTAATTAAGTTATCTAAACAACCGTCCCAAAGGTATCAAAGAATAACTAGATCCTCTGTTATCTCTAAGTCTGAATCTTTCAAAAGTTCTCTTCTCTCATTCCCGATTACTTCCCGGAGCTTGTACCTGGTAAGAAGATTCAACTTGAAACATTAGGCTTTCGCCTAGTGAGAATACTCAAATCAAAATAAAATTTAATAATTAAAACATGAACAGATAACTCAAACCTGTTCAAACCTGTTCTCACCCATCTTACCGTACGACAACTCCTTTCCAAATCGGGGAATCTACCCCGATCTCATACTTACGACTAACTCATCTAATCATAACAACAATTTTAAGAATTTACTATGAATCATCCCAGATTCACAGTCAATGCTCAAACACAAGAAAGTACAAGTCAAAACCTGCCTATTTCTTAATCAGGAAATAGAGATTACAAATTACTTTATGCCTATCTCAAATCTTCCTCTCATCACTGGGAAATCTCCGATCTTCCCTATAACAATGGAAATCTCCGATCTTCCAGAATCGAAATGGGAATTACAAATCAAAATCTGCCTATTCCACATTCCACCTCAGATTCAATGGTCCCAATGGGATTATAATACCGCGATACTCAAACGGGACTCACGATGATTCAAGGTACACCCAATTACTAAAAATTACATCCCTTTGGTCTATGGCGAGTAATCGGTTCCCATTATACCGTACCCAAGTGCCCTCAGTGACCGGATGCCTATTTTTAGTAAAAGCTCATATCACATAATATATAAATATAATAATCGATACTACTATATGCGTCCGGCATACAATATATCATTTCTCCGAACATATTCTATATATATAAAAATAAGGAATATTATTAGCTCCTCATCTCAATCTCTTAACTATCCCTTCTTTGCAACCTAGCACGGGAGTTAATGTCTCAAATGTTTAATCTACATTTTGGACTCATAGATAGGTCCTTAATAATTTATCTTAACATGGCTTCAAATCGTATTTAGAGTTCATAACATGTAACAAATTGCATATAGCAGATAATCATACTTTACATGTAAGAATATTAATAAGTACCAGTTCATCAACTTCATAGCTATCCCCTCTTAACAATTTTAGCATGGGGACCAACATAGCACAACTTTTAATCGCCATCTTGGGCTTATCTCTGACTTAATCAAGCACATATAAACATATCCATGCATACATATAAAACATCTATTTCAATATTAATTACTGAATTTTAAAGAGAGTTGAATAAACTCACCTGATATGAAATCACACTTCTTTTAATCTTTTTAAACTTGTAGGGACTCCTTTCTTTACTACCACAGTTTACTGTAATATCCAATTTACATATATACTGATATTAATTTATAAAACAGAACCCTTCACAGCTAAAATCCTTAATATCTTAAAATTACATCTCAAGTCGCAATGAACTGAAGTCGCAACCGCCTATTGCGATTCCAATTCCAAATCGCAACCAACTGTTGCGATCCCAACCTAAGTCGCAACCCACCATTGCGATTTCGACCCAAGTCGCAATCAACTGTTGCGACTACAGTTCCAAGTCGCAACCCACCATTGCGACTCCACTCCAAATCGCAACCAACTGTTGCGACTCCAAAACCAAGTCGCAACGGTCTATTGCGACAATCATGAATGTCGCAGCTCAAGGTTGCGATTTCGATGATGTTCATCCAAGTCTCAGTCCACTATGTTCATCCTTAAACCCAGATTTTGTACTTTTACTCTATGCATGTTTCTGATAATGTGCAGATATGTTTAAGGTTATAAACTAAACCTACTCATGTAATCAAATTTCCCAAAACATCTATTTTCATAAAAACCTATCTCTAAACTTTATCTAACAATTATAAACATAAGATGAAGGATTTAGGGAAAGTTTACCTTTATGATTCCTCAAGATTAATCACTAAAATCAGTTATTTGCAGCTGCTCTTCTTCCCTTTCTCTTTTCTCGATTTCTCTATCTCAAACTCTCGGCTCTCTTTTCTCTTCAAACAAACCGAATGCACACCCCATCTCACACACTCACACTTAGTCTTTAGTTATTAGATTAATGACACCTCCACTTTTAATTGCATGAGTCATAAGGCATAATACCAAATGAACCCCCAACTTTAAGAGAAAGACACTACAAACCCTCAAACTTTAAAGAAATAACATAACACACCTCATGCATAGATAAAACTCATAATAATAACCCTTAAGTTTAATATTCTCAAAAGAAATCTTTAAACTTTCAACATTTGTATTTTAACCCTAATTGAATTATAATACTCTATATAATTCAAGGTTACTCCAAATATAAATACATTCTAAATCTTATTAAAATAATAATAACAAAATTTAGGATGTTACACGGTGGGACCAAATCAAATACAAAAAGGACCAGCCAGACCATTTCTTTCCACAGCTTGGCACGAACCATAGTTGGACCCGTATGTTCGGTGCTCCTAAGGATGTCTCTAGTCGAATTAAAGCAGTCCAGGTTGACGTTCCACCACCGACACACTTTTTTCCACAAGACGTTGACTTCATCGCACTTCACCAAAGCATGATCCATCGACTGAACCTCTTTTTCACATTTCGGACAAAGCACGAAGTTGAGATCCAATCCCATTTTGTCTAAAACCTCTCTAGACGAGATTCTACCGAGCAAAATTCTCCAAATAAGGATACACACCTTCTTTGGAACCAACTTTGACCACCTCGTCTCTTCGATCCTATCCCCTCTTGCTACAGTTTTTTCCTCTATAATCCTCTTAAGTTCTTGCACGGAGAAGGCGCCATCGTGACCCAACGTCCAAATCGTTTTATCCAAGCTGCTCACTTTCGGTTTCCAACCATGCAAGGCAGAAACCAAGTCTTCCAACTCCCCTGACTCCCTGCCTCTCGGCTCTCTCCTCCAACCCCATCTCCAAACCCAAGCATCTCCCTCCCAACCTCCTCTATCGGCCACCTTTACTTGCTTATTTGTCTCTAATTGCCATAATCTCTTAAAACCTTTATTAGATCTAGAAAACAAAACAAAAAAGGTCACTAAATTCATAAAGATTAAGGATCGGTATAATACACTAAAAAGCTTGAGATGTCTACTATGTGGTAAATTGTTAAATATCACATTCAACTGATAACATAAACAGGGACATAATTCAAATGTTCCGTCTGAAACGGGGCAATTTCATTCATATTAACCATAATATGCAATCATCAAACATCAAGTTACCAACAATCAGTAATTGCCTTAAATTCATATTAGAGTGCATAACCCAGAACGATACATCTCTCTAGTCAACAATTTTCTTGTTTAAGCCTTGTAGGGATTGTTTTGCTATAGAGCATAAGTGGGATCAAGTTTATGGTTCCAGCATACTGTTTCCTAGTGGAACACCAAGCCTGCAAGTCCCAAGTCCAGTTGAACTACCTACTTACTGTTTCAAATATAGAAAGAGTAGCTCAATGTCTTTTGACATGGATAATCCCATTGATAGGATTGATATTCGGAGTTGTTGGTTACGGTTTGCAAATTGCAGTATAGGCATGTTGCCTTACCAAATATAATGGTTAGATATGGTTTTTGGTAGATCAATATTTACTGCAAATTAATAGTGAAATTAGAGTAATTAGTTTGACCAACCACAGTCAAAATTCCCTTCTTCTTGCAATTCTGTCAATTCCAAAGAAACTTGTTTACACCTTTTACAATTCGAGTTTAAATGGACTACTTTCTAACTTGAGAATTGATGTGAAATCAGGGATTATAAGAGAACCCCTTTATACGTATGCTAAAACATTGTGACAATTAGTAAAAAAACTAAAAAGTAAGAGGAAAGTTTGTATCAGTTTTACATATAGAATGTGTTATTACCTTTGGCTCTAGAAGTCATATATAGTGTATTATGTACAATCAGGCATGAGAGATTCAAATGCTACTAATTCTTACAGCTATCAACAATCCGCCAAAAGAAATCATCAAATAATCCATCATCGTTAAAAGAATCAAAGTAAGGAATAGGTTTAGATAATCAGGTGCTGAAGCGAAGAACAGAAGATGGAATCAGTAATATGCTAAATCAAACAGAAGAAAAGGCACAAACCAGGTTTGATCATTGGAAAGACATCACTGCTGCCTTTCGTGGATGTCGTCTCATCATCGATATCTCAGAGTGTGTGTGTGTTTTAGATCGAGAGAGACTGTGTGTGTTCAAAGTCGTTGACCCTTGCAAAAAGCAAAATTAACAGGTGATAAAATATCCCTGAAAACGATTAGAGAACACACCCGTAAGAGAAACTGATTGAGTGGGGAAGATGAAAGCGAAACCGATTAGAGAACACAACCGTAAGAGAAACCTATTGAGTGGGGAAGATGAAAGGGTTCTGATGTTAAAAAAAATTGAAAAATGGCAAAAAATTGAGGAAGCAGGATTTTGAAATACTGAAAGCTGAAGGTGACACGTCAGCAACCCAACATTTTGCTTTAATATATATATAGATTAATCATTCGTTTCATTTGTTTAAGCATAAGTGTTTATTTGGTTTTTGTTGGTTATGTTGTTGGTTCTTTTAATATTTTTGTCATACAACACACTACCTCTCAATCTATCCCTCTAACACATTTTCTTTCACTAGATTTGTATTGCTAAGAGATTAATATTTGTTGTCAATATTTGTTTATTGTTGAGTTACTTGCTATTATATTGACTTTATATGTTTTCTCATGTTGTCTTAGTAGTAAGTGACAAGGGAAACAGTTTCTCTAAAGTCTAAACATATCGAAGAACATCAAATTTTTATCATTAAGGCACACACGTTATTATTACATGTAAGTCTTTCATTCAAGTACTACATCAATTTCAATGTATTCTTTGATTTTGTCTATTTTGTAATTTCGTGATTTATCGCTACCTTAATTCACATTTCTATGTATTTTTTTTCCAGAAATGTAAACAACAATGCTAAAAGAACATTTAAGTATTGGTTACTTTGATATTACATTATTACTCGCAAAAAACAATAAATCTTCATTTTTATATTCGCTTATTGATTTAATATATACTAATATGTTTGGAGTGTTCATTTGAAAAATCAATGTTCTACTAAAATGTAAACCGGCTAATATTCTTCAAATTTGTTTTCTTAACCTTCAACTATTTTGAACGATGTTCAAAATTAGATTGATTTCGTTTTGTGAATTTACTTTTTGCTTCATACACCTTATAAGTTTCAACATCAAAATTTTGCTACAACTTAATGAGATCGATACTACTGGTAACAATGTATCCGAGACAATCAATTTAGAAAATGAAGCTGATGAGTCACATTTAAACAAGAAAAGTGAAAACCTACAATGATATGTAATCGTGTTCATGTGACTCATGCATCAATACAAACTTTGACCCAAACTGCCAAAAAAATTGATGATAAAGGAGAAAAAAAATATTGGAAGAAAAGTCAGTGACTAAACGAAATGGATTCTTGATTAAAACATTTCCTAGAATCTAAAGACTTCTACGTCTTTTCTTAAAAAAATTAATACTATTGATAAATATAAACATTTTATTACGTTGTCATTTTTTAAAAGATGATTATAATTTTTGAAATAATCATATTATTAGCCTTTTATATAAAGATTATTTAAATTACGTATTTTAATGATAACATAAATATTCGATTGTGATTTTATTCATAATTGTTGATACAATTTGTATATATTTGCTTCTTTAAAATATTTAAAGAAATATATAATATTTATTCTAAATATTTTTAATTTTTATTAATTATAGTGTTGAATCTTGGTTATCCGATATCTTCCACTACATTATTTTTCAATTTATGTTATTTTTTGTATTGATTTAGTTTAAACGACGTTCTTTAATGTTATATATAAATATTTAAATTACAGTTATAACTAATAATTTTCATCACACATCCAACATATTTCATAATATTAATTGAATATGCTAAAAGTCAATCTTTATCTAAAATAAATTATTGTATATGCATTTGCAACATATTCCATATCTATAAAAACAATAAAAACAATTTTTACAGCTTTGTTAACATAAAATTTGATTATAGCGTAACGCACGATGTCAAACACTAGTTTACTATTAAATCCATAATCAATCAAGATTAACCACCAGTAGCCGCCACCACTATGGTTGACCACTTCCACCTCTTCTTCCACTACAACAACTTTCTTCACCACCATCGCCACCTCCACCGATCATCGGCACCCATTGCGCCACGAGCACCAACGATCACCAACCACTGTCGGTCACCTCCACCTCTTCCTCCACTACTACAACCTCCTTTAACATTGTCTACCGCATCCACCACTACCATCGTCGACCACCTCCACCGTTCACCACCACCCATTGCCGCCACCACCACCGACGATCACCGCCAACCACCTCCACCTTTCGTACTATCATTTATGTATGTATTTATGTGTTTGAAAATTGTGTAAAAAACTAAAAATGTTTTTAAATTAAATTATTTAAATATATACTTTATATGGTATATAAAATCATCAAACAAGTTTTAGGGAAAATTGTCTAATCCTGTCCTATCTAATCCTAGTCGTACCAAACACAAGACAGACACGTGTTTTGTCCCGTCTTGTCATGTCCTGTCCAGTCCAATCCTGTCTGCATACCAAACGCTACCTAATTGCCTTAGCAAGTGTGTAATTGTAACACACGATAAGACTATCACGAAATGGTTGGATCTAGAATCGTTTGTGTTGGTTTATCAAAAAACCTCATCCTCCAGATTATTTGAGTGCTGCAAGCTTGATTTTGACACTTACAGTTACGTTATCCAATTGGTATTTGCAGGCTCATAGATAAAATCGACAGTTCAATTCCTCAGGACTCATGCTTAAAAATCATAATTATTGGAGTACTAGACATATACGAAATTGACAGCTTCAAGACAAACAGATGCTTCAGTGGTATGTTTTTTGTTTGCATTGCTGACTTTATCTGATGTGTAGGTGTTGACACCATAATAGAGTTTCTTAAGTTCTACTGTCTCATGCCTCATAACATTAGCACCAGGTTACTAAAAAAATGAAAATAGGTCATTCTTTGACCAAAATTTCGAGTTGTTGACGTGCTCTATATTATACCATGTCTAAAATTTGGCAGCTTTTAGCAGTTATGCATCAACTTGACAAATGAAAAACTCCAACAGCAATGCAATCAGGTTGCATAGCAGGAGTTAATTTTTATCACTGCAAAAAGTGAAAATATTATGTACATCAACTACATAACGGGCCATGTTGGTTTTGCAGCATGTTTTCAAATATACAAAAGAAGGGATTAATTTGAGCTATGTCGAAATTATTGGTAATCAAGATATCCTGTATCTCACTGAGAAGGTTATAATGCATTTATTTAGAAAAATGTTAATTAATTAATTTTAGAAAAAGTTGCTTCAAACGCCTATTCTTGAATCCTACTTTATATAGTATTTTTTATTAATTATAAAATAACTAACGAGTCGAAGGCAATTAAATCTTAGTTATTATTTTTGCCCCAAGAAATATGAGTGAAGAACCAAAGGACTTTTTTTAAGCCATATATGGGTTATCATTAGAGTCGAGCCTCCTTAAAAGTCAACATCTCAATTCTCACCACCAAAGGGTAAGAAGTGCACGTAAATATTTTATGTATATAAAAATGACGCAGTAGGAAAGCACGGAACGGATCAACAAACGTCAAAATCCAAGATGATAACGAGTCTACAAGCGTAGAATCCGGAAAATGAGAGAAAGCTCTTAAACCTAGAGATGAAACTCTAATAAATGACTTTATTGATCAAAATCTATATTCCGAATATCAGGGAAAAGAATAAATCTATTTATAGCTAAACTAATCAAACGATAACTATTAAACTTAAAATTCAAAGCTAATCCTAATCATAATCCAACTATAAAAGTAACCAAATAAAAGAGGAAATTAAATAATAATCCTAATCTAGTTATAAAGCAAAGAGTGAATTGCATAAATGGTCCCTCGTGAATGCCTGGATTTCACTTTTCGTCCCCCCAAAGCTGAAAGTACACTCGTAGTCCCTAAAATCGAGTTTCGGAGCCCAAACTGGTCCCTTCCCTAACGCCGTTTAATGGGGCTCCATTAAACCCATCACGTGAGGGGCATTTAGTCTTTTTACTTGTCTTCTCCCACCTCCTTCCTCATCAAGAACACTTTCCAGAGCCACCACCTTCCACCATTGCAACCACCACCATCCATCATCTTTTAACCACCGTCAACACATATATCAAAACATATATCAAAGTAAAAAAACAAAGAAAAATCAAATTAAGATGAACATGGATTTTAAGAGCAAGAAACATGAATTTCTCAATAATACTGATAAGTTTAAACAATTTCATTAATAAGATTTGCGATGTATAAAAATACAAAACCCTTAAAGCATCTAAAATCAGAACCCTAAATCAAATCTCTAAAATCAGCTAATGATCAAAACCCTAAACAGGTTTACACAAACAATCAAATCCAGATTTCAACTTCAAACCGGATAAGAATTTCGACTTCAAATCCTACTAAATCTGGACTTCGATTTCGTTTCGGTTGAAAATATGGACATGGGTTCAAGTTCATCAGCATTTGAGAAGAGAAGTTGGGAAGGATATTGTTGTCTTCAAGCCCAGATGTCATTTCTTGTTCGAAGAACACCATCACCCTTCGTCTTGATTCTGAATTCTTGGATTTCCATCACCTCTGAACCTAACTATTCGACTGCATCATCTTCGATCGTGGTCGGGGGTTTGGGAACTCCGTCTTGTTCGAAAAACACCATCACCAGATCTTGAAGGTGTTCACCAAAGGAGGAGGGTTTGTTCAGATATTTGGTCTTGTGAGAGAGGGGGAGAAAAGATTAGGAGATCTTCAAATGGGTTTGGAAAGAAATAGAGTCCATGAATAGATAAATGGAAAGTTTCATTCTTCCATAGATAGTCTATAGAGTGAGAGATTGAAGGAGAGATTGAGGGAGAAAATTGAAGGTAAATGGAAAGGTTATCATTCTTCTATTGCTAACCATGGAAAGAACATGAAAAATCTTTGAGCTTTGAGTAAAAGTCTCCATGAAAACTGCTTTGTGCTTGTTGTTTTTTGCTTTTCAAGAAACACATATGCTTCTGAATCATCATTGATTTCCATTAAAGAGACGTTGCTTGATTTATCTATTGTCACTACTACAGAAAGTTTGGTGCCATTTGAGATAAAAGAAATCCACAAATCCCAGATGGGATTTTGCAAGAAGTCCACAAAACCCACATGGGATTTTGCAAGATGAACCTTCTTAGAGATGAAGGTGAGGATGGAGATGGGTAAAAGGACCAATTTGCCCCTCACGTGAGGGGCACGTGATGGGTTTAACGGAGCCCCATTAAACGACATCAGGGAGAGGGACCAGTTTGGGCTTCGAAACTCGATTTTAGGGACTACGAGTGTACTTTTAGCTTTGGGGGGACGAAAAGTGAAATCCAGGCATTCACGAGGGACCATTTATGCAATTCACTCTAAAGCAAATAAATGATAACTAAAACAAAAATACACTCATCTAACGGAATTTTTTAACAGTCGTTAGAAGTGGGGACCAAACCCGGTCGTTTTTGCATACCATAATGGCGAAACTGTAATTTTTAAATTATAGGGACCAAAAGTGTTATAAACAAGAAATCATAAGGACCAAAAATGTAAATTTATCTTTTAATAATTATGATTTTGTTTTGTAAGTGTGAATTTTATACATAAAACATATTTTTTTCTTTTCTTTTCCGGCCTTTAACTTTTTGGTTTTCTTACTTTTTTATCTTTTTTTAGGGTGTACAAAGAATCAATCGATCCAATTGAAATCGGATCAGGCCACAAATCTAATGAAAACCGACAAACTATAATTGGACCAACTACAAAAGCACAACATCCAGATTCAATCAACGATTCTTAGATGATAGACATAATCTAATAAAAGCGAATTATCCAATCCAATCACCATCCAATTAGGAAATATGTATGATTAAAAATCTACTACCATGTTTTTAGTTTATAATTTGTATTTAATGTTTTTTTTAAACTAAGAAAATATATGGATAATTGGCTGAAACGATAGTTGATTGGTTAATAACTAAATCAAGATATTGAAGTAATCCAACCCGATTTAATGGATAACCAATAATAATATCCATGGATGGAACTGATATGATCCAATCATCAATTGGATTGAATCAGTTGTCCAATGTTAATTGGATTGGATTGGATGATAAAATTCAGCATCGAATGGTCCACCTAATTTATTTGGAAACCAACCGATGAACATCCCTACAAGTATTTTCATTTGTTCCGACTTTTTTGGACAATTTTTCATTTTTGTCGCATTCTTTAAGAAGGACATGTAGAGCATCTTCAACAGATTCTCTAACTAGAGAAAATGAGACTTTTGTTCTCTTCTACTACAACATATTCTTTATATTGTTCTTTGAAATAGATATAAGTAAAGAAAATTCCAAGTTCAAAAAATTCTCTAAAACTTGATGCATGTAGACTGTAGAGAAAATTTAATTTGAGATTGAATTGTAACATTGCAGACCAACTGTACCAGATATTGTCAGTTGTGTCCACACCTGGACTAACGGTTTAAAAACGCGGCTGATAGAGGAAGTATCCAGTCCCTTATAAGACAACATTTGTTCCCCTCCCCAACTGATGTGGGATCTTACAACCCACCCTTTTGACAGCCTAATGTCCTCGCTAACACACCACACTGGTTCCGACTCAGATATTATTTTGTAACATCATTGGGCAGTCGTACCAAATATTGTTCATTTTGTCCATAAGTAGACTCATGATTTTAAAACGTGTCAGATAGAAAAGGTATGCAGTCCCTTAAAGTGTAACCTTAGTCACCCCTTGGGAGCCCAAGGTCCTCGTTGGCAAAATAGTTTGGTTCCCGACTCCGATACCATTTATAACATCTCAGGCCAACCGTACAAGATATTATCCGCTCTGCGCACATCTGGACTCACATTTTTAAAACGCGTATGATAGACGAGGTATCCAGTTTCTTATAAGGCAACATTCGTTCTCCTCCCCAACCGACGTGGGATCTTACAACATTTCTAACACCCAAAGCCCAAAGCAACATGTTGTCCTAATAACTTCAAATCCAACATAAAAACATGGTGAAAGTTATTGGTAGCCCACAACTTGAGGCTTATAAGGAGCTAACATGTCCCATTTTCTTTCAATATGAGACGAGTTGTTACAAACCCCCACTTAAACTCCTGATGTCCTCGTCGGGCCTGTAAGATCCCATATTGGTTGGGGAAGGGAACAAAGGTTTCCTTATAAGAGGGACTTGATACCTCCTCTATCAGACGCGTTTTAAAACCGTGAGTCCGGGTGTGTGGACAAAGCGAACAATATCTGGTACGGTTGGCATGGGATGTTACAAGTTGGTATCAGAGCTCTAGTTTAAGCGAATTAGGTATGCTAGTGAGATGGCTAGACTTAAGCTGAGACTAATAAGCAATGAAATGTGAGGAATTGGGTAGAAACACTAAGATGGGACGTTTCGGAGTCGACGAAAATTACATTATTGTGAATTATGAAAGTAGTAACGAGAATTCTTATGTGTAGTATGTTCATAATTTCAATTAACTACTGCTATTATGAATATATTGTTACGTGAGCATGCTTGATTGATATGACTATGAGAATCAATGATTGTTCTAGTACGTTCTTTAGGTATACCTCGTAGTCTATGTTCTTATCTTTGTTCTCGTATGTGGAAGACGAAAATGGTAAATACGAGGAGTAGACCTCAGTCTTCACCGGAAGGTAATGCCGTGACCGAATCCACGGCCGATCAACCGAACATAGATGCATCAGCTTTGCGTCCTCCATTTCCACCTCTGTTGGGTGGGCGAGTGGAACAGATCCCAAGGACAAATATTGCCTCCACTAACCCGGTTATAACAGAAGTGACCCCTCAAACTCAAATGATGGACATGATGCGGGCCATGAATGATACTATGGTTAAGCAACAGGAATTGTTCATGAAACTCCTGGAGGATAGGAATGCTAACCCGCGCTGCCATGAAACGATCAAAGAGAATGTGGTTGTTGTGGGATCCGGGGGAACCGGTGATGAAAACCGGACTGATGGGTTATTTACCTTGGAGACAAGGCCAATGTGAAGGGTTTGCTCCTATAAGACGTTTTCGTGCTGTAAACCACCGGAGTTTGCTGGTTCTAATAATCCGGTGGCGTGTATGAACTGGATTCGAGAAATTGAGCAGGCCTGCAGGACTTGTGACTGTGAAGAAAACCAGAAAGTGAAGTTTGGTTCCCAAATGCTCAGAAGTTCGGCTTTGACTTGGTGGAACGTTTACACCTCCACCCTGGAAGCTTAGGTGTTGGCCAAGATGACTTGGGCAACTTTCAAGAAGAAGATTTTAGAAGAGTACTACAATGAACAAGAAATGGATTTGATTGAAGAGGAGTTCCGTTCGATCAAGAAAGGAAATTTGTCGGCAAGGGAGTATACCCGACTCTTCATGGAGAAACTGAATCTTGTGGGGCATGTGGCCCCAACGGAGAAGGAAAAGATGAATGCGTATTTAAAAGGTTTTCCTGCTGATAGGATGGCAATGGTCCGTAACTCCAAAGATACTAACCTTCGAGAAACAATCGAAGAGGCCAAAGTTATGGAACAGGTCTATGCTAGAGACAAAGAGGAGAAAGCGAAGTTTGGGGAAAAGAGGAAGTAGGAGAGCCCACAAAATTCGTTTAAAAAGCCGAGGTTTCAACAAAGTGGTAGAGGTGGGGATAATCGTCGAGAGGCGAGGTGGTGTCCTAAGTGCTAGAGCATGCACTTTGGTCCTATCAATTCTGGTCAGGTTACATGTTTCAAGTGCGGGATGACGGGACACACTAGTCTGGAGTGCCATATTAAGGGAACAGTTTGTTTCGAGTGCAAGGAGATTGGGCACGTGAAGCGGGAATGCCCCAAGCTGAGAGGGGGCGCTAGAAGGACCGGTACGGGGAGTCAGCCAAGGCAGGAGGCCATTACCAAGGCTCAGGGGAAAGTCTTTCAAATAACGAAAGAGGAATCGAAGGAAACCGTCGATGTGGTGTCGGGTACGTTTTTACTCAACTCTTTACCCGCTAGAGTGTTGTTTGATTCGGGTGCAAATTGTTCTTTCGTGTTGAATGTGTTTTGCAAGTCTATGAATGTGCCTATTAGTACTATGTGCGATGCTTTAGTCATTGAGGTAGCAAATGGGGAAAAGGTAGTTTTGCGGGAAATCTTGGAAAAATGTCGCCTAGAGATTAGTGGTGAAATCTTCGAAGTAGACCTACTCCCCATGGCTATTGGGAGCTTTGACATGGTGATCGGAATGGATTGGTTGGCGAAACACAAAGCGAAGATTTTGTGCTCAAAGAAACTTATAAGGATACCTCTCCTAAGTGGCTATCACCTCCTCCATCAAGGCAAGGAAATGCCTAATAAAGAAGTACCCATCATTTTTAGCCTACGTGGTGGACACCAAGTTAGAGAAAAAGAAAGTAGAAGATGTGAAAGTCGTCAATGAGTATCCGCATGTTTTCCCCGATGACTTGTAGGGTTTGCCACCCGACCGTCAAGTGGAGTTCAAGATTGATTTGGTCCCGGAAGCGGCACCGATAGCCCGCGTACCGTACCGTCTTGCTCCAACGGAAATGCAAGAGATGATGACGCAACTACAAGAGATGATGACACAACTACAAGAACTCCTAGAGAAGGGTTTCGTGAGACCGAGCTCATCGCCTTGGGGAGCTCCGGTGCTTTTCGTCAATAAGAAGGATGGGTCAATGCAGATATGTATCGACTATCGGGAATTAAACAAGGTAACTGTGAAGAATAAGTATCCGCTTCTCCGAATAGATGATCTCTTCGATCAACTTCAAGGGGCCAGGTGCTTCTCCAAGATTGATCTCTGATCCGGTTACCACCAAGTGAAAGTTAAAGTACAAGACGTCTCAAAGACGGTCTTTAAGACTCGGTATGGGCACTACGAGTTCTTAGTCATGCCATTCAGTTTAACGAATGTGCCGTCAAATTTTATGGATTTGATGAATCGGGTGTGCCGACCGTTCTTGGACAAGTCAGTAATCGTGTTCATCGATGATATCTTAGTGTACTCTAAAGATGAGGTAGAGCATGAGCAACACCTTCGGGAAGTTTTGGAAGTGTTAAGGAATGAGAAGTTGTACGCTAAATTCTCTAAGCGTGACTTTTGGTTGCGGGAAGTGCAATTCCTCGGTCATGTGGTGACCCGAGAAGGTATGAAGGTAGATCTCGTGAAAGTTGAGGTGATGATGAACTGGGAGCCTCCAAAGAGTCCTACAGAAGTTAGAAGCTTTTTGGGGTTAGTCAGGTACTACCGAAGATTCATCCAAGACTTCTCCAAGATTGCATCGTCATTAACGGCCTTGACTCGAAAGAATGCGAAATTCGTGTGGACTAGCGCGCAAGAGGAAGCATTTCGGACCTTGAAACGAAAACTTTGTGAAGCTCCAATCTTATCCCTACTCGAAGGAACGGAAGACTTCATCGTTTATAGTGATGCGTCCAAGATGGGCTTGGGTTGTGTTTTGATGCAAAGGGGTAAGGTGATAGCGTATGCTTCGAGGCAGTTAAAGAAGCTTGAAAAGAATTACTCAACTCACTATCTCGAGTTGGCGACGGTCGTGTTTGCGTTGAAGTCATGGCGACACTACTTGTATGGTACGAAATGCACGCTTTACACCGATCATAAAAGTTTGAAGTACGTCTTTGACCAAAAAGAGTTGAATATGCCTCAACGACGATGGCTTGAGTTGCTAAAGGACTATGACTGTGAACTATTATACCATCCGGGCAAGGCCAATGTGGTGGTGGACGCCTTGAGTCGGAAGGAGTATAGTGGAAATGTGCAAGCAACGTTGGCAAGAATTGAACTTATCTCGTGCTTGATGAACATGATCAAGACCGCCCAAACCGAAGCTCTACTTGAGGCAAACCTCAAAGAGGAAGATAGTAGAGGGCTAAAACTTTTCCAATGGCGGATTTGGGTGCCTAAAATCGGGAGGTGACGGGAGTTTCTCATGGAAGAAGCTCACAAGTCAAAGTACTCTATACATCCTGGAAGCACCAAAATGTATAAAGATCTAAAGTTAAACTATTGGTGGCCGGTTATGAAGCTTGATATGGCCGGTGTGGTAGAAAAATGCATCACGTGTTCGCTAGTGAAAGCCGAGCATCAACGACCATATGGTAGTTTGCAATCACTTGAAATACCGGAATGGAAGTGGGATCACATTACGATGGATTTGTGACGAAACTACCGAGGACTTTGAAAGGTCACGACACCATTTGGGTAATTGTGGATCGAATGACCAAAAGCGCTCACTTCTTAGATATGAGGGGACGTTGCCATTGGACAAATTGGCAAGATTGTATATCAACGGAGTGGTTTCAAGGCACAGGGTGCCACTGTCTATCGTATCCGATCGGGATAGCCGCTTTACTTTCCACTTTTTGAATGTTTTCCAAAGAAAGTTGGGGACGAAGGTGAAGTTGAGTACGACATATCACCCTCAAACGGACGGGCAAAGCGAGCGGACCATCCAAACGTTGGAAGATATGTTGAGGTCGTGTGTTATCCACTTCTAGGGAAATTGGGACTCTCACCTTCCATTGTTAGAGTTTGCTTACAATAATAGTTACCATTCGAGTATTGGTGTGGCACCATTTGAGGTGTTGTATGGACGTAAATGTAGAACACCCGTTTGTTGGCTTGAGGCGGGTGAAAAGCAGTTTGTCTGACCCGAGATTGTACAAGAAACGGCCGACAAGGTAAAAGGCATCCGGGAGCGGTTGAAAGCCGCTCAAGATCGTCAAAAGAGTTACGCCGATAAGAAGAGACGATTGATTGAGTTCCAAGTGGGTGATCGTGTAATGTTGAAGGTCTCTCCTTGGAAGGGGATCATTAGGTTTGGAAAGTGTGGGAAGCTTAGTCCCCGTTTCCTTGGACCTTTTCCAATTATTGAGCGAGTGGGACTTCAGGCCTACAAGCTGGAGCTACCACCCGAGATAAGTGGAATTCACCCTACATTTCATGTTTGCTATTTACGGAAGTGTTTAGCGGAAGAAAAGGACGTTATTCCTCTATTGGAAATCCACGTGGACAACAACCGATGCATAGAGGAACCGGAATCTATTTTGGAAAGGGAAACGAAGAAGCTTCGCCATAAGGAAGTAGTAATGGTGAAGGTTCAATGGAAGCACCACTGGGGCGGAAACGTGACGTGGGAGCCCAAAGAGGACATGAAGAGACGCTACCCTCATCTCTTTGCCTAGCTCGAGATTTCGAGGACGAAATCTTTTCAAGGAGGGGAGGATTGTAACACTCCAAATTTTCAAGTAACCTTCTCTCTTAAATTATTCGTTTACTTATGACTTGGATTCATGATTCTAGCTAAGTAATGGGATCCTTGATGTTGCGCAAAAATTTATCTAATTACTGTTAATGCCAAAAATCGCCCAAAAGAACAACTTAAGGTTGATGTGGACTTTTAACAACTAAAGAAACGCATCTCAAGACCAAGCAACACAATCGCAAGGTTGGTGACGCGAAAAACCCCAAAACGAGGGAAAAACCGCGGTCGACTTGTGAGAGTCGACGGTGCACTATAGTCGCCAAACAGGGGCGAAAGTCCTTTTGTAACAGGTGTTTTGTGTACAACAGATTACAAATGAATATAGAAATAGACTTAGTCGTGTGTAAATGATGTGTGTCGTGTGTAAATCGTGCGAAATAAACTGTTGTCGTGCGGTTCGAACTGCTTTAGCGATATTTGTTCGAATGCTGTGTAGATTGTTGTGTTTTCGATGTGTAATTGCTTAGAAAGTAGATGGAGCAGATGTAAATCAGATTAGATCAGATTGCTTTTTTCGGTTGCACCACAGGCTTTTATATAGCTTTCGCTGGTCATTAAATGTGTCTTTATGGCGCGCTTCGTAACCGATGTCGGGCTTTAAATGCCATTGATGACTCGTCCATTACTGGCCGTTTGCACCATGAATACTCGTGGACCTGCATTAATGAACAAAAGAAACGGGTGTTGACTGTTAACGGTTAGTATAATCGTACGACCGTCTTAAGTCTCATACGTCGGTCGTACGGAACGTACGACCAGCATAAAAATACACGACCGAGTACACGTCTGTAAACAACTTGTAAGACCTGATCTTAATACGAGAGTGGTCTTATGGAAATGTTATCTGAGTCTTCTAGCGTCGGTCGTGAGGTGTGATTTTTTTACCCAAACAATTACCATCTTATAAGCGAAGAACCTTACCAGGGCTTGACATGCCGCGAATCCTCTTGAAAGAGAGGGGTGCCTTTGGGAACGCGGACACAGGTGGTGCATGGCTGTTGTCAGCTCGTGCCGTAAGGTGTTGGGTTAAGTCCCGACTTGTTCTAGTAGAAATAAATTTTTATCTGGGAAAAAGACATAAGATTTGTTCGACTTCTTGACATAACCAACTATCATGCCCATGCAACAGGAAAGGAAGATTTATGGGAGAAAGGAGAAAAAGTATGTAAAGATGTTCGTAGGCATGTTCTAGTATCAAGTACGTATGCATGCATGCAAATAAAGGGTGTTCGGTCCTTCGCGCGTTTGAGGTTTTGCAAGTGATCGGGATTATAAAATACTTATATTGAGCGGCTCGGGATCGATTATCGATTATAGCAAGTGGAAACCAACTTAACCCGTCGCATGGGTCGAAGAACAACTCGAAAAACACCCTCGGTACAGGACCGATGATAGTGCCCAATCACTCTCACAGAGGGCACAGTCGCTAGCTTCGATCTGAAACTCACCCTCACTCGCGGTACACTTTACGCGAGAGTGCCCGAGGCACTCTCGCGATGGTACAATCGCGGTGCGGCACCTGATGAAAACCCCTCCCCCTCGCGGTACGTTTGGAGCGGAAGTGACCCGACGATAGTGCCCGGTGTCACAACCGCGGTCACTATCACCGACGGGTTGGCTGGAGATATAAAAAGGAGCGGCTTGGCTCATTTTTAGGGCAGACTTCATTTTGGGTTTTCTTTGCAGCCTTGGACGTTTTCTCCCATCTTTTTGGACGATTTTCCACTCCCTTCCTCTCTCCCCTCATTTACTCCATAACCACATGTGTTAGTTACAATCAATGCTTTGCATCTAGGGTTTCTAGTCACTTAACTACAAGCATTCAAGAGGATCACCAACTCTTCAAGTTAAAGTTTCAAGTCAATCTCCTCAAGCTATGGTTTCTTAAATTCTAGGGTTTCTCCTATAAACTCTTAGGTGAGTTATCTTGACATTAAATACTCATTCTAACCTATGGTTGCTTTTATGATGGGAACTAACCATAGACTTTCTTTAAAAACTAGGGTTCTTCAAGGTTTAGGGGTTTTCACCTCACAAACCCTAGTTGGTGAGTTTTATTTAATACTTATGCATTATTTAACTTTCTCATACCAAATATGGAGGATCTTACTCATGCTTGGGAGTGTGACTGAAATCTAGGGTTTCATCCTAGACATTCATCGAAATCACATGTGTGTGTAAATATGTGTAATATAACCATGTTGATGTATATATATATATGTATATGATTATGTATATTAGACATCTCTTGTGGATCATAAATACATGTATGTATGGGTGTAGGCACCTTCGTATGATATGACAATGTGTACGCATGGAAATGTATAGAAGTACACCATCACTAAATGAAAATAGTGCATGTAGAGATTGTGGTTTGAGTTCAAAGGATAATATGATATTTACATGCTACGTGAAGTTTTGTGGTACTCGTTCATTATGATTATGTGGAAACCATTATTGTAATAGTGAATTGTTGGTCCCATCTATGGAGTAGCAAAGATAAACAAGTATTGTAGAAGGGAGGTTGAATACAATACACAAAATTTTCACTTAGTTTAACTCTTTTATTGATTTATAAAATCAAGAATTACACACAGAAAACTTGTGATTGTTGCGGAAGAGAACAGATAAATCCGTTCAAACAATCTTACACACAGACACAAAGAGAATGAAGAACAATTGAAAATACACTTAGATAAACAATGAACTTCTTTGAGAGAGAAGAGAAAATGCCAAGCACTTGGAGTCTTGAGGATCTTGTGAACTGGTTATTTTTACAAGGTTGAAGATGATCTCTTTATATAGTGCCCCATGCATTAAATGCATGGACACCTATCAAGCAAGGGTAGGAAGGCAGGTCTTCTGAAAAGTACTGAGATGTACCTTTTGTCTTGAAGCGTTGACCTGCAGTGTGTTGAAGTTGATCTTTCTTGAAAGAGATAAGAAAGCCAAATAACCTTTTCTGATCTTCGGGTGAAGTCTTCATCAGTGCAAGATATCCCAATATATTTTGTAGATAAAGTACAATATACCTGCCAAAAACTCTTGGCCGAAGATGTCTTCAAAAGATGTCTTCAAGAATTCCTTGTTGAATCTTCAAGTGATCCTGCCGATCATGTCTTCAAGATTTCCTTGCCTAAGATGTCTTCAAGCATCTTGCCTAAGATGTCTTCAAGTAGTGTTGGTCGAAGACTTAGGATGTCTTCAGGTAGCAACTTAACTTTTGGCTGAGAAGTCCATCTTCAATCCGCTTTGAAGATACACTTCTTCTTTGTTTCTTCGGTTGATCTTCGACTTCACCGAACATTTTGTGTTACATAATTAAGCTGCTTGTAAAGAACCTTAAAAGTATTCTAAGTATGAAATGTGTAAAAATGAAAGACTGGAGGTCATCTTCAAATCCTAAGTGACCCAACAATCTCCCCTTATTTGAGGATGACATCCATACTTAGAAACTGAAGAGTAAATACTGAATAATTCATTTTGACCCTTGTTTACTCTTTTTGGGTTCTTTTCACATAATCCGTTCTTTTTTGTTCTTTTTGGATTCTTTAATTGTATCTGATATTTACAAGTAAAATAAAATAAAAGGTATAGATGTACAAACGAATGAAAGAAAAAGGAATGGAGTATAGACAATATGAACAAAGCAAAATGTACTTGCATCTTTGGAGGAGCGAGTTGAAACTTGTGTCTGGCTTGAGGATTCTTCATTTTGATCAGCAGCCAGTTGATGTGTTGGAGAACTTTATCTTTCAGGCACTTTTTGCTTTTCTTCAGATGTTCCAAATCTTCAAGGCATTCACTTACTCCAAAAGATTTCAGCTAAATGAGTATGTGGTTTTTGGTAGGAGACAAACCCATTATGGTGACAATCTTTGAGGGAGGGTTGAGTTTGAGTGAATCAGCCTTAGGATGCTTCTGTCCATCTCTTGCATCTTCATTCTTTCTCTTGGCATCTTCAGCTTTTCCTGTTCAGCATCATCATCCTTTGTCTTTGTTTTGCTCCCCCTCAGTTAGATCCGCCCGGACTGATGTGCTCCCCTTGACCGGTCCGCCATTTTTTTGAGTTGGACGCTGGATATGAGTACTGAGGGTTGATGTTGCTCCCCCTCAGATGAATTCTCCCCCTCAGCGGCCGACGTAGGAAAAACACTAAGAGATGTTGAAAAATCGGCCATAACACAAGACTACAATTTATTTATTTTTTAAAAGGGGGCGGCAACCTATATATATAAAAGTTTTTTTAGAAGAGTTCGACAACCTTTTTTTTACTTTTTTTTTGGTTTTGAAAATGGGTCGGCAGCCTCTATATATATAATTTTTTTTTTGAAGAAGAGTTCGGCAGCCCTTTTTTTAATTTTGTTTTGTTTTGAAAATGTGTCGGCAGCCTCTATACATATTATTTTTTTTGAAGAGTTCGGCAACCTATATATATATATATATATATTTTTTTTGAGGGGTCGGCAGCCGATATATGTATACTTTTTTTTTGAAAAGAACTTCGGAAGATTGTTGCGGAAGATTTGTGGGAAGCAAACATCTTCAATCTTCAAGAGTAATCTTCAGATGTGGGTCTTCAAGTCATCTTCAAGGGTAGATCTTCAAGAGTGATCTTCAAGAGTGATCTTCAACATCTTCAATCTTCAAGAGTGATCTTAGAGATCATCTTCAAGAGTAGATCTTCAAGTCCAGGATGTTGTGCGAAAGGAAGAGAAGGTTGAGGTTGAGAGGCAGAAGAAAATCTCCAGGGAAGAGGGCAAATTGGTAGGAGTGGAGGAGAAGGGAATATTTGGTGAGTGTGAATATTTATAGTACGATGGAGGAGAGAGGTAGGGTGAGAGGAATTAAACTAACAGGTAATAATGGGAAGTTTTTTCTTTGTTTTTTTTGTTTTTTTAAGAAAAAGAAGGTAGAGTGTTTGAATAGAAAAAGAAGGGTGAGGATTCGAAGTAGAGACATCTTTGGTAGAGTACCTGTCAATTCTGTGTAGAGGAGGAGAAGCACTTAGTTGATACAAGAGCAGTTGAGAGGGTGTGACCTTCTGGATTATCCATGTCATTTATCTTGGCCATGAAGCACACATTTGAAGTGTCCTTCTTGCTTTCAAATGTGGGTTCATCTGCCAAATCATGAGTTTCAGCAGGCAGACCCTTTCCCTTTCTGACTAGCCTTTCATTTCTTTCCTTTTCTCTCTTGTATTTTTCTTTGTATCTTTCAGCCCGGTCAGAGTTTACAGAAGAGAGAGGTTGGTTGAATTTTTGGGAATAGGAGAGATTGATAGAATCATATTTGGATCTTCCCGGTTTTGAGGAAAATCGGCCTGAGGAAGAAGGTCTGGGTTTTTCAAAATGTTTACTTTTGCACTCAGAGGCAAAATGACCCTTTTTACCATAGTTAAAACATTCCTCTATAGATTTGTCCGAAGAAGAGTATTTGGAGAGAAAAGTGGAGGGTTTGCGACTAAACTTAGATTTTCTAGAGGAAAAGTGAGATTTGGATTTAGAATACCCATCCATCCTGGCCATTCCATCTGATAATTTGTCAACTGAAGTTTCCTCACATTCATCATCAGCATCACTAAGAATGCCTCTGAATGGTCATTGGGATCTTCTTGACTATCGTGGTCAGAGTCAGATGGGTAGGTGATTCTTGGAGTACACATAGTTCTTTTGGAAGAGTCACTTAAGAGAGCTAGAGAAGAGCTCTTTATATCTGTGATGATAGACTTCCTTTGTAGCTTAGTCTGCTCATACTTGAAGAGAGTTCCATAAAAACAGTGAGAGGCATATGAACAAGATCCTTGGTTGTCTTTATACAAGTACAGATGTTTTCCCAAAAATCAGGAAGACAGTCCATAAACTTGCACAAGATTTCCTCATTGTCATAAATGCGACCCAACACTTTAAGATCATTAAGAAGACTATTAAAGCGGTTATAGTAGTCTGAAAGAGATTCTCCTTTCTCATAAGAGAAGAGTTCATATTTTCTAACAAGAGCAATCTTTCTGCTCTTTTTCACTTCAGACGTACCTTCATAAAGAACACACAGAGTGGACCACATTTCCTTAGCAGTAGAAAAGTTTACAAGACAGTGATAAACCTCATCAGGTAGAGAGAGAACAATGATGGCTCTGACTTTAGTGTCAAGAGCTACAAGACGTTTATCTTCATCATTGTACTTACTGGGGTCCTTTACAATGTATCTCCCAGTAGCAGGTGTTCGTTCTTCCTGATCTTTATTTTTGGCATTATAACGATCCCAAACTCTAGGGACAAGAGGTCCTTCATGAAGTATGGTGAGATATCTGCTGTCAACTCCTTCTAGGAAGAGCATCATACGTCTTTTCCACAGAGAGAAGTTATTATGGTTAAACTTTGGTGGTTTGGCTATGGAGCCATTGTCGTATGATCCAGCATTAGAGTTTTGAGAAGAAACATTGTTTAAGGAAGAAGATGAAGCCATTGCAGATCAAGTTTATTAGATTAAACTGACCTGCTCTGATACCACTTGTTGGTCCCAGCTATGGAGTAGCAAAGATAAACAAATATTGTAGAAGGGGGTTGAATACAATACACAAAATTTTCACTTAATTTAATTCTTTTATTGATTTATAAAATCAAGAATTACACATATAAAACTTTTGATTGTTGCGGAAGAGAACAGATAAATCCGTTCACACAATCTTACACACATACACAAAGAGAATGAAGAACAATTGAAAATACACTTAGATAAACAATGAACTTCTTTGA
The DNA here is from genome assembly GCA_033807775.1 of Saussurea involucrata. Taxonomy (NCBI): domain Eukaryota; kingdom Viridiplantae; phylum Streptophyta; class Magnoliopsida; order Asterales; family Asteraceae; genus Saussurea; species Saussurea involucrata. Next base: position 107,058,092 of record CM066320.1, on the reverse strand, counting down.
GAGAGAAGATAAAATGCCAACACTTGGAGTCTTGAGGATCTTGTGAACTGGTTATTTTTGCAAGGTTGAAGATGATCTCTTTATATAGTGCCCCATGCATTAAATGCATGGACACCTGTCAAGCAAGGGTAGGAAGGTAGGTCTTCTGAAAAGTACTGAGATGTACCTTTTGTCTTGAAGCGTTGACCTATAGTGTGTTGAAGTTGATCTTTCTTGAAAGAGATAAGAAAGCCAAATAACCTTTTTCTGATCTTCGGATGAAGTCTCCATCAGTGCAAGATATCCCAAATATATTTTGCAGATAAAGTACAATATACCCGCCGAAAACTCTTGGCCGAAGATGCCTTCAAGAATTCTTTGTTGAATCTTCAAGTGATATGTGCTAATAACTCGTTGTAATATCTACCCAGAATAGCCATCACAAGGAGGAACGACTATAGTAAACCTACTAGTACAGGTGTGTACTTGATTTGCTTTGATGGGATGATCGTTGGGGTAATGACGAAGGTTATAAATTAGTAGTCGTTGGAATAAAAGGACGATTCTAGTATTAATCACTTGGAGCGACGATGAGGATGATGTTTGTTTCGGGCCAAGATGGATGATTGTGCTAGAATCATAGGCTTATAGAGCCGACTTTGATTTGAGGAAAAATCGTAGGGATTATTTGACGTAATTTCCCAACTTGCCTAAGAGGTTTAAATGTCCAGATGACGTTAGTGGACCGGATAGATTTGGAGGAGTAGGAGTCGAGGCGTAGAATGCCGACTAAGTCATGCACAAAGTTTGATTTTGAAATAGATTGCATTAATAAATTCTTGTGTTTCAAATCATTTTATGGATGGTGTTTTGGAATTTTGGGAAATGTTCAGCACACACACAAGATTTTGAAGTATGGTTTTGAAAGTGTATGAAATCGTTTTATCACGGGAGTGCAAACATTGTTAGAATTTGTCTCATTTCGTTATTTTCCAACGGTTTTTTCGGGTAAGATGATATCCGTGTTTTGTGGTGTTTAAAATGTTGGGCAACTGACTACGGCTTGTGACTTTAACATTGGAACTCCTCCACATATGTTAGAGTTGAGACGGAAAGTTACATTCCACGATGTCTGTATAAAGCTATTTGAGTGATTTGGTTAAAATAAGTTTTGTTTTACGGCATGTTGAGTCGTGTGGGTTTAATTTCACGAGGTGCATATCTTATTTGTTTATGTGACCATTTGGGGAAATCTTGGAAATCAATTTAAAGAACCCCACCTTTTGAGATTTTATGAGATTTTAGTCGATATTTTCAAATGATGGAAACGGATTGGTTTTTTTTCTTTAAGTTTGAAACTTACACGAGACAGTTGTGTTTTAACAAAAATATATTTGTAAACCGTTTCATCATTTTGTATGACAACCGACGCGCGTAAGATTTGTTGGTGGACCCTGTGCCACGACATTTTATGTTGAAAAGAGAAATTTTAGGGTCAAATGTCGTGGAACTGATTTTGAAATTATGTGCACTCTTTTGTCGCACCCGGTGTAAGGTCGAGCGGTTACTTTAAATACATGTCATGAGTCAATTCATACTAGAACCGTGACGGTTCATTTTCAAAGAAATTATTTATTTCGCTTTACGTTTTGTGAGTAAACTAAGCTGCAATGAAATGATTTTCAACATGATTTTCATATGTGGGACGAGCGTGTCCATTTTTGCGTAACTACCGACCCGGTAATAGTAGTTTTATTGCTTACGGTCTTTTTGAAATGAAAAATCTTGACGTTGAAAATATTTTGTAGATGATTTTGTGAACCATTTGGGAAGTGCGCTTATAAGTGTTATGTGTCATTTTGAGAATTTTAAGGGTGTGAGTCCTTTTGGAAAACTCTTTTGTTTAACCCGTGTTGAGTTTGGGACTAATGTTGATTTTAGAGTATTGCTTGCTTAAACTTGATTTAAACGCGTTTTTGACCGACTTATGGGTCTAGCACGCGTGGAGCATTTTGCTCGGTTTTGACTTTGAGATAGTCATGGGTCAATTGCACGGTTTTTAATGGCTCGATGTGGAGTTTTGTTGATGGGTTGTTTTGTTGCACAGTTTTGCATTTATTGCACGTTGAGTATTTACATGTTGGGTGAGTGAGTCATTCCGGGATAGGCATGTTATTGGTAGACTGTTTTGCATTGGATCCTTGGTCACGTCAGTCAGTCGTTGGTAATGATCGGTTGGGTATTCCACACGTGTTGTTAGTGTAGACCGAATAGTGTCGGTTAAGGGAATGATGCCCTTTGTAATTAAGAGAATGAATGCGCAGTAACCTTTTTGAGGTAAACAGTATATTTAGGTGTCGACTTTTGGGCTTGAAGCCAAACACCTTTAGTGTAACCGGAGAATTGTAGTCGTTTTTAAGGTAGTTATAGTGATGGTAGTAGTAACCCCGAGATGCTTAATTGTGATGAATGGTTATGGTGAAATGACCTTCGTGGGTGATTATAAATTTATTGGTTTGACGATTCGTGTGAAATAAATTTTGGGAGCCTTTTAGAACTCGTGGAAGTTAATCGACAGTTAATGGTAACTATGATCGAATTCGAGTATCCTGTAGGGTATATTGGTGAGCACCTTTAGAATGGTTAGAGCTTGAAAGTTGAATCGAGATGTATGGAACATCTAAGGTTGGGAGACAACCAAAGTCGTTTGACTAGGAATGAATCCAGTTGTTGGAGTGTTCTTCCGATCATATTTTTAGTGTCCTTGAAGGAGTTTGTTAGTAAGAAAAGTATTCGAGAATTTCTAGTCGGGGTGGGAAATTTAGATTCTAGTTGAGGAAAGCCCAGTGGCCGCACCGGGGGGTTCGAGTGGACGTGGGAACCCGAAGCGGAGATGCGCGAGAACTATCCCGAGTTATTCGTCGGTCTAGACTTCGAGGACGAAGTCTAATCCAAGTGGGGGAGAGTTGTAAAGCCCGTATCCCGGTATATAATTTCTTTTATTTTTTTTAGTTTTATTTAACGTGGTTTCCGTTAACGGGGTTAGACGTTTTGGGCCTAATTGTTAAACATGTCAAACGTTGGTTAGCTTGTGAGAAGGATGTAGTTGAGGGACCATTATTGTCAATGGGCCAAAGTAGTGTGTCGCCCATGCAAAACCCAAAACCGTGACCTTGTGTTTGTGTGTGTTTTTGTCGTGATTAGAAAGGAAAGAAGGAGAGAAAGAATAACCCTACGGCTCCCTTCCCCCCTCACGTTTCTCTCGATCGTAACCCATTCCCTCCCCTCCCCTTTGTTGTCGTCGGCCGGAGAAAGAAAGAAAGCCGAGAGAAAGAGAGAGTGAGCCGAGAGTAGAGAGGGATAGAGAGTTCGCCGGAGAAGAGAGAGTTCGCCGGAGAAGAGAGAGTGACGCCGGAGAAGAGAGAGAGACGCCGTCGTTTGCTGCCGGAAGCGGGGAGAAGGAAGAGTCGCACCGAGGTAGGTTCGTTTTCTTCTAGTCGTTGTCATTTGCCATTTTCTGCCGTGAACCGCCGCCACCACCGCCGCAGCCACGGCTGCCGGCGGTGGGGCCGCCGCTGCACTCCGCCGGGGTGGCGGCAGAGGGGTGGGTGCAGGTGTGTGCAGGCGCGGGTGTGTGCGGGGTGAGGTTGCGGATGTGTCGTTTCGGTGGATGTTGGGAGGTTCCGCCGGAGGGTGTTACCGTAACCACCGTCGCCGCCGCCAACCACCACCACCGCCGGAGGCGGCAGTGGGTAGTGCACGGTTGTTGTCCAGCGTAGTATAGCCCTTTACAATAAACTTGTAGGCTGTTCGGGTCTGTTTGGGTTAAGCTATGTCTTAATGGGTTTATAAACAACGTTTGTCATTTTATGTGAAATTCACAGTTTCTGCCACTGTTTTGTGAAAGCTATAACTTTTTCTAGGAACATCGTATTGGGGTGAAATCAGTGCCAAAATCTCTCATTGTGAGTCTAGTAAGTTTCATATGTTTTACGGAAAAACCAGTTCGGACCATAGCTGGAATTTGTAACTTGTAATCTAGTAGATGTGATTTTGGATTAGGACTTCGTGGTGACGTTTGATATCACTTATTTAGGTGGAAAAAGGTGAGCTGGTGTTGGCCGGTTCGTGTTGCTGTTGAGGACATAAGCTTTGCTTTTGAGGCGAGTTCTCTCACTATATAGGATGGGAATTATATTTGTGTTACTATAGCTCGAGTGTGATAGTTATGATTGTTTGTTGATATTATTGTGTTATGGGGTATATATAATTGTGTATATGTATTGAATTGTGATTGATGTACTTCTTGATGGGTGTTCCAAGAAGTATATGGCTTATAATGAGTTGCGATTATATTTTCTTGATGGTCGTTCCAAGAAGTATAAGGCTTATTATTAATTGTGATATATTTTCTTGATGGTTGTTCCAAGAAGTATATGTGTTTGTATAATGAGTTGCGATTATATTTTCTTGATGGTCGTTCCAAGAAGTATAAGGCTTATTATTAATTGTGATATATTTTCTTGATGGTTGTTCCAAGAAGTATATGTGTTTGTATAATGAGTTGCGACTATATTTTCTTGATGGTCGTTCCAAAAGGCATAAGGCTTATTATTAATTGTGATATATTTTCTTGATGGATGTTCCAAGAAATATATGTGTTGGTATATTTGGTATATATAAATTTGGGTGCAAGACATGATTGCATGGTATGAGTTGGTTGCGATAACTAGCTGTTTAAGGGTGATGCCGATATAATTGTGATCCTATTTAGGGTTTGAATTCACTAAGCCTTGTGCTTACCCTTTCCTATTTTAATGTGGTTTCAGGTGCTTGTGGCTCCAAGGCGTGACGAGTACACACTGGCGCGCGTGAAGAGTTTTTATAATCATGAGATTAGAGTTATTATTAAACAATTTAATTTCCGCTGTTTATTATTACTGAGATTATTTATTATTGAATTGCAAACGAAGCGGTGTTGGATATTTAATAAGGTTTTATTTATTAAAATGCCTATTTTTAAAGTCAAAATTTATTATAATTTTTGGGACGTTACAGATTTATATAATTTGTAGAATGAAAGTTTGCGACATAAATCATGATTTCCAAAAGGGTTTATGAAAGAATGTAAACGATTCATTTTCCAACGCACACAAAATCTATGAGAAAAGTTCCCAAAATGTAATAAGCGTTTTCCAAAATGAATTCCAACTCCAACTCACTCAAAACGTGCCTGGACATTAAATATCCTAAGAAATATAAACGTGGACAAAACTCCAATATTTAAAACATCCAAATAGGATGAGGCATAGAACTCTGCTAATAAACCATGAAGACATTTCATATAAATAAAGAGCGTCACCGAAAATATGGATAAAAGTAACTACCCAAAACAACACCTTTCGGTGACGGGGGAGACCCGATTCCATCGAAAGTGACGGGCACATAAAGTTAGGCCACTTATGATGTTATTGGATTACACCTCAAGTCCCGGTCTTAGTTCCCATGCCATAAAGACATCACAACCTCAAACCTTTCCCATGCCTTTATTGCATACCCCGTCGAGTTACACCTCAAGGACTTATGGGACCATATTGCCTATCCAGTCTAGACGAGTTACACCTCAAGGACTTCAATGTCCCTTATTGCATACTCGCTAGGGGCCCCACGGCCTAACGCATACAACCATGCGTCCCAATAGTCCACTCCTCGTGCACAAAGAGATAGACCATCAAATAAAGACTGACTTACGTGCCTATGGATCCAATGCAACACAGTTTACAAAACATGCCCAACCCAGAATGACTAAAACACCCAAGCATGTAAATATCAATAATGTGCAATAATATGCAATGTGATTGTTTGGGTAAAAATCCATGATCCCTCGACCCTCGACCTCGACAAAGAAAGATAAGACACATGGCACACGACATATCTTGGATTGAGACAAGGTCCTGTTAAACACATTTAATCCACTCGTTATCCCTCCCGAAAGTACAGGTCAAAAGTCTCCCAAGACGTTCGACTACGGCCTTACAAGATTGTCGTAAGTTATCCCACGATCTCGACCTACTAACGCACGATACAACTGTTACGTTTGTTCTATTTATGGCGAACGGACGTAACCGACAGAGGCAATTATGAGCATTAACAGCAATGACTGTTGCGACCATTATCAGAAGCATTTATGGAGTCATTCAAGGCACTCGAAGGCTATAAATATGAAGATTCCAGTCTTACTTTGGGGGGATCGAAATTTCAAGAACAAGGGATACACAGCGAAAACACTCAAAGAATTCTCTCTCAAGTAACCGCTCTCGACGCACGACTTATACGCACGACGCCCAGTCTTTACAAATGACGCACCAGCTTCTTACGCACGATTCACTTGTTATTTTACATTTCAAGTCTTTACTTCATTTGTATTGTAATCAGTGTACTTAGACACCCGAAACATAAGGATATCGCCCCTGTTTGGCGACCATAGTGCAGCGACGACCCCCAAAGTCGTCCGCGGGTTTTTTCCTCGTTGAGGTTTTTCCCGCGTCATCAAAATCTTTGACTCTTTTACTTTTTCTGTCTTTGTCGCACTCTTTGTTGCAAGATTCCTATTCTTTAGTTGTTAAGCTCCACAATCAACCTTAAGTTATCCTTATGGACGATTTTTGGCATTAACAGTTTGGCGCCCACCATGGGGCCCATCTAGAGAAAATCTTCGACAAACGTGCGTCTTACTAACGTTTTCTTGGAGTTTCTTCTTTTTTCTGTTTGAGGAAAATGGCAGGTAATGGAAACCAAGAGCAGATCATTGCCCAAAAGTATGAAGGGCTTGAGAATGCGCAGGATGTTCCTGAGACGGTTGATGACTATCGCCTGGAGGAAGTTATCCTGGACCAGAGCAAGCCTGACCAGAAAGTCCTTGTAGGATCGGCCCTCGACCCCTGCCTGAAAAGCGAGCTCATATCTTTTTTGCAGGAACATGCCGATTGTTTTGCCTGGTCGCATGAAGACATGGTTGGCATAGACCCTGGCGTCATTTCCCATAAGCTCAATGTCGACCCATCATTCAAGCCCATCAAGCAAAAGCGGCGGAAGTTCGCTCCTGAAAGGAATAAGGTGATAAATGACGAAGTGGACAAACTGCTCAAAACAGGAAAAATTCGAGAAGTAAAGTACCCCAATTGGCTTGCTAATGTCGTGGTCGTGGCAAAGAAAAATGGCAAATGGAGGGTCTGTATCGATTTTACAGATCTCAACAAAGCTTGTCCAAAAGACCCATTCCCATTGCCACATATCGATGCCATGGTCGACGCGACAGCAGGGCATGAGCTATTGACGTTTATCGATGCTTATTCCGGATACAATCAGATCTTGATGCACGTCGAGGACCAGGAGAAAACTGCATTGATGACAGATCGAGGTATTTACTGTTACAAAGTTATGCCTTTTGGGCTTAAAAATGCAGGTTCTACCTACCAGCGTTTAGTGAATAAGATGTTCAAGGATCATCTTGGCAACATGATGGAAGTCTATATCGACGACATGCTCGTCAAGTCAAAGCACGCAGTCGACCACGTCGAGCATTTGAGGCAGTCATTCGACATCCTTCGTAAATATAATATGAAGCTCAACCCGACGAAGTGTTCCTTTGGTGTCAGTGCCGGGAAATTCCTAGGCTACATGGTCACTCGACGAGGAATCGAAGCCAACCCCGACCAGATCAAGGCTATCATCGAGATTAAATCCCCTGGAAATCTCAAAGAGGTCCAAATACTCACTGGTCGGGTGGCTGCCCTGAACAGGTTTATCTCTCGATCCTCAGATAGATGTCATTTATTTTACAATGTCCTCAGGAAAAACAAAGGCTTCGATTGGACCGACGATCATGAGCAAGCACTGCAAAAATTGAAAGAATACATGACGTCACCACCCTTGTTGTCGAAGCCTCAAGAGCATGAAATCCTGCAACTTTATTTAGTTGTTAGTCCTAACGCCGTAGGTGCCGTCCTAACACGGGAAGACGAAAAACAGCAACTACCTATCTACTATGTAAGTAAATCCCTTTTGGACGCTGAAACCAGGTATTCCTCAATGGAAAAACTACTATTGTCGCTTGTCACAGCCGCAAAGAAATTGCGACATTATTTCGAATCACATCCGATTACTGTCGTTACTAATTATCCTCTTAAGTCTGTCTTCAGAAAACCTGAGTTGACAGGTCGACTCGCGAAATGGAGCATATATCTCAGCAGTTACGACATCGATTTCAAACCCAGGACAACGATCAAGTCGCAAGCGCTCGCTGATATTATCGCCGATTTCAGTACTGAACTGGGGAAAGAAGCAGAGATCGAGGTGTCTACTGTGGCGACTCACGACGACGTACCTTGGACCTTACACGTCGACGAGTCATCCAACATCAGGGGTTCAGGACTTGGCGTCATCTTAAAGTCGCCACAGGGGGGCAAGATGGTGTATTCCGTGCGATGCGACTTCAAAGCCACCAACAACGAAGCTGAGTACGAAGCCCTGATCGTGGGAATAGATATGGCCTACGACTCGGGGGCAACCTCGTTATATGTAAAAAGCGATTCTCTCTGGTCATGAATCAGATGAATGGAGAATTGGCAGCTAAATATTCAAAGATGACAGCGTACCTAAGGATAGTAAAAGAAAAATCAGAAAAATTCAAATCTTTTTCCATTGAACAAATTCCAAGGGATCAGAATACTCAAGCCGACGCTTTAGCAAACCTTGGGTCTGCTCTGGTCGAACCAATATTCGACAGTATTCCTATGATCCACCTAGCGACATCGTCCATTGAAAATGACGATGTCGTCCAAATCGAAGAGCAAGAAGACGATTGGTCGTGCGACATCCGAAATTTTCTTATGCACGACCAACTCCCAGAGGACAAGATGGAAGCTCGGAAGATCAGATTCAAAGCATCCAGGTATGTCATGATTGGAGATAGACTCTATTAACGATCATCGACAGGCTTAAACCTGAGATGCGTTATCAGTAAGAATCAAGTTCAAAAGATCCTCCAAGAAATGCATGATGGGGAGTGTGGCAACCACTCCGGAGGCCGTAGTCTGGCTAATCGTGTCTCTCGACAAGGCTACTTTTGGCCAACACTACGACAAGATGCCATCAGGTACGTCCAGAACTGCGATCCTTGTCAACGGCATTCAGGTACGTCCCATAAACCATCTGAACCTTTACATTCGACACTGATCCCATGGCCCTTCATGAGATGGGGTATGGATATTGTCGGCAAGTTACCACCTGCCCCTGGGCAAAAGGTATTTCTCCTCGTACTTACTGTTGGGGGATTTCGGTAAAACGTGGGAGAGAAGAGTGTATAGAACTTGGATAAAAGACAGAGATCGCGTGAGAGCTCGCTTTCCGTAAGAGATATTTCAACCATATTCTGCCCGGGGATCACGAAATTCTCTCGAGGATAATCTCTATGTTTCGGTGTGTCGATTAAGGCAGAAATCGACTCATACTTATACACCTTAGAGAATCGTAACCGACCCATATTGATACTGATAATAATATCTCACTTAATGAGATTGATTGTGGAATTTAAGAGGGCAGTTACAAACGTGAAAAGACATTCCAGACGCTGGCGCCAGTCTCCGCGCCAGTCAACTGGCGCCACAACTGGCGCGGGTAACATTCCAGAGCTTGGCGCCAGTTTTGGCGCCACAATCGGCGCGGGCAACATTCCAGTGATTGGCGCCAGTCTTGGCGCCAGCCAACTGGTGCCAGCACTGGCCCCGACGCCCAGCTTATGAAAACACTTTGTAACTTTGCCAATCTCAACCGTCCAACAATCTCGGGTTCTAGTTAGCTTACACGAGTGTGCACTCCACACCTCCTAACTCATGTTATAGCTTAGCTAACAACCCCATTATTATCTTTGTGAATCCAACTACACAAAATGAACCGATGATTTCACTAAAATCACCAACACTTACAGATTATTTTTCCAAATGGGTAGAAGCAGCTGCCTTTTCCCAAGTTCGGGACAAGGAAGTTGTGTCTTTTATCCAGACTAACATTATATGCAGGTTTGGGATTCCATCCGAAATTTTCTGTGACAATGGATCCCAATTCATAAGCAACAGGACTCGACAGTTCTGTGAAGACCGCAACATCAAGCTGACGACTTCGACGCCCAGATATCCTTAGGCAAATGGACTTGCTGAATCAAGTAACAAGACTATCATTGCTTCAATTAAGAAGAGGTTACAAGCCGCAAAGGGAAAGGTGGGTCGAAGAACTCCCTTCGGTCCTGTGGGCGAATCGCACGACGCCTCGCACGTCCACGGGACAAACCCCTTTCTCTTTGGTCTATGGTTGTGAAGCAGTTCTGCCGGTCGAGGTTCAACTCTCGACCTCGAGACATACTTCCGTTGATCATAATCTGGTCGATCTAAGTTATGACCTCGATGCCCTCGAAGATCTCAGAGAATCAGCATTGATCAGAATGGCATCACAGAGGTAAGTGGTCGAACGACACTTCAATAAAAACGTTAAAGTTAAAGTCTTTCAAGTAGGCGACTACGTCCTCCGACGAGTGTTCCAAAGCACTCAAGAGCTCAACGCCGGTAAGCTTTCTACCAAATGGGAAGGTCCTTACCGTATCTCAGAAGTCGTGGGTAAAGGTGCCTATCGACTCCAAACCCTCGATAATCAAGATATCCCACGTAGCTGGAATGCGACGCATTTGAAAAGGTATTTCTTCTAAGTCTTTTTCCTTTTCTCATACGATTTTTACTCATTGTGACGATTACTGACTTAAGCATCGGAGGGTCGTTGGCTAGCCAACGACCAACCTGTGACATTGTTTTATCACAGAATCACACGACATAAGATTGCAAAATCCACTACACAACTTAGATCCCACCAGGTCGCACGACATAAGTGTTCAGGTCTGTGACTTGATTATTTTATCACAGGGGCATATGATTCAAGTTTCGTCATACGATCTAGTTGTACGATCGTAAGGTCTAGCGACCCCTCGATCTAAGTTTTTATACTTAGAAAAATTTACACATTCTGAATGAATGTATCGACCGCGTGTGCTTATGTTTGCCAACACGATTTACATGTATGACTTATGTTTCAGTCGTTATATAACAATGGATGACTAAGTCGCATGTTTTCTTGTTCGTTCTACGCTTAGTGAATTTCACAATTAATGTTATGTTTACTTATAAGACAGAGTGGTACGTAAGATAAAATTTCATTTATCGAAACATCGGTTACATTAGATGGCTCGACCACCAACGGTCGAGCAGATAAAGCAAAAATCATAAAAAGAAAATTTCTTAAGGCTGAGGAGGAGCGTCGGTCGCATCTTTACCCGAGGCCTCCCCCTAAGAGCCTTCATCCACCTCTTCCTCCTCGACTTCTTTTTCGTCATCAGAATCGAGGTCTCTTGCACTCCCGACCTCTCTCAGGAAGTAGGCCAACTCGTCCGACGCCAAGGCCAGGGGATTTTTGCCCGACAAGTGTTGCCTCATTATAGCAGCACGTGCGGTCAGTCGAGCCAAGGCAAAGGTAGACGCAGCCTCGTCTTTGAGCTCTCCTACCTCCTTCTCCAGACCCACCACTTTGGACTGGAAATCCTCAGCTTCCCTCTCCTTTGTGGTCAAGGACTCCCTCATCCTGTTCAGCTCCTCCCTTTGGTCGTCGATCATAGACAAAGACTGCTTTAGACGATGGTTCGCCTCGTCCTTCGCACGACCGACGGCCTCCAACTCTTTTAGGCCTCGTCGAGGCGTTTGGACATAGCCTCTTCGCGCTCCAGGGCGACCTTCTCCCGGTCCAGCGCTGCGTTCCCCCTCTCATGGGCGGAAGACACCAAACCCTTGATTTTCTCCGTCTCAGCACGCAGAGCAAGAGAAGATTGAAACACCTGTAAAACACAAGGAAACATGTTAATAAACGTTCGACAAAGGTTAAGAAACATCGGCACACAAGTTTTGAAAGAGAAACTTACAAGAAACACCAGTCCGGCAACATGGGATCCCGTCTCCTCGATTGGGAATCCCTCGAAACGCTCCCTGAAAGAAGGGAGCAAATATTTCCCCAGATGAGGAAACAAATCCGTCCCAGATAGGACATCGTCGACCATAAAGTCTGACGGCAACGTGAAGTTGACCTTCGTGACTTTAGCCCCTCCCGTCGTGTGATCCTTGCCCTTGTCGGCCGACGAAGGGACCGACGTGGTAGATGGGGAGTTCGTCGACTTCGCCGTTTTCGTCGGTGGCGCCGAACTAACGGGTGTCGCAGCGATCGCGCTAGAAGACGTCTTCGTCTTCATAGGTGATGCGACCTTCGCCTTCTCAGGCGTAGTGACTCTCGATGAGTTGTCAACCTTTGAAGACGGTTCCCTCGGGATCGTCATCCTCGTCTTCGGTAAAGCCCCCGACTCAGTGGTCAAGGTCTTTTGCCTCTTTTCCTTGCCCTTACGGGCGAGCTCGAGTTTAGCTGCTCTTTTAGCCGAGATCGTCGGTACCTTCATCTGAGATTCTCCTAGAAACAGATAAGAAAGAAATATCACACGATTAACATAAAAGAAAAAGACCAGAATCGAGCAATGCGAAGGTACACTTACCAGTCATCTCTTCCTCCTCTGTCTCTTCTTCTTCTTCCTCCTCCACGCGTTTCTCTCCCAGGTTCTTTCCTAGGTATACCAGATCTTCGTCGCCGTCGTCCACTAATTGTCGTGTGACAAAAGATCGCTCGACATGTGCCCTTGCCTTTTCGAATACTCGACAGATCGTCGACACCTGGCGCGTATAGCTGTTACGCATGATCGTACGTCAGCGTGACGTCACGACCTTATCCCCTTTTCGACTTCTTCTTTAGTTGGAGTTGGAACGATTCAGTTCCAAGACAACAGAAGGGATTTTCGACACGTGTCACGACCCTAGACGTCCGACTGACAAAATTTAAAAACTTTTTGAAATTTGAATTTGCCACTCCATTTTTTAAATTTTGGGGGCAAACTGTTTGGGTAAAAATCCACGATCCCTCGACCCTCGACCTCGACAATGAAAGATAAGACACATGGCACACGACATATCTTGGATTGAGACAAGGTCCTGTTAAACACATTTAATCCACTCGTTATCCCTCCCGAAAGTACAGGTCCAAACTCTCCCAAGACGTTCGACTACGACCTTGCAAGATTGTCGTAAGTTATCCCACGATCTCGACCTACTAATGCACGATACAACTGTTACGTTTGTTCTATTTAATGCAGGGTCAATGACATTTATGGCCAACGGACGTAACCGACATAGGCAATTATGAGCATTAACAGCAATAACCGTTGCGACCGTTATCAGAAGCATTTATGGAGTCATTCAAGGCACTCGAAGGCTATAAATATGAAGATTCCAGTCTCACTTTGGGGGGATCGAAATTTCAAGAACAAGGGATACACAGCGAAAACACTCAAAGAATTCTCTCTCAAGTAACCGCTCTCGACGCACGACTTATACGCACGACGCCCAGTCTTTACACACGACGCACCAGTTTCTTACGCACGATTCACTTGTTATTTTACATTTCAAGTCTTTACTTCATTTGTATTGTAATCAGTGTACTTCGACACCCGAAACATAAGGATATCGCCCCTGTTTGGCGACCATAGTGCAGCGACGACCCCCAAAGTCGTCCGCGGGTTTTTTTCTCGTTGAGGTTTTTCCCGCGTCATCAAAATCTTTGACTCTTTTACTTTTTCTGTCTTTGTCGCACGCTTTGTTGCAAGATTCCTATTCTTTAGTTGTTAAGCTCCACAATCAACCTTAAGTTATCCTTCTGGACGATTTTTGGCATTAACAGTGATGCAATAAATGCAAATCATAAATAAGACTCCACATTGAGCCATCAAAACCGGACAAAATGTCCCCAAGACTTCCTTAAAGTCAAAACTGAGCAAAATGCTCAAAACCCATTAGACCCATAAATAACGGTCCTCATAATACAAAATGCATTTAAACATCGTTTAGGTAAACATGTACCATAAAATCATCATTAACCCAAAACTCTACACGGGTTAAAAACAAAGGGTTTCCCCAAATGGACTCATACCCTTTATAATCCTCAAAATGACTCATGACACTAAAATGTGCCTTTTTCCAAATGGTTTATAAAATCAGTTACCCAACATGAAAGAAAACCATTGAATGGACTCTATTTGAGCAATAAATCATTTGAAGACATACACATAATTTCTACACATTAAAATATTCAAAAATCCCAAATATGGGTGTTTTACAAACTTTATAAAGTTAAGCACTTCAAAAGGGTCAAACTTACCAAATACTTCAACCATTGATAATTTTAAGTAAAACACACAAGTACTTGGAAAAATACATTTTTGGCATGTACAACGTTTTCACAAATCAACTTGAACTCACCTTGCTAGATTTAGGCTAAATCTAGATTTTCCCCAACGTAAGCTCCTTTGAAGAAACACGAATCCTCAAGCTCCAAATCTTCCAAAAACCTAGATCCACAATTTCCAACCATAAATATTTATCCCTAAACACTTAGAATCATTTCCCCCAACATATTACACCCAAAACCACCAAAAATACCAAAACCCTAACTTCTTAGATGGAGAAAAGTGAGAAGCTTACCTCAACCACCACCAAATACTTCTGGATCATCCAATACACTTCAAAACTCTTTCTAGATCCTTGAAGAGCTCTCAAAAACGAAACCATGACAACTTGAATCACTCAAATCGGAGTTGGGATGCAAAAGTTATGAAGGAATGAAGATTGAGGCTGAAAATCGCGACTTAATACTTCAGATGCGGACTCCAGAGCGTTACGCGGCTTGGGCCGCGGCCTAAGGTCGCGCACCAGGCCGCGCGGCCCGCGGCCTTCTTTTGGGTCAGATACTGTTTCGGTCGTAACTTCTTCGTTATAGCTCCGTTTTCGCTCCGGAAAGAACCGTTGGGCTCGTATTCAAATTCTCCATCCAACAAGACCATAAAATCTAGGATTTAATCCCAAATCATATTTTTCATATTTATCTTAAAAGATCGATTTTACACTGATTCGAAATTATACTTATCCGAAAATTACGGGTGTTACAGCTGGACTGGAGTAAGACCTGAGGACCGTAGTCCATGTTCACATGTTTTTTTTCCATTCCATTGAATATTGACTACTAATGAATTTAGGATAATAGGATGTTCACTTGTTTGATAGAACATAGAAGATTAGTCTAGAAGTAGATGATTTTTTTACGGACGATGTTTGACATTTTCGTATTTAATATCTAGTTTTAGAGTTTTTACTACGCTAGAACTTTGGATAATGTCTTTTTTGTATTTTTGAAATTATATAATATATTACTTTTGGGCCCTGCGGTTTGAAAGCTTGTGTTCCGCCCCTGTATGAAACACAAAAGTTCATATATGAATCATAAAGGTTCATATATGAATTAGTTAAAAATAGTTCATATGTGAATTACATTGTTCACATATGCATGAACAGATAGTTCATATGTGATCACACAGGTTCATATATGAACTCGTCCCGTGTTTTTGTAAAAGTTATGAAACTGTCCTTCTATTTTTGGAACAACCACAACTTTTGACCGGTCAAAGCCGCAACTTTTGACCAATTAAAGCCGATCTTGACCGAATAAATAGCCAAGATTACTTTTCTATTTCTCATATATTTAGCACTTCTTAAATGAACCTAAGGATATATATATATATATGTATATATATATATATATATATAGAGGAATACTATTTTGCAACCCACAAAAAAGTTACAACCCGTGCAACCTTCATCTAAACCGTCCATTGCATTTGAATTTTCATTGATTCTCTAAATGAATTTACCTGATTTTGTCGAATTTCATTGAATTTCTGTAAAATATGTCGATGCACATAACGGTTCATGCGATGTATGGATGAAGGTCATACTTTCATGAATAAGTATGCATTTCATGACATTTAATGAAATACTATGCATTGCATGAAAGATTGTTGCATGAAACCATTAATCATTGATGCAATTCAGTTATCAATCAAGTGTATACATGATGAACGAGGCTAAATGAATGGTTTGGATGAGGGTTGCACGGGTTGTAACCTTTTTGTGGGTTGCAAAATAGTCTTCCTATATATATATATATATATATATATATATATATATATATAGAGAGAGAGAGAGAGAGAATGGTTCAAACGAGAACACCTTCATTTACAAGAACACGAGAACACCCTTTTACTATAGTCAATCACATATGATTAACATGTGATACTAAATCGGAGACGCATACGACATTTAACACAACCTAGCTAGGTTGCACACTAAGTTGGGCACACACCACTTGGTGCACTCGTGTGTATTATCACATGTAATAAATGTATTCTTAACCACAAGGGTTGTGGCGTACTGGTTAAGACCCTGGGAGATGTGGTGGAATATCCCATCTGTCCAGGGTTCTAATCCAGGCATACACAACAATTGTGGCCACTGAGGTTTAATCAGGGCTGATGTATTACAATCATAATTTGCCAAAGGGATTATTCTAGGCATAGCCTAGGACACCCTTTTAAAAAAATGTATTCTTATTGTGATACTAAATTCATCACATATGATACAAATCTGATATTAAATCAATGATGCAAACGATCTTTGGTGCGACTTTAGTCATGGGCCAAGTCGTTCCCAACTAATATTATTTATTTTAATTTAATTTATGTTTAACAACGACGTGAATTATTTTATGTTTAGTAATATAATGTTTTTTTATTAAAAAAGTAATTGAGTCATCTATTAAAATTCAATAATTATCATGATTCTATTTTGTATTTTCTTTATATTTAAAATAAGATGTTTATCTTATATTTAATTATATTTATTATAAATTCAAATATAGACCTCTAAACAATTATACTTATAATTTTAAATTTTAAATAATATACATCAATTACTTAATACATAAAACTTGTTTTTAATTTTTTTTCTAAAACAAATTAAAAGAAAATACAGTCAAAAAGCTCATACTAATTTCCTTTTCCAGTTTTTAGACAAAAAGTAAATAAGAAAACAAAACTTGACCTAACCTTATTATTACCTTTATATAAAGTCGTCATCAACCTTCGTTCTGCTACACGACACTCTCACAAAATCTCACTCATGGAAGAAGAATCTGTCAATTTCGTCAACGGTTACGGCAAAGTTAACCCCTCCGACGACGAAACCACCTCCGTTCCCGCCCAATCTCCTCCCTCCAACCGACGTAAATCCATCGCCGTCATCATTACACTCATCTTCTTCATCCTCATAATCGCCGCCACAATCGGAGCAATGGCAGTTCACAATCACCGCCACAAACCGCCGGAATCGCAATCGCAATCGCAATCGTCTTCGGTGAAGAGGATTGACTCAATCAAAGCTGTGTGTGCGGTAACGCCAGATCCAGAATCGTGTTTCACCGACATATCGTCAATTGATTCCGATAACGCCGCCGTAGATCCGGAGATCATCTTCAACCTCACGCTCCGACTCGCCGTTAACGAGCTCGCGAACATCTCGTCGTTGCCTAAAACCCTAATTTCGAGATCTAACGATTTACGAACCGGTTCCGCTTTGCGAGACTGCGCGACTCTGTTCGATGACGCGTTGAGTCAACTCAGGAAATCGGTTGAGTCGATGCGTGTGGGGACCACCGGCGGAGAGAAGGTGGTGTTGACGGAGGGTAAATTGGCGGATTTGAAGACGTGGATTAGCGCGGCGATGACGGATCAAGAGACGTGTGTGGATGGATTAGAGGAGATGGGATCGACGGCTGTGGATGAAGTGAAAATGAGGCTGCAGAGATCGAATGAATACATGAGCAACAGCTTAGCAATACTCGCTAATATGGAAACTTTACTTGACAAGTTTGGGCTTCACTTGCATTGATATGACGAAATTGCCCTTGAATGTAATATTTTTGCTTGTAATTAATTCATTTTCAAATATTTCAACCATTTGTGTGCTATGTTGTTGTAACAAAAGAAATATATTATATAAAAGAGTGATTTAACAAAAATCAGGAAATTTACAGAACTAGCTAATTTCTTAAAGGGGTTTCATTTTTTAGCCATTTTCGGATCTTATTTCACTTTGTAGAAGGGATACACATATGCATAATGATTCGTTTTTAGCGGGAAAAAAAAAAGTGGAAACCTTATGTAGAAAGTTGAATCGTTATGCAAAATTGCGTAGATTGTTTTTTTTGGTGAAAACAAATTCTACGCATATGCATAAGCCTTCTACGTAAGGATTGTTCACAGTTGACAATATTGAACATGTTGTAACATATATGTAATCACATTGAAAATATTATTCATACTAAAAATGTTGATCATAGCTTAAAATAGTGAAAATATTGATCGTCATATGTTGAAAATATGCATGATACTATTGGATGCATCACACTTTCAAATCACATGGAACTTACCTGATATGTTCGAGGTACTCAAATCGAACTAAGACTAGTGTGCTACTAATAAGAGCACCTATATATGTTTAATAAGGTTACTAAATTATTCAAAAATGAACTTTTGGTCGAAAACAATACCACCCAAAAGTCTAACGTTAAACGCATCACTAGCTAACGCTATTACACCATCCTATTGTGTCGGGACTGTTTTGTATGTCCATATGTATAACATGCAGACCTATACTGACCCACCCAGACCAATAGTGCCAAACCCAACACAACATCACAAGTCGTGCACATTTCTTAAATTCTCCATTTCTAATCCATTTGGCCGATTCTTGTTGCATTAATGTAACAACCCCCTATTCCATATTACATATAACATAGAATTCATATAAAACAAACGACATTGGCTGCACCTTGGACCCAAACATAAAAACTATACAACCAATGAAAGTCTTTACAAACTTTTTGCTAATAAATTATGACAACATACAAAAGATCTATATAACAACGATCAAAATCAATTTTCAGATAAACTTCAACCGACTTCTTGTATATCGTTGGCACCCAGACACAACTAAGTTAATCGTATAGTTGTCACCCATGCGCAACATCGCTATTAGTCGTAAAGTTGGTACCCATGCACAACATAGATGTTAGTAATAACGTTGACGTTCAAGCACAACCGAGTATAATAATAGCGTCACACATTTAACGGTAACAAAATATTTCATACCAATAACGTATCATATGGTAAATATCAAACCTTTGATAAAATATGCATATCAAACTAAATAAATGCACCCTATATGCAAAAAAGGAAACTACAAAGAACAAAGGGAAAAGAAACACCCACCCACAAGCTATGCTTGTGTAAGGGTGTTGGGGAAATAGAAACAATGCCTAACACTAGCGATGCGGGAAGTGACCCGGATCAACGAAGTATTTGTGGATAATCCCAACCAAAAGTCGTTTTTGATGAGTGTCAATGGCTACTACCTCTAATCATGTGCTGCGTCGATTTGTGATTGTAGGTCGGGGGCGTGTGGTTCCTGATGCCCCATGTAACACCCTCAAATTTGAAAAGAGCAACTAAACAAAAACTTTGATTTAACAACAAACAAGGACAAAATTCCTTATAAAAACCACTCTTAGAAATACCTCGATAATAAAATCATGACAACTTCAATAATTCAAAACCCTAAGTCTTACACCAGGATATAAAGGTCGGGTGCTACTCAACTCATTACAAAGTTGCTATCCCCAAAACGCAGAAAACTTCACCAAGCCACTTACTTCTTGAACTCATATCTAGCTCTCAACTCTTCCCAGTGTCACTAGAAATAATACCCAACTGAAACCTGTTGCACATGCCGACAAATAAAAAGGTTAGGCTAACGTCTAGTGAGTTCAAGAGTTTTTATCATGATTAAAATAGTTCATTAAACCAAATGAGTACATTAAAAAATCATGATTTCCAAAATAGATTATAATTAATTATGTGTACAACCCATTTTCCAACGCAGACAAAACCTGTGCTGAAAACTCCAAAATGAAACATTCTTCAATAATGGGTTTAGATCCAAAACACACTTGGGCATGAATAAATATTAAGTTTCCAAATAAGGTGGACGTGAATAAAACTCTTATCATTTGAAATGCCCTAACAAGGAGAAGAAATAATACGACACCCATAAGAACATGAAAAACAATCCAAATACGTATAATACGTTCCCGAAGCATGTGACCGACTCGACAACCCACGCAAAGAGTAATTATATATAAAGTCCAAATACCCAAGCATGAGAGTATTCATTCAAGCAAACCTTAATATACGAGGAGGGGTTGCAATATTAAAGTCAATACTTGTAATTACTCGCACAAGGCTTACGGTAATTAAAACATTCATATCACAAGACTCACTATAATATTGACAACAACGGGGGAGACCCGTATCCATTGAGGGTGGAGGGAACACATAAGTATACCACCCGTATAACGTTAATCGTACAACACCTCGCGACTATACGTCCAAAGGTTCCTACGACTTCTCAACAAGTTTTACCTCAAGAGACGGTTGACTTTAGTGTCTATTCTCACGAATTCCACCACAAGGCTCGACACGCTTAGGACTACCTCCAAGGCATCCCCTTCAAAGCGGCGAAGGTCCTAGTGCCTACCTCCAAGGTAGCACCTCCGGACTCAACCCTCCTAGTGCCTACTTGAAAAGTTTAAGGTCATAAACATGGGTCCCAGAGTCCAACCCCGCAATACTCATGCAACCTCGTAAACAAGACCGACTCATATGTTATGCATCCAATGCAAATATAGTCAAACAATTACATGACCCACAAAAGAATGTCAAACATCTTTAACACATGTAATTAAATAATAGATATGACTCAAATGCATATAACCTCAAAACTCGACACAGAGAATTCACCTTGGACCAAAGTCTCCAAGACTCACTTGAAGTCAAATACGAGCCAAGGGCTCAACAATACAATTGACCAACAATAAAGGTCACTAACACAATAAAAAAATGCTTTTCGGTGTCATATATGCAAACACATACCTCCAATATATGATAAAATCCAAAATCCCATCATTTATTTGATTAAATCATTTTCCACACAACTCACAACCATATATATATATCCCAATGACCCATAATAACAATCATGCATGCTTTCAACGACATTAAGGTGCATTATTTACCAAAGACCCCCCATTTGAACCCAAAAATCCATTTAACATTTTTTCTTTAGATACATTCATTTATTTACTCAAAAATCCCAAAGTGGGTGTTTTGTAATGTTTTCAAGATTAAATACTTCAAATTGTCAAAACCCAATAAATGACTCAACCGTAGATAATTTTCATGTAAAACACACAAACACTTGAAAATGGACATTTTGGCATGTACAACGTTTTCACAAAGCAACTTCAACTCACCTTGCTAGATTTAGGATAAATCTAGATTTTCCTCAATTTGAGCTCCTTTGAAGAAACTTGAATCCTCAAGTCAAATCTTTCAAAAACCTAGATCCAAGAGTTCCAACCATATCGACTAGGTAAAATCATTCACCAAACATTTTACATCAATATCTCAACTTATATCAAACCCTAACTTCCATAGGTGAAGACAAGAGAAGGTTACCTTACCCACAGATCCACAAATCAAAACACATCTAAAGTTACCAAAATGAACCACAAACTCCAAATCCTCAAAAGGAGAAAAAGGGTTGGATGAAACGAGATGAAATGAAAGGATTCTAGCTTTAGCTTCAAAACCATGATAAATGAAGAAGGGTCACTTGGAATCTTGATTCTTGAGGTCTTAGAGTGTAATACCCCAGGTAAGTTCGTTAGTTAAAATCCCTTTTTCCGTTAAGAAAAGTTAACTTTAAAGTTAATGTTTAGGGTAAGTTTGGGTAAATATATATGTTAAGGGTGTTTGGAGTTATTATTGAGAAGTTCAAGGAGCAAAGTAGTAAATTAAGTTTGATATTATCTAATTGATATTCAGATATTATTCACAAGCAGAAAATCAGTAAAGTTAGTGTGTGTGTGTTGAGAGAAAGCAAGAAGAGAAAAGAAGGGTTTGTGCTAAAGGGTTCAAATTGGTGTGTTTGAAAGATGAATTAAGGTATGTTCCTTTGTATTTTATGTTTGTAATTGCTTTTGGAAGGGTTATATCGGAGTAGAAACATCACAAACACTTCTGGTATTAATTCAGTCGGTTTTCTGGGTAAAAAGTACCAAACCGACAGAGGTGTCCGGATGATATGAAGATATCCGGGTAGATTCTTGGGTGGTGTCCGGGTAGTTTTGTTGATAGTGTCCGGACGATTCGTTTGATGGTTTCCGGATGGCATCCGGATTCCTTGTGTTGTCCGGATAAATTGTGTTGTCCGGATTCTTTATGCTGTCCGGAAAAGTTCGGTTGTCCGGGTGGCTTTGGGCTGTCCGGAAACTATAGTTGTTTGGTTGTTTTGATGGCGAGAGTTAGGTAGATTTATCTAGAGTTCACGTGTTCAAATGGTAAGGGGATATTTGTATTTAATCTGTTTCATATTCTGTGGATTTGGATTGAAAGACTGAATATTTTGGAGAAAAGCTTGGAAGTGTTTATGGATAAGCAAATCAGGTGAGTTTTGCTTTAAAACGTTTTTGAACTGGGATACATATATATGTGTATATATATATATATATGAGATGATTATGTGGTAGAAAAATGATTATGTGTATATAAATGACAATATGATGTAATGAGATATATATTGTATTTATATAAGCTTTGCACTACACGAGTGTACTTGTTGCCAGGTTCCGGTGTGCGGACCGGTGTGTAGCCGGGTTCCGGTGTGCGGACCGGTGAGTAGTCGGATTCCGGTGTGCGGACCGACGGGTAGCCGGGTTCCGGTGTGCGGACCGATTGTTGATTTATTAGTTGGCTTGCTACCAACTAATATGGCCATTTGTGGAGGAATAAGGTGAATGAGATGTACACGATGCACGAGTCTGGATTGGTATTTAAATACGTGTGGTATGTTTATATTTTACGAAAGGGTTACCAAAGGTTTATCTAAACTATTTTGATACAAAGGATTTACATAAAAGGTTTTATAATGATTTTGGAAAGGACCGGGATTAACTCACTAGACCCGTTTGGTCTAACCCTCATTTTGTTTTCAAAAATATGTTTTCCAGGTCGAAGAATTGATAGCGGCAAAGGAAATAATAAGGTGTAGGCAGCCTCCGTTGATCGATGATGTTTAAGAAGCTTTTATATATTTTGTAGTTTCAAGACTAATGAGACTGTACTTGGTTTGTTATGTAACTTTCGTTGTAAATCAATGATATATATGCAGGTTATGTTATATGTTGTATGTTATGGGAACTGGGTTGTTACATAGAGGCTCAAACCCGACATTGGGGGTGAAGGATTTCTATTCTTGGGAAAGAAAAACGAAGTGGGTGAAGTGAAATGAGGAAAAGGGGTGAAAAATCCCGTTTTTATGGGTCAGGTGCCCCGTGCGACAATGCCCGACGACTATGCCCTTTGGCATAGTCGCGGGGTTGGTACCACCTTCTGTTCCCTGGCTCTACATTGACCAACGACAATGACATGTGTCATAGTCGCGGGTCATAGTCGCTCAGGAGGTACTGAACACCGTTTTGGCCATAACTTCTTCGTTTTAGCTCCGTTTTCGCTCCGGAAAGGATCGTTGGATTCGTATTTGAATTCTCCATAAGAAAACCATAGAATCTAGGATTCAATCAAAAATTCTATTTTCATATTTATCTTAAAAGTTCGATACCATCCAAAGATCGGGGTGTTACACCCCACCCGCGAGAAGATTCTAAAAACATGACATAAAATCTACTCGTGCCCATGCTTTTTATTGCTCGCGCCCGCGTGAGTGCCAAAAACATGGCAGAAAATTTACTGGCTCTCATGCTCTTTATCGCTCACGCCCGCAAGATTACCCAAAAAATAGGGAATAAAATTTAGTTGCGCTTGCACTTTATATTGCTTGCGCCCACGCCGAAGGCAAATTTCATAGTTGATATATTCTTTTTTTTAAAAACCAATGTTAGTTTATTCAAACCAAAATCACAAGAGGTAAAAAAAGATAGTGAAATGCATCCTAGTATACGGCAAGCTATATTCTATATTACTCTAATTGTCTCCGCGACAACGGCGCCAAAAAACTTGTTTTGAGTTTTAAAATCATTTGTAACCGCAACGTACGATGTCGTAGCATACGGGTCAAACAAGGGGATACAAGGGAATAATCACAATCTTACTCACGATATTAGCTAGTTGTGCACAATCATTTATCAAATATTGGATTAACTCTAGAAATCAAATAACACAAGTAGCCACTTATACTACACTAAACATAACGAACTTAAGAATTAAGCAAGCCTAAACAAAAATACGAATCTAGGAAACAAGTAATTCTAGATTAACAACTAAAGTAAGAATCGAATGACAATCTAATTAGCACTAACAAGTCAAATTAAAAGACATTAAATTCTACACTAAGCTATCTAATATGGGAAATAACGGTTTAGACCTTTCAATGTGGGATTTGTGCAATTCAAACATTACTTTTGGCCCTCATCCAAGACGACAAAAACATTTCTTAATTGAAAACCGATTATTTCTATATCGATTAACTCTAAAAAGAAGCATTAGGCAAGAAAAAATATCCCCAAATAATCAAAACATCTATTTTCATGATGTGATAAAAATCACCAATTGGCTAACACAAGTCAAAACCAAATTTTCATTTAGATTTCACATAGAATTGTAGAAAGAGCTCTTTGAATTATTTGGAGAAAGAAATGAGAACATTTGGGATTTGGGAATTAGGTTATATGGTGGAGAGATAAAGAGATGATACGTATAACAAAAAAAAGAGATTTTAGGAATTAAGCAAATTTACTAAAATACCATTTCTATTTATTTAAATTTTATAGTAATTATCCTAAATATGCGATTTATATTAGATCTTACAGTTACTACAAACTATCTAGTTCTCATATGATATTATTTAAACTTAATTTTGTATCATATTATTTTTATATATTTATCAACGATTTGACTATCTTATAAAATGAAAATATAAATATGAAATAGAAACAAAGTGGTTGTCACGTCTTTTATTGAATGAAAATATAAATATAAACAATTTATTTATTTTCAGAATTAAGCATCGATTGGTTTGTTGACGGGATTACATTTGACAAATTAAGATTCATATTTGAAAAAAAGACCAAGTCTCGTATATTTTACCAATTTAAATTATTTTTGTTCATCAAATGATAATAAAAAATACGGTTTTAAAGGCTCAGTCAATCACATGAAAGGGGATTAAAAGAAGAAACAATTAATTTACACCGGCTAATTTGACGATGGTGAGTGGTGGGTGTATGGTGGAGTAGATATGGCGGCGGTTGCATGGTCGGACATGTAGTGGTGTCAACGGTGGCACGTGCTACCATATTATTCTTCCATCAAAGGGTAAAAAGATTTAGGTTTGTGAAATGTGCAACGGTATCAATTTGTTTTGTGCCACCATATATATTTTGAAAGTATAATAAGGACACAAGTTTTTCTTGGTAGGGTTGGTTTGAAAGACTGTTATTCCACTTCAGACCCGAGCTCGAGTCTTGTTAGAGTCTTTTTTGTTGTAGTTTTTAGCTTTTAATTTCATATTTATTATGTTTATAAAAAAATTGCAATAATATGATTTGAACTTGAGACTTCAACTTTGAAAAACAATGAACTAACCACCAGACCAATATGATTTCAAATATGAATCTCTATACTTCTTTTTTTATAGTTAAATGGTGTCATACTGTCATCGTTTGAAAAAATTCATGGGATCCCCTTGGGCGGTCGGTTGGTGGTTGTGATGGGTGGGTGGAAAAGGAAGAGCTAGGGTTGGATGCTATAGAGGTGGGAGTTGGTTTGGACCCAATGCAAATTAGGATCGGTTACGTTTAACTCTGTATGAATTGATTAAAACCAATTCTTTTAATGGTGTTCGCTCAATAGTCAACGAATTGGGTCTTGAAAACTAATCATATTGATCCATATAAGTTACATATTTTGAGCTAGAGATTAGTTAAAGGAATATGCCACAATCAACTACGTGGTTACACTTATTGACGAGGACATGATCATAACAAGCTTTTGCACATCTTTAGTGAATGGTAGCCTTTAAACACGTGCTAATAGACGTTTGTTTTAAAAAGTTTTTCCAAGGTTCTAAATAGCGTGCGGCGTGGCGTGGCGGCGAGACCAAGCCTCAGGAGCCACGGCGAGCCATGGCGTTTGTCAAGGCGTGACTTATGGCGGCAAATCTCTATATCATATATAATATTATATATAAAAACATATGTTTTGTACTATTAATCGATGACTCAATGACAATAAACAAGGTAAATTAGGTTATGTATTAAAAACTAGCAAATAAGACATTAAAAACGTAAAGAAAAATCAAATACCTCTTTACAAAAGACCGCACATTAGGCCATGGCGTGCCACGGGCATAACGTGGCGTGAGACACAAGCCTTAAGCCACGGCGCGTCATGGCGGCTGTCGCGGCGAGCCTTTTAGAATAGTGAGTTTTTCAGACCGAGTCCATGTTTGGAAATCATAAACCGACATAACCAACAAATAGTCCTGCCTATTTAGTCAGCGTTTGGTATATAGACTTGATGGGCCAAGATGTGACTTAACTTAGACTAATTGCCTATCGTATGTTTGGTACGACCGTACGACTAGAAACTTGGACTAATCGTCTGTCTTGTGTTTGGTAAGCTGAACAAGATAGCTACACAAGGACCAAGATCAACCATCGTATCATTATCTCCGGGGAACAAAGAACAATTATTGTGTCCCACTAAAATGACTTTTTGTCCCACCCTGTACTATTTCATGTTAAACATGAGACTATTTTTGTGTCCAGTTCAATTTCATGTAAAATGCGCATTATATTTTGATGGGTTGGCCAGTTTGGCTTTGGTATTGGGCCAAAACAATTTAGATTGATATTAGTCTATAATTATTTACGGTTTTGACATCTTTGCAACAAATTATAAAATACAATTTCAAACCATGTGTAATTGTGTAGTGCCGCAAATCATGAAAAGGAACCTACATTATTATATAAATTGCTCATAATTGAACATTAATTGGAGTTATTTGGTGGTAAATTTATGTGTATGAAATATATCGAAATTGCTATCAAAACCAATAGATATGGTTTATGTCAAAAGTTATACTAAATATAATTTACGGTTTGTTTGTAGAGTTTTAACAACCAAAGATCAATCACTTTGAAATAAACACAAGAAAAATGACAGAAAAGTAAGAATAAAGCGACAAGAGAGTTGGCGGTGCGAAAAACCCTTTAAACGAGGGAAAAAACCACGGACGATACAGGAGATCACCGATGCACTAAGGACGTTAATCAGGGACATCGTCCTTTGGAACAGTTACAATAATACAAGTAATTTAACACGTCGATCGTGAAAATTTAGTAAACGATATAAAAGGCTTTTGTTGGTGTTCTTTGCCAGCGAGTATGTTCTGATAATTCTCCGTGTTCGGTTTGTTGTGACCTTCAGGGGCTTTTATAGTTAATTTGCTAGATAGGACCAATGGATGACATTGATTGCCATTAAATGAAGAAAACCGTTGTCATTAACTTGTCTTGAACCTTGTCTTTACGTTATAACAGTTTGGATTTGATGATCGTGTGCGCCTTTATTCATGCAATAAAAACCATATGTAACAGTCAAGGTTATAAACATACGTCGTTAGCATAATATCATCGAAAAGAAACTTCGATCATGGTTATGTAATTGTCGATCAAGGATCGAATGTAAAAACGATCGAGCATGGGTCGAGGATCTTATCTTTAACCACGATCATAGGTAATATGACCATTGGTCGTATGAACCTTGGTTACTGATGCTACGGTCGAGGGAATTATTGTCGTTGACCGAGGGTGTGATTTTTTTACCAAAATAGATACTAACTTGATGAAACGTCCTAAAAACCACACTAAATTTAAACCTTAAATCTATCATAATACCTTACAACATTCTTCCAAATGTTTCATTCATAAACGGAGAATCGGTGACAAGGTCTAATTAGAACTGACATATCATAAACAACCAACTAATCTAAATTATAACCAATAACATTAGATTATGCAGGTTGTCTATAACATCTCCAAAAAAATCGATGTTCTACTAACTTCTCCAAACATAGCTCCTAAAAGTAAAACTTGGAACTTCTCCACACTCATCCCTGCTTATTCTTCCCTGAGCTAGTACCTGGTAAGAAAATTTAATTTGAAAGGATTAGGCTTACGCTTAGTGAGAACATCCAGTTTGTAAATTAAAACTTTACAAGCTTTGAAAACCGAACTGTAAGCAAAGCATATAATTTAACCGGTTCACAATGTTTCTTACCGTACACTTACCATCTTTCGATGACGGGAATCATACCCGATTCCATAAGTATGACAAACATTGAGTAAGTCATAACATCATGTTCAAGAGCCCATTACGAATCTCCACGGATTCTAGATCAATGCTCATATCCAAGAAATTACAATTAGTCCATGCCTATTTCTTGGAGAGGAAGTAGAGATTACAATTAATTCATGCCTATCTCTTTACTTCCTATAGAAATCGGGAATTACGATTAATTCACGCCTATCCCACGATTTCACATCTCGATACACAATGGGAATTACGATTAATCCACGCATATTTCTCATTTCCATTCAACGAGAATTACGATTAGTCCACGCCTATTCCACGTTGATCAATTACACGGGAATTACGACTAGTCCACGCCTATTCCACGTGTTCACATAATACTAGTACCTATGGATCCATTACACCCCCTAGCATAAGTTGTATCAACTAAATCATACGTCAAATCATATCATACGGCCAGAATAAAATTCCAATTTAGTTATAATTTTTCCCTGTCAAAAGTTATCTAAAATATTCTGGTTACCGGAACTCAAAAGTTACTGGACATCAAAATATCCAAAATATCAAAAGTTACCGAAACATCAGAGGTATCTGGATACAACATTATCCGGTCAATTGTCCAGAATTCTTAGAATTCGGTAACATCTGGAAATCGTATCCGAACTCTCAAGTCCGGAACCATCCGGGATCAAATCCGGTATCCGGACACCCATCCGGAATCCGGAATAATCCGGTATTCGGAATCAATCCGGAAACCATCCGGAATCCGGTACTGTCTGGATTATTCATCTTCCGGACTCCATAACTTTTTACCCAGTTCAATTATTTTCCATTCAGTACCCTAAAATTCGATTTGTAACCATTCATACAAATATCATTACTTTCACAAAACCAATTCAATTCAACTTATCAATTCTATGAAAGTAAAATTGAAAGGATGAACTCACCAGGATTAGAAATCGATAGCAGAGTCTGCAAGTAATTAACTCAAATTTTCAACCCAAATCACCAATCGTTCAGCAATCAAATCAATTTGATACCCTCTCCTGCTTGGAACCGACTTCAGAGGTAAAAATGAGATATTTTTCAACCCATTCAGCCGACTCAGTGTAAAGCCCGTGTTCCGGTATGTTTTTTATTTTTATTTAATTATTTAATTTTTTCTCTAAATGAATTTATTAGCGGGTTTTGGCGGCAAGGACCAAAATGAATTAATTTTGCGATGTTTGGTTTATCTAGTAAAATCCTAACTTAAAGTGGTAAGAAATGACTTAACCTTAAAAACCTAGGGACTAAAAGTGTAATTGTGTCATAAGGCTTGCATGGGATCGGCCCATAGGACCGACCCCCTTTCCTTTTGTCTCATTTTTGTGTTCCACGCAAGAGATCGATCGCAAGCAAGCAAACCAAAAACCCTAGTTCTTCCTCCCTTTTGCTGCCACCGCCAACCACCGCGAGAAACCACCAGAACCGCCGCCGCTAGCGGCTGCCGGCGAGAAGGTGAAGCAGCGAGAGAGGGAGAGAGAGAGAGAGACGATCGGGAAGAGAGGAAGCCGACGAGTCGAAGGATTGCTGCTGCGTTTTTATCGTGAGGTATGCTCCCATCTCGTTTCCTTCTCTCTTCAGCCAAAACTGAGAAACCACCACCGCCGCGGCAGCCATGGCTGCCGTCGGTGGCGCCGCCGTGCACCACCAGTTCGGTGGTTGTATTATGCGGGAGGGTGGCTGCTAGGTCGAGTGTAGGCGTGTGTGGCTGAGTTGTTTCGGGTTGACCGTTTCTTGGCCTCGTCGGTGGGTGTTAATGTCGAACCACCACCACCGCCGGTGGAGTCTGCCGCCCAACGCCGCCGCCGACCACCGCTGCCCGAGGTGGCAGTAGGTGGTGTTTATTTAACCCATCCATTAGAGGCCAAACCTTAATCCTAAACCTAAACCGAACCAAAGTTATCATTTTATGTGAAATCGCTTAATCTGTCCCTGTTTTGTAAAATCCGTAGAATAATCTAGGAAGCTCGGATTGAGGTGAAACCAGTGCCCAAATCTCACAAATTGTGTTGAGTAGGTTTCTTATGTTTTGCAGAAAAATTAATAAAGCCTCTAGATAGGGCCAAATTAACAATCGGTACAGACTGGTCTGAAATTCGCAGTTTGGATAGTCGGTCTTAGAAAATTCATATAAAATAGTATGGACCTCGTATGAACGCGTGCGATATGTCCCTGGAAACCTAAGACATAGAACCTTCTAATTTTAGTCTAAACAGGGGGGATAAACAGGTCACGAACAGAACGGTAGTTTTAGACCAAAAGCTGGAAAATGCTCTTTTAGTCTTGTAGTGGTAATTTCGGGTTGGGGCTACGTATTGACTCTTTATAACCCTTCTTTAGGCGGGAAGAAGTGAGTTGGAGTAGACAGGTTCTTGTTGCCGTTCGTGGAGTTCTGCACTGCTATTCGAGGTGAGTTCACTCACTGCGTAGGATAGGGATTATATGTGCATTGCTGTAGTCGTGTGTGTGTTAGCTGATTTATTTGTGTGTAGTGCTAGGCCGGGTTGGTGTCTAGTATAAGACCTTGGATATTTATTGTATAAAACTCGGGGAGACCGAGGAAATACGTACACGAGTGCCGTATGAACTCGGGGAGACCGAGGGACACGTGTACGGGTATTGTATGAATTCGGGGAGACCGATGAGTACATGCTCAGGTGTTCTTGCATGAGATTGTTTGTTTAGAATACAATCTTAAACTGACGTGGTATTGGTTGATTATATCTATCTGCTGTTTGGGGTGGTGTTCATATGATTGCTATCTTATGTATGTGTTTGAATTCACTAAGCTTCGTGCTTACCCTTTTCCTACAAATTACTGTTTCAGGTACGAGTGGCAGTAAGGCGTGACGATACACACTGGCGCGTTGAGGAGACTTTCACCGTTACTTATTTTTAAACTCTATGTTTAGATTTATTCGATTTTCCGCTGTTTTAAATTGAGTTGGTTGTTAACTTAACGAGGTTTTGGACAACACGTTTATTTGGGTTTAATAACTTGTGTTTTATTTATTAAAAATGGTATTTTTAAAAGTTCAAATTTATTGTAATTTTCGGGACGTTACAACTTGGTATCAGAGCACAGCTTGAGCGAATCAAACACATTTCGGTGTGTTTGAACTCAAGTTTGCGGCTCGGAACTTTCCTTTTAAAATTTTCGAGAAATAAAAGAAAGGAAAAGTACGTTTTAGAGACGGTGATCGAAGGCGCAGTGTGTACAGTCAGCCGATGCCAAGGGAAAAGGTAGAGTACTTAGTGTAATTTATTGCTTTCTAGAACATAGGAGTATGTATGCTAGATTGCCTGATGCTTATTACACTGTACTGCATGATTATTACTTGCTAGTAGGAATTCATGCTAGTCCTGATAAGTCGTTAAGTGAATGCCTTTTAAGTGGTATGCAGTAGGAATCAAATAGCCTTAGAATGCTTGATTTAGTTCTATTACGCAACTCTTGTTTGAGTCTAACCGTTGTGGGATATAATCTCTTATTTGAATGTCTATCTGATTTCACACTGTATGCGACTGTGCATTCGCGAGGTGACTCGTCATGGCCAGTGGGGATTTCGTCATGGCAAGGGTAGTGGGATGGGGTGAAATTCCTAGTGAACTAGGAAGAGTGTTGACATATGCTGGTACGGGCATATAGGTTAGAACTGTCGGCAAGGAACTACTTGGACACTCCGGGATGGGACTCGAAACGAGTAGGGATAGGTGTGGAAGATAGTAGTAGAGCTCCTACTATCTAAAGCACAGGATCCGTGCTCGGGTCGGGGAAAGTCACGGGGAATCCGAGGAGTTGAGCGTGAGCATAGATAGCAGGATTTATTGTGTGCTGATAACTTGTTGTAATATCTACCCAGAATGGCCATCACAAGGAGGAACAACAAGGTCGAACCAAATGTTGGTACTGGACTTACTGTCGAGCAGATCTGTGAGATGATTGCAGCCGAGGTGACGCATGCTATTGGGGAGGCGATTCCCGAGATTATTACCGCCATTCGTGATGAGGTAGTAGTGTTGATGGAGGAGCGCATCGCGGCAATTCCACCCCCGGCGGGTGGGCAGCCCCGAGCGAGGGAGTTTCAGTATCGGGATCTCTCTGCTTGTTCTCCTCCTGAGTTCAAGGGAGACTCGAACCCGATCATCAGTATGCGATGGATCTCGGATATGGAGTGCGCATTCCTTACTAGTGGCTGTCCTGAGAACCTGAAGGTTCGCTTCGCGGTGAACCTGTTACGAGACGGAGCGAAAGACTGGTGTGCTACTGCTTTGACGCTTAATGAGCGCACTACTTTGACCTGGGAGGAGTTCGTCGTACGTTTTCGTGCAGAGTATGTTCCTCCAGTAGAGATGGAGAGGATTGCTAAAGAATTCTTGGAACTCACACAGACTACGGAGACCGTGAAGGAGATGAATCGAAAGTTCACGGAGATGGCACTATTCTGTCCCCAGTATGCTGCTTCTGAGGACATGAAGATGAAGCGGTACAAAGATATGTTACGTACCGAGATCAGGGAGTTCGTGAGTACTGCGCAGTATGCTACGCTTGTTGTGATGATGGAGGCTGCCCGGAGACGGGAACTTGAGTTAGAGACACAGGCTAAAAAGAGGAAAGCGGTGTAGGCCATGGCACCAGTATCGGCGGTTCCAAAGAAAACGAGGTTTTCAGACTCGCGCTCGAATCAAAGGAGCGGTGGGTTCAAACC
Organism: Saussurea involucrata; assembly: GCA_033807775.1. Taxonomy (NCBI): domain Eukaryota; kingdom Viridiplantae; phylum Streptophyta; class Magnoliopsida; order Asterales; family Asteraceae; genus Saussurea; species Saussurea involucrata. Next base: position 107,024,831 of record CM066320.1, on the reverse strand, counting down.
CAGGGATAGTAGCGGAAGGAGAGATGACAAATGCTTCAAGTGCGGCCAAGTGGGACACTACGGTCGTGATTGCAGAGTACCACTAATGGCCTGTTTCAACTGCAAACAGACGGGTCACGTGAAGGCCAACTGCCCGAATCCGAGAGCTGCTGATGGGGGTGGCGCACAGAGAACTCCTGCGGCTGCTCCTTTGCGTATTACTGATGGCCGTGTGGGTCAGGCTGGAACCGAGACGGCCCGAGGTAGAGTTCATCAACTGAAGGTGGATGAGGCATAGGCTACGCCTAAAGTGGTGACAGGTACGTTTTTAGTTAACTCGGTGCCTGCTGTGGTGATGTTTGATAGTGGGGCTACTCATTCGTTCGTGTCTCACACTTTTAGTGAGTGTTTGGGCCGTAGTGTAGGACGGTTAGGCTGTCCACTTATGGTTGAGGTTGCTGATGATAGGACCTTGACGGTTACCGACGTGTATCGCATGTGTACTTTGGAAATCTCTGGCATGAGATTCCCTATTGATCTGATTTCGATCGCTATGCGTGAGTTGTGCGTGATTGTGGGCATGGATTGGATGGATGCTTTCGATGCAGAGATTGTTTGCCGTCGCAAACAAGTACGGGTTCGAACCCCAAGCGGGGGAGAACTGCTAGTTCAGGGCGACTCGCCCAGGCGGACCTCAGCGATATGTTCGGCTGCGAGGGCTCGGAGGTACTTACAGCACAGTGGCCAGGGATACTTAGCGTACGTGATAGACACGCGCGACGACGGAGAGAAGAAGACCGCGAAGGATGTGCCAGTTGTACGGGAGTTTGCTGACGTATTTCTCAATGATTTACCGGGGATACCTCCCGAGCGACAGGTGGAGTTCCGCATTGACTTGGTCCCGGGTGCTGCTTCGGTAGCTAAGGCACCTTATCGCCTGGCTCCACCGGAAATGAAGGAGTTGTACACCTAGTTGCAGGAACTTCTCGAAAAGGAGTTCATCAAGCCGAGTTGTTCACCATGGGGAGCCCCGATTCTATTTGTGAAGAAGAAGGACAGGTCCCAACGGATGTGTATAGACTACCGTGAGTTGAATAAGCTTACGGTGAAGAACCGTTATCCTCTGCCAAGGATCGATGACTTGTTCGACCAGCTACAGGGAGCCTCGTGGTTCTCTAAGATTGATCTGAGGTCGGGGTATCATCAGATGCGGGTGAGAAGTGAGGATACGGAGAAGACGGCATTTCGTACACGTTATGGCCATTACGAGTTTGTGGTGATGCCTTTTGGGCTCACCAATGCACCAGCAGCGTTCATGGACCTTATGAACAGGGTGTGTAGCCCGATGCTGGATCGGTCGGTGATTGTGTTCATCGACGATATACTTGTGTATTCGAAGACAAAGGAAGAGCACAAGATGCATTTGCGAGAAGTTCTGGAGATTTTGAGGCGGGAGAAGCTTTATGCCAAGTTCTCCAAGTGTGAATTCTGGTTACGAGAGGTCCAATTCCTAGGACATGTCGTGAACCAGAAGGGTATTATGGTCGATCCGGCCAAGATTACCGCAATAATGCGGTGGGAGGTGTCGAAGACTCCCACTGAAGTACGGAGTTTTCTTGGGTTAGCCGGATACTACCGGAGATTTATTCAAGATTTCTCCAAGATTGCATTACCTATGACCCGTTTGACGAAGAAATCTGCGGCTTTTAGTTGGGGTGGAGAGCAGCAGAGGGCTTTTGAGGAGCTACGCAGACGTTTATGCGAGGCTCCGGTGTTGACTTTGCCCGAGGGAATGGAGGATCTGGTGGTGTATTGTGACGCTTCTCACCAGGGGTTGGGCGCCGTGCTCATGCAGCGCGGCAAGGTTATAGCTTACGCTTCGAGGCAGTTGAAGCCTCATGAGGCGAACTACCCGACACATGACCTAGAGTTGGGAGCAGTGGTGTTTGCACTCAAGATATGGAGGCATTACTTGTATGGCGTCAAGTGTACGATATACACTGACCATAAAAGCCTCAAATACTTGATGGACCAGCAAAACCTCAATATGCGACAGAGGAGGTGGCTCGACGTAGTCAAAGTTTATGATTGTGAGATACTTTACCACCCGGGTAAAGCGAATGTTGTTGCGGACGCACTTAGTCGACATCCGGTTGGTGAGCCACTTCGGGGTTTGTGTCAGCGGCTAACGGTGGCTGCACCTCTCCTTGAGTCGATAGGTAAAGCTCAAGAAGTGGCGATTTTGGACGAGAATGCCAAACGCGAGAGAGTTTCGGGTGAAATTCCGAATTTTGCCCGTGATAGTCGAGGTCTATTGACACGGTATGGTCGAGTTTGGGTCCCTTCACTGGTGGGAACAGACAGACATTGATGAACGAGGCGCATAAGTCCAAGTTTTCCATTCATCCTGGAGCTACGAAGATGTACCGTGACCTACGGGAGGATTATTGGTGGCCCTGCATGAAGCGGGACGTCGCCAAGTATGTAGAAGAATGCTTGACTTGTCGAAAAGTCAAGGCTGAGCACCAACGGCCGCATGGGAAGTTGCAGCCTTTAGAGATTCCGGTGTGGAAATGGGAACAGATCACGATGGATCTCATTACTAAACTCCCAAGGACTCCCCGTGGGAATGATGCTATATGGGTGATTGTCGATCGTCTGACGAAGAGTGCTCACTTTTTGGCCATCAAGGAGAGCTCCTCGGCGGAGAAGCTCGCAGAGGTCTTCATGCGGGAGATTGTAGCCAGGCACGGAGTGCCAGTTTCGATTGTCTCTGACAGGGACACCCGTTTTACCTCCCGGTTTTGGGAGAAGTTTCAGGAGGAGATGGGTACGCAGTTGCATTTTAGTACGACTTTTCATCCACAGACCGACGGGCAGAGTGAGCGTACTATTCAGACACTCGAGGATATGCTTCGGGCATGTGCTATTGACTTTGGAGGTAGTTGGGATCAGTACCTTCCTTTGGCGGAGTTTTCCTACAACAACAGTTACCATTCCAGTATTGGCAGGCCGCCGTACGAGATGTTGTATGGTAGAAAGTGCAGGACGCCCATTTGCTGGGGCGAGGTTGGCCAGCGAGTATTGGGGAGCACTGACATTGTGCTGAATACGACTTAGATGATACAAATGGTACGGGACCGTTTAGCTACTACACAGAGTCGGCAGAAGAGTTACGCCGACAAGAGACGATCAGGCTTAGAGTTTCAGGTGGGGGATTACGTTTTGTTGAAGGTTTCACCCTGGAAAGGAGTGATTCGGTTTCGTAAACGGGGAAAGTTGGGGCCCCGTTACATTGGACCTTACAAGGTCATTGCTCGGGTGGGAAAGGTAGCTTACCGCTTAGAGTTACCGGACGAGTTGAGCTTGATCCACAACACATTCCATGTGTCTCAGTTGCGAAAGTGTGTGGTGGATGAGTCAGCGGTGATTCCTCTTGAGGATATCCAGATTGACGAGCGGCTTAATTATGTGGAGAAGCCGATTGCTATTATTGAGAGGAAGACGAAGACCTTGCGTAACAAGGTAATTGGCTTGGTGAAGGTTAAGTGGCAGCACCGAAAGGGTTCCGAGTGGACTTGGGAACCCGAGACTGAGATGCGAGAGAACTATCCGGAATTATTCACGGACATAGACTTCGAGGACGAAGTCTAATTCAAGCGGGGAGAGTTGTAAAGCCCGTGTTCCGGTATGTTTTTTATTTTTATTTAATTATTTAATTTTTTCTCTAAATGAATTTATTAGCGGGTTTTGGCGGCAAGGACCAAAATGAATTAATTTTGCGATGTTTGGTTTATCTAGTAAAATCCTAACTTAAAGTGGTAAGAAATGACTTAACCTTAAAAACCTAGGGACTAAAAGTGTAATTGTGTCATAAGGCTTGCATGGGATCGGCCCATAGGACCGACCCCCTTTCCTTTTGTCTCGTTTTTGTGTTCCACACAAGAGATCGATCGCAAGCAAGCAAACCAAAAACCCTAGTTCTTCCTCCCTTTTGCTGCCACCGCCAACCACAGCGAGAAACCACCAGAACCGCCGCCGCTAGTGGCTGCCGGCGAGAAGGTGAAGCAGCGAGAGAGGGAGAGAGAGCGAGAGAGACGATCAGGAAGAGAGGAAGCCGACGAGTCGAAGGATTGTTGCTGCGTTTTTATCGTGAGGTATGCCCCCATCTCGTTTCCTTCTCTCTTGCACCAAAACCGAGAAACCACCACCGCCGCGGCAGCCATGGGTGCCGTCGGTGGAGCCGCCATGCACCACCAGTTTGGTGGTTGTATTGTGCGGGAGGGTGGCTAATAGGTCGAGTGTAGGCGTGTGTGGCTGAGTTGTTTCGGGTTGACCGTTTCTTGGCCTCGTCGGTGGGTGTTAATGTCGAACCACCACCACCGCCGGTGGAGTCTGCCGCCCAACGCTGCCGCCAACCACCGCTACCCGAGGTGGCAGTGGGTGGTGTTTATTTAACCCAGCCATTAGAGGCCAAACCCTAATCCTAAACCTAAACCGAACCAAAGTTATCATTTTATGTGAAATCGCTTAATCTGTCCCTGTTTTGTAAAATCCGTAGAATAATCTAGGAAGCTCGGATTGAGGTGAAACCAGTGCCCAAATCTCACAAATTGTGTTGAGTAGGTTTCTTATGTTTTGTAGAAAAATTAATAAAGCTTCTATCTAGGGCCAAATTAACAATCGGTACAGACTGGTCCGAAATTCGCAGTTTGGATAGTCGGTCTTAGAAAATTCATATAAAATAGTAGGGACCTCGTATGAACGCGTGCGATATGTCCCTGGAAACCTAAGACATAGAACCTTCTAATTATGGAATAATATTTCGGGTTGATGGGTTTAAGGGGGGCTAAACAGGTCACGAACAGACCGGTAGTTTTGGACCAAAAGTTGGAAAATGCTCTTTTAGTCTTGTAGTGGTAATTTCGGGTTGGGGCTACGTATTGACTCTTTATAACCCTTCTTTAGGCGGGAAGAAGTGAGTTGGAGTAGACAGGTTCTTGTTGCCGTTCGTGGAGTTCTGCACTGCTATTCGAGGTGAGTTCACTCACTGCGTAGGATAGGGATTATATGTGCATTGTTGTAGTTCGTGTGTGTGTTAGCTGATTTATTTGTGTGTAGTGCTAGGCCGGGTTGGTGTCTAGTATAAGACCTTGGATATTTATTGTATAAAACTCGGGGAGACCGAGGAAATACGTACACGAGTGCCGTATGAACTCGGGGAGACCGAGGGACACGTGTACGGGTATTGTATGAATTCGGGGAGACCGATTTGTACATGCTCAGGTGTTCTTGCATGAGATTGTTTGTTTAGAATACATTCTTAAACTGACGTGGGATTGGTTGATTATATCTATCTGCTGTTTGGGGTGGTGTTCATATGATTGCTATCTTATGTATGTGTTTGAATTCACTAAGCTTCGTGCTTACCCTTTTCCTACAAATTACTGTTTCAGGTACGAGTGGCAGTAAGGCGTGACGATACACACTGGCGCATTGAGGAGACTTTCACCGTTACTTATTTTTAAACTCTATGTTTAGATTTATTCGATTTTCCATTGTTTTAAATTGAGTTGGTTGTTAACTTAACGAGGTTTTGGACAACACGTTTATTTGGGTTTAATCACTTGTGGTTTATTTATTAAAAATGGTATTTTTAAAAGTTCAAATTTATTGTAATTTTTGGGACGTTACACTCAGGTTTATATACAAAGCAATTTTCAACCATTGGCAAAATCTACCCTGAAGTTTTGGATTTTGTACTTAGTCCATAACTTTGACTAATTTCTCTTTCGACCCCTTTTCATCAAAACATTACATAATGGAATTCGAGGTGTTACAAATCTCCCCAACTTGAAAATGATTTCGTCCCCAAAATCAAAGTTAGGTAAATAGATGAGGATATCTATTCTTCATATCCTCTTCAGCTTCCCACGTCACGTTAGCACCTCTATGATGTTTCCATTGCACTTTAACCATGACCAATTCCTTATGTCGTAGCTTCTTAGTCGTCCTTTCTAAAATTGCTTCCGGTTCTTCCACACAACGACTCTTCTCATCCACTCTTATTTCAGAAAGTGGTATAACATTTTCTTCTTCGGCTAAGCATTTCCGAATATTATAGACATGAAAGGTATTATGGATTCCTTCCAATTCAGGTGGAAGATCCAACTGATACGCTTGAAGTCCTACTCTCTTAGTTATAGTAAAAGGCCCTAGAAAACGAGGACTCAGCTTTCCACGTTTTCCAAATCTTATCACACCTTTCCACGGGGATACCTTAAGCATCACACGCTCCCCAACTTGGAATTCTTTCGGCCTTCTTTTTGGATCGGCGTAACTCTTTTGTCGATCTTGAGCCGCCTTCATGTGCTTCCGAATCTCTTTTACTGTATCGGCCGTTTGCTGTACAATATCAGGACCGGAAAATTGTTTTTCTCCAGCTTCTAGCCAACACACTAGAGTTCTACATTTCCATCCATACAAGGCTTCGAAAGGTGCTCTTCCAATACTGGAATGATAACTATTGTTGTACGCAAACTCCACTAAGGATAAATGCGTATCCCAGTTACCTCCAAAATCAATCACACATGACCTGAGCATGTCTTCCAAAGTCTGAATAGTTCTTTCACTTTGCCCGTCCGTTTGTGGATGATAGGTTGTGCTCAAATTCACTCTTGTGCCCAATTCTTCTTGTAGTGACTGCCAAAACCTTGAAGTAAATCGGCTGTCACGATCAGAAACTGTTGGGTCATCACAGATTTGAAGTTGACTCAATTAAACCCACTTAGATACTTAGAATATTTTTGGATTCTTTTGTGTAACTTGTACTCTTATATCAATTGTTCGGTGAAGTCGAAGATCAACCGAAACCAAGTGCGAAGACTATCTCATTGCGGAAGTGAGAAAATCGGCAGCAACTTTCTACAAGTTACATCACCACCGATATGCTTGTGCTATCGGTGGACACGCATCACCGAATTGAAGAAATTCGGTGAGGAGTTCAAGAAGACTTCCACCGATATGTGTTCAGAAATCGGTGGGAGTTCAAGAAGACTGCACCGAAATATTATACACTTCGGTGAAACTCTTTCTTTTCTAAAGAAGTGAGATTTCGAATTGGTGCGGTTTCCAATACAAGAGGTCGGTAGCCTTACTCTCTAAAGACAAAAGAGAAGATCATTTATTATGAGACAATATCCTATTGTCAGATAAAAGTGGCATTTTGTCATTTTATCTATTCTCAGATAAGGTCTTTTTCTGGTACGATTGTCCTCCTGGTTCCTTGGATAAGTTAAAAAGGAGATATCGGCTTTTCAGAAGTCAACCTCTACAATGAATGGAAGAGTGACAAGTGTCCCAAGCATTAAATGATGCATGGACTATAAATAGAGGTGAAGACTCTCCATGCAAACTACGGCTTCTGAAGATAACTAAGTGCAAGCTCCTTCCTTACTGAAATTGCATCTTGTGTCTAAGTGTCCAATTTGTTCTAAGTGTTTTTCAGTTTACTTTGTGTTAGATTGTTAGAATAGTTTAACTGTTCTTTTCTGCAACAATCTTTTGTTTTCTATGTGTAATTCTTATTGAAAGATTTTAAATATATTAAATTAAAACTTGTGAAAATCTGAGTATTGTATTCAACCCCCCTTCTACAATACTTGTTGAGCCATTTTGGGACCAACAAGTGGTATCAGAGCGTAAAGTTTAATTCATAAACTTGATCCGCAATGGCTGCCTCATCTTCATCCCCAACTGTTGAAAACACTGGTCAAAACAATTTTGCTGAAAATGGTTCCATTTCAAAACCTCCCAAGTTTAATCCTAACAACTTTTCTCTATGGAAAAGCCGTATGATGATATTCATGGAAGGAGTGAATACTAGATATCCAACCATTCTCAAGGAGGGACCTATCATCCCGAGAGTTTGGGCTCGCTATGAAAAGCAGAGGCCTGGTAAGGAACCAGTTGATAAGTCAAGTGACTCTGATGATTCTGAACCTTCCGACATAGAGAAAGCAAAGACTACTGGTCGTTACATTCTCAAAAACCCAAAGGAATATACTGATGAGGAAAAACGATTGGTGTCTCTGAATTCTCGGCTTAGAGCAATCATTGCTCTCTCACTTCCTGATGAAGTCTATCACTCTCTTGTTAATTTCGGTACTGCTAAAGAGATGTGGACTACATTGTGTGTACTTTATGAGGGTACAGAGGAAGTGAAGAAAAGCAAAAAGATTGGCCTCATTCGAAAATATGAGCTCTTTGCCTATGAAAAGGGAGAATCTCTTCCAAGCTTTTATAACCGATTCAACTCTCTTTTAAATGATTTAAAGTTACTAGGTAGAGTTTATGATAATGAGGAAGTTGTATGCAAGTTTATGGATTGTCTTCCTGACTTTTGGGAAAACATTTGCACTTGCATTAAAACTACCAAGGATTTGGAATACATGCCTTTAACTGTTTTGTATGGAACTCTGTTCAACTTTGAACAAACCAAGCTTCATGGGAAAACCATCTTCAAAGAGATAAAAAGCTCTTCAATAGCTCTTATCTGTGAAAGCTCCAAGAAAAGTCAAAATGTTCCTTGTATCACATATCCCTCATCAGACTCTGACACCGAAAATCAGAACAACCCTTCTCACCAAACGGAGGCATATCTGAGTGATGCCGATGATGAAGGTGATGAAATTTCGGTAGACCGAATGTCTGATGAAATGGCTATGATGGTTGGTTTTAAAAATAAATCTCGAAATTTCAACAAACCCAGAAGTTTCAGAAAACCATCCTTTACAAAAATGTCTTCTTCTGACAAGACAAATGAAGAATGTTTCAACTGTGGTAAGAAAGGACACTTTGCAACTGAGTGCAGAAGTAAGCGTGTGTCAAAAGTCAATTCTATGTCCTCTGACAAATATCCTTCCAAATTTGAGAAATCCAAAGATAAATCCTTCAAATCCTATTTCAAGAAAGATTCTCAATCCTCCTCACTCTCACATCAGGAACGTGCTGAAAAGTACAAAGCTAAGTACAAGAAGGAAAAAGAAAGAAATGACGGATCTCAAAGAAAAGGAAAAGGATTGATGGCAGAGGCTCATGATTGGGAAGAAGAAACCTCTGACAATGATTCTCCAAATATGTGCTTTATGGCCATATCAGAAGAGGTGGAAGAAGAAAAGGCCAAGTCTCTAATGGCATTAGTTTCAACTGAATGCTCATCATCATACTCTCAGGTACATCCCTTTAATGACATGACTGGTATTGAAAAGATAAATGCTTATGAATCTTTAACTCAAGACTTTTACACTGTCAAAGATAGCAAGAAAAGAAAATCTGCTCAAGTTAAAATTCTCACATCTCAACTTGAATCTTGCATGTCTAAACTTGAAAAGTTTGAGGAAATCAAAGCCGAGCTTGAAAATCTAAAAGTCATAAATCATGTAATTGAAAAGGAGAAAAATAAGTTGTTCAAGAAGTTAAAGAAAGAACAGGAAGTTGTCAGAAAATGGACAAACTCTTCAAGGAATCTTGAACAAATCTTTCAAGATCAAATCGGTGGTGATAACAAGTTTGGGTTAGGATATGAAAAATCCATGCTTGAAAAATCTTCCCATGCACTTGTTCCCATCACCGATACATGGGATGATGACTCTGAGTCAAACTCTTGTGATTCCATTTCTTTAAATTCTGTTGATCTTAGTGAAGCCTTAAAAAATGGAATGTTTATAAAAGCCAAAGAATCTTCATCAGATCAAACCCATAAAGTGCAAGAATTGAAGGATGCTGTTAAACCCATTCATGATGTGTTCAAAGATTTAACCATTGATAACAACTCTTCAAATCTTTCAAAATCACAAGTGTTCAAAGAAAAACACACCACCGAAAAATCCATCACCGATTTTGTCCAAAAGGGAAAGACCAAAGTTTTCTCAAGAAAGACCCCTGACCATGCTTCAACCTCAAGAACCGAACTTTTTAGAGGTCCTCGCAATCCCCTTTTCGGTCCAAAGATTAAGATTGATATAATTGGAAAGGGAAAAGGAAAGGAACAAAAACCCAAAAGAACTTTCATCTACCGAAAATGTTATAATTGTGGTGACACCTTTCATCTTGCTAAGGACTGTCTAAAGGAAAGAATTGACAGATCTAAACCCAAGGTCTCTCACATTTCTAACCCAAAAGGACCCATTACCAAATGGGTACCTAAGAACTGACTTGATGTTGTCTGCAAGTTTTTGAGCACCAACAAGTTTGGTATTTAGATAGTGGGTGCTCACGTCACATGACTGGAAACAAACATCTTCTTGTAAACTATGTGTCAGAAAAGGGTCCTTCTGTAACCTTTGGGGACAACTCCAGAGGTCACACTAAAGGGTATGGAACTCTCACAAATGGAACCCTTACCTTCAATAAAGTGGCATTTGTTGAAGGTCTCATGCATAATCTCCTAAGTATTAGCCAACTGTGTGATCTTGGATACAAAGTTATCTTTGAACTGCGTATCTGTACTGTTGATGACAAGAATACGAAGGCTGTTCTCTCTGGAAGAAGGTTAGATAATGTGTATATCATTGATATGAGTCAAAACAACTCTTCAAATGTCTGCTTTGTGTCTGACGATACAGTCAAAAGAAACTGGTTGTGGCATACACGTTTGTCTCATCTTAACTTCAAAACCCTTCATAAAATATCAAACAAAGAGCTGGTGACTGGCATGCCTAAGTTGAACTTTGTCAAAGAAAAGCTGTGTGATGCATGTGAAAAAGGGAAGCTCACCAAATCTTCTTTCAAAACCAAGCAATGCTCTTCCATCAATCTTCCACTTCAGATGCTGCATATGGATGTATGTGGACCAGTCAGCACTCCCAGTCTAGGAGGAAGAAGGTACATTCTTGTTATTGTTGATGAATTCTCTAGATATACTTGGGTGTCTTTTCTCAGGTACAAAAGTGATGCAACTGAAGAAATCATCAACTTTGTCAAAAAGAATGAAATTCTGAATGGTCAGCTTGTCAGATCAGTAAGAAGTGACAATGGCACAGAATTCAGAAACAGTGGTTTAGAAGACTTCTTCAATGAGAAAGGAATCTCTCAAAACTTCTCTGCTGTCAGAACTCCACAACAAAATGGTGTTGTGGAAAGAAGAAACAGAACTCTATGTGAAGCAGCAAGGTCTATGCTGAGTGAAGCAAATCTGCCAACCTATTTTTGGGCCGAAGCTGTCAACACTGCCTGTTTCACTCAAAACAGGTCGGTGATAACAAAAAGACATGAGAAAGCCCCGTATGAAGTCTTTCATGGAAGAAAGCCAAACATTGGTTTCCTTCATGTCTTTGGCTGTGTGTGCTTTATCCTAAATGACAGGGACAATCTTGGGAAATTTGATCCTAAGGCAGATGAAGGAATCTTTGTGGGATATTCCTTGACCTCCAAAGCCTACCGAGTTTACAATCTTCGGAGAGAATGCATTGATGAATCTATCCATGTAAAGTGTGATGATTCAAGATCATCTTCTATGACAAATGATGATGAAGAACTACATAGATGGATATCATCATGCATTGGGGAATCTCCCATTTCAACCTCCACCGATCCACCTTGTATTCCAAATATTCCCTCTGTTCCAAACAATCAAGTTGGGTCATCATCTTTATCACCTGAAACCCCCTCTGCCGAAATTGCCTCTACCGAACCCTATCCATCATCCACCGAAATTAACACCATCACCGAATCTCTTCCTGCCGATAATCCCTCTGACGACCCACCTTCATCACATCCTGCCAACACTCCAGCCTTGAACTTTCCTTCCACTTCAATTATTCCTCCACTGATGCCCCCTGCTCTTAAATGGACCAAAGAGCATCCCATTAATCAAATCATCGGTGATCAGCAAGCTGGTGTTCAAACAAGGAGAGGCACCAGTAACATCTGTCTCTATGTGAATTTCCTATCTCTTGTTGAACCTAAAAAGATTGAAGAAGCCCTAAGTGACCCATGTTGGGTTTCGGCCATGCAAGAAGAACTCTCCCAATTTCAAAGAAACAAAGTCTGGAGACTTGTGCCTAGACCTTCAAGGAAAACAATCATCGACACAAAATGGGTCTTCAGAAACAAAATGGATGAAGATGGTACTGTCATCAGAAACAAAGCCAGACTCGTAGCTCAAGGCTACCGACAGGAAGAGGGTATTGACTATGATGAAACATTTGCCCCAGTTGCCAGACTTGAAGCTATCAGGATCTTTCTTGCTCATGATGCTCACAAGAACTTCAGGGTATTTCAAATGGATGTGAAAAGTGCTTTTCTGAATGGAGAACTAGCTGAGGAAGTCTATGTGAAGCAACCTCCAGGCTTTGAAGATTCCACAAATCCAGACTATGTGTACCGACTTGACAAAGCTCTGTATGGGCTCAAGCCATCTTTCTACTCAAGCATGGCTATACTAGAGGTACAATTGATAACACTCTCTTCCACAAGCAAACTTCAGGTAATCTCATTCTTGTTCAAATCTATGTGGACGACATTATTTTCGGTGCCACCGATGAGTCTCTATGTGATGACTTTGCCTCTCTCGTGAAAAGTGAATATGAGATGAGCATGATGGGGGAGCTAACATTTTTCTTAGGTCTTCAAGTGAAACAAATTTCAGAGGGATTTTCATAAACCAAAGCAAGTACATTAAAGACCTTCTGAATAAATTTGGCTTTGAAAACTCCTCTCCCATGAAAACTCCCATGGCACCACCTTTGAAACTTGATGCCGATTTAAATGGTGAATCTGTGGATGTTACCCTTTATAGGGGCATGATTGGTTCTTTGCTTTATTTAACTGCTAGCAGACCAGATATCATGTTTGCTACTTGTCTTTGTGCCCGTTATCAAGCAAATCCAAAGAAATCCCATTTGGATGCTGTGAAACGGATTTTCAGGTATCTAAAGGGTACCATGCATCTGGGTCTTTGGTATCCCAAAGACTCAGGTTTTGAACTCATGGGGTATTCAGATTCTGACTTTGCAGGTTCTAAAATTGATAGAAAAATCACAACAGGCAGTTGTCAACTTCTAGGTGGGAAATTGGTGAGCTGGTCCAGCAAAAAGCAAAATTCAGTCTCAACATCCACTGCCGAGGTTGAATATGTTGCTGCTGGAAGTTGCTGCGCACAGATTCTATGGATGAAAAACCAGTTGAGAGACTACAATCAGTTCTACTCCAAGATACCCATCCTATGTGATAATTCAAGTGCAATTGCAATTGCAAACAATCCGGTTCTTCACTCAAGGTCCAAACACATCGATATCCGATATCATTTCATCAGGGACCATATCTCCAAAGGTGACATTGAGCTACATTTTATTCCAACTGATCTTCAGCTTGCAGATTTGTTTACCAAACCTATGGATGAGGCCAGATTCACCTTTCTCATCGGTGAACTTGGCATGTTGTATTTAGAATAGGTTTTAAAAAAAATCGGTCTGATAATTCTCGGTGGCAACAAGATCCTCTTTCGGCATGAATATCCTAAGTGAGCTTTTCGGTGATCTATCTCTCGGTGGATCTCTTCGGTAAGCAAATCCTAACCGATTCCATCTCGACATACCTTTCACCACCGATGTCCACCGATAATCTCTTCATATTCCTCACCGATGTCCACCGAATTTCAATCCTATCCACACGTCACCCCCATAACCCTAGCCTGTCAGATCCTTTCACCTCCCCGTTTCGTGAAACGGATTCCTGACCACGATTCCCAAAGTGGTCATGATTGCCCTTTCTATTTTATTGCATTTTATTTTACTTTATCTTATTTTATTTTATTTAAACCGTTCCCCCCATTTTTTCGAAAACCCTATATATACTCGACCCTTCACTTTCATTTTTCCTTTACGATTCCTTCATCTTCTTCTCCGTTCTCTCTCTATAACCTGCAACCTAATCCTCTTCTTCGAGCTCTCTCTCGATCATCAATGGCGTCCTCAAAGAACATCCCCCCTACGTGTTTTGTTGATCTCAAGTTCAACCCATGCAATCACGTTGCTAGATTTGAACCCGACCCCTCCCATCCTGAATTCAATCACGTAATCAAGTTCTTCACTCGCTCTCCCCTTCTTCATGCCTTCACCTGTAATCCCAAAATGAGCAAAATGCTCATTGGGAAATTCTGGCTTACCTGTGTGTATGACACCTCCAATGATGCGATCCATGCATCCATCCTTTCTGAAGACGAGGGTGATCACGACCTCACTTTTGGGGTCGATGACGTTCGCACTGCCCTTAAAATCGATGCTTTCGATTCCTATACCGAATGGCATTCAGATACCATTCTCGAAGATGTCCTTAGTGCAATAGGTTACGTGGTCGATGACAACTCCAAAAGCTCCAAAGGTCCTGGAACTCTTCTTCGGAGTCACATGTGTGGTGTATGGAACTTCTTCTTTGCCCATGTGATCCACTGCCTCTCCCGAAAGACGAGCGGCCATGATCAATCCCCTTCATACATCACCAAACTTGCCCATGCCCTAATCTTTCAACGCCGAGTTGATTTCGCCCAGTACTTCTTCACCGAATTGGTGGAAGTGATCACACATCCAAAGAAGTACCACGTTGCCTACCCCCGATTCATCTCTATGATCATCCATCACAAACTTGGAAAAGCTCTGGACGAAGACCGCAAGTCCCAAACTCCCAGATTCACTTATGACTGGACTCCACCGATCGTCGGCAGCAAAACTCTCAACGTCGGTGTTCTCGACACCGATCGTCCTTTACGCCGAGGTATGATCACTTTAGCCATCTCTCCAGATCTTCAATGGGGTGATTCTGAAATTCCAGGGTTTCAACACCCCGATATCCCCGAGGTCCTTCCTGCTGTTGTGACCTCTTCCCCCCGTCCCAGAGTAAAATCGGTCGGCGTGAAGAAGAGATCGGCCGCTGACACCTCCGCCGCTGCTTCCAGGACCATGACACCGATTAACCCATCGGTGGCTTCCCCGGTCCACAAACCTTCTAAGCGGAGGCACTCCTCGTCCCCCCCGAAAAATCGTCTAAAAAGATCTCGGGGAACTGTCCGTGAGCCATCCCCTTCCAAATCATTTTTGTTCACCACCGACCATTTGATTATCCCTAAGGCATCCCTAAATTTACCTCCTCGAACTCGTTCTTTGAGTGAACACGCAGATTCTCCCACCGAAAGTCTAGACTCTCCCTCCAAAAGTCTGGACCTTGCACTGCACGGCCTTTCACCCGGTCATTTCTTGATCGATGATGATGCACAACCCGTTTAGGGTTCCCCCCCATGACTTCTTTGCGGGTCTCTTTGACGACACTGGTTCTCCCCAAACCTCCCCGTCGGTCGGAGCGATCCTCATTGAATCCTCATCCCCCTCACCGAAAAAGTCACCTTTGAACCAAACTTCTCCCCGAAGTTCTCCCCGGGTTCGAACTCCCTAAAGATCGCCTACGCCACATCGATCACCCTCCCCAGGTCAGGAATCACCCCGACGATCTCCCACTCCGCCACCGAGACCACTATTCCCCGATGAAATGTTATATCCCAGCAACATTCCCATTTCGGCGGAGGATCCCCATCGCATCCGCTACATAGTTCCTGGGGATGTCGGGGGTGAAACCATTGTTCAAGCGCCCTCTTTGATTGAAGACTTACAAGAAAGTGCTCGACAATGTCGGCTTGTCGGCACCCAATTTGAATCTTTCAAACAGGCCACTCTTGCAATGATCGTCATGACGGGTTCCCGAATGTCCACTATCGAGTCTCGCCTGCCGCAGATTCTTTCAGATACTATTACCGATGCTCTACGGCCCTTTACCACCGACATCTCCTCTTTGGTTTCCAAGGTGGAATATTTGTCACAATCTCATGGGGATCTTGCCTTCTCCTTTGGTGCTTTCAAGGCACACTTCAATAATTCGGCCAACTGGAGATGGATCTCGATGACTTCACCATGGTTTCTGAAGAGGTACCGAAACAACTTTCTTTTCTTCATGAGAAATTTGACTACATTTTCAGACAGATGGGTATGAAGATTCTGGTTGGTGCTGAGGGGGAGAAAAAGACAACCCAACCCAAGTTGCCATCTCTTAAACAGTCGATCATCCCCAAGCCTCCATCTTCCACCGATGACATTCCTGAAACCACCGAAACTCACGCTGAAACCGCTGACGCTGAGGGGGAGCAACTCTCTAAAGAAAAAGAGTTGGAGTTGGAAGACAAAGCAACAACTGAGGGGGAGCAACCTTCTGCAGCCGAAACAGACAAGGGAAAGAAAAGTCTTTCTGCCGAACAATTGGCCGAACAAGAAAGAATAGAGAAAGAAAAGATGAAGTATGGGACTCGTCCCACCGATGCAGACAAACTCAAACTTAAACCTCCTTCATCACATCTGCAGGAACCCAATCTCGATCTGACTCCTCAAGAAATTGAGGAAGCCAGATTAGCCCAAAAAGCCCTTGATGATACCAAGGCCCTCTCTTTAAAAGTTGCAGAGGAAGAAGCCAAGAAAGCCAAGTCCACCGATGCCGTGTCGGCACAGAAATCGGTGCTGAGTGAATTTGAACAAGAGAGAAATGAAGAAGTTAGCTGGTACAAGAAGAAGATGCACTACCGATCCGACAGAACCCCGATCTCAGGTGTCAAGATCGCAATCTCCAGAGCCAACCCAAAAGACATCAGGCTTATCATTGATCGGGAAGATAGCTCCTTGAAAAGTGTGAAAGACTACCAACTCAAAACCTACGGTCTCCCCGAATGGTACGAGATCTCTCGACACTTGGCCAAAAATTCAAACCCAAAGAAGGACATCTTTGTCAAATACATTGATGGTCTAATGGCAAAGATGAAGGAGATCAAAAAGAAGTATAGCATCGTGCTGACCACCGATGAAAGATCGAAACTGCAATCCTTGAAGGAAGAAGTGCGCCTTCCCAAAGTTCAGAATCCCCCCGACACTGTCTTCAAGGATATGGCAAAGGAAGAAAAGATACCGAATGTAAGTAACTTAAGTCTTTCCCTTCCCACTTCGGTATCGTATCCCACGACAACTTTGGGACTGTCACCGATTCCAGGACTGTATTTCAACGATGGTTTCGGCAAACGAGCCTTCTTCAGATTCTCTCAAATCCCCGTTGCCGACACCATGTTTCTTGAAGGCCTCCACAACTTGTTCCCTCACATCCCCGACGCTCAACCCTACTACCGAATCCTAATGGATGAGATCAAGCGCCGACAATCGTCAAAGAAGTAGGATTTCATTTTACCTATCGGTAGTTTTGATAATCTTTTGCTTCCTTTCCTTACCGATGTATGATAATGACTTATGCAATTCAAGTGCTTCTCTTGTTTATATTTTGCTGTACATACCTTTTATTTCCTTGCTTTATATATACTGTATAGATATACTCAAAGAAACATAGTTCAAAAAAAAGGTCTATGTGAAAAGAACCCAAAAGAGTAAAAAGGGTCAAAATGCACTTATTTTCATTTGCTCTTTAATATTCTAAGGATAGAGATCAAATTCAAATAGGGAGAGATTGTTGGGTCATCACAGATTTGAAGTTGACTCAATTAAACCCACTTAGATACTTAGAATATTTTTGGATTCTTTTGTGTAACTTGTACTCTTATATCAATTGTTCGGTGAAGTCGAAGATCAACCGAAACCAAGCGCGAAGACTATCTCATTGCAGAAGTGAGAAAATCGGCAGCAACTTTCTACAAGTTACATCACCACCGATATGCTTGTGCTATCGGTGGACACGCATCACCGAATTGAAGAAATTCGGTGAGGAGTTCAAGAAGACTTCCACCGATATGTGTTCAGAAATCGGTGGGAGTTCAAGAAGACTGCACCGAAATATTATACACTTCGGTGAAACTCTCTCTTTTCTAAAGAAGTGAGATTTCGAATTGGTGCAGTTTCCATTACAGGAGGTCGGTAGCCTTACTCTCTAAAGACAAAAGAGAAGATCATTTATTATGAGACAATATCCTATTGTCAGATAAAAGTGGCATTTTTCATTTTATCTATTCTCAGATAAGGTCTTTTTCTGGTACGACTGTCCTCCTGGTTCCTTGGATAAGTTAAAAAGGAGATATCAGCTTTTCAGAAGTCAACCTCTACAATGAATGGAAGAGTGACAAGTGTCCCAAGCATTAAATGATGCATGGACTATAAATAGAGGTGAAGACTCTCCATGCAAACTACGACTTCTGAAGATAACTAAGTGCAAGCTCCTTCCTTACTGAAATTGCATCTTGTGTCTAAGTGTCCAATTTGTTCTAAGTGTTTTTCAGTTTACTTTGTGTTAGATTGTTAGAATAGTTTAACTGTTCTTTTCCGCAACAATCTTTTGTTTTCTATGTGTAATTCTTATTGAAAGATTTTTAATATATTGAATTAAAACTTGTGAAAAATCTGAGTATTGTATTCAACCCCCCCCCCCCCCTCCCCCTTCTACAATACTTGTTGAGCCATTTTGGGACCAACAGAAACTATAGACACTGGTATACCATGTCTTGACACCACTTCATCAATATAAAGTTTGGCTAACTTATCAATCGGTGATGCTTCTTTCACTGCTAAGAAGTGAGCACTTTTGGTTAACCGATCCACGATTACCCAAATAGTATCGTTACCTTTCAACGTCCTTGGTAACTTAGTTACAAAGTCCATGGTAATCTTATCCCATTTCCATTCTAGAATCTCCAAAGACTGTAGACTTCCGTATAGTCGTTGATGTTCAGCTTTTACAAAACGAACACGTCACACATTTCTCTACATTGAGCCATATCTAATTTCATAGTTGGCCACCAATATTGTAGCTTCAGATCTCTATACATCTTAGTACTACCAGGATGTATAGAATATTTAGACTTGTGGGCGTCTTTGAGAATTAACTCTCGATTTCCTCCCACCTTTGGCACCCAAACTCGACCTTGGAACAGTTTGACCCCACGACCGTCTTCAGTCAGTTGAAGACGTTGTTTGATCATGACTTCCTTTTTCAGATTTTCTTCTAATAATGCTTCCGCTTGTGCCACTTTGATTATTTCAATCAGACTTACCATTACATCAATCCTGGCGTTAGTCGTTTTCAAACATCCACTATATTCTTTTCTACTTAAGGCATCTGCAACAACGTTTGCTTTACCGGGATGGTAATGCAATTCACAATCATAATCCTTATGTAGTTCTAACCAACGCCTTTGCCTCATATTTAACTCTTTCTGATCAAAGACATGCTTCAAGCTCTTATGATCAGTGAAAAGAGTGCACTTTGTTCCATACAGATAATGTCGCCACAACTTCAATGCAAACACTACCGCCGCCAGTTCCAAATCATGGGTAGGGTAATTTTTTTCATGTTCTTTAAGTTTTCTTGATGCGTAAGCAATCACCTTGCCACGTTGCATCAATACACACCCCAAACCTATCTTTGACGCATCACTATAAATGACTAAATCTTCCGTTCCTTCCGGTAGTGCAAGGATAGGAGCTTCACACATCTTCTTTTGTAATATCCTGAAAGCTGACTCTTGCTTTTTAGTCCATTCAAACTTCACATTCTTCCGAGTTAAAATAGTCAAGAAAGAAGCGATCTTTGAGAAATCTTTTATAAACCTCCGGTAATAACCTGCCAGACCCAAGAAACTCCGATATCTCTGATGCGTTCTTTGGCGTTTCCCAGTTCGTCATTGCTTCTATCTTCGTCGGATACACTTTGACCCCTTCAGAAGTAATCTCATGACCGAGAAATTGTACTTCTTTTAACCAAAATTCACACTTTGAAAATTTTGCATACAATTTCTCCTTCCTCAAAATATCTAATACTTCACGAAGGTGACATTCATGATCGACCTCATTCTTCGAATAAACGAGTATGTCATCAATGAACACTATGACAGACTTGTCTAAGAATGGCGACACACTCTGTTCATCCAATCCATGAACACAGCTGGAGCGTTTGTCAACCCAAATGGCATCACAAGAAATTCATAATGCCCGTACCTCATTCTAAACGCCGTCTTGGGAACATCTTCATCCCTTACTCGTACTTGGTGATAGCCCGACCTTAGATCAATCTTTGAAAAGCATCCCGCGCCTTGGAGTTGATCAAATAAGTCATCAATCCTTGGGAGCGGATACTTATTCTTAATAGTCACTTTATTCAGTTCCCTGTAATCGATGCACATTATCATAATGTCGTCCTTCTTTTTAACAAATAACACCGGAGCTCCCCAAGGTGAAGAACTTGGCCTAACAAATCCCTTGTCCAGCAGTTGATGCAGTTGGAACATCATCTCTTTCATTCAGCCGGTGCTAAACGGTACGGTGCGCGTGCTATCGGTGCCCCTCCGGGAACAAGATCAGTTCTGAACTCTACCTGTCGTTCTGGTGGTAAGCCTGGAAGATCATCAGGGAACACATCTGGAAATTCACGTACTACCCTTATATCTTCCGCTCGCTTCTTTTCAACTTTAGCATCCAAAACATATGCTAGATAGGATGAACATCCTTTTACTAGACACTTACGCGCTTTGTCAATAGAAATCAACGGGACTTCTCCTTTTCTCTTTTCCCCATAGATGAATACAGCATCATTTTCGGGCATAGGGATTCGAATTAATTTCTTGGCACAAAGAATTTCTGCCCGGTTGCTCACCAACCAATCCATGCCAACCTATATCAAACCCCCCAATTTCCATCAAAATCAAGTCAATCGGGAATTCTTTCCCTTCTATCATAAGGGTACAACCTTCAAGTTTCTCACGAACTAAGACCTGACCCCGTTAGCTATTTCAACTACTAAGGCATCTTCCAAGGTAGTGGCAAGCATAGCTAACTTTTGATAAAATGATTGCGACACGAAAGACATATTGACACCACAATCAAATAATACTCGTGCAGGAAAAGATTAACAAGAAATGTACCAGAAACCACATCTTTCGATTCTTTTGCTTCGTCAGCCGTCACATATAATGCCTTGCCAGTTGGCTTTGGAGTATTCGGATTTTTATCCTGATTTCCACCTTTCTTTAACTTTGGGCAGTCCCTTCGGTAATGACCTGACTGCTTACATTCGAAGCATGTTGGCCCTTGGATAGGACAGTTACTCAAAGTATGTCCACTTTTACCAAACTTGTAACATTCCGGTATGGTCACCCGACACGGACCAAAATGTTTATTTCTACATTTCTGACACCAGTTCAATTCCCGACGAGGCTCGAAACAAGTATTCTTAACATACGACTTGGATCTTGGAGAAGATTCTGATCGACCTTCCCACTTTTGTTTCTCCCTCACTTGTGCCTTTTCCTCTTTTTCTCTGGCGTAGACTTCCTCTATGATCTTAGTTTCCTCTATCGTTTCTCTCAGTGTCAGAGCTTTTGAATTCCGAACTCGTGACATCATGTAGCCGGTAAACCTTTCAGATATGCCTTTATCTTTTCTTTTTCAGTCGGGGCCACATGCCCCACCAAATTCAATTTCTCCAGGAATATATGGGTGTATTCCCTTACTGAAGAAGCACCCTTTTTAAGAGTCTGAAACTCTTCTTCAATTCGGTTCATTTCATTTTCATTGCAGTATTCTTCTAAAATCTTTCTTTTAAACGACTCCCACGTCATGGCGGCCAAGACCGGAGCCGTTACTGTCAATGTCACGATATTCCACCAGGTCAGAGCATTTCCACGTAACATCTGGGATCCAAATCTAACTTTCGATTCTTCATCACACTCACAAGCTCTAAAAGCTTGTTCAATCTCTTTTATCCAATTCATACAAGCAATTGGATTATCTGACCCAGCGAACTCAGGGGGCTTGCAACTCAAAAACGTTTTATACGAACAAACTTTCTCCATCATTTTATTCACATTCTGCATCGGGATAACAGGTGGAGTTACCGTACCAGTACCCATCTCAGATCTTCATGACTCGGCACTTCTGTCATTTAATACCTTCATGAACATTTCTGATTGCTGTGCCAGTGTCGCATTCATCGCTCGCATCATATTTTCCATCATGTGAGATTCCATTGTAGATTTTGTCATCACCGAGTTAGAGGTACCGGCATTCGTTTGTTGCGCGTGACTTCCACCTCCTCCCAATATAGGTGGCCTTGTTAGACTCTCATAAGTTCCAACCCTTTCGGGTTGCTTCTCCACCGCCCAATCATTTATTGCCCTTTCTTCTGAGGAATTAGGAGATCTGCTTGGTGTATTCACCATCGTATTCTGGATTACACAAAATATAACCATAAGAATGGCTATACATACTCAAACACAGGAAACGTACTATAACGTTCATTAATTGCTATAACAATTTAGAAACAAATATGCTTACGTAACAATATATTCATAATAACAGTAGCTAATTGAAATTATGAACATACTATACATAAGAATCCTCGTTACCATTATCACAGTTCATAATTCACGTATTTTCGTCGACTCTAAGACTATCTCGTCTTAGTACTTCTACCTAAATCTCACAAATCATAACTTAATTCATCTCACCTTAAGTCTAGGTATCTCACGATCATACCTAGTTCACTTAAACTACAACTCTGATACCAAACTGAAACGTCCTAAAAACCACAATAAATTTAAACCTTAAATTTATCATAATACCTTACAACATTCTTCCAAATGTTTCATTCATAAACGGAGAATCGGTGACAAGGTCTAATTAGAACTGACATATCATAAACAACCAACTAATCTAAATTATAACCAATAACATTAGATTATGCAGGTTGTCTATAACATCTCCAAAAAAATCGATGTTCTACTAACTTCTCCAAACATAGCTCCTAAAAGTAAAACTTGGAACTTCTCCACACTCATCCCTGCTTATTCTTCCCTGAGCTAGTACCTGGTAAGAAAATTTAATTTGAAAGGATTAGGCTTACGCTAAGTGAGAACATCCAGTTTGTAAATTAAAACTTTACAAGCTTTGAAAACCGAACTGTAAGCAAAGCATATAATTTAACCGGTTCACAATGTTTCTTACCGTACACTTACTGATAGGCGGGTATCACCCCCCCTAAATCTTACCGCAAGTGTACGGGTCGAATCAAGTAATAACGTACGGTAAGTACGAGTATCGAACCAAAGGAACCAGGTGTCAAGTACCACAATGACTGTATAGATTATTAACTAGACTAACGCAAATTGAGTTGGGTTGTTGTGTATTAAAAACGCGGATTAAAACTTAATTAATTCAGATAAGATAAAAAGCTGGAGGGTTGGATTCCTCAGGTAGACAATCATTTAACTCACAGATTTGACACGATTGACATAACTCCAGGATGACAGGTATAATCACAATCCATCACTATACTCAATCAAGCTATGGTAACATTCATTCAACATTTTGTATCATCATTCGATCTCAACAAAGGTAATTGAACAAACAGTGATTAAAAACCCACAAAGCACGAATTATCATATTTCTATCTCAAATTCGACTAAGACATGAAGGATTAGATAAACCTCAAAACTTTTCTCAAACGTTAAAAGATTCATTAAATCAAATAATAGTTGATCGGACTATTACAAGCATTAAGAACAAACCCACATGTTTCATCTATAAAAATCAAATCGATCGTATCTACTGTAAAGCTAAATAATCATCCAACCATGATTCAAACCAACCCCCCAACATGAACGGATTAGTTCATATTGGGGGTTTCAAAACTCTGAAATGAAAAGATGAAATTGAAAGTAAACATGCTTTTAACTAAGAAATGAAATCTAAAACTCCCTGAAAAGCTTAATCCTTCGATGAATGAACTCGATTCGCCTTTTGATTCTCGTTGATTGATGTTTCTTGCCTTCTATTCGTCTTCAAGAATGGCCCTCGTGCTCCCAAAATCGCCCAGAAAGAGTCTACGGCCGTAACTAAGATCAGATCCCCAACCCTAGGTGAAAAAAAGGCTTTAAAAACGTATCAGGTCTTCTGCGCGTTTGTGGGCGCGTTTGGAGGCGCGCGCAGAGGCGCACAGAGCACTGGAATGTTTGCGAAAATAAGCCTGTGCGTTTGTGGGAGCGTTTGGAGGCGCGCTCAGAGGCGCGCAGCTTGCGCGTTTGTGGGAGCGTTTGGAGGCGCGCTCAGAGGCGCGCAGAGCACTGATTGGTCCAAAAATCTGATTTTTCTCCTTTTTGCACTGGACTGTTGTAGACTTGCTCCGATTGCTCCAAAACTCTTCCAACATCATTCTTCCATATAAACTTGTACTTTCTCATAAAAACCATTAAATTCTACTATTTTTACTCGGGAACTTACAACAAACAGAACAACTTCGGGATCAAAATAATGTCGGAAAATGACATTATCACTTACCATCTTTCGATGACGGGAATCATACCCGATTCCATGAGTATGACAAACATTGAGTAAGTCATAACATCATGTTCAAGAGCCCACTACGAATCTCCACGGATTCTAGATCATTGCTCATATCCAAGAAATTACAATTAGTCTATGCCTATTTCTTGGAGAGGAAGTAGAGATTACAATAAAGCCATGCCTATCTCTTTCCTTCTTATAGAAATCGGGAATTACGATTAATCCACGCCTATCCCACGATTTCACATCTCGGTACGAAATGGGAATTACGATTAATCCACGCCTATTCCTCATTTCCATTCAACGGGAATTACGATTAGTCCACGCCTATTCCACGTTGATCAATTACACGGGAATTACGATTAGTCCATGCATATTCCACGTGTTCACATAATACTAGTGCCTATGGATCCATTACACTCCCTAAGTTGTATCAACTAAATCATACGTCAAATCATATCATACTGCCAGGATAAAATTCCAATTTAGTTATAGTTGTTCCCTGTCAAAATTTATCTAAAATATTCTGGTTACCGGAACTCAAAAGTTACTGGACATCAACATATCCAAAATATCAAAAGTTACCGAAACATCAGAGGTATCCGGATACAACATTATCCGGTCAATTATCAGGAATTCTTAGAATCCGGTAACATCCGGAAATAGTATCCGGGCTCTCAAGTCCGGAACCATCCGGGATCAAATCCGGTATCCGGAAACAATCATCCGGACACCCATCTGGAATCCGGAATAATCCGATATTCGGAATCAATCCGGAAACCATCCGGAATCCGGTACTGTCCGGATTATTCATCTCCCGGACTCCATAACTTTTTACCCAGTTCAATTATTTTCCATTCAGTACCCTAAAATTCGATTTGTAACCATTCATACAGATATCATTACTTTCACAAAACCAATTCAATTCAACTTATCAATTCTATGAAGGTAAAATTGAAAGGATGAACTCACCAGGATTAGAAATCGATAGCAGAGTCTGCAAGTAATTAACTCAAATTTTCAACCCAAATCACCAATCGTTCAGCAATCAAATCAATTTGACACCCTCTCCTGCTTGGAACCGACTTCAAAGGTAAAAATGAGATATTTTTCAACCCATTCAGCCGACTCAGGTTTATATACAAAGCAATTTTCAACCATTGACAAAATCTACCCTGAAGTTTTGGATTTTGTACTTAGTCCATAACTTTGACTAATTTCTCTTTCGACCCCTTTTCATCAAAACATTACATAATGGAATTCGAGGTGTTACACTTGAAATCGAAATTCTGTTAGAATTTTGCCTCAACTCATGTAGTAGTATTGAGCGTCCGTTTAGAGGATACAACTATCTATTCGATTTTTTGCACGATAATTTGAATCTGCCAAGTTTCCTGTTTGTTCATAGATAAAACGTGGGAGAACAACTAGAGAAATTTTGAGGGAAAAATGATTGCCAATGAATTCTGGAGGGAAGGATTAATATATATATATATACTTTTGGCGGTTTATCGATAGTTAACCCAAATTTTAGCCTGTGCAGGGCTGCCCGCAACTAGGCGTGCGTGCGGAAGTAACTGTTTCACGAATTCTGGAAAATTGCATGGGTTTGCCCGCAACTAAGGCTGCAAAAACCACTATTGATGCATACAAAGAGTTACGAACAAAGGTAAAACAACAGGTCTTGATTGCCCAACCCTTTGGGCCTCTTGTTTGCCAGAACCAAGAGGTCTTTCTGTGGAAACCTCCACGAACAATCGTCGACGGGAATTTGTACGACATAACCCGTGTAAGAATCACGAGGCTCTCTGTTTCCCAAGTCCCTATCTTTTGGCATGTATATATATGCCAAGTTTCCCTCTATATCCCAATTCAAGTCCCAACTTATTTTTCAATTTGTTAAGCTTTATAGGATTATCCTTATAAGCTTATTTATTTTCCCCCTTCCTTCCTATGTGAGATCAATTACCTAGTTAAAATCCCACCATCCACATGACCTAAAATGGATTAACCAAAATGGGCCCCAAAGACCCTTAATTAGAATGTCGTGGGTCCATAAAGTGCAATTGAGTGAAATATGTGAGACCCGAGCCAATATTATATTATCAGTCAGCACCGGATATAACTGCTCCTATTTTTCTAACTATATTTGTCTCAAAGCTACAAATTTCTCTATCTTTTAAAGCACATTGGGTTTTGCAAATTTCCTATTCATACTAAAACTGATATTTCAAGAGTAAGAAAGATAATCATACCTCATGTCTAGCCAAAGAACGAGATCTTTAAGGAATAAAGATGGTCAACTCGATGAATTTCTTTCAAAATTACAAGCATTTCTACCAACTTCTACCTGTAATAATACAAGAGTATTTTGATTACAAGTTCTTTTAAATGCATGGCATTTCGAAAGATTTTGAGGCATATTATGATAGACGCTTGTTCTTAAATATGTCAAAAGATCATACACTTAAAGAAATATATGTTATAACTCATATCGAATAAGTATGCAAGATAACCTCTATCTATCATGTGAAAGTAACAACATTCCCCTTTTTGGGAAGTTCTCAAATTACATGATGCAATTAGATTTTCGAATATTGTAATCTTTGAGCTAAAGTTGCACAATATATGTTTTATATCACTGTAGGGGCAGGTTTATTTAGGAACCTTAAATATTTTAGGAACATATGAACCATATATTTTGCGATTATTTATCATGAATATTTTGTCACGTTATTCATGATGAATACTTAAAAATTGGTTGGTTCCCAAGTTCCTAAAATATATAAGGTTCCTAAATAAAACCTCTCTCTCTCTCTCTCTCTCTTACTGTATATCCTAAAATGTATGCAAGCAAAATATGTTTAAACTGATTTATATCATGATGATGAAAATTATGTTGGCATCAAAGATTCTTCAAGCAACATGCAATTACATAAAGACCTTGAGAAGAAAAGGGGACAATTTAGGAGAAGACTATCTCAACTGTTGGATTCTATGGAAAACAATTGTACTAATGTAAACATGCTCACAGAGCTTCTGCAACAATAATCTTCTCACTGCATGGGAGGTCACACCGTCAAGCATATGCATACCATAAACCAAATAAACTTAGTACAACCAATGGCAGATTCAGGAAAATTGTTGTTGGGGGCACGATTTCGTTATAATTGGTAAAAGTTTGCCTTTTACAATTTTGTCTTGCAGCTCTTCATCCTTTGGAATTGGCTAATTACATCATCATTTATAATATTCATCATTTCCCCTTCCTCCGGTTATCAACAACAAGATAGAGTGAATGTTAATTTAGAAATACAACTATTTATTGAACCAAAATTACAATCTAAAACTTGAACACTACATTAAGAATCAAAATAAAGTGACATGATTGCATTATGCAAATAAAAAAGTATCATCAGCTCGTCCAAATCCGAGAAAAAAAAAAGCAAGAGCGTAAGATGGAGATTGTTCTGTTGCAGAAGTCTACATGGATCTTAGGTCACACATCCAAAGTCCTCACCTCCTCCAATATTCTTTCCCCAATCTGAATTGAAAATACAACTCGTCGAATTTGATATAATCCGGTTGATGTTTCATCAACATCTTTATCAAAAACTGAACAGAATTTGAGAAGAATGATCTCTATCTTTCAAAGGCTATGTTTGGCAAACAAGCTACTGAACAAATAATGTTTGACAAAACTAGCACCGATCAAAATGAACATCTTGAAAAAATTAGTCAATTATAGTATTTCTTAATATAAAAGAAAACAAAACCCTAATAATATAATATGTTAATTATACAAACAAGATAACAAATAAAAATTAAATAATATAACATGTTAATTACAAGAATTTAAAATTGACTTTATATATATATATATTTTTTTTGAATTGTTTGAAACAATTTTTTAGAAAAAATCCACATTAATTTATAATTATAATAACTATTAAATAAAATATGAATAAAAATAAAATTAGTCTTAATAGTTTTTATAAAATATAAATTAATAGTTAACTTAGATATTTTATTAAAATAATTTAACACAATTTTTTTATCTATGGAAAAAAAAGTAAATATAAATTTATTCTTTATGTAACTTAGATAAACATAATTACAATTATTATTTTTTGGTTTTTGATAGTTAAATATATTAACTAATAATTAAAAACTAACAATATAAACTAACTTATATGATTAATAATAATTTTAAATAGTTAATAATTAATAGCAATGTATAATATTAATTACTCTTAACTCATATTTACTAATATCAGTAATAATTAATTTTATTAATAATTAATATTCATTAATATTTATCTATAATTAACAATAATAAATTATTATTATTATTATTAATTATTATAATTGGAAAAAATGACAAAACGAGCTACTCCAACTAGCTTATTAATAAGTTAAAATTTTGTCAATCTAAACGTGTCCTTAAAAATTAGGTAAGTTTATAAACTAACTAATTTTCGCGAAACAATGCTAAAATGAAATTCATTCTCGATTCACCATTGCATAATACAAAGTTTATTGTGTCTGAGCATCTCCAACATATTCTCCAAAATTTCTCTAAAATGAAGAACTAAAAGCCAAAATCTTAAATAAAAAATCCATCTCCTACAGATTCCCCATTTTAAGGATTACTCATTAATTAATTATATTATTAAAATATTTCGTATATTTAATAAAATATCATTTCTCTATTCTAAACATTTCATTTCAAGGTTTCTCATTAGTGGTAAAAAAACATTTCTCTCTTGATAATAATTTTTTAAGATATCTCCAAATTTGGAGAAATTTACACTATATCTCATATTTTCTCTATTTTGGAGAAAATTTTGTAGAATCTGTTATAGGAAAAAAAAATCTAAAATCTAAAATTTTGCCCCTGTTTCGTCAAAAATGTCCAACCCGGTTAAGCCTTCTTGTAACCGGTTAGGGTAACTAGGCATGGCAATTTGACCCGACCCGGTGGGGAACCCGGTTCACCTGACCCGACCGGGGCCGGGGATTCCCCGCCAAACCGGGTACCAGGGCCAGGGCCGGGGAAACCAACTTTCAAAAAACCGGGGCCGGGGCCGGGGTGACCATCCCCCGACCCGCCCCGGACCCGGTATATATATATATATATAATTAAAATATTATTTATTTTATATATTTAAAATATATAATAAATTTTAAAAATATTTATTCCTTTTCAATTTATAATCATCTCATGTAGTTGTTAAAAATATTTATTTTTTTCCAATTTTAAAAATATAGTTGCAAAATATTTGTTAAAAAAGCCAAAAAAAAAACATCAACCGGGTCGGGGAACCGGGTACAAACCGGGGACGGGTGTTGACCGGGTATTGACTGGGTGTTGACCGGGGTTTGACCGGGGCCGGGGGAGGGTATTACAAACCGGGCCGGGGCCGGGGGAGGGTATTACAAACCGGGGTCGGGGTCGGGGATGGAGATCCCCGCCCCATACCCGCCCCGTTGCCATGCCTGAGGGTAACCGGTCCAGGCCGACCCAAATTGGTTTTTTGACAAAACTATATATGTTTAAATTTTTCTTGTTTTTTTGTTTTTTTGTTTTTTTGAAATATTTTTAAAAGTACTTCAATGTTATTCTAATACACTTCAAAATATGTAATTGGGTCACTCAAATACACTTTAAAATATGTTTTTATTATAACTTCAATTTAACAACACATTTAAAATTACATTCATTTATTAAAAAATACACTTAGTCTAATGACGTATTGTATTGAAGAGTTCTTGTTGTTTGAATTCTTTGAAGAGCCGTTTGGTCATTACTGTCAAGCTCCTAATCATCATCATATTGTGAGACACTATTGCCGGTATCAGTAGTTGGTTGCGTACTTAGTCACATGAAGATTTCATTTTCTTCCAAGTTTTTTTCCATTGCTTCAATCTCCACCTCTAGTGATGTCTTATCTTGAATTCTATCAACGTTATCCAAGTAATTCTCCAAGCATACACAACACTCTATGGACTTTGGGGTTAGTCTTTTTCCGTGTACCGAAATGATTCTGCCACTAAGAGAAAAGGCGGATTCTGAAGCTATAGTACTAGCTTTGATTATTAGTATATCACGGGGCATACATGCCAAAACCGAGAATTGAGGTTGCCTTTGTTGCCAAAATTCTGATAAATTTATATTTTCAAAATCTTCGACACTTCGTGCGGGGAAGGCGGCCATAAAATTAGTAGCATGTACATATTTAATTCACCCAATTCGGTATCAATTCTGCCTTTTTTACACGATTCATTTAAAACCTTGATTCATTAAGTTAGTTATTAAGTCTTTTCGACTTTGGCGATGACCTCTATGAAAACAATAAAGTATCTTATGTATTCTATTGTTTAGAGACTCAGATCTCTACGATTTTATTATGTCAAAAGGTGTATACATAAAGGTCTATTTATACAGCAGATAATAACCAACTAAACAGATAATAATGTGATAAGGATTCTAACTAATTCTAAGATATATGATAAGCACTGAAATCAGTTTTGTGAAAAGAACACAAACGAGATGATGTTTTGACGTGGCAACCAAGGATATACTCTAACATCCCCCCCCCCCCCCCCCCCCCAAGTTGAGCGGTGGAGCAAACCCGAAGCTTGGATGATAGTTGCTGAAAGCGAAGAGCTGGTAACCCTTTTGTTAGTACATCTGAAGGTTGGAGAGCTGTCGGAATGTATCGGATGTGAAGCGTCCGAGCAAGAACCATATCACGAATAAAATGTAAATCGATCTCCAGATGCTTGGTTCGTTGGTGAAAGACGGGGTTTGCTGCAAGGTAAGTCGCTCCCATATTGTCACACCATAAGGTTGGAGGGCTGTCAAATGCGTTGTGAAGTTCGTGGAGAAGGGACTGCAACCAACGAATTTCAGCAGCTGTGTGAGCAAGAGCTCGATATTCGGCCTCGGTACTCGATCTGGCAACAATGTGTTGCTTCCGGGAGCTCCAACTAATTAAGTTATGGCCTAGAAAAATGCAGTAACTTGTTGTCAAAACGACGATCATCAGGCAACCAGCCTAGTCTGCATCAGAGTAAGCATGTAAAGTCAGGTCAGAAGAATGTTGAATAACAAGCCCGTAAGTGGAAGTACCACGTAAATATCGAAGTATTCTTTTAACAGCAGCCGAGTGACGATTGGTCGGAGTTTGCATCTACCGAGACACCTTGCTTATAGCATATGCTATCTCTGTACGTGTAAGAACGAGATATTGTAGTGCACCGAAAGTACGCCGATATTGAACAGGATCTTCCAGGGGTATTCCCGAGAATCGTGAGAGCTGACGACCAGGAGAGACAGAGACAGGGGTGGAGAGTGGCTTACAATCTCGGACTCCTATACGATCAAGTAGATAGCGCTCTTGACTTAGATGTAGCCCATTACTAGTGAATGTAGCTTGTACACCAAGAAAATAGTTCAAGGTACCAAGGTCTTTGAGGGAAAATATTGAGTGTAGCCGACCGATCAATGTGGTAATTTAGGATGAGATGATATCATCAACGTAAACCAACACATAGCAAGTACCAGATGATGTACGAGAAATAAATAATGGCATATCTGAGAATAGCGGGTGAAACCAAATCCAATCAAAGCAGAAGAGAGCTTTCAAACCAAGCACGCGGAGCTTGCTTAAGACCGTAGATGGCCTTTTTTAGAAGACATACATGATTCGAATGGGCGGACTCTGTAAAACTAGGCGGTTGTGCCATATAGACCATCTCAGATAAGTCTCCGTAGAGAAAGGCATTATTGACATCAATTTGTCTAATATCCCAACCACGTGAGTAAGCAATGGAGAGTACAGTACGAATAGGTGGGTTTAATCACAGGGTTGAAGGTTTCTGAGTAATCAACGCCTTCAGTTTGGTGAAACCCTTTTGCTACCAACCTTGCTTTGTAGCGACTAACTCTGCCATAAGGATGTCGTTTAATCTTGAAGACCCATTTGCAGCCAACAATATTGACCTTAGGAGGTGGAGGACCAATACCCAAGTATGATTAGTGTGTAGAGCGGAAAGTTCAGATTGCATAGCATTACACCATTGAGGCGACTTTTTGGCTTGGGAAACGGTGGCTGGTTCTTTTTCTTGAGTGGAGGAGGGAGAGGCATGAAAGAGAAAATGGTCAAGAAACTGGGTTAGTTTTCTGGTATTCTTCCGAGAGCGCGTGGTCATATGGTGAGTGGGTGGAGGAGGATGAGAAGAAGATGGGGAAGGTGAATTGGATAATGAGTAGGGGTGTAAATAGTCAGGTTGGGTTGGATTCGGGTTCAACCCATTTATTAATTGGGTTGAAGACCTCAACCCAACCCAACCTGTTTAAGTAAATGGGTTGAGATTTTCAACCCAACCCAACCTGGTACTTAAATGGGTTGGTAGCGGATTGACCTGTTTATGATTTTTTAACCCAACCTGTTTAATAAATAGATTGAACCTGGGTTGACCCATTTAATTTTAAAATTTTTAATAAAATAAAAAAGGACTAAAACATAATTCCATGACAAATACACAAGTCACAACCACAAAACCAAATCAATTGTTCAAAGTTTCAATAAAAACAACCATAAAGTGAAATAAATTGTTCAAAAATTCAATAACACAACCATAAAGTCAAACAAATAAGTTTCGAGAGCTGGCGTCGATCTCTTGACTGGAACTGGAAGGAAGTGTCGGCTAGGGTTTAAAGACTTTAGGCTTTGAAAGTTTGAACGATGGAATATTGAAATGGAAGGACCGAAGGAGTTCTATTTAGACTTTAGTGGAATCATATATAGTTTTTTTATTAACTTTTTAATTTTTAATTATAATTAATAATGATAATAAATTAAAAACAAGTTTTAAATGGGTTACAAACAGGTTGTAAATGGGTTGAAAGTAGGTTGTAAATGGGTTAAAAACAGGTTGTAAATGGGTTGAAATCAGGTTGTAAGTGGGTTGAAATCAGGTTGAAAATTTCAACCCAACCTAACCCATTTATTAATTGGGTTAGGCGGATTGACCCATTTAACTTAAATGTGTTGAAGATCTCAACCCAACCTGCTACTATTGGGCTGGGTTCGGGTTGGGTTGGCGGGTTGGGTCACTTTTTGCCACCCCTAATAATGAGGAAGTGGAAAGGGATGAGGTGGTGTCAGATGTAGCGGGAGAGATAGGGTCAGATATAGAGATTGTAGGAGAGTTGGGAGTAGTAAAGGTAAATGGAGGATCGGGAATGGTGACTGTTGGTCCCAGCTATGGAATAGCAATGGTAAACAAGTATTGTAGAAGGGGGGGTTGAATACAATACACAAAATTTTTCACTTAATTTAATTCTTTTATTGAAAAACTTCAAATAAGAATTACACACGGAAACTATTGATTGTTGCGGAACAGAACAGATAAAATCTACTCAAACAATCTAACACACAGTCACACAGAGAATGAAGAACAATTGTAACACACTAAGAAAACAAGTGAACTTCTTGAGAGAGAAAGGCCAGCACTTGAAAGCTTTGATAGAGTCTGTAAAACTGGTGAGTTGCAAGGATGAAGATGATCTCCTTTTATAGTGCCTCATGCAATAAATGCAATGGACACTTGTCAATGAGGGATTGGAAGGCAGAACGGAAGCAGTCTTCTGAAAAGTGATTTTGTCTTTTCACTTTTGTCTTCAAGCGTTGACCTGCTTGTTGAAGCTGATGTTTCTTGAAGAAGATATGAAGTCCAAAGAACCTTTTTCTGATCTTAGGATGATGTCTCTGTCAAAGCAAGATATCATGAATATATTTGGCAGATAAAGTTGAATGTATGTACTGCTAAGATTTCTTTGCCGAAGACTTTTTTGCCGAAGAGTTCTTTGCCGAAGATGTCCAAACACGTGACAAGATATCATCTTCAAAGATATTGCCTAACATTTCATCTTCTTCAAAGTCTTGCCTAACTTTGCCTAACATTTCATCTTCTTCAAAGTCTTGCCTAACTTTTCCTAACATTTCATGTTCTTCAAAGTCTTGCCTAACTTTGCCTAACATTTCATGTTCTTCAAAGTCTTGCCTAACTTTGCCTAACATTTCATCTTCTTCAAAAACTTCAAGTGAACTGGCCTAAGACTTTAGGAAAAGTCTTCAAGTAGCAGCTTAATCTTTGGTTGAGAAGTCTATCTTCAATCCGCTTTGAAGATATACTTCTACTTTGTTTCTTCGGTTGATCTTCGACTTCACCGAACATTTTTATATAATTAAGCTGCTTGTAAAGAACCTAAAATTATTCTAAGTATGAACTGTGTAAAATTGAGAGACTGAGGTCATCTTCAAATCTTTAAGTGACCCAACAGTGACATGTGAGGATTGTTTATTGGTTGAAGGTGTTGTAAAGGTATTTGTAGAGGGAAATGTCGTTTCGTGAAAAACAACATGCCGGCTAGTATGAACTTTGGTGGTGAGAGGGTCAAAACAAATATACCCTTTGTAATTTGGGGCATATCCAAGAAATAGACAGGGATGTGATTTGGGCGAAAGCTTATCAGGACGAAGATGTCCATGATAAGGATAACACAAGCACCCAAATGTGCCAAGAGAGGAGTAGTCAGGAGGAGTTTGGAATAGTTTATGGAATGGGGATTGACCATTAAGGGATGATGAAGGAAGTTTATTTATCAGATAGGTGGCGGTGGAGTAAGCATCTGCCCAGAAGTATTTGGAGAGATTGGCATGAGATAAAAGAGTAAGAGCCATCTCAGATAGATGACGGTTCTTACGTTATGCAACTCCATTTTGTTGAGGAGTGTATGGACAAGAGATGCGATATGTAATGCCAGAAGAAGATAGAAAATTCTCCATAGATCCTTTATTAAGTTCATGAGCCCCGTCACATTGGAAGATTTTTATCTTAGTAGACAGAAGTGTTTCAGTATGTTGTTTAAAATGACAAAATGCTTCAAACACTTGATCACGAGAAGTGAGGGGGTATAACCACGTGCATCGACTATAATCATCAATGAATGTAACAAAGTATTTATTACCACAACGAGAAATTATGGGTGACGGTCCCCAAATGTCACAATGCACAATGTATAAAGTTGAGAGACTTTGAGAGGGATGAGAATCAAATCGTAATTTAGTAAGTTTAGAAATAATGCAAGAGTTACAAGGCAATGGTAAACTTTTATTATTTGACAAAAGTTTATTCAAAACATATTTTCCTGGATGCCCGAGACGACAATGCCAAAGTAGAGTAGAGGATGACGCACGAGAAGGTGCAGCATAGAGTCCATAAAGATTATATGTGCGAGCTGGAATGTGGTGGAGGATTCCCCCTGTCAATGTCTGAACAAAGAAACCAATAGGTGAGAAAGCAACTATACAATGATTATCACGTACTAGTTGAGAGATGGACAAAGGTTTTTGGTTAATCCAGGGACTAACAAAACATTTTTGAGCTTAAGAGTACACTTAGGAAGTAGAAGGCTGAAGTGGCCAATGTGTGTAATGCTAAGTGTCATACCGTTTCCGACTATCACTTTATCTGATACGATTGAGCTCCATGTACCAAATTAGGATCAAATGTCATATGGGCAGAAGCACCAGAGTAGGAAGCCAAGTGTCGACGGTCTCACAAATCTCAGATAAAGACGCTTTTGTCAGTCCAGTATTTAGTACAAAATGATTTTTAGCAAACAAGTTGGAATTGCTCGGAGGATCATACTGTGTTTTCTGCACCTGGGCCCAATTTGCAAAATACTTACATGCCTTGAACAAAGTTGATTTTGATTACTGCTACAACTCTGATACCATGAAAACAATCAAGTATCTTCTGTATTCTATGATTTTATCATGTCAAAAGGTGTATACATAGAGGTCTATTTATACAGCAGATAATAACCAACTAAACAGATAATAATGTGATAAGGCTTCTAACTAATTCTAAGATATTAGATAAGCACTGAAATCAGTTTTGTGAACTGATCACAAACGAGATGATGTTCTTACGTGGCAGTCAAGGATAACTAGAACCCGTAAATAACTTATAGAGTTTTGTTGTTGTCTTCCTCCTCCATGATAGATTTTATAAGCATCAAATAAATCGCTAAAATTACGATTAAGCATATGTGTTCTTTCCTTTGAAAAAGTATCATCTCTAGCCGTATCTAAATCAAAAAGCCACACATATTTGTGTAATCAAATTTCAACACCGGTGACATTTAAATACGGGTTTAACGTCGCATCACAAAGAATAGAAAAGGGGAGCTCGTGAAAATATTTTAACTATCTTGCTTTCATTGAACCCATCATAATTCCCCAATCATGAGGGTCTTCGTATTGTGAAATTTTATTGCCAAAATAAATAATTGACTTAAAAGTAAAGGGTTTGTTGGATAATAAACACCAAATAAATTGCATTTTTAAAATCGCCAAAAATAATATCGTATAATCTCTCAAGCACTACCCAATCAAAATTTCCAATATTATTATTAGTGTAATGAATATTATAAAATGCTTGTATGTAACTTCTTTGTTTATCAAAATTTCAATCATATAAGAAGTCGAATTCCATCGAACGAACATATCAAAGTTCGGTCCAAAAGCTCTAAAACCAACATCTTTTCAATATTTTTATATGCCGGATGCAATTTTTTACCTTTTGCAAAAATTCGTCGTAACATAAATCTAAACTTATCAATTACGGGTAAATTGATAACGTGTGCATAACAACGTGTATGAAATAATTGACCATCTAAAATAGAGTCATAACCAACTTTAATTTCTCCACACATCGATTATTATTACTAGCGTTATCAAATGAAATGCAAATGGCTTTAGAATATAAATTATTAAATGTAAGACTTTTTTTAATAATTGAAAATTGATCAAACGGTTCAAACGTGATTACACGTTTAAATAATTGTTACGATTACAGGTCAATCCAATGTGTTGTTATGCATATATAAGAAACGGGCAATCAGTGTGATGCGCTTCATACATCACACGTTAAAGAAACGTTGTTAGTTAAAAGATAAAACATTTCTCGAATTTCACTTTTAGCCACTTTCCACATTTTAATTATATCACGTCTAAGAGTATGAAGATTTACCGGCTTGTAGCATGGTTGTAGCGTTTTTGGATCACCTTCTTAATGTGATGATTGTCGCAATGCCCGAACGGAACCCCGACTTGAATGACACTTTGTGTTGTCATTTGTAAGTTCAAACCGGCATCAAATGACCATATTTGACGTTGATTGTCAAGTATTGGTTGACTTGAATCACCCCCGACCTCAACCCCGGACACGTTTTTCGGTGTGTTGCCTTAAGGTTGAGTTTCATTCCGCCGTAAGGAGAGCTTGG
Organism: Saussurea involucrata; assembly: GCA_033807775.1. Lineage (NCBI taxonomy): Eukaryota > Viridiplantae > Streptophyta > Magnoliopsida > Asterales > Asteraceae > Saussurea > Saussurea involucrata. The sequence goes on along the minus strand of CM066320.1, from coordinate 106,987,127 downwards.
CACAATTTGCATTGTGCCTTCTATTTCCCGTTCGTGAGGATCACCATGTTGTAAAAATTCAAAACCTCAGACTTCCGTTCGTGCTCGACGAGAACTTTAGCAATTGTTTCGCTTGATGCATCATGATGTTCACCGGCCATTTTGGAAAAGAAAGAGAGAAAGAGATGAGAATTGAGAGATGAAAACTTGCGAGAACCGAATACGAGCCACAATCACGAAATATAGTGAGAATTGTTTGCGTTTTGTAAGTTGGTATCTTATCTCATACAACATATGACTTATATATAGTGTTTGGGGGTTAAAAAGCCAAAAAATCATCCGAAACGGCCTCATGACCGTTTCCAACAATAATACAACGGCTAGGAATTTTGAAAAAATCGGGCCGGACGGGGCCCATTACCAGTCCCTACCGTCGCGGGTCAGGCTGTTTCTTTACCGGTCCCTATTCCGGTCCTCCGACAGTCCCAAACCGGACTGGATCAATTTGACCATCTCTAATTTAGAGTGATGTTTGTAGTTTGTACATCAGTTTTCTTCAGAGGATAATTACAAAACTATCCCTGTTGGACTGGGCTTACTAATACAAATATAAAACCCAATTTGTATGGGCTGATGAGCCCAATAATATGTTTGTATTCCTATTCGCTCCTAGACTCCCATTGGGGTTCTTTTAAACTGAAATACATTTTATTTAAAAGAATCGTGATTTAAAATTTTAATATATATGAAAAATATTTGGAGAAAACCCTATAAAAGACCGGAGAATTCGTGTATACGTTAATTTAAGATGATTCAACAAATATGATTAAAACTTGGTTATCGTTATTTTTTAAATTAAAAATATCCCATATCCCTATTTTTTAAATCAAAAATATTGAAAAATTAATGCAAAACAATTTGCATAAAGAAATTCCCTTTATTATCTTTAATTTGAGATGTATTCGAAATAATTTTTCAACTATTTTTCCATGACTCTTTTGTGTTTTTTTCTTAAGATTATCTCGTGATCCGACAATATATATGTATGTATAATGCGAGGGAGGGAGGGAGGGAGATAAGTAGGTATAACAGGAGGGAGGGAGAGAGAGAACTATATTTTAACTGAAACTAGAGGTGTTCGTGGTCCGGCTTGGGCGGTTTAACCTCTCAGACCACAAACCAAACCGTAAGTGGCGGTTTATTAAATTTTCAGACCGAGTGGTTTGGCATCAAGTGTCTATACCAGTCAAACCGGGCTGCGGTTTAGGCGGTTTCGTCCGACCGATTTAGGCGGTTGGGCCTTTATGGAATTTAAAGTTTAAACTTAAAAAAACATATATAATTTTGAATTTTAGTTTAAAAAGGTAAAAAAAAATTGAGTCTATTTGAATTAAACGAAGTCCACAAAAAAGTAAAGAAAGCCCACAAAAATAAAAGATATCGCAACAAAACACTAAAAAAAGTAAATGATATAATATATATATATATATGTATTTGGCTATATATATATATATATATGTATGTATTTGGCGGTTGGTTTGGTCCAAACCACCCAAAAAAACCTTCAGACCGGACCGCCCGGTTTGGAAAATTTTCAAATCAGAACGGACCGCCAGACCGCTTAAACCGCCAAAAACGGTCCGATTTAATTTGGTTCGATTAGTTTGAACAATCCAACTCTTTTTTTGAACACCTCTTATTGAAACTGTAAATCAAATTGTAAATGATCTTTTAGGTTTTTTAAAAACAGAAGAAAAAATACTTAAAATTCCCTAAACTTTAACTTATAAACAGTAGTCTTGATTTTAACATTTTGTTTTTTTAACCGTGGGTGACTGGGGTGACCATGTCAGCTTGTGCATACCTCAACAATCCTAGGTGTCCTGGAGAATAGTCAAGAAAAACCTCAATGATCTTACAGGACTCGAATCGGTGACCTCTAAAAAATTCTCAAAAACACTATTTTTATTGCCATTTGAACTAACCCCACAAAATTTTGATTTTAATACTTACATGGTTTACAAAATTAGATTTTATCACTAGAATAAAATCTAGAATAATTCTTATCAACTTTTATAATTAAAAATCAAATGATTTTATTCTCCAAAAGATAGAATATTGAAGGCAATTGAGTAACTAATGTATCTCATCTTATTTTTAGTTTGGTACTCTTTTTCCTATAACTTACAATACTTTTTGAAGATAAAACTTGTAGTACTTTTCTACCAATATTTCATGTTATAAGTACATATTTAACATCTATCTATTTCATGATTTTTTTTAAATATTTAATAAATGAGTAAACAATTTTCTTAAATCGTATACCAGGAGTGCATTACAACATTATATATATACACACATATATATATATATACACACACAAAGTAAGAGAACACAACAACGTTCAAATCACAGGTAATTTTAAATAGAAATCACATGCAATAACAAAGCAAGATCAACATAAGAGTGTGTGAGCGACTTGGCCCACAGCTTAGGTAGCAGTTAACGTCACATGTGATTTTAAACGTGAGTTTAGTATAAAATCACATGTGATTGGTCATCCTCATATTTTTTTTTAATTTGGTAATTATTTTGGCTTCTAAATATATATATATATATATAGGGAGAAGTTCAAATGAAAAGTGCTAAATATTTGAGAAATAAAGATGTGATCTTAGCCATTCATTCGGTCAAGATCGGCGGCTTTGACCGAGAAGCAGCGGATAATTTCTCGCGTGGTCTACGTGTGGTCTGTACAAGATAGAGGGGTAGTTTCGTAAAAAATACGCGGGACGAGTTCATATATGAATCTGTGTGATTCATATGCGAACCTTTGTGTTCATATATGAACCTTTGTAATTCACATATAAACTCTTTTTAACTAATTCATATATGAACCTTTGTAGTTCATATATGAATCAGTTAATTTGTTCATATGAGAATTAGTTAAAAAAATTCATATATGAATCACAAAGGGTCATATATGAACACAAAGGTTCATATATGAATCAGTTAATTAGTTTCATATATGAATCACAAAGGTTCATATATGAATCAGTTAATTGGTTCAACTGATTCATATATGAACCTACAGTTAATTAGTTTCATATATGAATCACAAGATTCATATATGAACGTATAGTTTATATGTGAATCACACAGTTTCATATATGAACTCGTCCCGTGTTTTTTGTAAAAGTTACGAAATTGCTTTTCTATTTTTGGAACAGCCGCAACTTTTGACCAGGCAAAGCCGCAACTTTTGACCAATTATAGCCGATCTTGACCGAATAAATGGCCAAGATTACTTCTCTACTTCTCAAATATTTAGCACTTCTCATTTGAACCTAATGCTATATATATATATATATATATATATATATATATATATATATATAGGGTCCCCTTCTTTTGTTAACCAGTGCATATATGCACATCAGACAATTGTAATATGTGCATATATGCAATGCCCCGATGTGCATATATGCAATACATGAAAAAGTTAACAAAAGAAGGAGACCATATATATATATATATATATATATATATATATATATATGCTTGTGGTAGTGATAGGGTATTGTGGGAGGGATCTAATCTTATCAAATCATATCCAAATTCTTGCTTAGATCCGTATTATTTTGGGTACTTTTATGATATGTTCATTTTTGATAAATGGTGGAAGAATATCCACCATATTACAATTTTCATACTGGTAAAGTGATTATGTATACGATTCTAATAATAATTATATAAATTTATTATATTTCTTATATTCATGAATTGGGGTTTGTTTTAGCTTTATGGCGAGAACTAAACGTGCTTGAAAGGCATGTACTGACATTTTCCCTACCTTCATGAGAACCCGCAATAACAATGTACTTTAGCTAACGTAATTTGTTTAATCAAAATAACAACAGATGTTATTTTACTTTGTAATTTCAGGCAACATACTTTTGTCGTTTTAAGCAAAATACTTTAAATTCCGTCCATAGAGTATGATTTTATATATTGTTGTTTCCATTACCATTTTATTGTCAAACCAATTGTAATGGTTATGCATTTGTAAAATGGACAAAATATTGAGCTTAAATGAATGGAATTTAATTTAAGGCATGTTAGCTATTTTCCTTATCAACTAAAACACAGAATTTGTGTAAAATGTGGTGTTGTTGTTTGCATTTAACCTATAGCAACATTACAACAAATTATAAATTGACTAGTAAACAAGGTCAAAGGAAGGTAGTAACTATGTATGTGCATCTAGCAACCTCATTCTTCATACAATCTTTTTTGTTTCTTTGACAATCATACGCAGATCTATATTTTTGTTTACAGATGGTTTAAACTAGTTAATTTCCCATCTTTGTCTATTATAGAACATTGATCTACTTTTTATCACTCTAATCATCTCCAATAGATTTGTGCTTAATCTAAAATGGTCACTTCATTTCTCATTAAAAGTCAAATCACACCATCTATGATTAATGAATATTAGTAAAAAGTGGATGCATAAACTTCAAATGCATTATTATTTGACAGTTGTGGGATAGCACCAACATCAAACTACAAGTACATGCTTTTCGATTGACATGACATTCTCAATGGCGTTTAAAGCAGCAAAATGACACGCCCAACTAAAACAGATAAAACTACAGACATCTGAAAATTATCTAACCAGCTCAGGATACCATATTAACAAGCACAATGATAAAATCCTAATCAATTTTCTTTTTTCTAGCACTTTATGCATACGTGGAGATGAGTCCGTCTTAACCTTTTTTTTCTCGTTTACAAGTGGACTATTGAATGATAGATACATACAATATATAGAGAGAGTTAAAGATGTTGATTGATAGAGAAATAAATCTATCTTCGTATTTGCAAATTGTTTATTGTCACTTTCCTAAAATTAGAAAAAAGATGGCAAATTGTGAGAACCAAAATGAAGTTATCAATGGATCCACCTAGCACTCCCTAGTGTCCACACTTTAGTTTTAATAATGCCATGAAGATCTAAAAAGAAAGAAAATTTTAAAGTTAGGGGTTTGAGTGCAAAAAGGAGATTTTTTGGGGGGTGGTGGAGAAAGTGGGTAGAGCACTTTGGGCTTTAATGGGCCCAGATGAATCATATCCAGGCAAACACTATGTATTTACTCCATTTTCAATCAATATAACTAAAGTTTTAAAGTTATATAGTGGGCCCACAAACAAGAGACCCAAATAAATAGTTAAATAAATGGACTTATTTAAGTATTATTAGTGGTAGTTTTTCAAGTTAGGTGGTGGTTGGAACTCTTTTTAAGAATTTGGTTGGAATTATTAACACCAAATCTTAGTTGGAATACTTTTTTAAGTGATGGTTTTATCTTGTTACTAAAATATGTGATATAGGTTTTATCTTGTTACTAAAATAAGTGATGCCATTCAAGAAAGATAGTTTGGATTTTGTTGTCAAAACTAGAACGTTGGTTCTTGAAGAATAATAAAAATCGAAATGATTTTATATATTATTGCAAGAGACGAGAAAACTGAACATTTGATAATGGGTCGTTAATAACGTTTGATGATTGGTATTAGTCGATTCAGATGTTAGTAATCATGGTGCAATGATTAAGACTTAAGGGATGTAGTGAAAATCTCATCTTCTTAGGGTTTGAATCCAAGCACTATCAAAACGCTTGTGGCCATGGAGGTTCAGGTTGTTCGTGGTCGCCTATGGGATTAGTAATAAAATGTAAGTTAGTAACTCATAGGTTCATGCTATTCGTGGTTGCTGTGAGATTCGTAGTCGGTGCATGTAAATTGTCCCAAAAACTCATGGTTACCAAAAGATGGACGTTAGTAACTCAAGGGTTGATGGGATTTAGTTGATTTCAATGTTATTCGAGCTAACTAGTTATTTTAAGTTTGTTGGGACACCAATGCTATCAGACCGCTTAAGGGATTGTAGGTTCAACTCGTGCATTAATATTTTTGGAAGAGAGGAACGAATACAAAGTTGTTTGTGGTCAATTACAGAAGGAAGCAATTGTAGTTTCATGGTTGTTATTCGGGTTTATACTAGAGTATGATAGTTATGGGCTTAAGCGAAAGATTGTATAGCATCATGTCCCATATTTTTTGCAAATGTAAACTTTGAGTTATTTACAAGTCTTTAGTTGCAAGCTATCAACAACCATTGACTGTGATTTTAAATAATTTAGACAGTATTTGAGCCAAATTGTTATTTTTGTGCTTGAGGAATAAATAATACAAAGGTTACAGGTGCATCTATTAGTGTCACGATCGTGATAATAATCAGTTTTCCTGGTTTGAAGACAAGATGAGATCCTCTTTCATAATGAAACAAATGAAATTTCGGTTTCACAACAAGATGAAATCCAGTTTCATGATTGAACAAATGAAATTTTCGGTGATCATAACCCATATTCTCCGGTTTCATAACAAGATGAAATCCAGTTTTAACCCATATTCTCCGGTTTCATAACAAGATGAAATCCAGTTTCATGATGAAACAAATGAATTTTTCGGTGATCATAACCATGTTTTCTGGTTTCATAACAAGATGAAATTTGGTTTCATGTTGAAACAGATGAAATCTTTGGCGATTTTAACCCATGCTTTTCGGTGATCATAACCCATGTTTGAGTCATAGAAGAAACTGGTTCATGTGAATGATGAAAATGTTTGGAAAACTCACTCAACTTTTAAAGTTGTGAATAAAAACCATAAAAGTATTTCTAAATATCAGGGTGTTCCTCAGTTTTTCATTTTTAGTGAGTTTTCCCGGATCGTGTGAGAAAAAGAGTTAAGGTGATGGGTTGGGGTTGGGTTCCGGTGAGAAGTGCCAATTTTCGTGAAAAGCGTGAGAAGTGGTTATCTATCGTTGGATTAGAAATGGATGAACATTAGGATGAGATGTACCGAGATAAGATGCGCTAGATCAATTCCCTTTTAAGTTGCAATTCATTGGGAGGGTATTTGATTAAAAGTGATCAACGGTTTAAAAGTACTTCTCACAGTTCTCACAAAAAATGGTACTACTCACATGATCGCATGCCTATATATATAGGTGAGTTCAAATAAGAACGCTAAATATTTAAGAAAGCATAAGAACGATTAACATACAAAATAGTACATGATTCACATACGAAATCATATATGATTCACGCAACTTAAGTCGCGGCCAAAGTCGTACGTGGCCAATTTTTTGCCGTTAATGTAAAATCACATGTGATTTTGCACATGATTTGCTGTTTTCGTATTTTCTTAAAATAGTTAGTGTTCTTATTTGAACTTTCCTATAAGAAAACCTAAATAACACGGAAAACTGAGGAATATTCTGGTTGCCCTTCATCTGGACGGTATGTACTTGTGTATACAAGTAATTTGCATAATGCACACGTGCATATTCACAAATGCATAATGCACACGTGCATAAAAACCAAAAAACAACAACTTAAATTACTTGTATGGACAAGTGCATACCGTCCAGATGAAGGGTTACCCGGGTTTCTCAGTTTTCCATTTTTTTGAGGTTTTCTTATGAATCTCTCTCTCTCTCTCTCTCTCTATATATATATATATATATATATATATATATATATATATATAGCTATAGGTTCAAATGATAAATGCTAAGTGTGTGATAAATATAGAAGTAATCCTAGTCATTTATACGGTCAAGATTGTATTTGATTGGTCAAGAATAGCGACTTTGACTAGTCAAAAGTTGCGGCTATTCCAAAAATAGAAAAACAGTTTCTTAACTTTTACGGTGGTGGTTTTAATGAGATGCCTTGCCTTTCAAAAAAAACGTTTCGTAACTTTTACAAATATGCGGGACGAGTTCATATGTGAACCTTTGTGATTCACATATGAACTATATATTCATATGTGAACCCGTGTAATCCACGTATGAACTCTTTTTAACTGATTCACATCTGAACCTTTGTGATTCATATATGAATAATTAACTGATTCTCATATCTGATTCACGTATGAACTAATTAACTGTAGGTTCATATGTGAATTAGTTAAACTAATTAATAAATTCACATATGAACCTTTGTGATTCACATATGAACTAATTGAACTGATTCTCATATGATCTAATTAACTGATTCACATATGAACGTATAGTTCATGTGTGAATCACACATGTTCACATATGAACGTATAGTTCATGTGTGAATCACACATGTTCACATATGAACTCGCCCCGTGTATTTGTAAAATTTACGAAGCTACCCCTCTATCTTCTGCAGACCACGCGAGGAATTATCCGGTGCTTCACAGTCAAAGCCGCAAATGTTGACCAAATGAAGGGCTAAGATCATTTCTCTATTTGTCACACACTTAGCATTTCTCATTTGAACATCTCTCTCTATATATATATTATGGGTTTTTTTTGCTTTTACCTAAGGCCAATTAGAAAATGGAATCCAAAGGACAGAAGGTAGGGGTGTGCATCGATCGGGTCGGGCCCAAAAACCCACAACCCGATCGGGTTTCGGGTGGGGTTTAGGGAATCCGAAACCTGTCCAATCAATAATTCGGGGTTCGGGTGAAATCAGGTGGCGGGTAATTCGGGTCGGGTGGATCGGGTTGGGCGGATCGGGTTGGGCCTGTTATCCAGCCCAGTTAGTTTACTGTTTAGTGTTTACCACAAACCAATGAACAAAAGTAATACAGAAGCAATGGAATCAAATTAGAGCTAAGTAATTAAAGCTACTGGTGTTGACTATTTTGGGGGATAGAAACGAATTGAAATGACTATAATAGAAGGCAGAAGCATTCAACATTTAATAGAAGACAAAAGCATTCAAAAGGATATTTTATGGTATATTTATATTTTATATTTATTAAAAAATATTATTTTTTTAAAAAGTTCGGGTTTCGGACGGGTTCGGGTTTGGAAAAACCCAACCCAACCCGATCCGTATTACCCGTGAAAAACAATCGGGTTCGGCCTATTCGGGTTGCGGGTCATCGGGTTCGGGCCTATTCGGGTCGGTCGGATTTTGCTCACCCCTAACAGAAGGGCATGAAATATATTGGATTCAGCAATATGATAAAACATATGAATAGAAAAACACAATCTTAAAGTGAATATGAAAAAAAAAATGTTTTAAAGAATGAAAACTTGAATAAATAATATCATACTGTGAAAACTATGATATGTGTCATTTACACCATTACATTTGTGTGTCCATGCTTTATTTTTTATTAAATCTTAAACCAAATCTTATTAAATGTTATCACCTTACAAGGATAACGATCTAAAGTTTATTCGCATGATATATATATATATATATATATATATATGGAAAGGTTCAATAGAGAAGTGCAAATATTTAGAGAAGTAGAGAAGTAAAAAAACACAGGTCCGTTCATATATGAACGTTCATATATAAACAGTCATATATGAACGTTCATAAATGAACGTTCATATAACAGTCATATCTGAACGTTCATATGAACGTTCATATATGAACGTTCATATATGAACGGACCCGTGTTTTTTTACTTCTCTACTTCTCTAAATATTTGCACTTCTCTATTGAACCTAAGGCTATATATATATATATATATATATAGAGGCGGGTTCAAACGAGGAGCGTACCAATTTAAGAGAACGTGAGGAGCAATTGACAGTTATGAATCACATGTGATTCGCAGTTGTGGATCACATGTGATTCACAACTGATCTGGACTCGAATTGACAGTTATGAATCATTAATGATTTACAGTGTTGAATCACATGTGATCCGCGACCTGCAGCATCGCGCCACGCCTCGCGCCACTTTTGCGCGAATTTTCGAGAAAGTTCCGATTTTTTAGCGTTGTAAATCATATGTGATCAGAATCATGGGAGTGCTCCTCACGTTCTCACGTTTTGACGCGCTCCTCACATGAACCTTCCTATATATATATATATATATGGGTTAAATCTAGTGAGAACCAAAAAAAGGTTAAGGACTTGAGGACTAATCTAATTCATTGATTAGAATAGATCAAGGGTCATTAAAAGAAAAGCATATTAGTAATAAAAGCAAAAAATAAGGGTAGATTTGTCAATTTCAAGAACATGGAAAGGGTATTATGGACATTTTATATTAAAATTAAATCAAAAGTAAATTGTGGATGTCAAATAACTTTTCAAATCGGTTAAATGTTTTCATCTTCATCTTCTTCAATACGCATCTGATGGACATTGCAACCCCTCCTTCTTTCTCTCTTAATTTAATCAGTTACCACAACGTCAGCGGTACGAATCTTTAGTCGGAGGCTTCGATAAGGAAAAAGAACCGTTTTCTTCTAATTCACCGTCGTCACGGCCATCAATCTCTACTCGAACTATGTATAGAGAAAACACAGTTCATATATCGTCGTCGGAATCAGATCTACATCTATCGTTTTGGAAACGGACTAGGTTCACCATGGTGTTACTCGCGACAACGTTATTGTTCTTCCACATCACTATTTTTGTTCCCAAACTCCGGAGAAACACCGACTATGGAGATATCCTGAACACCATTGAACACCGACCACATAGCCAGTACTCGATGGAAACCCTATGTTTATCGCTCCTTCGATCACGATCTTTAGTCACCGAAGTCACCAAAACAAGATTTACGGTTTGCTGATCAATGGTCAACTAGGTTTTTGGTCTCTGTATCAAAAGAATAGGATTTTTGTTTCCAGTTCTTCTATATCCGTTTATATTAAGTCAAATAACTCAGATTACTCACTTGTTATCAATTAAAGGTTTCCACTAAAATTGTGTTTTATTTCATCAGTTGAATAGGATGGTGAGTCTTTGTTTCATATGTTGAATGTGTTTCATATGATAAATATGTGTGTTTCATATGGTGAATGCGTATGTTTCGTATGAAAAATCATTGTGTTTCATCCGGTGAATAATGTGTTTCATATGGTGAATCTATATGTTTCATCTGAAAAATCGTTGTGTTTCATCTGGTAAATTGTGTGCTTTACATGGTGAATCTATATGTTTTATCTAATTTTTTTTTTGTATTTCATCTGGTGAATTGTGTATTTTATATAGTGAATCTATATGTTTCATATGGTGAATCTATATGTTTCATCTAGAAAATCATTGTATTTCATCTGGTAAATTGTGTGTTTCATATGGTGAATCTACATGTTTCATCTAAAAAAATCTTTGTATTTCATCTGGTGAACTGTGTGTTTCATATGGTGAATTGTGTGTTTCATATGGTAAATGTGTATTTCATCTGATGAATGAATTTGTATGTTTCATCTGATGACATTCATCGGATTAATGAATTTGTATGTTTCATATGGTGAATCTTGTTACCAATATGACGATTATACCCTTTTTTTAATTAAAAACAACTTTCACTTAAACCCATCAGATCAAAACCAAATTAAGGATGAGATCGGTCCTCACGGTTCTCAACTTTTTTGTGGTTCTCATTTGATTACCGTTCTATATATATATATATATATATATATATATGGGTAAAAATCAAGAGAGAACCTTGAAAAATAAAAGAACCGGAGAACCATGGAAAAACGGATGAAAAATATATCAAAATAGATGTCAAATTAAAGATAATAAAATGATCAATTTTTTGGTGTAATTTGTTTAGCTCCAATCTTTTTATAATTCACCGATTTTCGATTTAAAAAGATAGGGGTGATTTATTTATTTATTTCTAAAAAGTGGTTGTAACCACCTTTTTAATCATATCCGTTAGATCATCTCAATCTAACGGTTTTGATAGGTTTTTCGGTTCTTTCTTTTTTCAAGTTTCTCCCCTGATCCCATTCCATATATATATATATATATATATGGAAATTAATTAAAATACCCAAAGTTGTAAATAGGTTTGCATAAATACCTAAAATCTCGTTGGTTTTAGAAAAATACCCATTTTTTTGCGGTAGAACCCGCGATCGCGGGTCAATGCCCACGTGTCCCCCATGTTTAGCCAATATGTCCGCGGAGGCCCCTCAAGTATGGTCGCGGTACCCGCGGAGGCCCCCCATCTATGCCCGCGATACAGTTTTGGCCCATGTCCCACGGAAGTAGCCCGCGATCGCGGGATTGACCGAAATTTACAATTTTGGCCCCTCTAGTTTGGGGCAAAAAAATTACATTTTTGGTCCCTCTAGTTTTTAGGTACACGAGAACGCTAACTATTTCCGCGGAAATTTGGACGTGAATCACATGTGATTTTGTACAAAATCCAGGTAGTGTAAAATCACATGTGATTTTGTACGTGAATCACATGTTATTTTGTACATGGACGGCCGTTCTCGTATAGTCGTAAATAGTTAGCGTTTTCGTTTGAACCTTTCTCTCTCTCTCTCTCTCTCTCTATATATATATATATATATATATATATATATATATATATATATATATATATATATATATATATATATATATGAAAAGAAAATGTATAAGGAATATGTTTATTTAGCATGCATAAAAGGTTTGTTTAACTTCACTCTTATTGATATATCATTATTAAATATAATATTTTGAGAAATTAATTAAAATACCCAAAGTTTGACTTTAACTTACCAAAATACCCATTTTTTTCAACTTTTACAAAAATACCCATTTTTCCCGCAAAATTTCCCGAAAATTTTGATCCCGCGATTGTCCCGCTATTGATCAACATTTTCAGTTTATACCCCTATCCCGCGATCGCAGGAAATTTCGCGGGAAAAATGGGTATTTTTGCAAAAGTTGAAAAAATGGGTATTTTGGTAAGTCAAAGTCAAATTTTGGGTATTTTAATTAAATTCCCTAATATTTTCTATATTAAACTATAGTATTACAAATATAAAAATTATTATGAGAAAATTATAAGGGGTTTATTCATCAAATATCTCATAGGCCCTTAGTTTACAACTTGCCCACATACAATCAAATCAAAAATATGTCCCCATACCAAATCTATGTATTTTTTTGTCTTTTTCCTAAATTAAATAGTTTTTAAGTACCAATTGATTCTTTTCAAAAAAAAGTACCAATTGATTTGATTGGTTGATACTATATATACATATTAATTAATTAATTATTAGTAATCATGTTGTATTTTTTCATAGTATTTGTTTAGGCCGACTTGTGTGCATATCAACTTTGGGCCCCAGAGAGCAGTACGGAAATTCTTTAGACCGTTCACTACGGTAATTGCAAGTAAAATGCAAGTTAATTGCAAATGTGTCACCTAAGATTTTTAATTTAAAAATTGTGTTGGTTGTGAGTATGATTTTTTAATAGAAATTTGATTTTTGATAATTGTTAATGTTAAATCAATGATTTTTACTAACGTGACAGTAAATAGTATAAGAAATTGTAGGGTATAATTTCTAAATTAGAAATTGTTTTATGTCCTATCATGTTTTGTGATAATTTGTAAAGTATGTTTATGAAAATGTATGAATAGTTTATTTTTTGTTAATATTAACGAATATTAAAAAATATAAAATATAATTTATATGAAAAGACAATAAAATAAATTACATAATAAAAATACAAACTTAACACATAAAATCATATCATTGTTTGTTTAGAAGTTCTTGAAGTTGATATTCGTATAATCTTCGTTATTGTGGGATCCATTTCCATTAACTTCATGATCATTTTTTGATTTTCTCGTTTGATATTAAGTTTTTCTGTTTCCACCATAATTCATTCGAAACATCATATTCGTCAATTTAATTATATAAACTATGCCTCAAATATCTCATAGCATATTTTCCGAGTACGAAAACTATCTTCAAAATCACATACAAATACCTAATAGGTCAACGAATCATTGTTTACAATCATATTTGGTTGAAGAGATTTGAAAAGGATTAGGAGAAGAAGAAAATGACAATTAATGTAATATTTTTATTTTGTAGTTAAATTTAATGTTTCATAAATTAAATATTTTATTTAGTTAATTAATTTTATTTTCTATAGTAATTTTAATTAATTAATTTTATTTTATTATAACTATTTAATTCATAAATTATTTTTCTATTATTATTATAGTAAAACATATTTAATTGTAGTTTTGTTATTTGATTAAAATATAGTTTTTTATGATAAGGTGCCACTTTAGAAAGTGGTTGAAAATCATTGCAGTGGAGAGTAATTTCAAAATAATTTTAAAGCTGATGTGACACTTTTGATATTGTGTTGAAATTTCATTGTAGTGGATGGTCTTAGTAGCTTTGGGGACACTCTGAACCGAAGACCGATAAGGAAAGCCTAAACCCAAGGTTCTAAATGGTGTGACATTGCATGTTTTTCAATACTTTGACTTATTGCGACAAATTTTTATATCATATAATAATAGTATATATATGTAACATATGTTTTCTACTATTTACTCTATAAGTCAATGATATTAAACAATGTAAATTATGTTATATATTAAAAAACTAACAAATAAGACATTAAAAAGGTAAGAAAACTCAAATATCGCCTTCCAAGAATCGTGCATTTGACCATGATGTGCTACAACCCACAAACTTAACGTGATGTAAGATACAAATCTTGAGTCACGACGACCCACGACAGTTGTTGCAACGAGCTTTCTTGAACATGGGCTCACCATCAAGGTTCCCCATGGTTTTAAAAGAACAATCATGGAGGTCGTAATGGCATGCCATAGACTCATAGAGTGAGACATGTCTCCAACGTCATGTTAGTCACATGGTAAGACCATCCACACACCTGCAAGACCTTCTTTCACAAATGCCACATCAGCTTTGCAATAACACATTCCACACATATGCAACACCAAACTCCTTTCTAAACTAATAAATTATAATATAAATAATATAGGTAATTATAATATAAATAATATAGATAATTATAATATAACTAATAAATTAATTATAAAATATAGATAAATAAATTGTGTATGTTTATCTATTAGTATTTGTATTTTCGTAATTTTTATATTAATGTACATTTAATTTAGCAGTTTAAATAAAAAACATTGCATAAAAGTATCTTTTTTTTAAAATAAAGCGTGGGTAAGAAATTTTAATAAAAATATTAAAAAAAATAATGTTCAAATAAACTAATAAATGAATTAAATTTAATAAACATATTAATAATAACTAATATTTAAACAAACAAACAAACTAATTAAATTAAAAAATGATTTGTTTACTATATTAAATTTGTTGCAAGGTCTTGCTAATTGTGCAAGATGGTGGAAGTCTTGCAAGACACATGGCATGCCATGTCATCTTGCAAGAGCTCTTACAAGACGCGTGTAAATGCTCTAACGATGTAGGTGTGTCATGCGTCATAACGTCTTGGGTGCGTTCTGATGCGAGTTTTTTGAAATGGTTATTTGACTTTTTATTTTTTCCTTATAAGTTTGTTTTATGTCTACATTGTATGTATTTTTTAGTTCTTGATTGTAATATCTTTATATATAAGATATCAATATATGAGTTTTCTTCTTTTTTATGACATTATATTATTTAATATAACTTATCAGCGGTAGAAAAAAATATATGCATATACCATGACTCTTAAAACTTGAGACTACCTTATCGCGTTCAGGCCCGTTTCTGATATTTTTTGGGCCTGGGCAATCCATAAATTTTGGGCCCTCAATATGTACCAAAAGAAATCTCAAATAAATGTTGTTTATTATTAAAAACAAACTTTCATACAATAAATACTAATAATTCATACAAAACAATTTCTTCGATCATTTTTAGATGCAAAATCATCAATAATAACATCAAAGTCATACAAAACAACTTCTTCGAGCATTTTTTTAATGCAAAATCATCAATAATAGCATCAAAGTCATACAAAAAAAACTTCTTCGAGCATTTTTTTAATGCAAAATCATCAATAATAACACAGGCCCATTCCTGAAATTTTCTACGTCTTGGGTGAGATGTAAAAATGATCCCTCGATAACTACAAAATTATTTTCAATATATATTGTTTATATTACCATAGATAACTTTGAATTCAAGAAATACTATTTATTCTTATAAAACACTTTTTCCGAATATTCCTAGTGAAAATTCAGTCAATAGTTATTTCAAAATTAATATTATCTATCATATCGTATTTACATAATATCGTCAATTCGTTCCACCGTCAAAGACATCTTATGATATATCTTTAATATATAGATTGATATCATTTGAGGTCACTATGTTGACATCGTTTGGGTTGAGTTTTCATGTCACCTCATCTTAATATTTTCTATCACCATTTTAAACTTTTAGAGTTAATACAAACTTTTTAAGAACCATCAATCTTAGAATCAAAAGTCCATGTTGACTATACGTTGAGATCTTATTCTTGTTTTAGAGATAGAAGAGTACTTAAGATTCATGGACTCAATATTAATTAGGTAATGAGGAGTCGTATGAAAAAAGATAGTTTTGAAATCCTAAATATAGATATAAGTTGGATCGTCTTATATAGTTGGTAATTCTTTTTTCTGAAAGGTATGGGTTTTATTAGTGGATAACAAGAAATGTACTATATTCTAAGAAAAAATAGAATTCATATGGATGGAATAATCAAAAGAGTATGTGGAAGATGAACAATGGAGTATATATCAAGATTTCTAGACAACATAGTTTTATATATTAGTACTAGATAAAAAAAACTTAGAGAAACAATAAGCAACATTATAAAATGAAAGACCAATTAACTCTTTACAATTTTTCTTGTCCAACGTAATTAATCAATACATATTTGGGCCCTTCATATAATGCATATTTTTTTTTTCCTATTATATACTATTTTTTTGAACTACTACTATATAGTATACTAAAAAATTGGGCCCCTATTTTTTTTGGACCTTGGGCGTGCGCCCGGCCCGCCCTCCCCGGGACGGCACTGATCGCGTTACACCTTAGGTAATTTAAGATATTAATATCGCTATTGTATTATTGTTTAAAAAAGGTAGTCATTTATAGCCTCTAAGTTTTCTTTAAATTAGTACAAAAACTCAATTAAAGTTGACGCGAGTAATCATTATGCATTATCTTTTGTTTCATAATAATTTACATTAAATAGTATTTTATTTTAGAAAAAGGTGAAATCAAATTTGGAACAAAAGTATAGGTGATTTTAGTGTCATTAATCATTTTAGTGTTATTGTAATTTTCTTGAGATTGATAAAGTAATAAGGCAAACATAAGTGAGTCAGGTGGTACGAAGTGTACACTAATAAAGATTTTCTTTATCACCATAGATCGTCATTAGGTGGGGTCCAAGAGGCAGAGTGGTGGTCCCGCATACCGTACATCGGGCGGGGTCGTGCGGGCATTATGCACGAATTTCAACAGGTTGGAAATCTCCTTGAAATGATACTGAAACTTGGTGAAAATTACCTGAGTATAGTTCAGAGGCGTGTTGACTCGGAGCCTCTAAGCCTTCTGATTAGATCCCTGAGTGTTCACTCAAGTTTTTCTAAGTGCCAAAGTCAAAGCCTATGGTCCTTATAATTAGAGGCTCTGGACATTCAGGGCCTCAGGATCTTCCGGGCCTTTGTACTTTTTTCGACATGTTGCCTTTTGTTGGGTCACCTAAGATTTGAAGATGACGTCCCGATCTTTCATTCTTACTGTTAGTCCCAGATGGCTGTAACAAGTATTGTAGAAGGGGGGGGGGGTTGAATACAATACTCAAAATTTTCACAATTTTAATTCTATTATTGAACAACTTTCAACAAAAATTACACATAGAAACTTAAGACTGTTGCGGAAAATAACAGATAAACTATTCTAACAATCTTACACAAAGTATACTAACAAAACAACTAAGAACACTTAGAGCAAAGCTATCAAGTTTTGAGCAATATGGAGATTTCTTGCACTGAGAGAGATGTCCAGAAAGCGTGATTTGCATGGAGCCTTCTACTTCCTTTTATAGTGAGGATGGGAGTACTAAGCATTAAATGCTCAGTACACATGTCTTCAGAGGACTTGCTTCGTACCAGTGGACTTCTGAAAAGTTGATATGTCATAATCACCTTTTCCTTGGTACAAGGAATAGAACTCATGCTGAAAGGGACTTTATCTAAAAATAGATAAGATGACAAAAAGTCACTTTTACCTGTCAATAGATATTGTCCCAAAATAAATGATCTTCTTGATGTGTATTCCAAGACAATCATACCGAAGCTGTTCCACCGATATAATTGACATTGTACTGTAAAACCATCTGCAAGAAAACCATTCACACAAAGATCCCACCGATTTTACCAAACCTATCGGTGGGACATATCTGGCCGAAATGTGATGACACCATCGGTGGGAGGAAGTCCACCGATGTGTGAAGACACCATCGGTGGTGATGAAGTCCACCGATGTGTGAGAACACAATCGGTGGTGAGGATCTTCACCGATGTGTGAGGACACAATCGGTGGTGATGACTTGTATGTATCTTGGAAGAGTCTTCTTATTTCCACAATGAGAATCTCTTCAAGCTTGGTTTCGGTTGATCTTCGACTTCACCGAACAATTGTTATCTTGTACAAGTCATTTAAAGAACCATGCTAAAATATTCTAAGTAAAACATAGGGAAGAACATCGGTGAGTCAATTTCAAATCCTGGTGACCCAACAATCTCCCCCTATTTGAATTTGAGCTCTATCCTTAGAATATTTAAGAGTAGTAGGAAGTAAAATGCATTTTGACCCTTTTTACTCTTTTTGGGTTCTTTTCACATAGACCATTCTTTTTTTTGGATCTATTTTTCTTTTGTATGAGTATGTATACTATAGACAGTATTTACATGTAAATAAAAGTAAAGTTATGTACAGAAGTAAATTCAAATAGAGAAGTACTTGTATTTGGATAAGTTTTTATCGTACAATTGACAAAAAGAGAAACAAACTTTTACATGTACCACTGAGAAAGATGAAAAAAACTATTTCTTGGCAGATTGTCGGCGCTTGATTTCATCCAACACATTTCGGAAGAATGGTTGAGCTTCGGGGATGTAAGGAAACAGGTTGGAGATGCCTTCAAGAAACAAAGTGTCGGCGATGGGAATTTGTGCAAATCTGAAGAAAGCCCGACGACCGAAACCATCATTAAAGAACAGCCCAGGAATCGGTGAGAGGCTTAAAGTCGTAGTAGGATAAGGCACAGATGTAGGAATGGACAGATTCAGGTTGCTCACGTTTGGAATTTTCCCTTCAGCTGCCATTTCCTTGAACACCTTGTCGGTAGGATTCTTGACTTTGGGAAGACGGATTTTTTCTTTCATTGATTGAAGTTTTTCCCTTTCATCGGAGGATAGGACTATGTGATATTTTCTTTTAATCTCTTTCATCTTTTCCATCAATCCATCAATGCATTTGACAAAGATGTCTTTCTTTAGGTTTGCACTTCTGAGCAAGTGTTGAGATATCTCATACCATTCAGGGAGACCGTAATGTTTGAGGTGGACATCTCTCACACTTTTCATTGAGCCATCTTCTCTATCGATGATCAGCCTGATATCCTCCGGGTTGGCTTTGGCATTAGCTATTTTGACGTTTGAGATTGGGGACCTTACAAGTCTTTGATGCATGGTCCTTTTGTACCAGTTTATTTCTTCGTTCCTTTCTTTTTCGATGGCACTTAGCACCGATTTTTGGGTGGAAATAGGGTCGGCAGACTTGGCTTTAAAAGCTTCTTATTTTGCAACTTTTACGGAGAGAGCCCTAGAATCATCTAAGGCCTTTTGGGCGAGTCTGGCCTCCTCAAGCTCCTGAGGAGTCAGACCGATATTGGATTCTTGAGATTGTTGAGAAGGAGGTTTTAGCTTCAGAGTCTGAGCATCGGCAGGTCGAGTCCCATATTTTGCTAATTCTTTGCTTTTCTTTTCTTCTTCGGTCATCTGTTCAGCTGTGAGGGTTTTCTTGCCTTTGTCTTTGGGGGTCTTAGAACCTTGCTCCCCCTCAGACCTTGCCTTAGTTTCCACCACCGACGCAGATTTGGTCGGTGTGGAGATAGATCGGTGGTACCTGCGTGTTTCGGTGAAGACATAGCTGGAGTTTCAGTGGCCTGTGGTGAGGGTTCGGTGGAAGGTGGAGGCCTGTTGCTGATAGATCTCTTGATCGATGGCAGTTTTGGTTGACTAAGAGTTTTCTCCCCCTCAGCAGCAGCCGGAATCTTAAAACCCAACTGTTTAAAAACACTATCAAACTTGGTGTGAAGAAGAGCCAAGCTTGGAGTGGTGTCATTGGAGATCATAGTAAAATCACCCACGTCCATTTCCCACTGGACTTTCTCCTGCATGTTGTCAGTGTTGGTGAGAAGAGTGCTGAGAGAATCGACGATGCTTTTGTCAAGATCTTGATGAGACCTGGCCTCTTAAATAAGTCTCTGGAGTTCAGTATCCTTGACTAGAGAGGATGCCTTGAAAGCGCCAAAAGAAATAGCAAGATCCCCATGAGAAGTTGTCAAGGATTCCACCTTGGAAGATAAGGAAACAAGCGTATTATTGATAGGCCGAAGAGCGTCGGCAAGAGCATTCGACAAAATCTGTGGCAAGCTAGTCTCGAGCACCGAGATTCTGGAGTCGGCCTGTGTGAGCATGGAGAGAGTTGATTGCTTGAAAGATTCAAATTGTATGCCGACGAGCCGACATTGGCGAGCACACTCTTGAACATCGTTAAGATAGTCAGAAGGCAACCGAGTAGTTGTATAGGCATTACCACCGAATTCCGGGAGACGGAATTGGAGACGGAGTTGATCTTCTTTGGGAGTGAGATTGGGTAGGTAATCCGACAATATATCGGGATAGAGAGTTCTCGGTGTTTGCTTTTTCGGTGAGGACGATCTTCGGGGTGGGGGTTGCTTCGTCGGTGAGGGAGATCTTCGGGGTGGGGGTTGCTTCGTCGGTGAGGGAGATCTTCGGGGTGAGGGTTGCTTCGTTGGTGAGGGAGAACTTCGGGAAGAGAGTTGAGTCTGTGGTGAGGGAGACTCGGTGAGGATTTCTTCGGTGGACGGGATGGTTCGGGGAGAACCAGTGTCATCCAAAAGAAAATCAAAGAAGTCATTTGGGGGGGGATACGGTGGGGGGAACCTCGATCGGTTTGTGCTTCTTCATCGATCATAAACTGATCGGGTGAAAGGCCGTGCAGTGCCAAGTCGACTCCTTCGAGGGGAGAGTCCCCGAAGTCATCTCTATCACCCGAAGAGATGAGTGGAGAGGCAAAAGATGGGATCTCCATGTCTACAACTGTAGTCTTTTGAGAGACTGCAGAGGAGTCAGTAGTTGGTTTAAGAAAGTCCCGTGGATGGGATGGTTCGACCAAAGGTGCCCTAGACCTTTTTAGAGAAGACCTCGGGGGGGGGGGGGGGGGGGGGGGAGATGAGTGCCTCCGCTTGAGAGAATGTTTGTGGACCGGGCCAGCCACCGATGGTTTTATCGGTGGCATAGTTTTAGAAGCGGTGGCGGAGGTGTCGGGGGCCTTATGTTGTTTCTTTTTGGCGCCCCCGACTTAACTCGGGAACGGGGAGAAGGGACCACGATAGTTGGAGTGACCTCGGGACTGTCTGGGTGTTTAAACCCGGGAATTTCCGCATCACCCCAATGTAGTTCGGGAGAGTGAGCGAGTGTAATCATACCTTGTCGTAAGGGGCGGTCGGTTGCGAGTGGTCCAACATTAAGTGTTTTGACACCTACGACCGGAGAAGATCAGTCATAAACAAATCGTGGAGAAGAAGATTTGCGGTCCGCCTCCAAAGCTTTTTCAAGCTTGTGCTGAATAATCATCGAGATAAAGCGCGGGTAGGCAACATAACACTTTTTGGGATGCTTAATCACTTCCGTGAGTTCAGTGAAGAAATATTGTGCGAAGTCGACATGTCTTTGAAAAATCAGAGCATGAGCGAGCTTCGTGATGTAGGACGGGGATTGATCGTGGCCACTTGTTTTGCGGGAGAGGCAATGAATAACATGAGCAAAGAAAAAGTTCCATACTCCGCCCATTTTGCCTCGGAGAAGAGTGTCGGGGCCTTTGGAAGTCTTTGAGGAATCGTCGACTACGTAGCCAATAGCTTGAATGACCTCCTCATGCAAGTTTTCTACAAACATGTCGTCGTAGGTTTGAAAAGCATCGATTTTGAGGGCGTGACGAACATCATCGACCCCAAAGGTTAGATCGTGATCACCATCTTCGTCAGTGAGAATAGAGGCATGAATAGCGTCGTTCGAAGGGTCGTACACACAGGTTAACCAGAAGTTACCAATGAGCATTTTGCTCATCTTAGGGTTGCAAGTGAAAGCATGAAGAAGAGGGGATCGAGTGAGAAACTTAGTCACTGTGGTGAACTCGGGATGAGACGGATCAGGTTCGAAGCGAGCAACGTGATTACACGTGTTGAACTTAAGGTCCTCAAAACATGTAGGGACTGCATTCTTGGAGGATGCCATTGTAGATGAATGAAGAGTAGGAGGAGAAGTTGCAGGTTTCAAGGTAGAGGATGAACGAAAAGGAGGATGAATGAAGAAGATGGGTCGTGAATATATAGGAGAGGTGAAGAGGGGTTATGATTTCAAAAAGGAGAGGGAACGGTTATGTGGATGAGAGAGGAGATGATTAAAAAAAATAATATAATTTTAAAGAAGTAATGATGAGAGTATGGGGATTTGTGGTCAAAACGCCGTTACATGGAATGGGAAGGGTCAAAAATCTGACACAAAGGGTTTAGGGGTGATGTAATCATGGAAAATGTATATGAGAAGCTAAGTAAACCCTAAAATCGGTGAAGAATTTCGGTGGGGAAATCCTATCGATTGGAGACAATCGATGGTATAGGGTCGGTGTTGAAGAGTACATGATCGTCGGTGAAGAGAGTGACTTCGGTGGAAATCATCGAAGTAGATTTTCCGAAGAATGGAACTTACCGAATTGAGACATCGGTGGCGTAAGCGGTACCGAAAAGGATGGCCCAAGAGAGTCGGTGATTGGATCATACCGAAGAGAGATCAAAAGGGATCGGTGAGATTTGCATACCGATTGGGATTTGGTGAGAAAGGGGATCCCGAAGTTGATTTTGGTGAAGGGTTGTGTCACCGACATTGGAACTATCGGACACCGATACTCTAGGAAATCGGTGAGATAGATTATTATTATTATTATTATTATTTTTTAATTTTCTAAATACAACATACCAAGTTCACTTATCAGAAAATTGAACCTGGCTTCATCTAAGGGCTTGGTGACCAAATCGGCAAGCTGAAGATCTGTAGGTATGAAGTGCAGCTCAATGTCACCTTTGGAGATGTGGTCCCTAATGAAATGATATCTGATATCTATGTGTTTTAACCTGGAATGTAGAACTGGATTATTTGCAATGGCTATCGCACTTGAGTTGTCACACAGAATGGGAATCTTTGAGTAGATTTGATTGTAGTCCCTTAGTTGATTTTTCATCCACAGGATCTGGGCACAGCAACTTCCAGCAACAACATATTCAGCCTCAGCAGTTGATGTTGAGACTGGGTTCTGTTTCTTGCTGGACCAGCTGACTAATTGTCCACCAAGAAGTTGGCAGCTACCTGTAGTACTTTTTCTATCAATCTGGGAACCTGCATAATCTGAATCTGAATACCCAATTAGTTCAAAACCCGAGTCTTTGGGATACCAAAGACCCAGGTGCAAGGTACCCTTGAGATACCGAAAAATCCGTTTTACAGCCTTTAAATGTGATTCTTTTGGATTGGCTTGATAACGGGCACATAGACAAGTAGCAAACATAATATCCGGTCCGCTAGCAGTTAAATACAGAAGAGAACCAATCATTCCTCGATAATTGGTAACATCCACAGATTCACCTTTTAGATCAGCATGAAGTTTCAAAGGTGGTTCCATGGGAGTTTTCATAGGAGAGATATCTAAAAAATTGAATTTCTTCAGAAGGTCACGAATGTATTTACTTTGGTTTATAAAAATCCCTTCTGAAGATTGTTTGACCTGAAGGCCTAAAAAGAATGTAAGTTCTCCCATCATGCTCATCTCATATTCACTCATCATGAGAGAAGCAAACTCATCACATAGTGATTCATCAGTGGCACCAAAGATGATGTCATCAACATAGATTTGGACAAGAATAAGATAACCTGAGGTCTCTTTGATGAAGAGAGTGTTGTCAATTTTACCTCTGGAATATCCATGCTTTAAAAGAAAGTTGGCAAGAGTGTCATACCAAGCACGTGGAGCTTGCTTGAGACCATAGAGAGCCTTGTCTAATCGGTACACATGGTCTGGATGAGCTGGGTCTTCAAAGCCAGGTGGTTGTTTCACATAGACTTCCTCTGCAAGTTCCCCATTGAGGAAAACACTTTTGACATCCATCTGAAAGACCCTGAAATTTCGGTAAGCAACATGAGCCAGAAAAATTCTTATGGCTTCAAGTCGTGCAACAGGGGCAAAAGTTTCATCATAGTCAATGCCTTCTTCCTGTCGGTATCCTTGAGCAACCAGTCTAGCCTTATTTCTGATAACAGTACCTTCTTCATCCATTTTATTTCTAAAGATCCATTTGGTTCCATTGATTGTCTTCTGTCGGGGTCTGGGAACCAATCTCCAAACTTTGTTTCTCTCAAATTGAGAAAGCTCTTCTTGCATGGCAGTGATCCAGCAGGGATCTGTTAGAGCTTCATCAATCTTCCTGGGTTCAATAAGAGAGAGAAAATTCACATAGAGACAAATATTTCCAACTCCTCTGCGTGTTTGGACACCTGCTTGTTGATCACCAATGATTTGATCTATGGGGTGATCTTTGGTCCATTTTGTGGAAGGGGGTAAAGGTGGTGAGTGTGGGGAATGTCGGTGGAGTGAGATCAGAGGATCGGTGAAGGACATTATTTTCGGTGGAAGGCATAGGGTCGGTGGGAGGCATGGGATCGGTGGAAAGGTGTATGTCGGTGGGAGGAATCATGTCGGTGGGAAGATGGTCAATTTCGGTGGAAAAGATGTTCGACACTAAGGAAGGTGACCCAACTTGGTTATTTGAGGTAGATGGATTTGATGGGTTCAAAGGAATGGAGGATGCATCGGTGGAGTTGACTATGGGAGCATCACCTATGCATGAGGAAATCCATCTGTGTAATTCATCATCATCATTTGAAAGAGATGATGATCTTAGATCATCAAATTTGACATGAATGGACTCATCAATGCATTTTCTCCTGAGATTCTATACACGATATGCTTTGGAGGATAGAGAGTATCCAACAAAGATTCCTTCATCAGCTTTGGGATCAAACTTCCCAAGATTGTCACGATCATTTAGAATAAAACACACACAACCAAAGACATGAAGAAAGCCTATATTTGGTTTTCTGCCATGAAAAACTTCATAAGGGGTCTTGTCATGTCTCTTGGATATCACGGACCTATTTTGGGTAAAGCAAGCAGTATTAACAGCTTCAGCCCAAAAATAGGTGGGAGGATTTGATTCACTTAGCATTGATCTAGCAGCCTCACATAGAGTTCTGTTCTTTCTTTCCACTACTCCATTTTGCTGAGGAGTTCTAACGACAGAGAAATTTTGAGAAATTCCTTTCTCATTGAAAAAGTCTTCGAGAGCACTGTTTCTGAATTCAGTGCCATTGTCACTTCTCACCGATTGTACAAGTTGCCCATTTAGAACTTCATTTTTCTTGACAAAGTTGATGATGTCTTTAGTTGCATCACTTTTATACCTGAGAAAAGACACCCAAGTATATCTAGTGAATTCATCAACAATAACAAGAATGTACCTTTTGCCACCAAGACTAGGAGTGCTGACTGGTCCACATAGATCCATGTGCAGCATTTGGAGAGGTAGAGTGATGGAAGAGCATTGCTTGGTTTTGAAGGATGTTTTGGTGAGCTTCCCTTTTTCACATGCATCACACGACTTTTCTTTAACAAAGTTCAACTTTGGCATGCCAGTCACCAGTTCTTTGTTTGAGATTTTATGGAGTGTTTTGAAGTTCAGATGAGATAGACGTTTATGCCACAGCCAGTTCCTTTTGGCTGTGTCATCTGACACAAAGCAGACATTGGATGAATTGTTACTTAGTCCCATATCAATGATATAGACATTTTCCATCCTTTTTCCAGATAACACTACGTTGAAGTTCTTGTCCACAACAGTACAGATACACAGTTCAAAAATAACTTTATATCCAAGATCACACAGTTGGCTAATGCTGAGAAGATTATGCATGAGGCCTTCAACAAATGCCACTTTATTGAAAGTGACAGATCCATTAGTGAGAGTTCCATATCCTTTGGTGTAACCTTTAGAGTTGTCACCCACTATCCAGATACCATATTTGATGGTGCTCAAAAGGCTGCATGCATACACAGATTAGTTCTTAGGTACCCATTTGGTGGTGGGTCCTTTTGGGTTAGAAGAGGAAGAGTCCTTAGGTTTGATTCTTTCAATTCTTTCCTTTGGACAATCCTTTGCAAGATGAAAAGTATCACCACAGTTATAACACTTTCTGTAAACAAAAATCTTTTTGGGTTTTTGCACTTCTTCTTTTCCTTTTCTCATGACATTAACTTGAAAGTTTTTAGGACCAAAGGATGAGGATTGAGAAGGAAAACTTAAAGTCCCATTACTTGAGGTGGAGGCGAATTTGGAAAAATTTCTTGAAGAATTTTTGAAATGATCCTTCCCAGACTCCACCGATTTCTCTTTTGAGTTTGTGAGTCTCACAGATCGAGGAAGAAAATTGGTAGGAGAGTTCACATCGGAGAGTGACTTACCTTTTGAAGAGTTATACATAGGTGGAGAATTCACATTGGTGGGGTTAGATTTAACTCTTTTATCAGACTTTGATTTTGAAAGATCAGAAGGAGGAACATATTCATCAATCGCTAAATCTTTTAAAAGATCCTGGATGGGTTTTGAAAAAACATTGGAGTCCTCTTTTTCCATGTTTTGAATAGATGAAGATTCTTTAGCTTTTATGAACATTCCAAACTTTAAAGCTTCACCTAGATCTAAAGAGTTTAAGGAAATAGAGTCACAAGAACTTGAGTCTGAGGCATCATCCCATACACTAGAGGTAGGCTCAAGAGTTTGAGAAGAAACTGTTGGTCCCGAAAGGCTTAAACAAGTTTGTAGAAGGGGGGGGGGGGGGGGGGGTTGAATACAAACACACTATTTTACTTTTCTAAATTGTTTATTGATAAATCATTAACAATTTACAGCTTGTTGCGGAAACAAGATTAAGGATAAACCTAAATCTAAACAAGTTGGAACACTAAGGTTTTCTTGCACTAAGAAAGATAAGGAGATTACTAATAAAATCCTATCTTGAGAGATTTGAACTTGTCCAGAGTTAGCAAGTTACTTCAAATGAAGTGAGTTCATCTCTTTATATACTGCATGCATTTAATGCAATCCAATATATACTTTACACGTGTCATTGGCGGATTGGTTGCATGTCATTGACCTTTGATGACAACCTTAGTAGTCGCATGAATGAACAGTGTAGTATCAGAGTGGTTGTACGATTTCAGATTTTCGGAGGTTCTTTTCTGATATTTCGTACGGTGGCGTGCAAGGGAGGTTAAGACAAAAGTACTTTGTACGGAGGACTTCATGATCAGCTTTCGTTGATTCAGCGATTATCATTTACTATTCAGCAGATGATAAAGTTCAGCGATAGCTGAAGTCTTGTACTTGATACTTCACGTTGAGTGGACAAATCTGAGTCTTCGCTGATCCGCATCAGTTCATTAGGAGACTTGTCGCTGGTTCTTGAGCTTGATCTTCGACTTCAGCGTAGAACCTTTGTTGACGTGAATCTTGTCTTCAGGGATCATAAGTAAACAACTAACTTATCAGCGATCACCATAAGGACTGAACAGACTCAGCGATATGGTGAACAGTGTTCGCTGAATGTTTAATCTAAAAGTGCGAGAGTTCCTATCAGCAGTACTGTAAGATCTTAGTACTTATCAGCGATAGTGAAACTCTGATACATATTGTTTACTTACAATTTTCACTAAGTATTTAAGATAGGGTCATTATCAAATCACTGAGGGTTTGGATCAACAGAAACGTCAGAGATGGTTTTTCCATAGCCTAAACCAAATTTGTTGTTAACAGAAATTTGATCTTTAAAGATTTGCTCAAGATTCTTTGAAGAACTCGTCCATTTTTAACAGTCTCTTGTTCTCTTTTTAATTTCTTAAAAAGTTTGTTTTTCTCATTTGAGATCACAAGATTTATGGTTTTTAGATCCTCAAGCTCAACTTTCATTTCCTCAAACTTCTCAAGTTTAGACATACAAATTTCAAGTTTAGAAGTGAGTTCTTTAACTTGAATATATTTTCTTTTCTTACCATCCTTGACAGAATAAAAGTATTTAGTTAAAGATTCATACGCATCAATCTTTTCACTATCAGTCATATCATTAAAATGATGTACCTGAGAGTATGATGTCGAGCACCCAGTTGACACCAAAGCCATTGGAGAGGTAGCTTTTTCAGAATCTTCCATATCTTCTGAGATGGCCATGAAACACTTGTTGGGAGAGTTGTTGTCACTGTCAGAGGTCTCTTCTTCCCAATCATGAATTTCGGCCATGCGCCCTTTTCCTTTTCCAAGGAGACCCTCATTTCTTTCTTTTTCTTTCTTGTATTTGGCTTTGTACTTCTTAGCCCTTTCTTGATGATCTTTGGTTGAGGAGTGAGTATCTTTCTTGGCAAGGTTTGATTTAAAAGTGTTATTTTTGGGTTTTTCATACTTGGAAGAAAACTTGTCGGAAGATGAATTTCTAGAGTTCATCACACGCTTACTTCTGCACTCAGCTGCAAAGTGTCCTTTCTTTCCACAATTAAAACATTCCTCATTTGTCTTATCAGTTGAGGAAGCTTTTGTAGAAGAGAAGGGTTTTCTGAAAGATTGGGATTTATTTGAAAAACGAGATCTGTTTTTGAAACCAGCCAACATGGCAATTTTATCAGACAACTGCTTAACCGAGATTTCTTCACCTTCATCATCGGCATCACTTAGATATACCTCCGATTGGTGAGAAGAGTTGCTTTGTGTTTCATTGTCAGAATCTGATGAAGGATAGGTGATGCGTGGAACACTTTGAGATTTCTTGGAATTTTCACTGACAAGGGCAATAGAAGTGCCCTTTATCTCTTTGATGAAAGATTTCCTTTGTAACTTGGTTTGTTCAAAGTTGAAGAGAGTTCCATATAAAACAGTTAGAGGCATGTACTCAAGGTCCTTGGAAGTTTTGATACAAGTGCACATGTTCTCCCAAAACTCAGGAAGACAATCCATGAATTTGTTTAGAACTTCCTCATTATCATAGACTCTGCCTAGTAACTTCAGATCATTCAGAAGAGAGTTAAAACGATTATAGTAGCTAGGAAGAGATTCACCTTTTTCATGAGTGAAAAGTTCATACTTTCTTATGAGAGAAATCTTTTTGCATTTCTTCACTTCCTCTGTACCTTCGTACAGAACACATAGTGTGGTCCACATCTCTTTAGCAGTTTCAAAGTTAAATAGAGAATGATAGACTTCATCAGGAAGTGAGAGAGCAATGATTGCTCTAAGCTTTGAATCAAGAGTAACAAGACATTTTTCTTCATCAGTATATTTCTTTGGATTTTTTAGAATATAACGTCCAGTACCTTTTGCTTTCTCTTTGTTGGAAGGTTCAGATTCATCGGAGTCACTAGAGTCATCCTTATCAGCGGTTTCCTTACCAGGCCTCTGCGTTTCATAGCGAACCCAGACTCTAGGGATAATAGGTCCCTCTTTGAGAATGGTTGGATATCTAGTATCCACTCCTTCCATGAATAGCATCATACGGCTTTTCCAAAGAGAAAAGTTGTTAGGGTTAAACTTAGGAGGTTTGGTAATGGAACCATTTTTAGAAAAGTTGTTTTGAAAAGCATTTTCAATAGTTGAAGATGAAGAGGCAGCCATCGCAGATCAAGTTTACGAGTTAAACTTTCTGCTCTGATACCACTTGTTAGTCCCAGATGGCTGTAACAAGTATTGTAGAAGGGGGGGGGGGGGGGGGGTTGAATACAATACTCAAAATTTTTACAATTTTAATTCTATTATTGAAGAACTTTCAACAAGAATTACACATAGAAACTTAAGACTGTTGCGGAAAAGAACAGATAAACTATTCTAACAATCTTACACAAAGTATACTAACAAAACAACTAAGAACACTTAGAGAAAAGCTATCAAGTTTTGAGCAATATGGAGATTTCTTGCACTAAGAGAGATGTCCAGAAAGCGTGATTTGCATGGAGCCTTCTACTTCCTTTTATAGTGAGGATGAGAGTACTAAGCATTAAATGCTCAGTACACATGTCTTCAGAGGACTTGCTTCGTACCAGTGGACTTCTGAAAAGTTGATATGTCATAATCACCTTTTCCTTGGTACAAGGAATAGAACCCAATCTGAAAGGGACTTTATCTAAAAATAGATAAGATGACAAAAAGTCACTTTTACCTGTCAATGGATATTGTCCCAAAATAAATGATCTTCTTGATGTGTATTCCAAGACAATCATACCGAAGTTGTTCCACCGATATAATTGACATTGGTCTGTAAAACCATCTGCAAGAAAACCATTCACACAAAGATCCCACCGATTTTACCAAACCTATCGGTGGGACATATCTGGCCGAAATGTGATGACACCATCGGTGGGAGGAAGTTCACCGATGTGTGAAGACACCATCGGTGGTGATGAAGTCCACCGATGTGTGAGAACACAATCGGTGGTGAGGATCTTCACCGATGTGTGAGGACACAATCGGTGGTGATGACTTGTATGTATCTTGGAAGATTCTTCTTGTTTCCACAATGAGAATCTCTTCAAGCTTGGTTTCGGTTGATTTTCGACTACACCGAACAATTGCTATCTTGTACAAGTCATTTAAAGAACCATGCTAAAATATTCTAAGTAAAACATAGGGAAGAACATCGGTGAGTCAATTTCAAATCCTGGTGACCCAACACTTACAGCATCCAATACTTAGAATATTTAGGTTCTTTATAGCAGCTTAGTATTATATCAAAAGTTCGGTGAATTGAGAAGGCTCAAAAAGTGGAGCAATGCTCCCACCGATTTTGTCTTTGACAAATCGGTGGAACCCCGTCGACCATTGTGCACTTGTCCTTTTACTGAAAAGAATAATTTTGATATCTTGCATTGATGGGGACATTCTCTGATGTTCATAAAAAGGTTGTTTGGTTTTTACATCATTCTCAGGAAGGGTCTACACCAAAGTCTGCAGGTCAAGTCTACAAGACAAAAAGGACATCCTATCCTATTCAAGGACAACCTGCATCTCTACCCTTGCTTGACAAGTGTCTCATGCATTTAATGCACAGTGTACTTTATAAAGAGGAAGACCCTTCCCATGCAAGGTGACAAGTTACTAAAGATTTCTATATGAAAAA
Organism: Saussurea involucrata; assembly: GCA_033807775.1. Classification (NCBI taxonomy): domain Eukaryota; kingdom Viridiplantae; phylum Streptophyta; class Magnoliopsida; order Asterales; family Asteraceae; genus Saussurea; species Saussurea involucrata. The sequence goes on along the minus strand of CM066320.1, from coordinate 106,955,697 downwards.
GTGCACAATTGGCAGACATCCGCTTCTCTCTTTAAAAGAATTGTTGTTGATTTTCTTAGGGAAATTTTAATAGTTCTTTTCTTTTCTTTGTATAAGATTGTTTGAACATATTTTAATCTGTTCTGTTCCGCAACAATCAAAAGTTTTCTGTGTGTAATTCTTGATTTCATATCAATAAGAACTAAATTAAATTAAAAGTTTGTGTATTATATTCACCCCCCTCTTCTACAATACTTGGTACTGTTGCTATTTCATAGCTGGACCAACACTTTTGGTTCTAGATCTCTAAGTCAGTTGTAACTATTTTATAATCTTATTCGTTAATAGTTATATCTAAACTATTTAACCATCTGATTGTTGATCTCTCATATAAATATGTAAATAAATACTAGCATATATTGACGCGATCTTACAATCTTTAATGTTAGAGTTTCCATTTGGATTATCCCAATACGAAATTTGTGACACCTAAGGCTAATAAGGGACGGATTATTGTATTCGAAAAACAATCTTTCCACGATCCAAGTGATTATCCAGTCTACTCATCATCTTCGATACCTAAATCCTAATAAAAAGGCCGAAATTTTTAATTTATATTTTTTATATTTAATTCAGAATAAAGAATATTAATTTTCTTATCTTCTCAAAACAAGTATGACCACATAAATAAATGCTCTTCTAGCCCTTCTTTCACTTAGATGGATCCGCTTAGCACTTGCTTGCCAGGAGCTTCACCTTTCCCTAAAGAGCTACCCGACCCATGGGAAAAGACAAAACTCCCTTAACGTATTAGTGAAAGCGATAAAATAGTTAACATCCATGTCATACACCTGTGGACCTGCCCACTTTGTGTTTGTGTTCTACGTGTGTAAAAACGAATTTTTGATTAAAAATAGAATTGAAAATCTATATATATATTAAAGGAAAATCCACTAAGAATGATGTGGCACATTGTTAGAGTAGGATTTGCCTAAAGAAATTTTCTCATTGTTTTGAATTTTTTAAATATTGAATAAGTTAAAGACTATACTACCCTAAAATGAAAAACATGTATTTCATTATAAGAAGGTTTTTTTGGTAATTTCATTTCCACTTTAATTAGCTTTAACTTTCAAACTACACAACTTCCTAGAGATATTCATTATAGTCTTTTCATATTTCCATCATCTAATTAAGAACAAACCTACAATAAATGACGTGACATATTGTTACAAGATGATTCTATATAAATATAACTAAGTTAAAGACGTTATAAATGTTAGTTAAGTTAACGATTTTTCTACCCGTGAATAAAAAATGTGTTTTTCGAAAATGATAACAAAATTTCGAAACCAAAGACGTCTTTAATTGAGAAACTCGCATTAGTAGTTCACATATATCTAAACATAAAATATGAAGTTTCTTAGATGACATTTTGTGGAAGAGTTATTTCACAATTCATTTTTTCTGAAAATTTTAGATTTTTTAACTTATTTTGATGGTTATACTAATTGTCTTTTATTAACTCATAAATGTCCTAGACTTTTCGGTTTTCTATTCCGTTTTTATCCCGTCTATATGTTATATCTCATTTAACATTTTTTCTTTTGTTTTACTGAATCCTCCATCATATTGCAAACGATACAATCGAATGTCTAATGAAGATAGAAAGTTTTTTTCTTTTATTTTACCGAATTCTCCATCATATTGCAAACTACACAACCGAATGTCTCATCAAGATAGAAGCTACATTTTATGGTTTATTTTATGTTTTTATGTGAGATATTGATGTTATTGATGTGTTGTGTTTTTTTGTAGAATTTTTATCGTGAAACCGTTATTCTTTCTCTATAAAATCCATGTAAGAGTTGTTATATTTTATTTTATGATTTTTCCCGGTTATATATTGTTGATAAATGTTTTTATTCCACGTTATTATATTTGTTAATTATTGTTACGTCTATTGTTCTGTGTGATATGTCGTATTTATATGTCTCTAAATTAATAGTTTTTTTTATTGTTCATACTGAATGTTATATAACCATAAACTTTTTTCAGGTAATAAATAATACATTATATTTTATGATTTGTGTGAGTTGTTATTGATGAATATTTTTTTTCAAAATTTCTTCCTTATTATTATATTTTATTCATTATGGTTTTTCATCCCTTATTTTTCGAAAGTTATTTATGTTGTATGTGTATTACTTTTTATGTACCTTTTTATTTTGCGAGGCTTTGTTTTTGTTGTAGTTATTCAAGTTTTATTTTTTGTTTCTTGACAACAATTGTAATTATTATGTGTAAACCTCTTCATAATCTGTTAATAATTAAGTTGTAAAACAAACATTATTAGCTAAACTGGAAGACTAATTTTGTGTACACTCATCGTAACAGTTAATATTCCACATATGATTGAAACTAACCATCTTCGTACAAATTTTAACTTTAATATCAAATCAATATTTTGCAACAAAAAGAAGTGTATGACATTCTATTTGTTACAAAAAACAATATCAATGAAAATATATAATTTACATCTAAACAACCCACTAAATTTATTGTCTTATACTACATCTAATTAGTTGCCATTTATCAAATTGCATTTTATCTTAACTTAATATGGATTTTCTAACAATAATTTTTTGTCGCCATCCAACACGAATATATAAATGAAGGCTATAAGGTATTAACATGACATAATGAAAACTTATTATCCCACGTTGATAAGAAATAGAAATATTAGAAAATGTAGTTGTTTATATGAAAGGAGAACGATAGCTTGAAAATCAGTATCAAATTCTTCACAAATAATCACAAATATTAGAAAATGTAGTTGTTTATATGAAAGGAGAACGATAGCTTGAAAATCAGTATCAAATTCTGCACAAATAATCACAAATATTAATTTATTTAATAACTACCATTTTTCTTATACAACTGCAATTACAATAAAAAATGGAAAGAACTATTTATTAAAGTTCTTAACACACTAATAGTTGCCATGTTATTTTTCGGTTAAGAAATTACCTTTGGTAAAACAACATTTCTTACATAGTACTTTTATGTATGGAGAATAAGCTGAAGAATCACTATTATGCACGTGCTAATTTGGTTAGAGTTCAGAGTTATACTTGCTATGAGTAGACACACCTATGACCTATCATGTTGGACTCAACTTTACATATTGAGTTTTATCTAAAATACTCATCATTTTCATGTTTTTTGAAACGAATCACAATATTTATTGCTACTTTTTGTCATGTTTAACATCCACGTTATACTTCATACAATGCTCTCACATCTAATGTCATAGACTCTAAAATCGGATAAAATATACAACTGAAAGAATTATAATTTCACACCAAAACCAACTTATATATGTAATTTTGATCATAAGATTTCGTACATCTAGTTTATAGAATTTGAAGCTTGATTACACTCTTATAAAAGAATAAATGTCCATTTTGAAGTAAATATTCTTGAAAAAAAAGGAATCCACCCACAATTAATATGTTAGGTTGAGACAATCATTACATTTTGCAAACTAGGGTTGTTAGATTATTTAGAATTAATGTGAATTTTGTATGTTCGGTGTTACATAAATTTCTTATAAAGTGTAACCTTTTAGGTAACCGTAAATACATGAAAAATATTGTGATTTATACCTGAGATCGACGTTTAGCACGTTTTCTTTAGGACAAGCTATTCGTATTCCAAGTGAAAGGGTTAGATATTCTTTGTTGACAAGAGGTAACGTACATTTATGGTGAATGGAATATCAAACGAATTCAAAGTTAGAAAATCTGAAATAGAAATACATTAAAGACTTGGAGAACCTTAGAAAATGAAATCAAATGAAGAATATGATTCTTTCTTGATTCAATCACATGTTAATTTGAATCCCCTTTTCAATTTTCAATTTTGAAGAACTTGTTAAAAGTTCTTTCTTTCATTCTAAGTAGCTTTTCATATGCCAAATCTTTCTAGTAGGGTCAATTATGGAGGCAAAAAAGATTCTTTGTGTTTATCAGTTTTAATCCAAGTTTTTCTGCATTTAATTCGACTGACATTATTTTAGAAATCAAAGAAAGATACCAAAATGGAATATGATGAGGATTTTTATTAACATTTGTTTAACAATCAATGGAAGATAGCATAATCGAATACCAAGAAATCTGTTAGGTTTTGTTCATTGAATTTGATTTAATTAACATTTGTTTACCAATCCAAGGAGTTTAGCATTTGGAACACCTTAATATTTGTTGGAGTTCCACGTTGGCTAGCCCCCCCTCCCACAACACACACACACACACATATATATATATATGGTCCGTTTCCGTTACAAACCCTGCAAACCAATCTTAGCCGTTCATCAACTCTAATCAATATCTGATTTTATTATGTTTCCTAATCTAAAGTCATGATCATAATTAATGAACGTTATCATCTTCCATATATATCACAATCATTATTAATGGATCATAGTAATTACCATAAATATATATGTTGTTTCCTAATATAGTGGTTTGCAAAGTTTGTACAAATTGCTTGGTTTGTAAATGAAACGCACCCTATATATTGGATGGATAATTTACAAACCGTGGAAGAGGAGAAAAAAGACGGTGATTTCGGAGTTCAACATGATGATTTGGATGAATTTACTGATCTCATGGAAGAAGAAGATGGTTTGTTTATTTTTTTGTTTATGTAAAAATATCTCCAGTGGATTTTTTGTTAAAATATATTTGTTTATTTTTTTCTCTTCAAAAGCTTGACCCACTAGCTTTATCGTGTTCATTAAAATTTTTGAATTATGTTTTTGAATTTTTTTTCTCATGTAATTCGATTTCATCGGTCCTATGTTATTGTTAGCATTATATCCTTGCTTCTTTTTTTATATGGATTTACTATAATTTTTTTGGTTTGTTTAATGAATTTGTGTTTATCATTACATGCAATCCACTTTGTGTCAATTTTCTATAGTGTTGGGTCATCAAGATTTGAAATTGACTCACCGATATTTTTCCTATATCTTACTTAAAATATTTTAGCATGGTTCTTTAAGATGACTTGTACAAAATAGCAAATGTTCGGTGAAGTCGAAGATCAAGCGAAACCAAGCTTGAAGACATTCTCTTTGTGGAAGTAAGAATTGTCTTCTCAAGAATCAAACAAGTCATGGTCCACCGATGGTGTTCCCACACATCGGTGGACACTCTCCCCACCGACTCTCCTCACGTCGGCCAAAAGTATCCCACCGATGAGGATGCTCAAAATCGGTGGGATCTATGTTCTTCTCTCTGGATGGTTCTCTTTGAAGAAAGTTACAAGATCAAAGTCAATCATATCGGTGGAACATCATCGGTAAAATTGTTTTGGAAAACACATCAAGAAGATCTTCTATTTTTGGCAAATATCTAGTGGTTGGTAAAAGTGACCTTTTGGCGCTTTATCCACTTTTAGATAACGTCTATATCAGCGTGGGCATTCTTCCTGGTTCCAAGGAAAAAGGTGATATGGAAACATCAACTTTTCAGAGTACTACACCTTCTATCCAATCTCCTTATGACAAGTGTCCTGAGCACTTAATGCTCATCTCACTATAAAAAGTGGTAGAAGCTCCCATGCAAACTACGTCTGGAAATCTTTCTCAGTGCAAGAATTCTCCATTTTGCTTAAGAACTTTATAGTTTTGTTCTAAGTGTTCTAAGTTGTTTTGTTTAGTATACTTTGTGAAAGATTGTTAGAATAGTTTATCTGTTCTTTTCCGCAACAGTCTTTAGTTTTTATGTGTAATTCTTGTTGAAATTTTTTCAATAATAGAATTAAAATTGTGAAATTTTTTTAGTATTGTATTCAACCCCCCCTTTTTACAATACTTGTTAAGCCATCTGGGACTAACATATAGTTTATGTATTTTAATTGATTTCAATCCACTGTTGTAACTTTTTTTCATTAATTGATTTCAGCAGTTTACATTTTTTTTTCAAGAAGGTTGGTTTTACAATAAATAGTTCATAAATTGTGATTTCATTCCATATGATCACAGGCAATTACACTGGATGAAAACATTTCAAATGTATTCATAATAAACACACTTGTTTAAATTCATATATTAAAGAAACTCCTATCAAATTTGATTAATAAATTTCAAACAACATTAAATGATCAATAAACCAAAGATGTTACCAGAGACATCCATAAAAGTTTAACCGTTTCAAAACAATTCAAAAGTACGATAATAAACCTCGTAAACAAAGTTGTTTCAAATTTAGTTCCAAAACACTAAAATTATGAAAGTCACAAACTGTTCTAGAGTGGTAGCCTTTCATGCCTTGTGTTATAGGCATTGTCGTTGAGTTTTTTCCTTGCAGGTTCGTTGATAGAAAACCACTTATCGACTTCTTCTTCTACATATGCTTTTTTCATGTTGCAGTTGCTTAAAGGAGCTTGCTTGTGTATTTCATCCTTAACTCTGCCAACTGTGAATCTTGTGCATTTCCTTCAGCAGCAAGTCCAGTTCTCCACCCTTTGTTCAGCCCCTTATAGGTTTCCATGTGCCGCATCGCAAAAAGTCCATGATCTTGGAAGTTGTTCGTTGTCTGCCATTCCGTTTCCAATCGTTCTGGCCCCACATCACAAAGTGTTCTTCCTGATGGGTGCCCAACTGTGTTTAGATGCTTAATCATTAACATTTGTTGCAATGTTCACAAGCATCATCAATTAGTTTCATGTTTTCACTGTGTAATTGCAATTATATATAGTAAAAATTTGTACAACTTACCAAGACGTATGTTGTGAACCCATATCGTCTCATCATTGTTTCATTGTCCTTCAGCTTTTCGTATTTGTTGTCTAGTATTACAACACTTGGTTTCTTGAAATTGAATACCACGACGTACCAATGGGTGCTACTCACAATTGGGAAGAATGCCTAAATGTAATATTAATAGGTACGCGTGTTAGATGAATGAAATGTATGTATTATTTCACTAAAAAGCAAAATTAGTAACATATTACCATATCGATATCTTTCATTCGGCCAACGTCCGTCTTGTGTTTTGTTGATGCTGCCAAGTTTCTTCGGAAGATGCTATATTGTTTTCTCAAGTCAGTCGATCGCGTGCGGAGCTTACAGTCTCCCTATAAATTACCATAATTAAAACCGTATCATGTAATGAAATAATATTAGTTTACTTAATTACACATGTTTATCTATAATAATTATACCATCACTACCGTGTTGAAGAACTATCGTCGCGGTGAGTCCCTATTTCGATATCGTTCATTGAAGTTCATCACTGCAACCCACACGTCGATCACCGTGTGGCTCATAATAGCTCTTGCTGCCATAGTTTCAATTTCAAGGCGTGATAACCTTGTGCCGTCCGCAGCCCAAAACACTTGGTCACTGTATTCCAGTATCATTCTTACTATAGAAAAGTTTGATTAAAGTAAATTAATTATAAATTAAATGAAATTATAATTGAAACTTACTGTACTGAACCGAAGTTTGCTAATGCCCATTCCGTGACACATTTTTTTCATCCATTGTTAGATATTGCATCAATGTTTCCACCCCTTTTAGATCTTTGTCTCCTGAGTTGTCTTCTACAACTTTTTAAGTGGTGTGATTAATGCTTTCAGTGATTTATAGTCACAACGCACAATCATATAAAGTATTCAAATTCACAACATTTCAGCATCTGATTTCTAATTCATATGCAACAACAAACATTTGGATTCACAACATTTCACCGTATGCATTCCATAATCAGTTGATGTGTATGATATTCATTGAATGATTGTTAGTGAATGGGTCTTGATTTATTCAACCCCTTTTCTAAAGATTTTCATAATCTGGTATTCTGATGCACTACAAGATAGCATATTCAAATGAATTTACTAACATGCAACAACTTTTAAGTTACTGTAACACCCGGAAAATCCTTGTAAGTAATAATAGTCCTAATATTTCTTTATATTTTGACTTCTTAGATTATAAGTGATTTCCTAAGTAATTTCCGTGATTGTCACTTATTAATTGAGAACTCCCGATAGAAATCGGTAAGTTTATTCCTTAGGGAAATAAATGAAAAAAATAGATAATAAAGTTAAATATTAAATTTTATGGATTAGTTGGATGGGTAATTTGAATACGAGTCCAACGGTTCTTTCCGGAGCAAAAACGGAGTTCTAACGAAGAAGTTACGGCTAAATCAGTGGAAGATGAGAAGTGTAGCAAACAGAACCCGGCGCCAATGGCTTGGCGCCGATGCATCGGCGCGGGTGATCGGCGCCGATTTCCTGACGTGCCAAAAGGGGGTTAAACCCACCTCTTTACCCTTAGTCATCAACCCTTTATACTTAGAACTCTTAAAAACGAATTTCACTATTGCTCTTGCTCTCTCTCAGACGATTTCTTCATTCAACCTAAGGTAAGTTCAAATCTATTAAACTAAATCCAATCCAAGTAATTGTTATATGAATCTTAACAATCAAACTTCAATTAGGGCTTGCATCATTCATCTTCTTGTTGGAGAAATTAAGTTCAAGACTTCAAGTTTGGGGTTATTTCAATTGAAGATTTGAGGTGAGTAACTTGTAATTAATTGTTTGTATTACATATATATACTATTCCTTATCTTGATTTTTGGTATAGCTAATGGGAAATCTTGAATAAATGCTCTTAATGGTTAAGAGGGAAATAAGAGGAGTTCAAGTAAGTTTATGTGGCTTAATTGTGTTTATTACTTTGTATGCCATAATAAATGTTGATGTTAAGAGTTTGGTTGGATTATATATCCAAAGTATGTGATATTGAGATGATGACTTAATAGATGTCTTAATGATGAATTGATGGCTTAATGGTCAAAATGGACTTATTATTGAATTGTAAACATGGATGTTTATTATTGATGTCATATAGAATATGATTTGATACATATGGTTGTATATGAACTACATGGAAGTAGTATTGATTATGATAAATGGTTGGACCATTGTTAAGTGCTTAATATGCTTTGAATATTACTTGGATTAACATATTTGGTATTCACATAATTGGAGGAGCACCTAGTAGGCATTGGAGGATATAATCATACATACCGTGGGGTAAATGTATTTTGTTCATACCTTCGGATACCGTGGGGTTTTCCGTTGTGTTATGCCTTGTGACAATACCGTGGGGTATCAATCAAGGTATATCTTCGATTATGATGTAACCGGGTAGCGATATGGACCTTCTCCATGGAATCCAATTTGTGAATGTATCGAATTGTTATTCCTACATGCTATGATTATGCTCTATGTGCTATGTGTAAATCTCACTTAGGCTTTAAAAGCCTAACACTTGTTATGTGTTTTATGTATTACAGATTTTAGTGGTTCCGGACACAAGAAGGTCTAGAACGGGGTTGTGAGCATGGGGTCATTGTTAGAGAGATAAAGATTGGAAGATTGGTGATAGAACTTTCCGGCATTCTTTGGATATTTGATATCTATAGTAGTGATCAAATAAGCTAGTGGTCCAATAGTAGTTATGATTAACTAAATCTTTGTATTAATGATTATGTAATGTTATTTAGGTATACTTGTACTTTAGTAATGTGTACCACTCTTCCATTTTATGGAAGTTTTTGTTAACCCCTGTTTTGGGGTGTTACAGTTACTGATTTTAAAGGAGTCAAATTCACAACATTTCATCATCTGATTTCTAATTTTTGTATGCAGCAACAGTGATTTTGAATCACAACGTTTTACTGTATGCATTCCATAATCAGTTGATGCATATGCTATTCATTGAATGATGGTTAGTGAATGGGTCCTAATTTATTGAATCCCTTTTCTAAAGAGTTTCATAACATGGTATTCTGATGCACTACAAGATAGCATATTCAAATGATGAATTTACTAACATGCAACAATTTTTAAATTACTGATTATTGATGCATCACATGCAACAATTTTTAAATTACTGATTATTGATGCATCGCATGCATCCTTATCGAATCCAATCACCAACTGAAATAATAAACAGTTCTTGAACACTTTCTTCTCATTTCTAAATCTTTATATGCATTTGACCTATTTTCAACTTTCATACTGTTGCAAGACAAGTTTTGGATTTTACAGATTTAATGTTACCCACCATTTTAGTCAGGAATCATAGGAAGTTTTATGGAAGTTTTTGTACTTTAGTAATGTGTACCACTCTTCCGTTTTATGGAAGTTTTTGTTAACCCCTGTTTTGGGGTGTTACAAAGAGCAAGTACGTAAAAAGAAATGCCAAACAGTTTGTATGTATTATTAACAATTGTTATACTACGTATCTAACCTTGAAGGCGTATGTAAAACCACAAAGGTTCATCTTTCCATGTCGATCGGAGTCGCGTCTGCTTATGGCTCGGTGCAAGATTGGGTAGCAATGTGTCCAGATATGGCTACCCCACGGGTAGCTGTTAAACAGCTCAAGGTCCTCGACGGCCCTAAGGACCGTCGAGGAAGCATACTGGCTATACTCACGGCCCATGAAGCCCATATCCACGATCACCACCAAGATTTTATGCAGAGAAGTTTTGGTTTCAAATGTGTTTCTACGATATTTGCAAGCGCCAAATGAAATACCATATAATCAGTTTTTTAGGGATAGGATCCCCATGAAATCGACTTTCCTTCTTAATCGGGGGGTGATTCATGGGGGAAATGACCAGTTTACCCTTGGTAACGAGTTTTCATTGTAAATAATTGTTGTGATTATAAAATAATTTAGGAAATTACTGGTTTTAATCTTGTCCATTTATTTTAGATCAAAGGTGTAAGAGGTGGTTGTATGGTTTATTAGAATTACTTCCCCTATATATATATATATATATATATATATATATATATATATATATATATATATATATATATATATATATATATATATATATATATATATATATATATATATATATATATATGAGATCTATCTTAATAAAATCAAAAGTATAAATTATGTAATAAAAAGAGTTCTATTTTTTGTTTTTTTTGGGATTTGAAGATTCTTGAACAAGTTTGAACTAATATCATATTATGATATATGAATGTAAAGTACTTTATTACACATGCTACAATTTTTTTATACAAGATTTGGTCGTGATGTCGAAAATTTGTACACGCACTTTTGACATTTAGACCCCCTATTATTAAACTATTATTATTATTATTATTTTAAGCATTATTATTATTATAGAATAAATTATTGATTAAAATGTTTACAAGATTACAGTAATTAAAATAGTCTAAATTCTTCTACTTGATGAAAATTAAATCAAATTTTTTAAGTATATATGTAGTTTGTATAAGTACTACACTTAAACTTTTGAGAAATCATATTTTACTTCACTCATTAAACATTATATGATTATAACTATTTAAATAACTTTGGATTCAAGTAATGTTTCATTTTTTCACACAAAACTTTATGTGGGATATTTTCTAATCATGAAAAAAGTTTCTTACTTTAATTGCTTTTCTAATTTATTTGTTTTGTTTTTAGTGAGGACTTTCCAAATCATGTATCACATAAAATAGAGAGAAAATGGTTGTAAGTTCATAAGATGTGTTCATTAGTGCAAACATTTGGTGCATCTTTTGGCCTAACAAATAAAAAGGACTCAAAGTTTAATAATTGTACATGAGATGCATGTGTGAAACTTTGTACTAAAAAACAAATCATTATTAATTGTTTTTTAGTACGAGATGTTTAATGAATTTTATGCTGGTTTTTGTTTGAAATTACTGTATGAAACACTTTTACATCATTTATTTTTGAAATCAGTTACTAAAGAGGTGATTCGTTACAAAAGTTGATGGATAAATTGTTGGTGAGAAGTTTAAATCAATGGCAAGTTACGAGAGCCCTGACTGATTTATTTTGTTTGAAAAAAACATTGAATTTTACCGGAATCATTTGTATTTCGTGGATGATCCATTGGTAATCACCAATGAAATATTCCCTTGGTGATAAATTAAAGTCATTTCTTTTGTAAAGATATAATTGTATTTTTATAATCATTGTTTTATGATTCTTGACGGTAAACGCCTATCTAGTAAACAATTGGTAAACATCCTAGAAGACTTTGATCTCAAAGCACCAATCATGTGCATTTTAAATGTTTCATTATTTTTTTTTTCTTGTTTTCTTGTTATAAATTGTAGAAATATTGAGTTAAATATTTGAAAAGTGTGAGGGTAATTGGGTTGAGAGATTAGTCATTATGGTTATAATGATTTTTCATACAATAAAGAGTGAATTACATTTTTGGTCTTCGTGAATAGATGCTTTTGGATTTTCTTTCCTCGAAATCATAAGGTACATTGGTTGTCCCTCATGTTTTTAGCCCATATTGATTCCTCCCATTCATGTCGTCAAAAATGGTGTCGTTAGGGATGCCAATTTCGCCTCACGTGAGGGGCGTTTTAATCTTTTTACCCTCTTTTCTTCTCCCTCAATTACATTCATCTCCGTCCACCACAAACAAGCACTGACCACCCATTAAAACCCAAAAAAATTCAAAAATTTATACAAACCCAGGAAAATTACATTTAAAATTCAAACCGAAAAAAATTCAATATTTTACAAAAACATTCAAACCTAAATTAGATTTAGATCCCAAAACATATCATATTCAAACAAAAAATTAATAAAAAATCATCATAAAAATTAGATTCATTTAAGGATTTTTAATACATAAAAAATCAAAACCCTAAATCATGTCTTTAAACTCAAAAATGCAAAACCCTAAACAAGTTTATACAAATTCCAATCATGAAAACAAAACCCTAAACAAATGTCTATATCTTATACAATATGGATTTTGACTTCAAACCCTAAACGGTCTACATTTTCGACTTTGTCTATGTTTACAAACCTCGATTTTGAAGGTGTTCACATGATCTGGATTTGGTCCTTGTCTCGTGGGTGTTTACAAGTCTACTTCCATTTCGACTTTGTCTCTGGTCGTACAGGTCTAGATTTGGTCTTCGTCTCGATGGTGAAGAAGAACGCCGGTGGAGTGGTGGTTGGCGTTTGGGGTCTCCATGGTAGCGTTGGTGGAGTGTTGGCCAACGGTTTGGGGTCTTGATGGTAGATAGTTGCTTTTGAAGAAAATAGCATGGGGAAGAAGGGGACCAAGTTGGTGGTGCGAAGGTGGTCGCCAAAGGTAGTCACCGAAGTGAAAGGATGGAGAGGAGGTTGATGGTGGTGAATGGTTGAAGGTGGGCTTTTGATGTAGGATGAGTTTTGAAGATCTTCTTGGGGAAGAAGGCGACGACGAGGTTGAAGAAATGATGATAATGGATTTTAACAAAAACCTAATGGGTTTTATGTTTCTTATTTTTATTTATAAATATATTAATATAATGTTAAGATCAATTTTATTTTTTAAATAAAATAAAAAATGTGTAAAAGACTAAAATACCCCTCAAGTGAGGGGCACATGGCACCCCTGATGACGCTATTTTGAGCGACGTTAATGGGAGGGACCGATATGAACTTAAAAAATACGGTTTTTAGACAACCAGTATACTTTATGATTTGTAGGGACTGTTTGGGCAAAAAATCACGTCGTACGACCACGACCAGAGCAGGTAAATCGCACGTCATAAGTAACATCTTGTATTAAGATAAGGTTCCGTCAAAGACCATAAAGACCTCTGTCGTCCACTGTAAAAGGTGAGTCGAGATATCCTAGCGACGCTCGACCATAATGTCGTACGTCCTGCATGATCAACGCATAAGGACTTGCGACGTTAACCAGACTAACGTTCACTTAACCGTTATGTTTAAGTGTTTAATGCAGGAGTCAAAGTCATTAAAGAGCAACGGATATAACCGACGCAACTATCAATGATCGATAGCTGTAACGGACAAAGATCATCATGGATAATCACTCCGGCGACCGTTTCCAGCCGTTATAGCCGTTGATTGAATCATTAATGGAGCTAATTAATGACGTGAAGACTATAAAAGACAAGCTAAAGCCTCATTGCAAGGGACATCGATTAACATCCAATACACTTCAGCGAACATCATCATACAGCAGAGAAAATCACCCAAACTCATAGCAAAGAACATTCAAACTCTGGAGATTGAGTACTGAAAGCCAGAATCCTACAGCGAACTCAAGAACACTCGAAGGAAAAGCTCAAGTATCAGTCTCGACGCACGACATCAGCCTTCGACAGATAGTTCACACTTTGTATTCACACACGACAAACACTTGTTATCACATTTAAACACTTGTACTTTACATTTCGAAGTATTTCATTCATTTGTATTGTAATCATCGTACGACCGACGCTAGTACCAAGGACGTCGCCCCTGATTGGCGACCATAGTGCCGCGACGATATCCCTTGTCGTCCGCAGGTTTTTTCCTCGATTGAGGTTTTTCCTGCGTCATCAAATCCCTTGTCTCATTTATTTTTATCTTCGTCGCACGTCTCGTCGAAGGTTCCTTTCTTTAGTTGATTAAGTCCACATCGACCTTAAGTTGTCCCTTTGGTGCGATTTTTGGCATTAACAGTTTGGCGCCATCCGTGGGACCTCATCTAGAGAAAATCCTCGACGAACGTGCACCCTACTAATAGTTTCTTGGAGTTTCTTCTATTTTCTGTTGCAAGAAAATGGCAACCTCTGGAAATCCGCAGCAAGCCGTCGCTCAGATGTATCAGGAGCTCGAAGTCGCCAGGAATCAACTCAATGCAATGGCGGAGCAGAATCGCAGAGCAGCTGAGGAGATCGCACGGTTAAGAAATCCTCTTGGGCCTCAAAATGGTCCTAGGCCGTTCGTGCAGAACCCAGTTCCAAGACCGTTCAACCAGAATGGCCCTAGACCATTTGTCCCGAATCCAGGTTCATCCGTGCAGAATCAGCATCCAGGCCCGTTCATGCAGAATCAACAGCCAGGGTCGTTCAACCCAAATCCTCAGTTTGGGACAGTTCCTCCTCAGCACATAAGGCCACCACCCGTGAATAATGGGTCTCAGCCATCACAAGGGTCGCAGCCTTTCCAGCAAGGGTCGCAGCCTTTCCAGCAAGGGTTGCAACCATTTCAGCAGCCATTTTATAATGGACCCCAAAGTGGATCGCAGCCTCTCCAGCAAGGATCGCAGCCGTTTCAGAATGGACCGCAGCAATTCCACTATGGGCCGCAGCCGTATTTCGTCCCGTTCAACGGGGACACCAATGGTTCATCGCATGGTAATGACACTAGCCCAAGGGCCAATCCCTCGACAGGGGCAAATCCCGATCTTAACGATCTCGTCGCTCAGCGTTTGAAGATGTTAGAAGACCAAAATGAGCGCGTCATGTCCTTGCTCGCCAAATTGCCTGGGGCAGCCGTGCCCGTCGACGTCGAGCCTCGCTCGGGATATCAGGCGTCGCCTTTCATCGACGAGATTGCCACCATCGAGGTCCCAAAGAAGTATAACATTCCTGCCTTCACTCCCAAGTATTCGGGTGTGACCGATCCAACTGAGCACGTCGCGCAATATAAGCAGCTCATGTGGACGATCTCGATCCCATTTATGTACCAGGAAGTATGCATGTGTAAGAGTTTTGGAGCAACCCTCACTGGTCCTGCTCTCCAATGGTTGATCAATCTCAAACCCAAATCCATCGGGTCGTTTGCTTAGTTGGTTAATCAATTCTCCCAGCAATTCGCCAGCAGTCGTAAGATGGAGAAGCAGACCAGCGACCTATATTACCCGGAGAATTTCGAAGACGTCCGAGCTCGAACCTTAGCATATATGAGGGTAGAAGATGATGCCGCCTTTCGTCGCAAGCATACTGACGACAAGGAGTCGTTGGGCGTCAGAAAGCCAGAGTTCAAGACAAAGGATGTTTCTAGAGTAGAGCCAGCGCGCCAAATTTCAAATGTTCGTTTCAAGACGAAAGCAGAAGCCAAGACCGCAACTAAGTTCACTCAGTACCCTAAGATATCCTCTTACGGATTCAAAGGATCCACAAAGGACCTAGTCGAAGCTCTGAAAAGTTCCCAAGCTACCATTCGATGGCCAAAGAAGTCCGACTTGGACGATGCTAAGAAAGACAAATCCAAGTGGTGCGACTTCCATGCCGATCATGGTCATGCGACAGACGACTGTATCGCATTGAAGAAGGAACTAGCATATCATTTTCCAAAAGGAAATCTCAAAGATATCATCGACAATGTCGCTGTTCCAACTAATAGCCATCGACCGTCGACTCCCGAGCACGCAAAAGTTATTAATTGAAATTCCCTACGCCATGGGGAATCCAGGAGATCAAAAGAGAAAATAAACTGAAGTCGTAAGGTCAAGCTCTCGACAGGTTCGTTTTTCTATCCCTAAATTAACAATATCTTTTCCACAGGGATAAATCTACTATGGTGCCTCGTCGCACGACAACATAGTCAACCGCAGGACAATATTTCTCCGTGTCATCCTGTCATTTAAAACCTATCTTTTCCTCCCAAAAAGAGTACGGTAATAAATGACAGGGGGCAAATAGAGAGAGTCTGAAATGGTACGTTCTCTAACTCTTTCTCATACGATTTTTTCTCGCAAAACATTTACTGACTTAAGCATCGGAGGGTCGTTGGTTAACCAACGACCAACCCCCGACATTATTTTATCGCAGAATCGCACGACAGATTATCGCAGAGTCGCACGACAGTAATCATTAAGTCTACTATATGACTTTAATATCGCAAGGTCGAACGACATAAAGAATCAAGTCTCTAACTTGATTATTTCTCCATAGGGGCATACGATACAAACTCGCTGTACGATCTGGTCGTACGATCAATAGTCTAAACGACTTTACCCATAACTTTCTTAACTGAATGGATGCTTTAATCACGTGTTTTTATATTTGTTTCACGTTCTTGTCCTCGTATTACAATGAATGCCTTAGTCGCATGATTTCATGTTCGACCTCGTACTTAAACATGGTTTGGATAAAACATAAGCAAAAGTTGCGTTCATTATATAAGTCATCGTATACATAATCGACCACTGACGGTCGAGCAGCATGAACAAACAAATACATTTTTTCTAAGGTTGTGGAGGAGCATCGATCACGACCTTGTCCGATACCTCATCTTGAAAACCCTCATCAACCGCCTCCTCTTCGACCTCCCTCTGGTCATCCAAGTCGAGATCTCTCTCGGTCCCGACTTTCTCATAAAAGAGACGCAGCTCATCTGACGCTGAAGCCAAAGGATCCTTACCCTGCAGGTGACGTCGCATAATTGCCGCACGCGCAGTAAGTCGAGCATAACAAAGGAAAGACTTATTTTCGTCCTTCAACTCATCAGACTCCTTATGCAAACTTATCACCTTAGCCTTGATTCCCTCGACTTCCTTCCTCTTTGCGGTTACGGATTCCTTCATCCCTTCCAGCTTCTCTCTCTGGTCGCGCATCAAAGTCAGGAACTCCTTCAAACGCGAGTTTATCTCGTCTCTTGTATGACTAAGGTCATCCAATTCGTCCAGAGCATGGTCAAGGCGCGCTGACATCGCTTCTTCATGTTCCAAAGCAGCTTTCTCTTTAGCTAACGCTGCATCTTCATCTTTGGTAACAGAAGCCGTTGAAACCTCTATATTAGTCATTTCGGCATGCAATGCCAAGGAAGCTTGGAACGCCTGAAGAATCATAATATGAGCAGCATTAGTAAACAACAACAACGACAACGACAACGACAACGACAAACGACAAGTCTTGAAAGAAAGGCTTACCAAGAACAAGAGTCCAGCTGTATGGAACTCTTTCTTCTCGAAAGAAAACCCGTCAAAACGCTCCCTGAAAGACGAAAGCAAATATTTTTCCAAATGGGGGAACAACTTCGTCTCGTCCAAGACATTGTCGTCCAGAAAACCCGACGGCAACGTAAAGTTGACCGTCGTTTCCCCCAAAGGTCCCTTCTGCGCGCCTTTGCCCCTGTCGGCCGATGAAGGGCCGGATAGGACGACGGGAGACATCGTCGCCAGTTGCGCAGTATCCACAGATTCTGCGCCGGTCGCAACCGACGCCTTCGCCTTCCTGGACAAGGCAACCCTCGATGGGTTACCCGTCTTCAAAGACGGTTCCCTCAGAACGGACACCTTTGTCCTCTTTAAGAGGCCCGACCCGGCTGTCAGAACCTCTTTTCTCTTCAGGACTCCCGACTTAGTTGTCGAAACGTCCTTCTCCCTCGCCTCGCGATCTGCTTCGACTTGGGCCATCTTCCTAGCAACAGAAGATGTCGCCTGTGCTTGAGATTCACCTGAACGGTAAAAGAAAGAAGTTAGACGATTCAGAACAGAGAAAGACCAGGTCAAGCGAAAAGAAGACAAAAGGATACTTACTAATTATCTCTACCTCTGGTTCTTCGCTCTTCTCTTTCTCCTCAGTCTTCTCAGAGTCTTCCTCTTCTTCTTTCTCCTCTCGACCCATCCTCATTCTGTCGCTCAAGAAAATGATGTCATCGTCCTCGTCTATCAAATGACGCGTGACATACGACCGGTCTTCGGTACTAAATTCCAAGAACTTTTCGACCTTAGCCCGAGAAGCATCATCCGGCTTTACCTTCTCGAAATCAATATCTACGCACAAAAAAGAAGATTAGTCGAAGAAACAATCGAGCAACAGAATAACATGAAAACGTACAGTCAAAAGCTCACCTGTCATATTCCAACCCTCCCTAATCCAGTCACTATCAGTGTCCAGCGTCGACGCCCGTACGAATACATACCTCTTCTTCCATCCACGATCATTGACCGCAGTATTTAAAACCAGGGTACGATCACCCTTGAACCTTGAAAACAAGCTGTAGCGACGGTACTGGTCATTCTTGACCTTATACGCCGTCAGAAGGTCCCTCACATTCATCGGTGGATTCCAGTTGGAGGTAAGTCGTTCGATGATCAAGATAACTCGCCAGAACTGGGGCATCAGTTGCCCCGGCGAAAGATCAAATTCACACATAAATTCTTTGACTAAAGGCGAATATGGCCAGTGAAAGCCTATTTTGAACGGGTATTCGTATATAACAATGTACCCCTAGGTACACATCTCCGGTCGAATATTTCCGGCTTTACTCACAGTAACCTCCGCAGGGATTTTTGCCAAAACCCTAAAGTCGTCTAGGGCGTCTTGATCCCGGATAGTGCTCCTAGTCTCCGTCGACATCGCTAAGCCCGTCAACAAGATTTGACGCTCAGAAAAACCCCAAATATCCCAGTTTTTTCTAGGCTTTCTAGCAATAGACTTGCGACGCATACGAAAACTGGAAGGTCGTATCTTATATGATCTCAGAAAAACTTAAATTAGGTCAAAGAACCCTGACAAGTTTTAATCGAACGGAAATCGCCAAGAAAAGATCCATCGTAATCTTTATTTATGCAGTCGATTATGTCAAGTCGAATTCCCGGATAACCGATGCGCGTCCTCGTCCTTTCGTATGACCGCATGGATCGACGACACCTGTCCTCGATAGCTGGTAAGCATCATCATGTGTCAGTATGACATCACGACCTCGTTTCCTTTTCAACTTCTCGTTCAGTTAGAAACGAACCAGTCTGGCTCCAAGGTAACCAAGGTAATTTCCATCACTTGTCATATTTTCGACTGACAAAATTTAAAACTCGGATTTGCTATCCTTCTTTCAAATTTTGGGGGCAAACTGTTTGGGCAAAAAATCACGTCGTACGACCACGACCAGAGCAGGTAAATCGCATGTCATAAGTAACATCTTGTATTAAGATAAGGTCCCGTCAAAGACCATAAAGACCTCTGTCGTCCACTGTAAAAGGTGAGTCGAGATATCCTAGCGACGCTCGACCATAATGTCGTACGTCCTGCATGATCAACGCATAAGGACTTGCGACCTTAACCAGACTAACGTTCACTTAACCGTTATGTTTAAGTGTTTAATGCAGGAGTCAAAGTCATTAAAGAGCAACGGATATAACCGACGCAACCATCAACGATCGATAGCTGTAACGGACAAAGATCATCATGGATAATCACTCCGGCGACCGTTTCCAGCCGTTGTAGCCGTTGATTGAATCATTAATGGAGCTAATTAATGACGTGAAGACTATAAAAGACAAGCTAAAGCCTCATTTCAAGGGACATCGATTAACATCCAATACACTTCAGCGAACATCATCATACAACAGAGAAAATCACCCAAACTCATAGCAAAGAACATTCAAACTCTGGAGATTGAGTACTGAAAGCCAGAATCCTACAGCGAACTCAAGAACACTTGAAGGAAAAGCTCAACTATCAGTCTCGACGCACGACATCAGCCTTCGACAGATAGTTCACACTTTGTATTCACACACGACAAACACTTGTTATCACATTTAAACACTTGTACTTTACATTTCGAAGTATTTCCTTCATTTGTATTGTAATCATCGTACGACCGACGCCAGTACCAAGGACGTCGCCCCTGATTGGCGACCATAGTGCAGCGACGATATCCCTTGTCGTCCGCAGGTTTTTTCCTCGATTGAGGTTTTTCCTGCGTCATCAAATCCCTTGTCTCATTTATTTTTATCTTCGTCGCACGTCTCGTCGAAAGATCATTTCTTTAGTTGATTAAGTCCACATCGACCTTAAGTTGTCCCTTTGGTGCTATTTTTGGCATTAACAGGGACGAAAACCAAAAACTAACTATTTATGAGGACCAAAAATGTAACTCACTCTATAGTGATTAGGTTTTCCATTTTAATAAATCAATTATATTAACTTTTTTATTTTTTTAGTTTACAATAAAATTCACATACAGTTAGTTATATATATATATAGGGGTGGTATTTTTTGCAAACCAGTGTATTTGTACAAACTCGTACAAACCATACCTAGCTTTATGATTTTGTAAATTTGGCTTCATGAATATGTATATATATATTTTGGCTTCATGAATATATCATTTGGCATTTTTAACTAATTTTTTTACAAAAATAAGGGTATTTTAGGGCTCCAACGAAAAAAATTAGTTAAAAATGCCAAATGATATATTCATAAAGCCAAATTATATATTCATGAAGCCAAAAAATATATATATATATTCATGAAGCCAAATTTACAAAATCATAAAGCTAAGTATGGTTTGTACGAGTTTGTACAAATACACTGGTTTGCAAAAGATACCCAGCCTATATATATATATAGGATGCAAATCAAATACAAACCATATATTTGTTGCACCTCTTACAAACCAATATGCATATGTGAACAATGTGTGCATAATCTGAGATGCATATATGCATTATCCCATATGAATGTATGCCAATTATATATATATTCTTGTACGTATGTATATGCATATGTACATGCACATTGTTCAAATATGCACACTGGTTTGTAAAGGGATAAATGAAAGGTTTACATTTTACGGAGTCCGTCTCTCTCTCTCTATATATATATATATATATATATTATTGATTTAAATTCATATTAAATTAAATAGGTATATATATGCTGTGATTAGATTGAAAATGCTAAAGGAATATTGCCACAACCATATACATAGACTATGACCGATGATAATGACATCCTCTTCCTGAAAGTAAATTGAGGTTGATAAATTCTCAAAGATTGACAATATCATGTTTCAAAGTCTTAACTCTCTTTATTGCTAAATAAATAAATTCTCCTTATTAATTTTACACCTAATAAATTCTCAAAGATTTGACCGTTTTTTGTTCTCTTGTTTTGACAGTGTCCTTGTTTGATTCTATCTCTCTCTCTATATATATATATAGAGAGGTGGGTTCAAATGAGAACGCTAACTATTTACGAGAAGCACGAGAACGGCCGTCCATGTACAAAATCACATGTGATTTACAGTACAAAATCACATGTGATCCGCGCGGCTTGCCACGCGACTTGCAAGTCGCAGCCCAAATCTCGCGTGTCCAGAATTTTAATCACATATGATTTTGTATGTGAATCACATGTGATTTTGTACATGGGCGGCCGTTCTCGTGCTTCTCGTAAATAGTTAGCGTTCTCGTTTGAACTTCTCCCTCTCTCTCTCTCTCTATATATATATATATAGGGTAGGATTCCACTGAGATGAGAAGTTATGGTGAGAAGTGTGAGAAATGATATGGCCCGTGGATCAATTCAATTGAAGATCAACACTAATGCGATGCACCAGATCAATTCATTTCTAAAATTCAATTCATGGACTATTTTGAGAGTAAAAGTGATCAATGGTCCAAATCCCTTCTTACAATATATATAGGGGAGTGATCATTTTAAAACCATCCGTACATAATAAACTTTGCAAACGGTTTTAAACCAATCATTGAATTTCTAGTTTTTTTTATTATCAAGGGCTTATATGTCATTTTGGGGTAAAATATTTTATTGTAGGTATTTATCATTTTATTTTGTTTTTGGAATTGTTATATATTTTCATCAATGAGCCAAAATTGTTCGTTTCCCCACCATTCTTCTAGCTCAATACCGGACCATTTGTTCTCGAGAGTGTCAACGTGATGGCAAGAAGGTAGGCGAGAAAGGTGACATCGAGACTCTGAACGATGAATTGGAGGGGGAAGAGAGAAAGTGTCGAAATAAAGCAGTAAACGATAGGCATGGCAACGGGGCGGGTATGGGGCGGGGTTCTCCATCCCCGGCCCCGACCCCGGTTTTTAAAACCCTTCCCTGGCCCCGGTAATAACCAGGTATTTTATCTAATTTAAATTTGAAAAATATTATAAGTTTTATGTTAGTGTTTTATGGAGTAAGAAGTTAGGGGTAAGTTTTAATTTTTATTTGAAAGTTTAGGGTATTTATTGCCAAGTGAGATAAGTTTAAGGTTTGTTTGGTCTTTTATCCAAACCTCTTTAGCCAAAAACCGACTTCCTATTTTAGTAAGGATAGGTGTCCTTTTTTCAATTAAGAGAAAATATCCTAAGTATTAGTGTGTAGTGTGTTCGGTTTAGAGAGAGAGAGAAGGAAATCGAGAGAGAGATTAAGGGAAAGAAGAAGGAAGAAATCCAGAGTATGCTGCTGTAATTTAAGGACCAAACTGATGTAAGCAAGGTAACAAATCCATCCTTGTATGTGTTTTAATTTCTTAAAAGTGTTCTTGAGTTGCTAGTTAAGTTTTTAGGTGGTTTTTGTTAAAAATGGATGTTTTGGGAAGTCTAAGCTTAAAAAACGATTTCTGGGTAAATATTAGAATGAAAGTCGTTTTTGGCTGAGCTTAATTAAAAAGACGATGAACAGTAATTTTGCAGGTTTTCGCAACAGTAGGTTGCGAGAAGTGAGGTTTTCGCAATAGTGGGTTGCGAGTTCTAAGGTTTTCGCAATAGTGGGTTGCGAGTTCTAAGGTTTTCACAATAGTGGGTTGCGAGTTCTTTGGTTTTCGCAACAGTGGGTTGCGAAAAGTGAGGAATTCGCAAGCTGTGGGTTGCGAAAAGTGTTAAAATTCAGATTTATTAATGAGGTGTATTCTTGTTAATTAACTATTTCAGATAGTAAAATTCAAAGATAAAAGTGGGACTTGTTGAAGAGTTGTTTTTGGAGAACTTGGAAAAGCATTAAGGTGAGTTTTATTTTAAAAACATTTTTCAACTGGAATACATATATATGTGATTTATATATCTATATGAAATGGATATGTATGGATTGAGAATGCGATACATAATGTGATTATGTGTTTTTATTGAAATGTTTATATACATGATGGTATACTGTAATTATATAAGTATTCTGCGAGAATACGGGGCCGGGATCCGAGGTGCGGACCGGTGTGTTGTCGGTTTCCGGTAAGCGGACAGGCGTGTTTACTGTAGATGTTGTACATCAGAGTGAATTGACTAGTTGGCTTGCAACCACTAGTTTGGCCAATTGTGGAGGAATAAGGGGGAATGAGTGGATACGAATCGCAAGTCTTGGTTGGTATTTAATTACGTGTGATATATGTGTGTTTGTATAAAAAGGTTTTATTTAATTGGATTCTTGGCAAGTTTCAACTGACAGGGTTTTTCTCACTGGACCATTAGGTCTAACCCTCATTTTTCTGTTTTAAAAATATGTATTCCAGGTGGTGGATCGGGTAAGGGAAAGTGAAAAGTTTATGTCGTGGATATCTCTTGTGAAGACTTTTGTGTTGATGACATAACTATGTTTTGAACCCATGACTTTGTTATTAATCAACATGTATTGTATTCCGCGAAAAATTTGTACTCGTTTATTTTTATGTTACCTAGACTTTGGGACCGAACGTGTTATATATAATGTATCTTTTGATGATATTATGGCATGAATATATGTTATTTGTATATTTGGAAATCGGGGACGTTACAAATGGTATCAGAGCCTTAGTTTAAGGGATTTAGGTATAAATATTCGTACCTAGACTTAAACTGCATGTGAAGTAGGATGTCCCTATTATGATAGAACCTGGGGATTGCTAAGTATGAAAGGTAGAAAGAACATCATGTAAGGTAATTTCGAATTACACTTGGCCAGTGTAATTATGTTTTTACAGGTGCATGTTTGAACTGGAATACCTTGTTATATGGGGTATATGCTTATGTGTATATTAACCTTGTTCGAATCTACAGAATGGCGAGTGGCACTAGACAGAGGATTCAGAGGGGAGGAGGGAATCCGGGTGAAGAAAACCCACCAGTAGGAACAGGGGGAAGAGGAGGAGATCGTGGTAGAGGCAGAACTGGAGGTAGAACTGGGGGTGGAACAGGGGGCCGAACCGGGGGAAGAACTCAAGGTACAGAGTTTGTTACGCGAGAAGACCTGACTGCCGAAATGGGAAGGTTACAGGCTAGTATACAAGCACTAATTGAACGAAGTCGAAACAGTGAAGCTGATCCACCAGGTCCGGAACAAGAAGTCGAAATGCCAATCACCCCTACTGTTTTACCAATAACGAAGAAGTGTGATTATAAGATGTTTCTTGGTTGCAAACCCCCTACGTATTCAGGAGACCGGGATCCAGTGAAAGCAATGAGGTGGCTGAAGGAAATGGAAGCTATATTCAAGACAAGTAAGTGTGCTGAGGAGGATAGAGTACTGTATGGAACAGCAATGTTGAAGGGTGATGCCTTGTATTGGTGGGAGGCTCATATGAAATCCGAAGGAGCAGACATATATTCTACTTTCCCTTGGGAAGAATTTGTTTTAGTTTTCACACAACACTTCTGTCCACAAGCAGCTGTCAGACAACTGGAAGAGGAATTTATGAGTCTGCAACAAGGGAATTTGTCAGTAAGAGACTATACCGCAAGGTTCTTTGAGAAATCTCGTTTTGCGGGATATTATGTTGCTACAGAGAAATTGAAGATGGACAGATACATCTATGGGCTCAATTCAGAGGTCAGAAGATTGGTTACTGCAACAAGGCCAAATACCTTTACAGCCGCAGTGGACGCGGCTGAAAATGTGGAACGAGATGACAGAAGAGATGCCAGTGATAGGAGTATGGGGAAAAGAAAATGGGAAGGACCACCTCACGATCCGAAAAAGCCCAGATTTCAGAAGTTCGATAACCGTGCACCTTTCCGACCAATGGAAAGACCTTGTCCGAAGTGCCACCGTGTTCATCAAGGAAACTGTCAGAGTGAATCGCGGGTTTGCTATAGGTGTGGGAAGACCGGGCATGTTTCTAAAGATTGTCGCGTTATGCGGTTTTGCTACACATGTAATTCTCCGGATCATCTTCAGCCACATTGTCCGCAAAGAAAAATACAACAGGGTGGATTATCAGGGAAACCAGCAATTGCCAGCCCCGTAATTCCAAGGATAGAACCGCCAAAAGCAAGGGGTCGTACGTTCCAAATGACCGCTAAAGAAGCGGAGGAAACTCCGGATGTGGTTACAGGTACATTTTTCATAAACTCTACACGTGCTAAGGTGTTATTTGATTCTGGTGCAAACCGATCCTTTGTGTCGCCTTCGTTTGCTGCTCACATGCATTTAGAGCCTAAAATGTTAAAACATGCTTTGCTGGTAGACACTGCGAATGATAATCAGGTGTCGGTAAAAGAAGTATTTGATGGCTGTGTGATTGATATAGAGGGTTATGGTGTACCAATACGATTGTTTCCTATAGCCTTGATCGAATTTGATGTGGTGGTAGGAATGGATTGGTTAGCTAAGAATCAGGCTAGCATAGTTTGTGATAAGAAGATAATTAATGTTGTTCTACCTGATAAGAGATCAGTGGGGATTTATGGTGATCGTAGCAATCATCAGTCTTGTCTTATTTCTATGATAGAAGCCCGTAAGTGTGTCAGCAAGGGTTGCCCGAGTTACTTAGCCTATGTGATAGATAGTAGGCCTGGAAAGAATAGGTTGGAAGATATTCCTATTGTTAGTGAGTTTCCAGAGGTTTTTCCTGAGGACTTGAATAGTCTCCCTCCTGATAGGCAAGTAGAGTTTGGCATAGACCTGATACCTGGAGCCGCTCCTATTGCTCGTGCACCATACCGACTTGCTCCTCTAGAGATGAAAGAGATGATGACGCAACTGCAAGACCTATCCGATAAAGGCTTCATCAGACCTAGCTCTTCGCCGTGGGGTGCACCAGTGTTGTTTGTGAAAAAGAAAGACAGCTCAATGAGAATGTGTATCGACTACCGGGAACTGAATAAGCGCACGATCAAGAACAAGTATCCACTTCCTAGAATTGATGATCTCTTCGATCAGTTAGTTGGAGCTTGCTATTTCTCCAAGATTGATCTCAGGTCTGGCTACCATCAGTTGAAGGTTAAAGAAGAAGATGTTTTAAAGACTGCTTTTCGTACGAGGTACGGTCACTACGAGTTCTTAGTAATGCCATTTGGATTGACGAACGCTCCGGCCGCTTTTATGGATCTGATGAATCGGGTATGTAGGCCTTATCTCGATAAATTTGTAATTGTATTTATCGATGATATACTTATCTATTCCCGATCCAAAGAGGATCACGCACAACATATTCGTTTGATTTTGGAGTTACTGAAGGAGGAAAAGTTATACGCTAAATTCTCAAAGTGTGAGTTCTGGTTGCGGGAAGTTCAGTTCTTGGGGCATGTTGTTTCAGAGAAAGGCATTCAAGTAGATCCGACGAAAGTGGAAGCGATTGAAAGATGGGAACCGCCGAAGACGCCGACTGAAGTACGTAGTTTTCTGGGTTTAGCTGGGTATTACCGA
The DNA here is from genome assembly GCA_033807775.1 of Saussurea involucrata. Taxonomy (NCBI): domain Eukaryota; kingdom Viridiplantae; phylum Streptophyta; class Magnoliopsida; order Asterales; family Asteraceae; genus Saussurea; species Saussurea involucrata. The sequence goes on along the minus strand of CM066320.1, from coordinate 106,928,520 downwards.
AAGTTTATAAAGGACTTCTCTCGTATTGCTACACCTCTTACTAAGTTGACTCGAAAGAATCTGAAGTTTGAATGGAAAGCAGAACATGATGGAGCATTCAGGATACTGAAGGAGAGACTCTGCAGCGCGCCGATTTTAGCATTGCCAGAAGGTTCAGAAGATTTTGTTGTCTACAGTGATGCTTCTAAACTAGGATTAGGATGTGTACTTATGCAGCGTGGGAAGGTGATTGCGTATGCTTCTCGTCAGTTGAAAGATCATGAACGGCAGTACCCTACACACGATATGGAATTAGCAGCAGTGGTATTCACGTTGAAGATTTGGAGACATTATCTTTATGGTACCAAATGTCAGATTTTTACTGATCACAAGAGTCTCCAACATCTTTTCGACCAGAAAGAATTGAATATGAGGCAAAGGAGATGGCTGGAATTGGTGAATGATTACGATTGTGAAATTCTCTATCATCCGGGAAAGGCGAATGTGGTGGCCGATGCCTTGAGTCGTCAGGAAAGGAGTGGAACAATAACAGTTATTTCGATAAGGGCCGAACTTCTACCGGGTATCTTTAAAGAATTGCAAAAGTGTCAAATAGAAGTGTTTCAAGAAGAACATCTGAAGTCAGAACGATTAGTGGGGTTGTCAGAATTACTAGAAAAAGATGATCGCGGGTTGTTGTGTTTGGGGAGCAGAATTTGGGTGCCTCGTTTGGGTGGGTTACGCGATCGTGTACTACAAGAAGCTCATAAATCTCGTTTCTCTATTCATCCAGGTACGAATAAGATGTATAGAGATTTGAAACAATTTTATTGGTGGCCAGGGATTAAGAGAAGTGTTGCTAAGCATGTGGAAGATTGTAATACGTGCAAGAAGGTAAGGATTGAACATCAAAGGCCGTTTGGTCAGTTGCAGCGATTGGAAATACCGATGTGGAAATGGGAGCAGATTACTACGGACTTCATCACTAAGCTACCAAGGACTTCGAAGGGATTTGATTCTATTTGGGTAATTGTTGACAGATTGACGAAGTCTGCTCATTTCTTACCAATAAAGGAAACTGATTCGATGGAACGCTTAGCCAAATTATATACTGATGAAATAGTAACTCGACATGGGGTTCCAATCTCGATTATTTCTGATCGGGATAGTCGTTTTACTTCGAGATTTTGGAGAAGCTTTCAAAGGGAGATGGGGACGCAGATAAAGTTAAGTACAGCATACCATCCTCAAACCGACGGTCAGAGTGAAAGAACAATTCAGACTTTAGAAGATATGCTCCGGGCTTGTATAGTTGATTTTGGGGGATCGTGGGATAAACATCTACCGTTGATCGAATTTGCCTACAACAACAGTTATCATTCCAGCATTCAAGCGGCACCGTTTGAAGTATTGTATGGTAGAAAATGTCGAACGCCTCTGTGTTGGAATGAAGTGGGAGAGAAACAATTAGCGGGACCAGAAATAGTTCAGCTAACCGCGGATAAGGTTACTCAGATCCGAGAACGTTTGAAAGTGGCTCAAGACAGACAGAAAAGCTACGCAGATAGACGCCGGAAACCGTTAGAGTTTCAAGTTGGGGATTTCGTGATGTTGAAAGTCTCGCCTTGGAAAGGAGTCGTTAGATTTGGAAGACAAGGTAAACTTAGCCCGAGGTATATTGGACCGTTTGCAATTACAGAAAGAATTGGTGAAGTACCTTACCGATTGGATCTACCGATAGAGTTAAGCCGTATCCACAACGCGTTTCATGTATCGAACTTTCGGAAATGTTTGGTTACGCCAGATCAGGCTGTATCTCTACCAGATATTCAAGTTGATGAAAGGTTGAACTACGTGGAAGAACCGGAAGCCATAGTTGATCACAAAGTTAAAGTGTTGCGAAACAAAGAGATCAGGCAAGTGAAAGTTCTGTGGAAACATCATAGAGGTCAGGATGCGACATGGGAATCGGAGTCAGAGATGAGAACCAAATACCCTCATCTGTTCGCTTAAATTGAATTCCGGGACGGAATTCTTTTAAGGGGGAGATGTTGTAATAACCAGGTATTTTATCTAATTTAAATTTGAAAAATATTATAAGTTTTATGTTAGTGTTTTATGGAGTAAGAAGTTAGGGGTAAGTTTTAATTTTCATTTGAAAGTTTAAGGTATTTATTGCCAAGTGAGATAAGTTTAAGGTTTGTTTGGTCTTTTATCCAAACCTCTTTAGCCAAAAACCGACTTCCTATTTTAGTAAGGATAGGTGTCCTTTTTTCAATTAAGAGAAAATATCCTAAGTATTAGTGTGTAGTGTGTTCGATTTAGAGAGAGAGAGAAGGAAATCGAGAGAGAGATTAAGTGAAAGAAGAAGGAAGAAATCCAGAGTATGCTGCTGTAATTTAAGGACCAAACTTGTGTAAGCAAGGTAACAAATCCATCCTTGTATGTGTTTTAATTTCTTAAAAGTGTTCTTGAGTTGCTAGTTAAGTTTTTAGGTGGGTTTTGTTAAAAATGGATGTTTTGGGAAGTGTAAGCTTAAAAGTACGATTTCTGGGTAAATATTAGAATGAAAGTCGTTTTTGGCTGAGCTAAATTAAAAAGACGATGAACAGTAATTTTGCAGGTTTTCGCAACAGTAGGTTGCGAGAAGTGAGGTTTTCGCAACAGTGGGTTGCGAGTTCTAAGGTTTTCGCAATAGTGGGTTGCGAGTTCTTTGGTTTTCGCAACAGTGGGTTGCGAAAAGTGAGGAATTCGCAAGCTGTGGGTTGCGAAAAGTGTTAAAATTCAGATTTATTAATAAGGTGTATTCTTGTTAATTAACTATTTCAGATAGTAAAATTCAAAGATAAAAGTGGGACTTGTTGAAGAGTTTTTTTTGGAGAACTTGGAAAAGCATTAAGGTGAGTTTTATTTTAAAAACATTTTTCAACTGGAATACATATATATGTGATTTATATATCTATATTAAATGGATATGTATGGATTGAGAATGCGATACATAATGTGATTATGTGTTTTTATTGAAATGTTTATATACATGATGGTATACTGTAATTATATGAGTATTCTGCGGGAATACGGGGCCGGGATTCGAGGTGCGGCCGGTGTGTTGCCGGGTTCCGGTAAGCGGACAGGCGTGTTTACTGTAGATGTTGTACAGCAGAGTGAATTGACTAGTTGGCTTGCAACCACTAGTTTGGCCAATTGTGGAGGAATAAGGGGGAATGAGTGGATACGAATCGCAAGTCTTGGTTGGTATTTAATTACGTGTGATATATGTGTGTTTGTATAAAAAGGTTTTATTTAATTGGATTCTTGGCAAGTTTCAACTGACAGGGTTTTTCTCACTGGACCATTAGGTCTAACCCTCATTTTTCTGTTTTAAAAATATGTATTCCAGGTGGTGGATCGGGTAAGGGCAAGTGAAAAGTTTATGTCGTGGATATCTCTTGTGAGGCTTTTGTGTTGATGACATAACTATGTTTTGAACCCATGACTTTGTTATTAATCAACATGTATTGTATTCCGCGAAAAATTTGTACTCGTTTATTTTTATGTTACCTCGACTTTGGGACCGAACGTGTTATATATAATGTATCTTTTGATGATATTATGGCATGAATATATGTTATTTGTATATTTGGAAATCGGGGACGTTACAGCCCCGGCCCCGGGCGGGTACGGGGATTCCAACCCCGTCCCCGGTCAACTTGCGGTCAAGACCCGTCCCCGGTTTGTACATGGTTCCCCGGTTTTCTAAATATATAAAATATATATAAAAATTTAATAATATATATATATATATATATATATATAAATATATAAAATATATAAAAAATTTAATAATATATACCGGGTCTGGGGCGGGTCGGGGGATGGTCACCCCGGCCCCGGTTTTTTAAAAGTGGGTTTCCCCGTCCCCGGCCCCGGTACCCGGTTTGGCGGGGAATCCCCGGCCCCGGTCGGGTCGGGTGAACCGGGTTCCCCACCGGGTCGGGCCAAATTTCCATGCCTAGTAAACGATGAGGAAGATGGAGGTGAAAGGGTATATTCCGACATTAAGGTAAGTGATCATCTGGAGGAACTTCATCTTCGAACTAGCTAAAAGAGCGTTGTTTTCGAGAAAAGGATTTCAACAGAGCCGGTGGCCCACCGAAGCACCTGTCTCGGTCAGATTGATCGAGGCGATTCCCCAGAAAGCGTCTCTCTTGGTCACGCAATAGATCGACCGCCATATCCTGTTGTGCATACGGTATCCCATTCCTCCAAAAGATTAATTTCAGCATGCACATCCAGAAGATCGTTCCGGCCATCGGTCGTCGTTTTCCTTCTCATGACCATCGCCTATCATATCCGTTTTCATCGTCGTTCATCTCCGTGTCATCTCGGTTTCATATCCATTTTTTTCTCCGTTCATCTCTGTTTCATATCCGTTTTCATCGCCGTTCATCTCCATTTCATATCCCTTTTCGCCTCCGTTCATCAACGTTTCATCTTCGTTTATATCTGTTTTCATCGGTGAAGCGTTAGATTTCGAATCGATAAAACACAAGGGAATCGGTGAAATCATTGAATGTTACCTCCTTGTAACCGAATCATTGTGGATGAAATGGTTCAAGATGTTCTTCGTCTTTTTGGTAACTACGATTGAAGATTTGAAATGGGAGATAATATCTTCCCTGAAAATTAGCAATTTCATCTTGTTTCCATATATGAAATTATATGTTAAAAAGACTACCATACCCTTCTCGTCCATTTATTTATTTATTTTTAAACCGTTCATAACTTTTAATCAAATACCCTCCCATGAATTGCGGCTTAAAAGAGAATTGATCTGGTGCATCTCGGTGCATCTTATCTCGGTGCATCTCATTATAATGTTCATCTATTTCTCATCTAACGGTTGATAAACACTTCTCACGCTTCTCACCAAATTTGACACTTCTCACTCGAACCCAACCCAACCCTATATATATATATAGGATACAAATCAAATATAAACCATGTATTTGTTGCACCCCCTTACAAACCAATGTGCATATATGAACAATGTGTGCATAATCTGACATGCATATATGTATTATCCCATATGAATGTATGTCCATTATATGTATATTCTTGCACGTATGCATATGTATATGCACATTGTTTACATATGCACACTTGTTTGTTCACACATGCACACTGGTTTGTAAGGTGTGCAACAAATGCAAGGTTTGCATTTTACAGAGCCTATATATATATATATATATATATATATATATATATATATATATATATATATATATATGAACACACATACACACACACACACATATATATATATGGGTCCGTTCAAATAAGAAGACTAGATATCGTGAGAAGGTAAGAAGAAAAGGTTGCTAAAAAGGCTCATACGTGAACTATTGGAAAAACCCATTTGAAGACGCATATGTGAACCCATTTGAATAATCTGTATTGTCAGTTTACATATGCATCTTCAAATAAATTTTTACCTTGATTTTTTTCAATAATTCACATATGAATCTTCGTGTAATCTTCTTTCCTTACTTTCTCTTGATACTTAACATTTATATTTGAATCTCCCACTAAATTGATGTGTGTGTATACACACAACCAACATGGGAGAAATGCGAGAATGGTCAAATCACATGTGATTTAGGAGTAATATCACATGTTGATACAAACATGTTGTTAACTTAGCCTCTATATGTGTTGTGTGGAGAGAGTCCCTTTTTCTACAAACCCAATCGTACAAACCGATTATCATGTATTGTTTAATATATGAAACAATATGTCTGAAAAAGGTCGCGTTTAAAGAATATTGTTTCATATACAATGTTTTTTCATATTTGTAACATTCAAGGATTTTTTTTCACACACGAAATAGTCATGTATGTTTAACATATGAAACAACACTGTATAAATACTGTATATTTTGGTAGTGGTATATTTTGGTGGGTATTTTGGTAATGGTATATTTTGGGTTTGCCTTCCAAAAAAAACACTGTATAATTACTGCATTTTCATATGTGTTGTTTAATATGTAAAACAACACAAAAAAGCTAGTTTGTAAGTTTGTAAAATTTATTAGGTTTGTTAAATGAACTCTTCTTTGAGTTAAAATGAGGTCAATCATGCATTAAAAATGTATAAAAACGACTTGGTGTTGATGTATATTTATGTTAAAATAGGTATAAAATACACAATAGAGTGGTTATAAAACTATAGAAAGCACCTAAACGGGGTAAGAACTCAAGATATGTTTATGACTTATATGAAACTTCCACTATAATAACAATTTACAAATTAAGTTATTTTTGTTTGTAAGAATATCCCATTATAGATAGGGTTATAAACGAATCGAGCATTCAGCGAATCGTTCATGAACCGTTAGGTGAAAAGTTCGTTTATTTAATAAACAATGAACATGAACACATTTTCTTGTTCGTTTAGTTAAATGAACGTACATAAACAATTGTCTCGTTCGTCCATATACGTTCCCGAAAGTTCGTTCAATTATGTTCGTTAATATTCTTTCATTTATGTTCGTTTTTTATTTTTTAACGGTAGTGGTTTTATTAAACTTACAAGATGCTAGAAAACACAATTACAAATTAGACCATACAAGCAAGGGGTCTTGAAGCCACCCCACCCAAGTGAACTTGATCTTACTGCTCCTATTAGAAATCCACAAAAATGAAGAAGTAACAATATTGTCCCATATAACACGGCTTTTTTCGGCTTGGAATTCCTGAACAAGATCCCGTTTCGGTGAGACCATATGAAGCACAAAGCCGTAAAGATAACCGCGTGTAAACTCTCCCGTCCCATTTTGCGAATCTTTCCAGAATCCAACCACCCATTTGTTATGTAATATCCACATATCTTGGAATACGACAATCACCTTGTTGGAAGGACATAACACATATGAAATGGCCCTATATAATGTTACTTTTTTGTTGCTTTAACCAAAGCCTTTCCACATCACAAGATGCATTTGACAAGGACTTAGTTTTGTTGGTTTCGATGTTTTAAAATGTCACAAAATACTGAATGACTTAAGATGTATCACATTTTATTATGAAATAACATGTTTTAAAATTATTGTTGATTGACCAAGTTACATGAACTCAAAAGGTTGTGGTTGCATACATTAATGTGCCATTTGCGGCAAATATTCTTGGTATATGTCTACCTATGACACCCCATGTGTAGGGGTGTTTGTGCGTGTTGTCATTTTAGAAGGTTATATCCTAAGTACGGATGATTTATTCTTACTATCTTCAGAGATTTAGTCTTACAATGTAGGGACGTCTTATTTTTGTCATCTCAAAGTCTTAGTCCTATAATATATGTCTTAATATATGTCTTATTTTTTTGTTGAAACTCCAATGGCTATTGAGAATGCCTTTTGTAACATCCTCAAACCCAAAGAAATACAATAAGCCAATAACGTTCAACTTAAAATAGCGTGGAAATTAATGGAAGCTCAGAATTTAAGACTGGAATTATGTGAGGCAAGCTCACAAATCCCACTTTTCGTAAATGTGTGAGGTGTTGTCACATCTTTTAACGTTAGAATGGAAGATCAGATCTTTACATTAGATGTGTCATCAATTTGACGTGAGTGTAAAATAAAGCTTTACATTATAAGAATTAATAAGTCTACGTACATCCTACCATCTTCAAACTCTACTACTTGTGAAATCTATTAAATTCTCTTAGTTTATATATATATATATATAGAGGCTCCGTAAAATGCAAACCTTGCATTTGTTGCACACCTTACAAACCACAGTGTGCATATGTACAGAACCAGTGTGCATATGCATACGTGCAAGAATATACATATAATATTCATATGGGATAATGCATATATGCATATCAGATTATGCATATATGCAAATTGGTTTGTAAGGGATGCAACAAATACATGGTTTGTATTTGATTTGTACCATATATATATATATATGGATGGTCGCGACATAGGTTGTGGCCCAAGTCGCCCGCACCCTTACTCCTTAATCACATTTGATTGACTATACTAAAATTAAGAGTGTTCTTGCGTTTTCCTAAATGGTGATGTTCTTGTTTGATCACACACACACACACACACACACACACATATATATATATATATATATATATATATATATATATATATATATATATATATATATAAGTGGGATCAAACGAGAACATTACCATTTTACAAAGGTTGGATTCCGATGGTAAAAAAAGTTATGGTGAGAGCGTGAAAACGAAACAATCATATACCTTCAACTTTCTTTATTTATCTATTTTTTATCCTCAAGACCACTTTAACAAATCCATAAATATGAAAGTAATTAAATGCATGTAAAAGTTCCTGAAAATGAAGATAAATGTAAAGGTTAGAGTAGATGAACATAGCTAAAGATAGTTGAAGTTAGATAAACGTAGTCAAAAAGTCAACTTACTAGCAAGAAGTTAGAAGCGGACACAATTAAAAAGATATAATAACAAAGGAATGATTTATAAGCCAACCAACCCAATTAATAAACAAATTGCTACTTCTATGGTTTACCCAAAAGTAGGTACGAGTTATAATGTTCTAAAAAATCGCCGCCTTCTTTGGCTTCGGGTTGCCAAAGAGAATATCATTCTGAAGCACCCATATAGACCACTAAGCGGAAAACATAACGACCTCAAAGCACAAAAAAAACCTCATTCTTCAACTGAATTAAGTCAAACCAAGATACTCAATGCGAATAAGAATGGAGATTCGGAATATCCATTTGCCACCAACGACCAATAATATCCATTTTCACTGTAAATATTATTCTCATACAATTCCAAGTCTCTATATATAGGCATAAAATGATTTACAAATTTTTTATATCAAATACCATATGAAATTGTTTTGCAAAGTTATATAAGTTGTGTTTATAAAAGAAAATAAGAATATAAATATATATATATATATATATACGGATATACCTTTAGTCTTATATTTATTTAATTGAAGTTATTACAATTATTGATACGAGGACAACTAACTAACCTTATTTTTAAAAAATGAAGAAATAATTAGTGTTGATAATATTTAAAAATGTGACGTGTCGATCGTGAGGCCCATAGATTATGCGATGCACTCGTGCCAATGTGTTAGTGGAAATTATTAAGCCATAGATTTGAATAAAATAAAAGATACTTAATATTCTCATTTAATGAATCAAGGAATAAAATAATAACCACCATGCCCAAAATGGTAAGTAATTACATTGTTGCCCATTTTAACACTTAAAATTAATTGCTTAAAAAATATGTCTTATAGTTTTATAGTCTGAAAATCTATGTAATTCAGTGTTAAAAAGATGTTTTACATGAATCATACGATTAATAAAGTCGATAAATGTTATTTACCACAGTTTTTCGAAAAACAGCTCAAGCACACTAATCTTTGGGTTTGTTTAGTTTGCAAGATTTTGCTGTGTTTAGGTGTGTTTGCTTACATTCCAATTTTGTGCTTGGTTTAAAAAAAATGTCCGGAACTGAATTCCGTTAGATTTAGAAATTCCATGAAAGTAGTTGGCATTTCACTTGATTTCATAGGAATTATTTTAAAAATGTTAAACAAATTCGTTTTGTAATAGTTAATCTTTTTTTAGAAGGACGCAGGAAAAATATATTAAACCAAACAGTATGTAATAACCCAAATTCGATAAATCATAAATCATAACATTACAACCAAAAAAAGTCTCCAAGCATACAAATTACATCAATTCTACTCTAGGTTCGCAGCGAACAAACACCTTCACAACTAAGATGCTACAGGAAACTCGACGGTAATCTACAAGTCTTCACTAGGCGATACCTCTTCTATAGCGCCACAACTTTCCATCTTCACCAGATGGAATCCCATACAATAGACTCTAACTTGAAAATGGTTTTAGTTTTTGGAAAAAAGCGAGGGTTAGACCATGAGGTCTAGTGAATTCCCTCTTAAAAACAGTTCCACATAAACACCAATTTAAAACGTTCAACTGTTACAATAATAAACGGAATTCCAGGTTAAATGCTCGACGACACATAAGGGCATTACACAGTGGTCTCAACTCCCATCACCTCATGTGATGTCCACACTCGGGGGCCCCAGTAGATACCCACGGCCCCCCCAGTAGATGTTGTACCCGTGTGCACAAGAAACGGATTCGAGGCACACAGTCCAATCAACTCTCTAAGGATTCTCAACAATCCGAGGTTCACTTCCCCACTGTAACAACCCACACCAAACTATCTTGCTAGAAGATACACCTTTAATTTAAAATGCCATAAACGGCTCAAGTAATCACACTATCCCGATTACAAACTGGGTTTGCGGAAATAACCCTAACTACAGCTGAGATCATAACTACAAGATAAAGGGAAAGCCTTCTAATCCTTCTATATGCAACCTCCGTCTCACGCCTTGCCAACTTATAAGCAAGCTTTCGACTACCTGTTTACCTGAAAAAGGTTTAGTTTTGAAAAGCGAGGGTTAGACCATGAGGTCTAGTGAGTTCCCTCCACACCAGGTCACACCATAGAACATTACAATTTTATAAAATCAGTTATGAAAGAGTTTATACAGATCATAACAAGCACACTTAAAATGTTATGCACACAATAACACATGCTACTGGCACACACTATAGTCACACACACCGTGACATCGCAATAGAGCACACACGCTATAGTCACACACACCGTGACGGCGCAATTGGGAACACACCGCCCATATATGAAACGAATTCATATATATATATATATATATATATATATATATATATAATGGGACATACCTCGATTTCACACCAAAGTCAGAGCATGGTCACACACATTTAAATCACACATATTGTCACACACTTACTCTCCGATTTGAAATAAAAGCAGTTGGAAAGCACACAGTTAAATAATAACCATGCCACACACTTACTCTTCGATTTGAAATAAAAGCAGTTGGAAAGCACACAGTTAAATAATAACCATGCCACACACTTACTCTTCGTTTTGAAATAAAGCAGTTGAAAAGCACACAGTTAGATAATAACCATCAATCACACTTGTTTAAAATTTAGGTTTAGAAAGACTCACATAGGGCCCTGATTAGAAATCCTTAGTCGCACCGATCGCCTCTACTCGCACCTACAATTTAAACCCAACACACATATCAGGTAAGACATCCTGGATTCTACTAAATTTTTACTAACTAATAAAGTCTCAGCCGAAAAAACCCGGGTTCCGGATACAATCGGCCCAACCACTAAATTTCCGGATCTTTAATTATTACCTTATAAAAACACTACCGGATCCCTACGGCCCATTTAAATCGAATTCCGAATCTATAGCTGACTTCTGGATTTATGGCCCAAATAACAGACTCCGGATCCACTTTTATTAAAAATACGGGATCCACTTTTATTAAAAATACCGGATCCCTTTTTATTAAAACACCGGACCCCCAAACTATAACATACCGGATCGCTACTATTACAGCCCATAACTAATCAAGTTCCGGATTCATTAATTTAGGTACCGGGCTCACGGCCCAACAGAAATACCAGGTCTTTTAATCAATTCCGGGCTACGGCCCAACCAACAACACTTCCGGATCTTGTGGGCTTGTCCAATTCCGGATCTAGTTTAACCAACTAAATTCCGGATCCTTTTACACAAATTTCGGATCCTTTTACACAAATTTCGGATCCAATTCCTTTTAGCCAAAAACCGGAACTGCTATCAGCCCAATTCCGGAACTATAGTTAATCAAATTCCGGGTCTTAACTTGGTGAATTCCGGATCCTAACTGGGTTAATTCCGTATCCTATCTTGGATAATTCTGGATCTCCTTAATCGACCCACATAGATTTCGGATCCTATTGTGGATTTCCGGTATCAGTTCGGTCAGGTTTAAAACTTCGAACACTAAGGTTTTTCATCAGAAGTGACCACTCTATAATCAAAAATCAAATTTGATATTAAGCCATTAATTCATCCAATTATTTCCACACTTAATCTAATAGGAAGAATACTCAACTGCCATTTCTTTTCTTTCTAAAGAGAATCAACAACAGTTCAACCCTAACTCTCCCAACTCTTCTAATTAAATAAGTAAGTGATAGGAGGAGAATATTACCTCAACTGGAGATGAAATCCACACCTAAAGCCTTCAATTTCGATTTCTTCTTGAGAAGTTTCACTTCCTTCCACACACACTGGTCGCACCAAGCCGCACACAGAGTAGGAGAGTATATTATGCGAGTTTTTAGGGTTTTCACTTCTATTTATACACTTTTTACAGCACACCAATTTTTCCTCCTTTCACACTTCTCACCCCAAACTAACATTCATTTAAAAAAAAAGAACACGGTTATTACACCCACTGTGCAACCCGACACCACACATAACAACAACTCACAAGAACATGCATTCAACGCTTACGTAGGAAAGAGCGTATAAACAACTTGCATGCATTAATAAACGTTTCTACATCATGTAATAATAAAGCTTTTCAAAGTGTTTAATCATGCCATCATGCTCAAAACCATATTCAGTTATGAAAACTTTAGCAAAACATTTCATTTGCACAAAAGAGTTAAGGGAACTCACCTGAGCTTTAGCAAATCGACACACGCTCCGAAACCCACTTTAGCTCAAACCGAACACCTAAATTGGACGTCATAATAGTGGTGTTAACCCATCTATTTACATCCCAAAACATCCCTAATAAACCCCAAAACAACCCTTAGATGATACCCCAATCATATCCTCAAACAGTAAGCGAAACAAGAGCCGAAAACACGCGACAGGGCTTGGCACTGATGCTCGCGCTAGTCCACTCGCGCCAAGAACCGCGCGGAGTACTGGACAGACCTTGGCGCTACTGCTCACGTGAGTGGACCCACGCCGCCATCCGCGCAGAGCTTCTGCACTGATTTTTCAGCCGAAACTCATCCTTCCCCAACCCCAACTCACCCTAAATCGATTTTTAAGCCTCTAAAATGAGATAATTTATGTTCTGAACATTTCCCCTCAATTTCCAAACATTAAAACATCATTTAATCTAATGAACCCATTCAAAACCCAACCATTGATTCATGATTCAAACCCAAAAACTCAAAATTTATTCCAAAGCAAGAATGGAGGTTACCAAGCAAAAAGGATGAAATTTCTTAATGACTTGATCAAAAATCATAAGGGAATCAATCCCAAAATCATTTGTTTCCTTTTCCATTGATTAGAAATCACAATCTCATGGTTTAATAAAAACTCTAACCCATCAACCAATCTAACCACAAATTGGGAAATAAGGAGGAGAAATCATACCTTGAAGATGATACCACTAATTCCCTTGATGATACCTGTTTGGGCAAAAATTCACACCTCACGACCGACGATAGATAACTCATATGACATTTCTGTAAGACCATTCCTGTATTAAGATAAGGTCTTGCAGGTTATTTATGGTCGAGTATTCGGTCGTACATTTCCATGTTGGTCGTATATTCCATACAACCGATGTCCGAGACTCAAGACGGTCGTACGATTACACTAACCATTAACAGTCAACATCCGTTTCTTTTGTTCATTAATGCAGGTCCACAAGCAATCATTGCACAACGTCCAGTAACGGACGAGCGTTTAATGGCATTAAAGACCCAACAGCGGTTACAAAATAAGTCATCAAGACACTTTTATTGCCGGCGAAAGCTATATAAAGACCTGCTCCATATCCGAAAAGGGCATCTATTACAGAACTACACATCTGAACTCAATACATCCACACTCTCATCTACATTTCTTACGCAATACAATAGTGATCAGCGAAGTATTCGAACATGCATCAAGTTTCGCAGGACAGCAGTTCGAATCACACGACAACAACTTATTTCGCACGATTTTCGCACGACGCACAACTTTGTCTTACGATTAAGTTTATTTTTTCTCTTATTGTAATCTGTTGTACACAAAACACTTGTTACCAAAAGACTTTCTCCCCTGTTTGGCGATCATAGTGCACCGTCGACTCTCACAAGTCGACCGCGGTTTTTTCCCTCGTTTGGGGTTTTCCGCGTCACCAATTCTCCTGTCTTATTTACTTAAATCGCGGTCGTGTTGTTCGTTCCGAGATCCCTTTCTTTAGTTGTTAAGAGTTCCACATCAACCTTAAGTTATCATTTGGGTGATTTTTATCATTAACAGTTTGGCGCCATCCCTGGGACCCCATCTAGAGAAAATCTCAGGACAAACATACATCGCTCTAACGATCTTGTGAAGTTTTTGTTGTTTTTCAGGTAAATGGCAAATTACCAGGATCCTATGGCTCAACTTCACGCAAAATTGAATACAACTCAGAGTCAGATTCAAGCCCTGCCCGAGCAAAACCGGAATGCATCCGCAGAAATCGCTTCCCTGAGGAATCCGGCGATTGGCAATCCCTTTGGACCTCAGAACGGTCCCCGACCTACAGGTGCACCTTTCGTAAGGCCACCATTCCAAGCTGGTCCAGGGCCATTTTTCAACAATCCTCCCTTCGGACAATTTCCTCCGCAACATCTAAGGCCTCCGCCACTGTAAAATGGAGCCATACCTCATCAAATCCCGATGAACTTCCCCTTTAATGGGGTAGCCAACGATTCGTCACACGGAAACGGCTCCCATCCGACAGTCGGCACGGCAGCCCAGAACTCAGGAGTCATTCCCCCGACAGGAACAATCTTCGATCCTAACGACCCCGTCGCTCAGCGACTCAAGTTGTTGGAAGATCAAAATGAAAAGATGATGTCGCTACTTTCGAAATTGCCTCGCGCCGCCATCCTTGCCGACGTTGAACCTCTCACAGGATTCCAGGTGTCGCCTTTCATCGACACGATAGCAAATGTTGACGTTCCGAAGAAGTACAACATTCCTGCTTTCACACCCAAATATTCAGGAATAACAGATCCAACGGAGCACATCGCTCAATATAAATAGTTGATGTGGACAACATCGATCCCGCATCAATATCAAGAGGTGTGCATGTGCAAGAGTTTTGGCGCGACTCTTACAGGTCTACATCCGTGGTTATTTCAATCGTTTTAACGCAGAAATGATCAGCATTCGAAATTGTGACGTCAAGACCGCCATCGAGGCCTACAAGCGTGGTCTGGACGATAACACTACAGTGTTGTACGTCGATCTTACGAAATATCCACCAGAGAATTTTGAAGACGTCCGAGCTAGGACTTTGGCTTACATGAGGGTCGAAGATGATCTAGCCTTCCGCCGTAAGCATTCTACCGACAAAAAGTCGCTCGGGATCAAAAAACCCGATTTCAAGTCCAGACCGAGCGTCAAGACAGAGCCAGCGCGCCAGATATCGAACATTCGGTTCGATAAGAAAAAGACCAATCCTACGCCCAGATTCCCTCAATATCCTAAGATCTCCTCTTATGGATTCAAGGGAACCTCGAAGGAATTAGTCGAAGCTCTTAAAAACATCCAGTCGTCTGTTCGATGGCCCAAGAAAATCGATAAAGATGACGACAAGAAGGACAAGACCAAATGGTGCGACTTCCACATCGACCATGGTCATACGACAAATAACTGCCTTTCTTTGCAGAAGGAGTTAGCCTGGATCGTTCCCAAGGGTCATCTCCAAGGTTTGATTGATAAAGAATCTACGCCAATTGACAATGTAAGACCAGAATCCCCCGTCCATGAAAAAATCGTCAACTGTGTGACGGGCGGAACGGACGTCTGTGGTTTAACATATTCGGCAACCAAGCGGCATGCCAGTCAATCAACGGGAGAATACCCCGTTCCTCGGTCGTCTCGACCAAAACAGAAATTGGAACTGGAGGCGATGCCAATAACGTTCGATCAGGACGACCTCCAGGACAGTTGGCAGAAACATCACGACGGCTTGATTATCCAACTCACTATTGGCAACTGCTCGACCAAAAGAGTATTGGTCGACGGAGGCAGTTCGGCTAATATAATTCTAATAGGATTCAATGGCGACTCTACCAACACTTTAGGAAAGATCATCCTCCTAGTGTATGCTAAAGGGGTCAACAAGCAGACAAAGTTTATTGTTATCGACTGTTCGTCAGCCTACAATGTTATACTTGGTCGACCGTGGATACACGACATGAAAGCAGTCCCCTCGACCTATCACCAGACGATCAAATTCCCGACGCCATGGGGAGTGCATGAAATCAAAAGTGAACAGAAGACCGCCTGTGATTGCTACAAAGCAACATTGAAGCCTCAGAAAAAAGACATCTAGCAATTACACAAGCCTCGCACGACGGTCGCACCGCAGGTCCTAACCGATTCCGGTGCTGACTTCACTCATGAATTGGAAGAAGAGGCTCGAAATGAAACCTATACTGTGGCGACTGCATATTACACGACCTGGCTAGTCCATGTTGACAACTCTCCGTACGCCAGAAAGGCAGGTCTTAGCATCATTTTGAAGTCTCTACAGATAGGAAAAGTGGTGTACTTTATACGAATTCCAATTTCAAAGATACTGATCGTGGGCATGAATATGTCAGGACTTGGGGGCAGTCGGACTTCACGTCAAAAGTGATTCTCTATTGGTCAACGTTAAGGCAAGATGCTACTAGGTACGTCCAAAGTTGTGACACATGTCAACGACACTCAGGTATGACACACCAACCTTCTGAACCTTTACATGCGTCCTTAGTCCCATGGCCCTTCATGAGGTGGGGAATGGACATCGTTGGTAAATTACCTCCTTCCCCTGGGCAGAAAGTTTTTCTGTTAGTCCTTACAGATTATTTTTTAAGTGGATAGAAGCAGTTGCCTACTCCCAGATTCGGGATGGAAAGGTTATCTCTTTTCTCCAGACTAACATCCTATGCAGACTCGGAATCTCTTCCTGGATCGTATAGGACAATGGTCCACAGGTTATAAGTGATCGTACGTCTGGGATCATGATATCAAACCTACAACCTCAACCCCACGTAGCTGGAACGCAGTACATTTAAAGAAATATTTCTTTTAATATTTTGCTTTCGATTTATTTCGATAAACGATTACTGACTTATGCATCAGAGGGTCGTTGGTCAAACCAATGACCACCCATGAATCTTACATTGCAGGATCGCAGGATCGCACGAATGCCAGTCTTACGATCTACGGTGTGAGAAACAAAGTCTTTAAGACTACGAGGTCACGACAAATATGTCACGACCAATAAGTCGTGACTTACAGGTCACAAACAGGAATCTTATGATTCATCTCATGGATCTTACTGTAACACCCGAAAATCTAGAAAACATATTTTGGGACTCACAGACGTCCGCAGGGCACAAAGCCGGACGTCCACGATGTGCGGAAGTCCGCGCATCATCCGCGGAAGAAACAGAGAAATTTGAGGGTTTCGGATCATCTTAAGCCGGACATCCGCGAGGTGTCCATCCGGACGTCCGCGATGCATCTGAGATATTTTTTGTTTCCTCTTAAGACCTTTCCCTCTCTCTTTCCTCTCACTTTCCCCATTCCATGTTTCAGCTCTCTCTCTCTCTCTCTAAAAACCAAACTCTCTCTCTAAAAAACCCTAAATCCCTTCTCTTCTTCTTCATCCTCTCCACCCAAACCATACCCACTTCCTCTATTGTTGAACATATGGGAGCTTAAAGCTTTTGTGGAGACTAGGAGCTTTTATTTGGAGGATTCAAGTGGTGAAGGTAATCTCTCCCTACCCAAAAGTTAGATTGTTGTTGTTTTCACTTTCTCTTCCATATTGGGGTATTTTGAGTGATTTTGGTGATGTATGGTTAAGGTGATCTTCTATTCTCTTCACCTATGAAGTTAGGGTTTTGATATAAGTTGGGATTTGGATATAAAATGTTTGGGGAATGATTCCACATGGTTAGATCTAACTATTGATGGTTGGAACTTATGGATCTAGGTTTTTCGAGAATTTGGCTTGAAGAAGCAAGTTTCTTCAAAGGAGCTTACGTTTGGGAAAAATCTAGATTTAGCCTAAATCTAGCAAGATGAGTTCAAGTTGATTTGTGAAAACTTTGTACATGCCAAAAATGTTATTTTCCAAGTATTTGTGTGTTTTACTTGAAATTATAAACTGTTGAGTTATTTGATGAGTTTAACTCTTTGAAAGTATTTAACTTCTTAAATGTTGTAAAACACCCATATTTGGGATTTTTGGATACTTTGATGTGTAGAAATCATAATATGTCCTTAAAAAGAATTATTGCTCAAAATGAAGTTTATTTGATGGTTTAATCATATTGGTGAAATTGATTTTATAAACCATTTGGGAAAATGCACAATTTAGTGTCAAGAGTCATTTTGAGAATTATAAGGGTATGAGTCCTTTTGGAAAAACCCTTTTGTTTAACCCGTGTCGAGTTTTGGGTTGATAATGATTTCGTGGCACTTGTTTACCTAAACGATGTTTAAATGCATTTTATGCTATGATGACCGTTATTTTTATGGTCTAATGAGTTTTTAGCATTTTGCTCGGTTTTGACTTTGAGGAAGTCTTCGGGACATTTGTCCGATTTTAATGGCTCGATGTGGAGTCTTAATTATGGTTTGCAGTTATTGCATCATATCGCATTTATTACGTATTATTAATATTTACATGACCGGGTGAGTTAGTCATTCCAGGTTGGGCTTATTATTATAGACTGTGTTGCATTTGATCCATAGGCACGTAAGTCAGTCTTTACTTGATGGTCTACTGGGTGTTGCGGGATTTGACCGAACCCCATGTTTGATGACCTTTACCTTCAAGGGTACACTAGGAGGGCTGAGTCCGGTTGAGCTGTCAGGTTAATTGACGGGTGTTTTATTGACCTTCGCCATGTCGGGGCAATGCCATGGTTGTATCCCCGCTTGTGTCGAGCCTTTGGTGGTATTCTTATTGATACTTCACTAAGGTCAGCTGTCTGTTTGGGTGTGACTTGTAAGGCGTCGTATGGGACACTTGGACTTTTATGCAGTGAAGTGTCGTACGATTAACATTATATGAGTACCGTACTTTTGTGTTCATCCACTCTCAATAGATACGGGTCTCCCCCGTCGTTGGCCAACCTACTTGGGATTTTATATTGTCTCTGTTTTATTATTACTATTGGTCTTATACTTTTGACTGCGATTGGATGACTTTAATATTGGATTCCCCTCCATGTATATTAAGGTCTAAATGAGGCAGGTCATTTCCATATTTATGGTATTTGGACTTCATTACATTTTACGTTCGCGTGAGTATTGGTTCGTATTATGTTTTCAATGAAGTGTCATATTTAAATGGATGGTTTTTCCATGATTTATGGGTTGAGTATTTTGTCGTCAACCGCATTTGAAGGTTTTTCCTAAACTAGATTTATTCACGTATTTGAGTGAGTTGGGATCGTAATTCATTTTGGAAAACGCTTTATACCTTTTGGGAACTTTTCTCCTAGATTTTGGGTGCGTTGGAAAATGAGTCGTTTATATCCCTTTTTTGTAAACTGTTTTGGAAATCATAATCTACGTTGCAAACTTTCATTTTAAAGAATTATTTAAATCATGCTATAAACTCTTGAACTCACTAGGCGTTAGCCTAACCCTTTTTATTTGTCGGCATGTGCAACAGGTTCAGGTTGGGAGTAGTTCTAGTGACACGTGTGAAAGGGTGTGTGCTAGAAATGTGCCAGAGAGGTGAATTGATTAAGTGATGTCTTCCGCATTTACCCTTGGGAATAGCACTTGTGTTTGGGTTAAGTAATACCCGAAGTGAGTTTAGTCTTTGTAATAAGACTTGTTTTATATGTATTGTTTGAGGATAATCATAGATTGTAAATTGAGGAATTTTACCTATTTGGTTATAGAAAGAAATCCTATTATTTCGGATGTATTATCGAAAATTTTAATTAGTTGCTTTTTCCCAATTCGAGGGTGTTATAAGTTGGTATCAGAGCATAAGTTTTAGAGAATTAGGTGTTAATTTTGGATACCTAGACTCAAACTAGCGTTCTTTTAAGTAAATGAGAGTGAAATTTACCGTTAGGCACTTTAAGATAGGATGTTTCGAGGTCGATGAAGTTGCTAGAAACGAGAATCACGTCTATAGTAGCACGGATAATCATGTGCGGTACGTTCATAATGACACCTGGCCAGTGCCATGGTGAACCTACTAGTTACATGTGCATGCTTGAACTACTTTAATGTGATGATCGTTGGGGTAGTGAAGAAGTTTCTAAGCGAGTAGGCGTCATAATAGATGGACGATTCTAGCATTAGTCACTTAGGGTGACAATAAGCATGATAATTGCTTTAAGTGGACCGTTTCGGGTCAAGATTGATGGTTGGATTAGAACCATAGACTTATTGAACCGACTTTGATTCGAGGAAAAACCGTAAGGTTAATCGATGTAATTCCCAACTTTGCCTTAAGAGGTTTGAGCATCTGGATGACAATACTGGACCAGAGGGATTTGGAGGAGTATGGGTTGAGATGTTGAGTGCCGACTAAGTTCATGCACAAAATTTATTTTAAAATAAATTGCATCAATTATTTCTTGTGTTTCAAATTGTAACACCTCGAATTTCCATTATATTATAGTTAATATGAATGGGGTCGAATTGTAATTTAGTGTAAGACTCGAGGCTATTTTGCAATTATATAAATCAATGGGGTTAAAATTCAAATGACCAAAGTTTGATGCAATTTTTGGAAATATGGAACTTGAGGGTTTATTTGGTTATTAATTGAAAGTGAGTATGGATAAATGGGCTGAAATTGAGAAATATCTCAATTTTTGGTCTCAGGTCGATTTAGAGATACATAGAGAAAGAATAGAGAGAAAGAAGGAGAAAAGGAGAGAAGAAGAATTGATCTTGTGATTCTTGTGGCTGTTGAAATCAAGGAAAGAAGAATTTTGATTCTGAATATTGGTTTGTGCTGGGTCAAGAAGCTCAAGGTGAGTTCATTCACTATTTTGATTTAAATCCATGTTTTCTGTCGAATTAAACATTAAGACACTTGTATAAATTGTTTTGGGGCTGAATGAATGTGTTTAAAACAAGCTGAATGGAACAAACATGGGTTTGGGTTGTAATTTTAGGATGCAGGTCGAAGTTACCGGGTAAAAAGATAGTACCCGGTAACCTCTGTGTGAAGGTATCCGGACCAAGCAAAGTTACCCGGTAAGTTCTGTTTATTCTGTAGTTACCGGATGAATTAGTTACCGGATATCATCCGGATTGTTATGTATCCGGTAAGTTTTGTGCACCCGGTAAGTTGTAAGTATCCGGTAAGTTTTGTAGCGGAACCCCCGTGCTAAGTCGCCGAAGGGGGGACAATTGAGGATGAGGATACGATAGGTTATCTAGCATTCTTAGAGTTGAGATTATGATATGAGAAGTGGTGATATGTTGTTATACATATCCACTTAAAATTGTAATGGATCCATAAGGCATACAAGTTAATCTTATTTGTCTTTAATGGGACGGTTGTTCTCATGTGGTAACTAGAAATAGGCATCGGGTCATCGGGGGCAACTTAGTACGGTCTTATGGGAGCCGGATACTAGCCATTGACCACATGGTGTAATTTCTAGTGAATGAGTGTACCTTGAATCATCGGGGGCCCGGTTATGAATCGTGATTTATTGATCCCATTGGGGCCATTGATTCTAAGGTAATGAGAAACGTGGAATAGACCAGGCTCCTAATGGATAATTTTCATTCGCCTATAATGTGGATTGTAATCCCATTTCGGGAGGCGATAGCCTATAATGTGGATTGTAATCCCATTTCGGGAGGCGATAGCCTATAATGTGGATTGTTAATCCCATTTCGGGAGGCTATATGAAATGATTGAATAGTCAAAGTAGAATTGCTATTCATAGACTATAATGTGGATTGTTAATCTCATTTCGGGAGGCTATAAGAAATAATTGAATAGGCAAGGTAAAACTGTTATTCATATTGAAATAGTGGAATAGGAAAAATATAGTTGCTATTCGTGATTGAGATGTGGAAACATGAATTAGATGAAGTGTAAGTGTCGTTTTCACTTACTATTCAGTGGATTAGAGATAGGCAATATATAAATGCTATTTCTGCTTCCATTCCAAGAAAAGGCATGGCGATTGATTGTAGGTGTTTAGGCTTGATCGATAAACTAGAATCCTTGATGATTCATAGTAGGCCTTCGAAGTTGATGATATGACTTTCTGAATGATAGTCATGTTCATGGGAGCGGGTATGTTCCCGTCATTTCGATACGAGTACGAGTACGTTAAGAATGGTGGCGAACCAGGTTTGTTTATATGCTTTGGATATTGGAGTTTTCAAAGCTGTCCATGTTTTAAATTGAATTTGGATGTTCTCACTAGGCGTAAGCCTAATCGTTCAATTTAAATTTTCTTACCAGGTACCAACTCAGGGAAGTAATGGAATGTGGGACGAGAGCTTTTGAAGTATCCAACTTTTGAGATAAGCGGAGAAGTTAGCTAAGGCAATGAGGATTTTTGATGGATTGCTTAGATAACCTAGTTAATCTGATTATAGTGTCATGATTAGATTAATAGGTTATTTGAAGAATTCAATATTTGTAAATATGACCCTCATAGTTAATTCTCTGCTTAAGAATCAAGTTTGGAAGGTGTATGTTTAAATCTTGTTATAAATTGAGGTTTAATTTAGCCTTGATTTTTAGTGTGTTACACAAATCCTTATATGGATTGTGTTACGAAATCTTGGAAAAAGTTTAGCACACACAAGATTTTAAATCATGGTTTTGAACCTGCATGAAATTATTTTATTGCGGGAGTTGCAAACTCCATCAGTACTTGCTCCGTTTTATTATTGTCCAACGTTACTTTCGGATACGGTGATATTCATATTTTTATGATGTTTAAGATGTTGGGCAAGTAACTACGGCTTATGACTTTAACATTGGATCTCCTTCACATGTGTTAAAGTTTGGACGGAAAGTTATCTTCCATTATGTCTATGTACAACTATTTTGGAGAATTTGTTTAATTTGAGTTGTTAAACAATGTTGTTTATATGGTATTACAACAAGAAGGGGATTTTTGGAATTTTGGCGTTTCAGTCATGATTTTGCTTATTGCAATTCGACTTTGGAAGCAGAATGTTTGGTGCCATTTTATTGACTTGAGGTCATTGAGCCCATTGAATTTCATGGAGTTTTGTTTTACGACGTTTTGTGTCGTGTGAGTGCAGTTCACAATGTGCATACTCCATTTATTTATGTGAAAAATTTATGAGTCATGTTGGGTATTTTGTCCCACTTGGGATTTGTTGAGAAATATTATTTTATGCCTTAAGACGACCAAAAGGGATAAGTTTTGAAACTTTGGTGTCGCGTGATTTCTCTTTCAAAGATTTGTGATAGTACACTTTGTTGCAACTTGTTCAGCGTACGGATTGATTTATACGTGACGTAAGTAATGCGCGAAAGGACACCTTGATGATATTTCATAACAATTTGCTTATTGCGTTTTCGGTCAGTTGATTGTTTTATTATTGTTTGGGTAAAAATCCACGATCCCTCGACCCTCGACCTCGACAGAGAAAGATAAGGCACATGTGTAATAACCAGGTATTGTATTTAATTGTTTAAATTACATTATTATAGTTTAAAATGGGTTTAGGATAGTTTATGAAGTTTATAAGTCTTTATTTTTTTTATTTTGTGGAGTTAGAAGTTAAGGGGTAAGTTTTAATATTTATTTGAAAGTTTGGGGGTAAGTTTTGCCAAATAGGATAAGTGTAGGGTTTGTTTGGTGAATTTGACTACTTCTAGCCAAATCCACCGCCTCTTTCATTTACAATATGAAGAGGTGTCCTCTTTTAGACAAAGGTAGCAATGGACAAAAAAAATGTGTGTGTGTGTGTGTGTGTGTTTATTTCGGCAGAAGAGAAAAGAGGGAAAAGAGAGTGAAAGTGAAGAAGAAGGGTCAAGATCAAGAAGGAAAAACTGATTATTTCAGTTGGGTTTAGGATTCACATCAAGAAAAACCAAGGTATTAATCCATACAATCTTCTTTTCTATGTTTCTTAGTTTGCTATGAGTTTTTGAAGTGGGTTTTGATAATTTAAGAAAGTTATGATAATTTTGGGTTTGAATCATGAATCATTGAATGAGTTTCACTAGATTAATGGTACTTTGATGATTGGTAATTGTGGGGAAAGGTTTAGGACATCCATAATTTCATTTTGGAGGCTTAAAAATCGTTTTGGGATGAATTGGGTTTGAGAAAGGGTCATTTTCGGCTGAATGGAAGTGCAGGTTCTCCGCGCTAGTTTGGTGCTAGTTAACTAGCGCGGGA
Organism: Saussurea involucrata; assembly: GCA_033807775.1. Classification (NCBI taxonomy): domain Eukaryota; kingdom Viridiplantae; phylum Streptophyta; class Magnoliopsida; order Asterales; family Asteraceae; genus Saussurea; species Saussurea involucrata. The sequence continues at coordinate 106,904,194 of CM066320.1, read as the reverse complement.
AGTAGCGCCGTTCTCTGGTCCAGTGCCCCGCGATCTTTTGGCGCGAGTTAGCTAGCGCGGGCAGTGGCGCCGGGCAGGCAGTGGCGCCGGGCACTGTTTCGCGTTTTCGGGTTTTGTTTCGCGTGCGGTTTGAGGATATGTTTGTGGTATCACCTAAGGGTTGTTTTGGGGGCTTATTAGGAATGGATTTGAGACATAATTAGATGGTTTAACATCATTCTTATGGCGCCAATTCAGGTGTTCGAGTTGAGCTAAAGTGTGTCCCGGAGCGTGTATCGTTGTGCTAAGGTTAAGGTGAGTTTTACTTGAAAATGTTTTTAAACTGGAATACATATATGTGTGTATAGAATATGTGATAAATGATGTGTTTATATGCTTATGTTGGAAATATAGTATGTGAAGATTATATTATATTTGCATGAGTATTATACGAGAGTATATTGGCCGGGCTTAGGACCGGTGATATTGGCCGTAGTAGTTGTACGGTGGTGTTGGCCGTAGTAGTTGTACGGTGGAGATAACTTATTAGTTGGCTTGCAACCAACTAATATGGCCATGGGAATGAGAAGAGAAAGTAAATGAAGAGTGAGTTCAAATTGATATATGTGATTGTGTCATATGAATGTAATTTATGTAAATGGAGTTTATATAAATGATTTCAAACTGACAGGGATTTTCTCACTTAGACCACTAGGTCTAACCCTCATTTTGTTTTAAAAATATGTATTCCAGGTGATGGATCGGGTAAGAGCAAATGAATAGAGTAATGGATGGATAGCTTTTGTGAAGACTTTTGTTATGAAGATCATGAAGTGTGTTTTTGTACTTATGGCTTTGTTGTTAGTCATAATGTAAATTAATTAGTGAAAAAGTTTGTACTGAATTACTTATTATGTTTAGTAAGACTATGGGACCAAACTTGAATTATAATGTATTTTTGTGGTGAAATGATGATATAAAAATATGTTATTTGTATGTTTTGAGAATTGGGTTGTTACAGATGGTATCAGAGCCCTAGTTTAAGGGATTTAGGTATTAGTATCTGTACCTAGACTTAAACTGCATGTGAAGTAGGATGTCCCTATTATTGTAGAACCTTGGGATGTTAAATATATAAAGGTAGAAGGAACATCATGTAAGGTAATTTCAGATTTACACCTGGCCAGTGTAATTGTGATTTTACAGGTACATGTTTGAACTGGAATACCTTATTATATGGGGTATGTGCTTATGTGTATAATAACATTTTTTGAATCTACAGAATGGCCAGCGGTACTAGACAAACAAATCGGGGAGGAAGAAGCAACCCTAATAGAACAAATCCCCCAGTCGGAACTGGGGGAAGAGGGGAGAAAGAGGCAGGGGCAGGACTGGAGGCAGAGTGCAGGGGCGAGGCACATAGTTTGTTACAAGAGACGACTTGGCTGCTGAGATGGGAAGATTACAATCCAATATTCAAGCCATGTTTAACCAAACGCATAATACTGAAGCGGAAAGACCAGACCCTAACTTGGAAGACAAGATGCCTATCACACCTACTGTCGTATCAGTACCAAGAAGGTATGACTATAAGATGTTTTTAAGCTGTAAACCACCAACTTATGGAGGGGATAGAGATCCAGTGAAGGCGATGCGGTGGCTGAAGGAAATTGAAGCTGTATTTAAAACCAGCAAATGTGCGGAAGAGGATAAGGTGTTATACGGAACTGCAATGTTGAAGGCAGATGCTTTATATTGGTGGGAGGCCCTTATTGACTCTAAGGGATCTGAGGTATACTCAACCTTTACTTGGGGCGAATTCTCAAGGGCATTCAAAGAACAGTTTTGTCCTCAAGCAGCAGTCAGACAATTGGAGGAGGAATTCTTGAGCCTACAACAAGGGAATTTATCAGTCAGAGACTATACTGCCCGTTTCCTAGAGAAGTCGCGTTTTGGAGAGTATTATGTTGCCACGGATAAAATGAAGATGGAACGGTTCATATTCGGACTGAATTCGTAAATTCAAAAGTTAGCGACTGCAGCGAGACCTGATACCTTCTCAGCCGCAGTAAATGTCGCGGAAAATGTGGAGCGGGATAATAAGAGGGATGCCGGTGATAAGAGTATGGGAAAGAGGAAATGGGAAGGACCTCAGTATGATCCGAAAAAGTCCAGGTTTCAAAGATTCGATAATCGTCCGCCTTTCCGACCAGCGGAAAGACCGTGTCCGAAGTGCCACCGTATCCATCAAGGAAGTTGCCAAGTTGATTCGCAGGTTTGTTATAGATGTGGAAAGACCGGGAATGTTTCTAAAGATTGTAGAGTAACGCGATTTTGTTTTTCATGTAATTCTCCGGATCACCTACAGTCGGATTGTCCGAGGGGAAGAATACAGCAGGAGGGTACGTCAGGGAAACCAGCGGTTGGCAGACCAGTAGTACCGAGACTAGAGCCACCAAGAACGAGGGGTCGTACATTCCAGATGACAGCAAAAGAAGCGGAGGAAACTCCGGATGTGGTTACAGGTACATTTTTCATAAACTCTACATGTGCTAAAGTGTTATTTGACTCCGGTGCAAACCGATCTTTTGTATCTCCTGCATTTGCTGCTTATCTGCGTTTGAAGCCTAAAGTGTTAGAACAAGCCTTACTGGTAGATACTGCAAATGATAACCAAGTGTCGGTTAAAGAAGTATTTGATAGCTGTGTAGTAAATATAGAAGGGTGTGGAGTACCGATACAACTATTTCCTATAGCTTTGATCGAATTTGATGTGGTAGTGGGGATGGATTGGTTAGCTGAAAATCAGGCTAACATAGTATGTGATAAGAAAATAATTAATGTTGTCTTACCTGAAAAGGGGCCGGTAGTGATTTATGGTGATCATAGAAATCATCAGTCTTGCCTTATATCTATGATAAAATCCCGTAAGTGTGTGAATAAGGGTTGCCAGAGTTACTTAGCTTATGTGATAGATATTAAGCCAGAAAAGAATAAGTTGGAAGATATTCCGATTGTTAGTGAATTTCGTGAAGTGTTCCCTGAGGACTTGAATAGTCTTCCGCCCGTTAGACAAGTAGAGTTTGGTATAGATCTGACTCCTGGAGCTGCTCCTGTTGCTCGAGCACCGTATCGTCTGGCACCTCCAGAGATGAAAGAAATGATGGTACAACTACAAGACCTATCCGACAAAGGCTTCATCAGACCTAGTTCTTCGCCGTGGGGAGCGCCAGTTATGTTTGTGAAAAAGAAGGATGGTTCGATGAGAATGTGTATCGACTACCGGGAACTGAATAAGCGCATGATCAAGAACAAGTATCCGCTTCCCAGAATTGATGACCTCTTCGATCAATTGGTTGGAGCCTGCTATTTCTCCAAGATTGATCTAAGATCTGGTTATCATCAGTTGAAGGTTAAAGAAGAAGATGTTCTGAAGACTGCTTTTCGAACAAGGTATGGCCATTATGAATTCTTAGTAATGCCGTTCGGTTTGACGAATGCTCCAGCTGCCTTTATGGATTTAATGAATCGAGTATGTAAGCCGTATCTCGATAAATTTGTTATTGTATTTATCGATGATATACTTATCTATTCTCGGTCCAAAGAAGAGCACGCGCAACATCTTCGTTTGATTCTGGAGTTATTGAAGAAAGAAAAGTTGTATGCTAAATTTTCGAAATGTGAATTCTGGCTACGAGAAGTTCAGTTTCTGGGGCATGTAGTTTCCGAAGAAGGTATGCAAGTTGATCCGATGAAAGTGGAAGCAGTTGAAAAGTGGGAACCGCCGAAGACAGCAACGGAAGTAAGAAGTTTTCTGGGTTTAGCCGGCTACTATCGAAAGTTTATAAAAGACTTCTCTCGTATTGCCACGCCTTTGACTAAGCTGACTCGAAAGAATCTGAAGTGTGAATGGAAAGAAGAACAGGATGGAGCATTCCGGATATTGAAAGAGAAACTGTGCAGCGCGCCGATTTTGTCACTACCTGAAGGTTCTGAAGACTTTGTTGTTTACAGTGATGCTTCTAAACTGGGATTGGGATGTGTACTTATGAAACGTGGGAAAGTTATTGCTTATGCTTCTCGTCAACTAAAAGATCATGAACGCCAGTATCCAACACACGACATGGAACTTGCTGCAGTTGTTTTCGCGTTGAAGATTTGGAGACATTATCTTTATGGTTCCAAATGTCAAATTTATACCGATCATAAGAGTCTCCAACATCTCTTCGATCAGAAGGAATTAAATATGAGACAAAGAAGATGGCTAGAACTGGTGAATGATTACGACTGTGAAATTCTTTATCATCTGGGAAAGGCGAATGTGGTAGCTGATGCACTGAGTCGTCAAGAAAGGAGTGGAACAATAAAAGCTATTTCACTAAGGGTTGAACTCTTGCCTAACATCTTTGACGAACTGCTGAAGTGTCAAATAGAAGCCTATCAGGAAGAACATTTGAACTCAGAACGGTTAGTGGGGATATCAGCATTGCTTGTGAAAGATGACTGTGGGTTGTTGTGTCTGGGAAACAGAATTTGGGTTCCTCGTTTGGGTGGATTACATGATCGTGTATTACAAGAAGCTCATCAATGTCGTTTCTCTATTCATCCAGGCACGAATAAGATGTATAGAGATCTGAAACAATTCTATTGGTGGCCGGGAATAAAAAGAAGCATTGCTCAACATGTGGAAGAATGTACTACTTGTAAAAAGGTAAAAATTGAACATCAAAAACCGTTTGGTCAGTTACAACGATTGGAAATACCGATGTGGAAATGGGATCAGATTACTACAGATTTCATCACAAAGCTACCAAGGACTCCGAAGGGATTCAATTCTATTTGGGTGATTGTTGATAGATTGACGAAATCTGCTCACTTTTTACCAATAAAGGAATCTGATTCATTGGAACGTTTAGCTAAAATGTACATCAACGAAATAGTAACTCGACATGGAGTTCCGATCTCGATTATTTCAGATCGGGATAGTCGTTTTACTTCAAGGTTCTGGAGAAGTTTTCAAAAGGAGATGGGGACGCAGATAAAGTTAAGTACAGCTTATCATCCTCAAACTGACGGTCAGAGTGAATGAACGATTCAGACATTAGAGGATATGCTCCGGGCTTGCATTGTTGACTTTGGGGTATCGTGGGATAAGCATTTACCGTTGATCGAATTTGCCTACAAAAATAGTTATCTTTCTAGCATTCAAGCGGCACCGTTTGAAGTATTGTATGGTAGAAAATGTCGAACGCCTCTGTGTTGGAATGAAGTGGGAGAGAAACAGTTAGCGGGGCCAGATATAGTTCAGTTAACCGCGGATAAGGTTACTCAGATTCGAGAACGTTTGAAAGTGGCTCAAGACAGACAGAAAAGTTACGCCGACCGACGCCGGAAACCGTTAGAGTTCCAAGTTGGAGATTTTGTAATGTTAAAAGTCTCACCTTGGGAAGGAGTCATTCGATTTGGAAAGCAAGGTAAACTTAGCCCGATGTATATTGGGCCGTTTGCAATCACAGAAAGGATTGGCGAAGTAGCCTACAGGTTGGACCTTCCGTCAGAGTTAAGCCGTATACACAACGTGTTTCACGTATCGAATTTGCGAAAGTGTTTGGTAACACCAGATCAGGCAGTGACTCTACCCGATATACAAGTTGACGAAAAGCTGAATTATGTAGAAGAACCGGAAGCCATTGTTGATCATAAAGTCAAAGTGTTGCGGAACAAGGAAATCAGATAAGTGAAAGTCCAGTGGAGACATCATAGAGGTCAGGATGCTACCTGGGAATCAGAATCTGAAATGAGAACCAAATACCCTCATCTTTTCGCTTAACTGAATTCTGGGACGAAATTCTTTTAAGGGGGAGATGTTGTAATAACCAAGTATTGTATTTAATTGTTTAAATTACATTATTATAGTTTAAAATGGGTTTAGGATAGTTTATGAAGTTTATAAGTATTTATTTTTATTTTTTGGAGTTAGAAGTTAAGGGGTAAGTTTTAATTTTTATTTGAAAGTTTGGGGGTAAGTTTTGCCAAATAGGATAAGTGTAGGGTTTGTTTGGTGAATTTGACTGCTTCTAGCCAAATCCACCGCCTCTTTCATTTACAATATGAAGAGGTGTCCTCTTTTAGACAAAGGTAGCAATTGACAAAAAAAAGTGTGTGTGTGTGTGTGTTTATTTCGGCAGAAGAGAAAAGAGGGAAAAGAGAGTGAAAGTGAAGAAGAAGGGTCATGATCAAGAAGGAAAAACTGATTATTTCAGTTGGGTTTAGGATTCACATCAAGAAAAACCAAGGTATTAATCCATACAATCTTCTTTTCTATGTTTCTTAGTTTGCTATGAGTTTTTGAAGTGGGTTTTGATAATTTAAGAAAGTTATGATAATTTTGGGTTTGAATCATGAATCATTGAATGAGTTTCACTAGATTTACTTTGATGATTGGTAATTGTGGGGAAAGGTTTAGGACATCCATAATTTCATTTTGGAGGCTTAAAAATCGTTTTGGGATGAATTGGGTTTGAGAAAGGGCCATTTTCGGCTGAATGGAAGTGCAGGTTCTCCGCGCTAGTTTGGTGCTAGTTAACTATAGCGGGAAGTAGCGCCGTTTTCTGGTCCAGTGCCACGCGCCCTTTTTGGCGCGAGTTAGCTAGCGCGGGCAGTGGCGCCGGGCACTGTTTCGCGTTTTCGGGTTTTGTTTCACGTGCAGTTTGAGGATATGTTTGTGGTATCACCTAAGGGTTGTTTTGGGGCTTATTAGGAATGGATTTGGGACATAATTAGATGGTTTAACATCATTCTTATGGCGCCAATTCAGGTGTTCGGGTTGAGCTAAAGCGTGTCCCGGAGCGTGTATCGTTGTGCTAAGGTTAAGGTGAGTTTATTTGAAAATGTTTTTAAACTGGAATACATATATGTGTGTATAGAATATGTGATAAATGATGTGTTTATATGCTTATGTTGGAAATATAGTATGTGAAGATTATATTATATTTGCATGAGTATTATACGAGAGTATATTGGTCGGGCTTAGGACCGGTGATATTGGCCGTAGTAGTTGTACGGTGGTGTTGGCCGTAGTAGTTGTACGGTGGAGATAACTTATTAGTTGGCTTGCAACCAACTAATATGGCCATGGGAATGAGAAGAGAAAGTAAATGAACAGTGAGTTCAAATTGATATATGTGATTGTGTCATATGAATGTAATTTATGTAAATGGAGTTTATATAAATGATTTCAAACTGACAAGGATTTTCTCACTTAGACCACTAGGTCTAACCCTCATTTTGTTTTAAAAATATGTATTTCAGGTGATGGATCGGGTAAGAGCAAATGAATAGAGTAATGGATGGATAGCTTTTGTGAAGACTTTTGTTATGAAGATCATGAAGTGTGTTTTTGTACTTATGGCTTTGTTGTTAGTCATAATGTAAATTAATTAGTGAAAAAGTTTGTACTGAATTACTTATTATGTTTAGTAAGACTATGGGACCGAACTTGAATTATAATGTATTTTTGTGGTGAAATGATGATATAAAAGTATGTTATTTGTATGTTTTGAGAATTGGGTTGTTACAACATGACACACGACATATCTTGGATTAAGATAAGGTCCTGTTAAACACATTTAATCCACTCGTTATCCCTCCCGAAAGTGCAAGTCAAAAGTCTCCCAAGACGTTCGACTACGACGTTGCAGGATTGTCGTAAGTTGTCTCACGATCTCGACTTGCTAACGCACGATACAACTGTTACGTTTGTTCTATTTAATGCAGGGTCAATGTCATTTATGGCCAACGGACGTAACCGACAGAGGCAATTATGAGCATTAACAGCAATGACCGTTACGACCGTTATCAGAAGCATTTATGGAGTCATTCAAGGCACTCGAAGGCTATAAATATGAAGATTCCAGTCTCACTTAAGGGGATCTGATTTCAAGAACAAGGAATACACAGCAAAAACACTCAAAGAATTCTCTCTCAAGTGACCGCTCTCGACGCACGACTTATACACACGACACACAGTCTTTACACACGACGCACTAGTTTCTTACGCACGATTCACTTGTTATTTTATATTTCAAGACTTTATTTCATCTGTATTTTAATCATTGTATTCTCGACATCTGGAACTAACGATATCGCCCCAGTTTGGCGATCATAGTGCAGCGATGACCCCCAAAGTCGTCCGCGGGTTTTTTCCTCGTTGAGGTTTTTCCCGCGTCACCAAAATCTTTGTCTTATTTACATTTTATGTCTTTGTCGCACGCTTTGTTGCAAGATTCCTATTCTTTAGTTGTTAAGCTCCACAATCAACCTTAAGTTATCCTTCTGGACGATTTTTGGCATTAACAGTTTGGCGCCCACCGTGGGGCCCCATCTAGAGAAAATCTTTGACAAACGTGCGTCTTACTAACGGTTTCTTGGAGTCTCTTCTTGTTTCTATTTCAGGAAAATGGCAGCCCATGGAAATCAAGAGCAACTCATTGCCCAGATGTATCAGGAGTTGGAAGTTGCACGAAATCAAATCAATGCTATGGCTGAGCAAAGTCGAAGGGAAGCTGAGGAAATCGCGCGGCTAAGGAATTTATTCGGACCGCAGAACGGTCCTAGACCATTCGTCCAGAATCCCGGTCCAGGATCGTTCGGTCAGAATCCAGGATCCGTTCCCTTCGTCCGTAATCCAGGTCCAGGTCCATTCGTTCATAACCCTGGACCAGGACCGTTCGGTCAAGATCAGCAGCCAGGTCCATTCATGCAGAACCAGCAGCCAGAGTTGTTCAACCCAAATCCCTAGTATGGACAAGTTCCTCCTCAACATATAAGGCCACCACCCATGCAGAATGGGTCTCAGCCATTCCAGAATGGGTCTCAGCTATTCCAGAATGGGTCTCAGCCATTTCAGAATGGATCTCAGCCATATTTCTTCCCTTTCAACGGGGACGCCAATGGCTCGTCGTATGGAAATGGCACCAGTTCAGGAGTTAATCCACAAACCGGTGCGAATCCCGATCCTAACGACCCCGTCGCTCAGAGGTTGAAGATGCCAGAAGATCAGAACGAGCGTGTCCTGTCCTTGCTCGCTAAGCTGCCGGGGGCAGCCGTGCCCGTCGATGTCGAGCCTCGCTCGAGATTTCAGGCGTCGCCTTTCGTCGACACGATCTCGACAGTCGACGTCCCGAAGAAATATAGCATCCCTGCCTTCACTCCCAAGTATTCGGGGGTGACCGATCCGACAGAGCATATCGCGCAGTATAAGCCGTTAATGTGGAAGATCTCAATTCCTCATATGTATCAAGAGGTCTGCATGTGTAAAAGTTTTGGGGCGACCCTCACAGGTCCTGCCCTCCAATGGTTGATTAACCTCAAACCCAAATCCATCGGGTCTTTTGCTGAGTTAGTCAACCAATTCTCCCAGCAATTCGCCAGTAGTCGCAAGATGGAGAAGCAGACCAGCGACCTGTATTATATCGTGCAGAAGGCCAATGAATCTATTCGAAGTTATTTCAATGGATTCAACGCAAGGATGATCAGTGTCCGTAACTGTGACGTCAAGACCGCGATCAAAGCCTACAAACGTGGTCTAGACGACAGTTCGGGTCTATACACTGACTCGACCAAGTATCCCCCGGAGAATTTCGAAGACGTTCGAGCCAGAACCCTTGCTTACATGAGGGTAGAGGACGACGCAGCCTTTCGTCGTAAGCACACTGACGACAAAAAGTTGCTTGGTGTAAAAAAGCCGGAGTTCAAACTAAAGGCAGTATCCAAGTCAGAGCCTACAAATCTCGAACGTTCGATTCAAGACGAAAGCGGAATTCAAGACCGCGACTAAATTCCCTCAATACCCTAAGATATCCTCCTACGGATTCAAAGGGACTACTAAGGATTTGGTCGAGGCTCTGAAAACCGTCCAAGCGACCATCCGGTGGCCGAAGAAGTCCGACCAAGAGGATGCCAAGAAAGATAAATCGAAGTGGTGCGACTTCCATGTCGATCACGGTCATGCAATAGATGATTGCATAGCTCTAAAAAAGGAGCCAGCGTATCATGTCCCGAAAGGAAATCTCAAGGATATCATCGATGACGTATTTACTCCGGTTAACGACAATCGACCGCCAACCCCCGAGCATGCAAAGGTCGTCAACTGCATCACTGGCGGTTCTGACGTATGCGGTCTGGCATATTCCGTAGCTAAACGTCACGCCAGCAGGCACCCGACGATCGACCTATCCCGCGCTCCTCGAGACCAAAAGGATATTTGGAGTTGGAAGCTATGAAAATCACGTTCGACCAAGACGACCTCGGTTTCAATGGGGAAGCGAAGAGTACCTTTGGAGAGATCACCTTGCCTGTCTATGCTGGAGGAATCAACAAGTAGACCAAGTTCAGCGTTATTGATTGCTCGTCGGCCTATAACATCATCTTAAGTCGACCGTGGATCCATGAAATGAAAGTCGTTCTCTCGACTCACCACCAGATCATGAAGTTCCCTACGCCGTGGGGAGTCCAGGAGATCAAAAGTGAGCCTAAAGTCGCCCGTGACTGCTATAAGACCACCTTGAAACCACAGAAAAGTTGCGGGTAAGTATGTCTATCGACTCTGAATCCTCGACAATCGAGGTATCTCACGTAGCTATAACGCAACACATCCAGAAAGGTATGTCTTCTAAATCCTTTTCTATCTTTCATACGATTTATTACCACGACGATTACTGACTTAAGCATCGGAGGGTCGTTGGCTAGCCAACGACCAACCTCTGACTTTGTTTTATCGCAGATCGCATGACATAAGATTACAAAATCTACTACATGACTTTAATCTCGCAAGGTCGCATGACATGAGTGTTCAGGTCTATGACTTGGCTATTTTATCACAGGGGATAAGGTCCTGTTAAACACATTTAATCCACTCGTTATCCCTCCCAAAAGTGCAAGTCAAAAGTCTCCCAAGACGTTCGACTACGACGTTGCAGGATTGCCGTAAGTTGTCTCACGATCTCGACTTGCTAACGCACGATACAACTGTTACGTTTGTTCTATTTAATGCAGGGTCAATGTCATTTATGGCCAACGGACGTACCCGGCAGAGGCAATTATGAGCATTAACAGCAATGACCGTTGCGACCGTTATCAGAAGCATTTATGGAGTCATTCAAGGCACTCGAAGGCTATAAATATGAAGATTCCAGTCTCACTTAAGGGGATCTGATTTCAAGAACAAGGAATATACAGCGAAAACACTCAAAGAATTCTCTATCAAGTGACCGCTCTCGACGCACGACTTATACGCACGACACACAGTCTTTACACATGACGCACCAGTTTCTTACGCACGATTCACTTGTTATTTTATATTTCAAGACTTTATTTCATCTGTATTGTAATCATTGTATTCTCGACATCTGGAACTAAGGATATCGCCCCTGTTGGGCGATCATAGTGCAGCGACGACCCCTAAACTCGTCCGCGGGTTTTTTACTCGTTGAGGTTTTTCCCGCGTCACCAAAATCTTTGTCTTATTTACATTTTCTGTCTTTGTCGCACGCTTTGTTGCAAGATTCCTATTCTTTAGTTGTTAAGCTCCACAATCAACCTTAAGTTATCCTTCTGGACGATTTTTGGCATTAACAATTATCATTTCATGTAAATGCATTATATCGACCCAGGGGTATGCATAGCTTGGAAACCATTACTTCTCAACACTTTGAAAAACGATTCGTGAATGAAAATGTTTTATTAACTCATTGTATAAATGAACGCCTTTCGGTCAAAGTACGTTTTAGTGTTGTGAGATCATGCATAGTTTGCAATACGGTATGTTTTGAAAACACGGATGTGTGAGTCGTTGACATTTGGCCAATTTTGGTTCGTTGAGCATTTTGGAAAATTGTGAACCTTTTTGGTTTTGGAGAAAATGTGTATTTTGGGTACTTTTAACAAATAACCTTTTAAGCATTGACGTTTTAACATTGTATTTTACGAGAGCGAAACTTTTGTTGAAAATGTTCCGTGATGAGGGTTTTGGAAAATTATTTGCCTAAACCTAGAGTGCGTAGAATTATTTGTGTTTTGAACGTTGATGCGCACTGTTGGTGCAATTCGGGATTTGAAACCGGTTTGAACCCTTTTTGGTGTCAACCATTTACTAGCACTTATTTTTCTCCTAAGTTTTTAGGAAAACACATTGATGTGTGCGAGCCTTGTCAGAAAAGTTTTACTCATGTGTCATTATAGGACCAGATGAGAAAAATTTAGAAATTGATTTAAAGAATTTCATCTTTTGAAATTTTGTCGTGAACTATTTGATGCATGTTATTCCATTTCAAGAAAACTACTAGGAAAGTGTTACAAGCTTGCATGTCTACCCCAATTTGAGATTTTCTCATGATGTTTTAGTCGATATTTTCAAATGATGGAAACGTATTAGTTTTGCCTTTAAACTTGGAACTGACACAAGTCATTTTATGTTTTGACCAAAGTGTATTTATGAATCGTTCCATCGTTTTTGTAAAATAAACTGACGTGCGCAAATTTTGTCGGTGAACATTGTTCCACGCCATTTTATGGTTAAAAAGGAATTTTAGGAGTCAAATGCCGTTGGAACTTCTTTTGAAGTACGTGCGAACCTCTTTGTTGCACACTATTTAAAGTGGGCAATTACTTTACGTGCATGTCATGAATCAATCCATACTAGGACCGCAGTGGTCCATTTCAAAGAAGTTGTTTATTACGCTTTTGCGTTTTTGTTAATAATCTAGATTGCAATGGAATAGATTTCAATATGATTTTCATATCTGGGACGAACGTGTCCATTTTTGCGCAACTACCGAACTGATAAGTAGTAGTCTTTATGCGTGCGATTTATTTAATATGAAAATCTTCGTATTGAAAAATTTCTATGAAAAGTTTTTGATTGGCATATGTGTTAAATAATTCACTTGAAAACCTTGAACTCGTTAGGACCTTGGAAAGGGTAAGTAACCCCGATTAAGAGTAAGCGTGTAAAACTTCGACTATGAAAAGTTGGGCGTGTAGAAGCGTGATGTTGCTATAGGCCGGATGGTATCGATGGCAGAGTCGATGTATTTGCTGGAACTGAAGGGTTAGATTCGCGGTATCGTATTTTGAGTTTAGTGTAACCGTTTTGTCGGCAACCCTGTTTTGGGTCTTGGACAATTTACGCATGAAGGACCCTTTAGACACCGTATTGATAACCTTAGTTTTGTGGGAATGCTCGGCGAACAGAACTCGTGTGTGGAGTTCAGTTAGAGTTCAAAGCTTGGTGGTATGACTAGGTGTCAACCTTTTTGGGTTCGAGGTCGAGAACCGTTAGTGTATTCGGAGGGTAGTCGTTCGATTTTAAAGAAATAATGATGACGGTTGTAGTAATATTAAGATACTCAACTGCGAAGAGTAGTTTTGGTGGAATAACCTCCGTGTGTGGTTAAAGAACCTATCGGTTTGAGGAATAATGTTGAGATGGACTCTTGGAGTCTATTAGGGCTTGATGGAATTAAACGACCGTTAATGGTAGGAACAATTGGAAATAGAGATTCGGTTGGTCTCGGTATTAATTAAACCTTGGATTGGTTTAGAGTCTGGGCCGCAATCGGGGAAGTGTAGAACATTCTAAGGTTGGGAGACAACCGAAGTCGTCTGATTAGGAGTTACTCCAGTGGTTGGAGTGTTCACCCGGACATAAGTACAATATACCCGAGAGGGCATTGTTGGTAAGACTTTGCTTGAGGTTTGTCATAGCAGTCCGTGTGGGGAAATCTAGTTTTCAGTTGGAAGCTGATGGTTTATGGTCGGCGTTGAGTTGGTTAGCTTTTGGTTGAAAGAATCTAGATTTCGAGGACGAAATCATTCTAAGGTTGGGAGGATTGTAACACCCGAAAATTTAGAAAACATATTTTGGGACTCACGGACGTCCGCAGGGCACAAAGCCGGACGTCCGCGATGTGCGAAAGTCCGCGCATCATCCGCGGAAGCAACAGAGAAATTTGATGGTTTCAGATCAACTCAAGCCGGACGTCCGCGAGGTGTCCATCCGGACGTCCACGATGCACCTGAGATATTTTTTGTTTCCTCTTAAGACCTTTCCCTCTCTCTTTCCTCTCACTTTCCCCATTCCATGTTTCAGCTCTCTCTCTCTAAAAACCAAACTCTCTCTCTAAAAAACCCTAAATCCCTTCTCTTCTTCTTCATCCTCTCCACCCAAACCATACCCACTTCCACCATTGTTGAACATATGGGAGCTTAAAGCTTTTGTGGAGACTATGAGCTTTTATTTGGAGTATTCAAGTGGTGAAGGTAATCTCTCCCTACCTAAAAGTTAGATTGTTGTTGTTTTCACTTTCTCTTCCATATTGGGGTATTTTGGGTGATTTTGGTGATGTATGGTTAAGGTGATCTTCTATTCTCTTCACCTATGAAGTTAGGGTTTTGATATAAGTTGGGATTTGGATATAAAATGTTTGGGGAATGATTCCACATGGTTAGATCTAACTATTGATGGTTGGAACTTATGGATCTAGGTTTTTGGAGAATTTGGCTTGAAGATGCAAGTTTCTTCAAAGGAGCTTACGTTTGGGGAAAATCTAGATTTAGCCTAAATCTAGCAATGTGAGTTCAAGTTGATTTGTGAAAAATTTGTACATGCCAAAAATGTTATTTTCCAAGTATTTGTGTGTTTTACTTGAAATTATAAACTGTTGAGTTATTTGAAGAGTTTAACTCTTTGGAAGTATTTAACTTCTTAAATGTTGTAAAACACCCATATTTGGGATTTTTAGATACTTTGATGTGTAGAAATCATAATATGTCCTTAAAAAGAATTATTGCTCAAAATGAAGTTTATTTGATGGTTTAATCATATTGGTAAAATTGATTTTATAAACCATTTGGGAAAATACACAATTTAGTGTCAAGAGTCATTTTGAGAATTATAAGGGTATGAGTCCTTTTCGGAAAACCCTTTTGTTTAACCCGTGTCGAGTTTTGGGTTGATAATGATTTCGTGGTATTTGTTTACCTAAATGATGTTTAAATGCATTTTATGCTATGATGACCGTTATTTATGGGTCTAATGAGTTTTGAGCATTTTGCTCGGTTTTGACTTTGAGGAAGTCTTGGGGACATTTGTCCGATTTTAATGGCTCGATGTGGAGTCTTAATTATGGTTTGCAGTTATTGCATCATATCGCATTTATTGCGCATTATTAATATTTACATGCCCGGGTGAGTTAGTCATTCAAGGATGGGCTTATTATTATAGATTGTGTTGCATTGGATCCATAGGCACGTAAGTCAGTCTTTACTTGATGGTCTACTGGGTGTTGCGGGATTTGACCGAATCCCATGTTTGATGACCTTTACCTTGAAGGGTACACTAGGAGGGCTGAGCCCGGTTGAGCTGCCAGGTTGATTGACGGGCGTTTTATTGACCTTCGCCATGTCGGGGCAATGCCATGGTTGTATTCCCACTTGTACCGAGCCTTTGGTGGTATTCTTATTGATACTTCACTAAGGTCAGCTGTCTCTTTGGGTGTGACTTGTAAGGCGTCGTATGGGACACTTGGGCTTTTATGCAGTGAAGTGTCGTACGATTAACATTGTATGAGTGACGTACTTTTGTGTTCATCCACTGTCAATGGATACGGGTCTCCCCCGTCGTTGGCCAACCTACTTGGGATTTTATATTGTCCGTGTTTTATTATTACTGCTGGTCTTATACTTTTGACTGCGATTGGATGACTTTAATATTGGATTCCCCTCCATGTATATTAAGGTCTAAATGAGGCAGGTCATTTCCATATTTATGGTATTTGGACTTCATTACATTTTACGTTCGCGTGAGTATTGGTTCGTATTATGTTTTCAATGAAGTGTCATATTTAAATGGATGGTTTTTCCATGATTTATGGGTTGAGTATTTTGTCGTCAACCGCATTTGAAGGTTTTTCCTAAACTAGATTTATTCACGTATTTGAGGGAGTTGGGATCGTAATTCATTTTGGAAAGCGCTTTATACCTTTTGGGAACTTTTCTCCTAGATTTTGGGTGCGTTGGAAAATGAGTCGTTTATATCCCTTTTTCGTAAACTCTTTTGAAAATCATAACCTACGTTGCAAACTTTCATTTAAAAGAATTATTTAAATCATGCTATAAACTCTTGAACTCACTAGGCGTTAGCCTAACCCTTTTTAGTTCAGGTTGGGAGTAGTTCTAGTGACACGTGTGAAAGGGTGTGTGCCAGAAATGTGCCCGAGAGGTGAATTGATTAAGTGATGTCTTCCGCATTTACCCTTGGGAATAGCACTTGTGTTTGGGTTAAGTAATACCCGAAGTGAGTTTAGTCTTTGTAATAAGACTTGTTTTATATGTATTGTTTGAGGATAATCATAGATTGTAAATTGAGGTATTTTACCTATTTGATTATAGGAAGAAATCCTATTATTTCGGATGTATTATCGAAAATTTTAATTAGTTGCTCTTTTTCCCAATTCGAGGGTGTTATACTTACGATCACAAACAGATGCTTTTTAATCTAAGTTTTGAGAATCAAAAGTCTTATGACTTGAACTCCACACTTAGAATATTACTTCGGCCCAGTCGCCCGGTCACTTCTAAAAATTACTTGTACCTATGTCGTATAGCTTTACATCCATCTTACTGCTTTATATGCGCGTTTTGTCATTTTGTTATGTCTCGTTTATTTTATTTATTTACAACAAAGTAAAGTAACACGATGATATAGCAAAAATTTACTTGTATTTATACCCACTAAATTACAAGTAAAGGGCACGACCGATTGTAGTCGCCCCACATCAAATGAGATAAACAAAAGTACAAAAATGATATAGGCAGAGGATGGTCCTGCTCCTTAACGACCTCCTCGTCGCTAGCTCCAGCGACCTCAGCGTCCGTCGGGTCCTCTTCTTCGACCTTGTCTTCTTGGTCGAGGTCTTCCTCGTCCTCGACCTGCTCCAAGAAAGTGGCGACTTCATCTTCGGCTCCGGCCATAGGGTTTAACCCCCGTAAATGGCGACGCATAATCGCCGCTCGGACCCTCAGACGGGTCAAAGCTTTAAACGATTGGAGTCGCTCCTCTAAGGACGCGATCTCCCCCTCTTTCGCCTCGACGAGCGACTTAAGGTCCTTGACCTGTTTTTCGCTCTCGGCCAAGGAGCCCTTAGTCGCTCCTAACTCTACCTCAGTCGTAGAGGACTGCTCAAGGGTCTCCCTCAGATGGCGTTGAAGGTCTTCCTTCGCCCTCATCAACGCCTCGTAGAAGTCCTGGGCTTCGTCGAGCTTCGCGGAAAGGTACTCGGCCCTTTCCATCGCCAGCTTCTCTTGTCCCCTTGCTAAGCGAGCCTCCTCTTGCGCCTTGTGCATTTTCTCCAAGGCAACGGGGGTAACCCTACGGATCTTATCCATATGGGCATACAAACAGAGAGAAGTCTGGAACGCCTGTAGTCGCACGATCATACATACGAACGTCAGAAATCAAACGTTAAGAAATATACAATGGAAACATATAAGACATAGGGGTCGTGAATACCTTAAAGGTCAGCCCTGCGACCTGCGATCCCATCTCGTCAACCGTGACCTCCTACAGTCGTTCCTCAAAGGACGGAAGGAGAAATTTCCCCAGGTCGGGAAGATCTTGTCGCTATCCATGTCCTCGTCGGACATGAAATTGGATGGCAACGTGAAATTCACCGTTATCGTACCGGTGGATTCCCCCAACATCTTCCCTTTCCCTTTGTCGGTTGGTGAGGGAGAAGGAGCGACCTCTCCAGTCACAGGAGGGGCCACACTCACCGGAGTCGCATTGATGACTCTCGGTGGTGTCTGCGTCTTCTTGGAAGTGGCGACCCTAGACGGGTCACCACCCTTCGACGACGGTTCCCTCCGGAGAACCGTCTTGGACTTATTTACCCCCGACGACGAGGGTGGGGGAGCCTTGCGCTTCAACTCCTTGGCCTGACGGGCCAGGAGGAGTTGAGCCTCCTTCTTTGACGCGCCGTGAGTAGGCAAATCGCCTGACCCACCTGCAAAATAGAAAAAATATATACGGTAAGGAGGAGGACATATAAGGAAAACATACGACAGGTAAGACGTAAGACTATTACCTGCGGTCTCCTCTTCCTCCTTTTCTCCCTCTGCCTCTTCTTCGGCAGAAGACTCCGTCTCCCCAAGTATTTGGACCTCGTCGTCCGAACCTTCGTCCCAGAGACTACGCTGGACAGAGAAAGATCTATCATCCGGACTATACATCCGGAATTTTTTGATCTTCGCCAGCGTCTCCTTGGAGACGCCAGCATCGGGGAACGTGATGGCTGAAACAGAAACACACGATTAGCTAAGACGCACGATTAAAAAAAAGTGTACGACAAGTGGAAAGAATGACTTACTGTTGGTGTTCCACCCGGAAGAGACCCACGTCGTGTCCTCCTCCAGGAGATCCAACGACTGCGTCTTGTCGAAGACGTATCGGGCCTTCCACCCACGATCGTTCACCTGTGTGTTCAACACCAGGACCTGAGCTCCCCTGTACTTGGAGAACAGGCTGTATCGGTGGTAGTTGTCCACCTTAACCATGTGGGAGGCCAGAAGATCCTCCACAGTGAACGGATTCGTCCACTCGCCGGTGATCCTATCGATCACACGGACGATTCGCCAGAACTGGGGCATCATTTGGGCAGGAGAAAGATGGAACTTACCCAGGAACTCCCTAACCAACGGGGAGAACGGCCACTTGAAACCCACTTTGAAGTTAGATAAACGTAGTCAAAAAGTCAACTTACTAGCAAGAAGTTAGAAGCAGACACAATTAAAAAGATATAATAACAAATGAAGGATTTGTAAGCCAACCAACCCAATTAATAGACAAATTGCTACTTCTATGGTTTACCTAAAATTAAGCACGGGTTATAACGTTCTCAAAAATCGCCGCCTTCTTTGGCTTCGGGTTGCCAAAGAGAATACCATTCTGAAACACCCATATAGACCACTAAGCGGAAAACATAACGACCTCAAAGCACACACAAAAACCTCATTCTTCAACTGAATTGAGTCAAACCAAGATACTCAATGCGAATAAGAATGGAGATTCGGAATATCCATTTGCCACCAACGACCAATAATATCCATTTTCACTGTAAATATTATTCTCATACAATTCCAAGTATCTATATATAGGCATATAACGATTTACAAAATTTTTATATGAAATGACATATGAAATTGTTTTGCAAATTTATATAAGTTGTGTTTATAAAAGAAAATAAGAATATAAATATATATATATATACCTCTAGTCTTATATTTATTTAATTGAAGTTATTACAATTATTGATACGAGGACAACTAACTAACCTTATTTTAAAAAAATGAAGAAATAATTAGTGTTGATAATATTTTAACAAATAAAAATGTGACGTGTCGATCGTGAGGCCCATAGATTATGCGATGCACTCGTGCCAATGTGTTAGTGGAAATTATTAAGCCATAGATTTGAATAAAATAAAAGATACTTAATATTCTCATTTAATGAATCAAGGAATAAAATAATAACCACCATGCCCAAAATGGTAAGTAATTACATTGTTGCCCATTTTAACACTTAAAATTAATTGCTTAAAAAATATGTCTTATAGTTTTATAGTCTGAAAATCTATGTAATTCAGTGTTAAAAAGATGTTTTACATGAATCATACGATTAATAAAGTCGATAAATGTTATTTACCACAGTTTTTCGAAAAACAGCTCAAGCACACTAATCTTTGGGTTTGTTTAGTTTGCAAGATTTTGCTGTGTTTAGGTGTGTTTGCTTACATTCCAATTTTGTGCATGGTTTAAAAAATATGTCCGGAATTGAATTCCCACAAACGTTAGATTTAGAAATTCCATGAAAGTAGTTGGCATTTCACTTGATTTCATAGGATTTATTTTAAAAATGTTAAAAATGTTCGTTTTTGTAATAGTTAATCCTTTTTTAGAAGGATGCAGGAAAAATATATTAAAACCAAACAGTACAACGGGACGTCAAGCAGAGACTTTCTCTGGGAGATGCAGTGAACTACAAAATCAAAAAGAAAAAACAAAGGAAACAAACCCAAAGATCTCATAGAGAGCCAAGCAGAGGCGGACCCAGTGTAGAGCATACGGTGGCACGTGCCACCGTATCGTTTGTCCCGCGAACGGTAAAATTTTGTACCTGTATGAAGAGTGCAACTGTATTATTTTGGAGGGTGCAACCGTATCAAAAACACTCTTAAAATCAACCAAAATTCAAAAAAAAAACTCTTAAAATCAACCAAAAATCCCAAAAAAACTCTTAAAATCAACCAAAAAACCCCGAAAAGTTCTCTCGAATTTGATTTTTTTTAAAAGTTCATCGAAATCGAGAAAAAAATAAAAAAAAAATCTCAAAGCAAAGTGTGTGACAAAAGATAAAGTTTGCTAAAAATTGGGGAAATACAAAAAAAGATCAAATTGGCTAAGTATTGAAAAAAACGGGTTAGAAGTGAGTAATAACATATAAACTAGCTAATAATTTATCTTTTATTAAAAAAAATGTAATGGACAGGAGATTATGGGAATGAAACGAACTTCGTGCAGTTTGAAAGTCGTAAAAAAATGTTATGCATGTTAACCTCCTAGTGCTTGATACAAAAAGTACATTGAAAACTTCCTAACTAAGATGGTTACGAGCTACAATTTAAACTTATTGTTAACCGAATTTATTACGTACCACTTCTAGAAAATGACCGAGATATTTGAAGACAGTTTAAGGGTACCAAATGTGAAGTCGTCTTTTGAGGGTTTTTGTTGAATTATTTTACAGATCTTTTAAAAATATCAGTTATTAAGTTTTATAGGATGTAAAGTTTTTGTTATTAATCTTATATCTTGTAATTGAAACACGTTTTTTAAATGTTTGGGATCTCGAAATTGAAAGAAAAGTTGAAAGAGAACAAGTAAAACAACGATATATCATTTTATTTCAGAGTCGATTACGTGTTTCATTAGAAAAATCAAAAAACTAACGTAATGAAAGAGAAAATTCAAGAGAATCACATTCCATCTTTTGGTCTAAATAAATAACCGGTTTAAAATAGTTGATTCTAGAAAAATATTATTTGATTTACTATTTAAGATCATGTAATAATATTTGTGACATTATTTATTGGGAATTTAAAGTAAATTAGTCTTCTAACGGGTATCACAGTGGGTATCATACTGAGTATCACAGTATAACACAATGTATTTTGGGTATCAATTTTATGATCATTTGTAGGTTTTTTTTGGTTAACAATGTCGCTTTTATAGGTATCACATTGTGTATCCGCCGGAATAAGGTTCATCGGAGGCCGGAGAGATGAGAGAGGCGAGAAGGGAGGGGGAAAGATAAAAAAAATTAAATAGCTAAAATGCCCTTTAATTAAAATTTCAATCAAAATTATCAAAATAATAATTTCTTAATTTATCCTGTAGTATGTGGCTCACATTGGATCTTACAGTTATCACAAATAATCGAGTTCTTCCTTGAATGACCCTCTATGTGGCTCACATGGGTCGTGCTTTTATCAATATAAGGTTGTGCACGGGCCACACGTTTTTCCTCTTGAAAAGAGCATGGGTCGTGCGTTTTTCTTCTTGAAAATGACACGGGTCGTGCATTTAATGACAGAAGGTTGTGCATGGGTTGCGCGTTTTTTCTCTTGAAAATGGCACGAGTCGTGCGTTTATCTTTTGTGTGCTTTAACACATGCAGTACATTTTTATCGTATGCGTCCTTTGGCACGTGCGATGCATTTTTCTTAAATGGGTATTATCGAACTTTCCATCAGGTTGTAAAACTTTGGGATGCAAGTGGATCTTCAAAAGAAAGATGAAAGTTGATTGCTTTAAGAACAATACACAATTTAGGCAAAAGGAAGGCATCGATTATTTTGATACCTATGCCCCGGTTGCGAGGATCTCCACAATTACACTCTGTATTGCTTTTGGAGCTATTCACAATTTAGTGATTCGCCAAATGAATGTCAAAACGACATCTTGGATAGTGACTTGAAGGAGGAAGTTTACATGAGACAACTGGAAGGTTTTGTTATGCCTAGGATGGTGCATAAGGTGTGTAAATTTGTAAAATCATTGTAGGGGCTGAAGAAAGCGCCCAAACAATGGCATAAATTTTTTGATGAAGTTGTGTCTTGTCCAACGGTTTTATGTTAAACCAAGCGCACAAGTGCATATATAGAAAATTTGACACTCCCAGTAACAAAGTAATCATTTGTTTATACGTTGATGACATGTTGATCTTTCGAACTAACCAAAATCAAGTTGATAAAACCAAAGAGTTTTTGTCATCTAGTTTCTCCATGAAAGATATGGGAGAGGCGGAGGTGATCCTTGGAATAAGGATCAAGCATGAGAATTGAGGGATTCCAATTACTCAATCTCATTAGATTGAAAAGGTATTAAAGAAATTTAATTGCTTTGGTTTTTCTCTCGTGAGTACTCCATTTGATCCGAGTGTGAAGCTTATGCCAAATTTGGGTGACGCGATGTCACAACTCGAGTACTTAAGGGCTACTGGGTGCATAAATTATGCCATGACAAGCACTAGTCCAGATTTTGA
This sequence comes from Saussurea involucrata, assembly GCA_033807775.1. NCBI lineage: Eukaryota > Viridiplantae > Streptophyta > Magnoliopsida > Asterales > Asteraceae > Saussurea > Saussurea involucrata. The sequence goes on along the minus strand of CM066320.1, from coordinate 106,881,558 downwards.
TTTTGACAAAGGAAACTTGAGTAGGTTTACTAGTAATCATAGTACTCATCATTGGCACGCGATAAGACGAGCTATTTAAATAATTGAAGAAAACCATAGATTATGGTTTATTTATGTCGGGTTTCCTTTGGTATTAGAAGGATATTCGGATGTAAGTTGGATTGCCAGCTTAGAACATCTCTCTTCTACGAGTAGTTGTGTATATTTACTTAGGGGAGGTGCCATCTCATGGGCTTTCAAGAAGCAAACTTGCACCACGAGTTCGACTATGGAGTCGGAAGTTGTGGCATTAGTCGTTGTCGATAAAGAGGCAGAGTGGCTAAGGAATTTAGTCCATGAAATTTCATTATGGCCGAAACCAATATCACTCATTTCTATTCATTGAAATAATGTTTCTATTTTGGATAAAACCTATACTCAAGAGTATAATGGAAAGTCTAGACAATTAGGTGTCGGACATAACATGATTCGTGAATGGGTTAGGTAGGGTCTTTGTTCACAAGTCGGTGATAGGGATGAGAGTTAAAGTCCATCTAAATCTCTAATGATGAGATACCAAAAGTCCTTTTAATACAACATTAGAAGTTGAATTTAATGGGAAGACTCACTCTAAGGGATTGGAGCACAAGTTGATCATCCCAAGGTATGTGCTCAGTATTGCAAGTGAAGAAGGTTGAATTTATACTTATTAATAGTTCTTGTGTAAAATTGCATGTGCAGGTGCATGATGAAAGGAACTACCTATGTGAGTGTGAAGTGAGTCCGCTTCAAGAAGTTTGGACGTGGCTTTGTGTACACTCATGAATGGATAAGAACACATGACATGTTACCGTGTCAAGTTTGAACTTTCGGGGTCATTTAGATTCATGTGTATGTTATTTTATGGTACTCAAGTGGGTTGAAGGATTTAATCCATAGGACACCTGGATTCTCAAGTATTTTAAATGTGTAATGTACTAAGATGGAAATTCAATATTCTAGATTTTTTTTATCTACGCATGAGTTTGTTTTCTTATATTAATTATTGTTTGTGAATCAATAATTGCAATAAAATGGGGGAAGAATGTTGGTGATTTTAGTGAAATTATCGGTTCATTTTAAGTAACTGGATTCACAAGATAATAATAGGGCTGATAGCTAAGTTATACCATGATCAAGGAGATGTGGAGTGCACACTCGTATAAGCTAACTAGAATCGGGGTCATTGGATGGTTATGTATGACGAGTTACTCAGTAAAAAATGACAGTGTACTGGCAAGTGGCAATGTGTTTTGGTCATAAAAATAGCATGGGTCGTGCGTTTATCGAAAGAAGGTTTTGCATGGGTCATGCGTTTTTCCTCTTGAAAAGAGCATGAGCGGTGCGTTTATTGATAGAACGTTGTGCACGATCGTGTGTTTTTCCTCTTGAAAATGGCATGGGCGAGCATTTATGGACAGATTGTCGTGTACATGCCGTGCATTTTTCGTCTAGAAAATGGCACGTGTCGTCCACTTTTAATCAGATTTGTAACTGATGTGTTTTTGTGACCGCCACTACATATTTCCAGCAATCAATCCCATTTAATGGGGAGTTATTAGTGGTATTAATATATGATCGGTTACGATTCTCTATATGTTTAGATAGGACTGATTTCTTCTAGAATCGAGACGGTCAATTGAGATTATCATCAAGTGAATTTCGTGATACACAGACAGAATATGGTCGAAATATAACTTAAGGAAAGCGAGCTCTCTCGCGATCTTAAGTTTTTATACAAGTTCTAATCACTCTACGTTTCTCCCGATTTTCTGAAGTTTCTCCCCCCCCCAATGTATTCTTCACTTGTATCTATGAAGATATGAATGATTTTATTATGAAAAGGATAAACAATTACCATAAAATCAAAAATAAAGAAGCAAGGATACAGACTAAAATTCAAATTGGTTGCTATTTTGGGTTTGAAATCATTAAACCGATTATAAGTAAATCATGATATGTCCAGGGTTCGATCACGGCCCTCCCGCTAGCCTCGGTCGTTGAGTAAGCTAAAAATTATACCTGGTAATATAAAATAGTTATTGGTTGCAAGTTATTACTTTTTTATTTTTCATTTTAAACTCTTATCATATTAACATAAATAATGTATATGAACTAAAATGCATTAAAAAAACATTTCTATTTTTTACAAGTTATACCATTGTAATCGCTTCGTCAATACCTTCGAAATGAGCCCAATATTGAATATTTTTGGATTTAATTATATTATCAAATATAATAAATATATACAAATTAATGTGTCGTGATTAGTATGAGATTTGTTGAAATTAGTATGGGATTTGATACAAATAATCACTAAATTGTCGTGATTTTCTTTTTGCAATTTCATATCAATTTTTACTTCAAGTCGAATTCCTTTGACGAATTACAATTCTATCAAATTCCATTCTGTCAACGAAACATTCTTAAAATTATCATAAGAGATTTAATTACTTGGAAAAAAAATATCACTTATCAACTGACATTTGAATTATGAGTTCGAACCTTTTTTCAAAAATATAAATATGCAAATATTTTAGTATAGTATATTTAATTATTTATACTTTCTTAATCATGATTATATTATTTTCTCTAATTTTAATTGAACTACATAATATCAGTTATCAACATATGGTTAGTTAATGATATTTTCAAAGTCAAATTTTTATGTTTTCCGTCAATTCACTTTAAATTAATCTTTCATAATAGTTGATAAATTTTTTAGCATGATTTAATTTTTTTAAATTACCCCGTGTAATGCACGGTTTAAACCTAGTTCTAAAATAAAAGACGTATATTTAAAAAAATTAATTCAATATAAAAAAGGAAGAATCCAATTAAGTTCTCTAAATTCTAATAACTAATATACATTAAAATTAAAATAAATAAAACACCTCCGAAAGTGAAAAGGGTCCCCCCTCCACCCACCAAATACTTTTTTTTCACTTGGCTAAAAAGGTAGAAGGATGCTTCCTCCCTTTCTCTCATGAAATTTACCTATAAATTCTCATCATCTTCTTCCATTCTTCATCCTCCACTTGCATCCTTAATTTCCTTTTCATTTCTTCAAAAACCCTTTAAATCCCCCTCAAAATCTCTCCTTTAATCACATACCAATAATGACCAACCCCAATGTCGTCGTTTCCGGCAACCAATCCGCCATTGCCATGGCACTCACCGTGGCCGCCAATGGCTATTCACCGCCGGTTTCCAATTCTACGGCGGTAACACCATGTGGGTATCCTTACAATCTAACCCTTTTCTCAAAATCCAAGTTCCCAAAGAGTCTTGAGACCAAAAACATTGCTTGGGTGGATGCTATGAGAGCTTCTTCTCCGACTAGAAACTCATCGTCCTCATCGGATGATACTGAAGATAAGAAAGCTTGGATTGTAAGTAGTCTTTGATGTTTTTTTTTGAGTTTTTATATAGTCTTTGATGTTTTTTTGATGACCGGAGATCGAATTGCAATTTGATTTGGTGGTTTTGTTTGAAACAGATGAAGCATCCTTCAGCATTGGGAGTGTTTGAAGAGATTATGAGTGCTGCAAAAATGAAACAAGTTGTGATTTTTCTTGATTATGATGGCACTTTGTCTCCCATTGTTGAAAACCCTGATCAAGCTTACATGACTCCTGAGGTTTCTTTCTCTCTCTCTCTCTCTATATATATAGTGTATATATAGGGGTAGATTTAAAAAAGAAGCTAAACCTTACGCGAGAAGCCGAGAAGTGTGATATCATATATGTTACACAAGCTTAATCATATATGATTAAACACACCCAGATACCGTGTAATCATCTATGATATTACACTTCTCGCTTTTCGCATAATATTTAACTTCTCGATATTTCTTTAATATATATATATATATATATATTATTTGTGTATCTTTGTCTAAAATGAAATTAAATGATGAAAACAGATGAGAGAAGCAGTGAAGAATGTTGCAAAGTACTTCCCTACGGCTATAGTTAGCGGGAGGTGCAGAGCCAAGGTATATTTTCTTCTTTTTTATTTGGTTGACTTTTAGAAGGTCAAACTTATACTTCGGGGCCGTTTACAAAACGCTTACCCGGGTAAGTGTTTACCAAGTCACATTAGTTTACCGGATGAATATGCCAAAGACCAAAAATCTTATCCGGTAAGAGCGGAAGCAAGGACCGAGAGTCTTACCCGGTAAGTGAGTGCGACGACTCTTACCACGGTAAGCGCTTAGCGGCTAAATTGTTTCATACGATGCCATTTTGGTGGACTAAAATCTTACCCGGGAAGTAAGTGATAGTCTTGAATTTACCGGTAAGCAGTTACCCGAGTAAGTGATTAGGTAAACGGCGGCCCCTTCATCTATTTCAAAAATAATACATTTTTATCTAACTTTGTTTTAAGTATCTAAAGCATAAAATAAAATTCTTTATGAAAAATACACAACAAACGTATGATGACTTTTAAAAATTGTTACAATTATTTTATAATTTTTTGAAGTTTAAAATTAATGGAATGATTTAATTTCAGGTTTATAATTTTGTAAGGCTATCCGAGTTATACTACGCGGGTAGTCACGGTATGGACATCAAGGGACCATCGGCTCGCAAACATCAAAAGGTACGGACATAACTATGTTAACGTAAATATGATTTATTTCGTATTTTAAGATTGATCAACTCGATAATGAATTCAAAACTAAGATTGTTAAGTATACGTCATGGCATTACCAACGGCAAGCCGTCGCTAAAGAATTTTAATATTTTATATAAATTGACAAGAAAATTTAATTTACTTTTAAATAATTTTAAATATTATATATTCTGACTATTCTCATTTGTTCTTATTGTGATTTTAGGGCAATCAAAATGTACTTTGCCAACCAGCTAAGGATTTTTTACCAACCATGGCTGAGGTAATTACTATTATATTAATTATTTTCATTTAGGTGGCGTTTGTTTTTTAAGAGGTCTGAAGTCTGAAGTGTTATTTCACGTCTGATTAATAAGAGGTGGTGTTTTAAGAGGTCATAATACATTAGATTACCTCTTCTAATTTCAGACGTATTTCAGACATAAGAACCTCTAAAATATGGAAAAAAAACGGTTTGAACGTATAAACGTCTGAACGATTCAGACTTCAGAGGTATAAATGTGTTTATGGTATTAATGTATATATATATATATATTTTTAGGTTTATGGAATTTTGGTAGAAAAAACGAAAGGTATTGCTGGCGCCAATGTGGAAAACAACAAGTTCTGCTTGTCTGTACATTTTAGATGTGTTGAAGAACAGGTAAAGTCATGGCGATTAAAATTCAGTTCATGGTTGTTTTGATTAATTTGTTGGTAAAATTAAAACTGATATTTAGTTATCTTTTAATTGTGTTGTGTAGAGTTGGAACGATTTAGCAGATCGAGTTAAATCGGTTCTCAAAGATTACCCGAAGCTTCGATTGACTCAAGGACGAAAGGTTCTAGAGATTCGACCGATGATCAAGTGGGACAAGGGCAAAGCCCTTGAGTTCTTGTTGGAATCTTTAGGTATTCAAAACCTTTAATAATATGTCATAGTGTATAAAACTATAAATAAAATAGTGTGCTAAGAGCATCTTCAGGCCAAGGGCGGTTTGTTAGCAGCTTAATGAGCTTAATGGGACATATAGCTTATTCAGCCAGCTATACATGAGTGTTTGGTAGTGGCTTAATATATAGAAAGTGACTTATTTATTAAGCTTTTAAGAGGGATCTTTATGCAGAAAGTCAAGTTTTGTCCAAATCAGTCTCTCCCAATTAAAAAACATGGTCCTTCCATCTATGAAAACACCCTTAAAAAAAGCTTTTCCAATCTATACAGACAGATTAATCCACACAGACAACTTTATTCATACAGGGCTTAATATAAAATCAACCAAATTTATAGCTTTTCTCTATTATAAAAAGCTTTTTAAAAGGTTTTTATGCATTGGAGTGGAAAGCTTATTGAATAACTTTTTGGTAAAAAAGGTTGAGGAAAAAGCTTTTAAAAGGTTTTTTTGCATTGGAGAGGGTTTTTAAATAGTTTTTTTGTTAAAGAAATTTAGTGGAATTCTTATGTGGCAAAAAGAAAAAGTCATCTAATGACTTATGCATTATGCAATATAGGTTATGCAAACTCAAAAGAGGTCTTACCTATCTATATCGGAGATGATCGTACAGATGAAGACGCTTTTAAGGTATTCATATTTCTTTTAGTACATATTTTAGTTCACAGAACAAACCTTAACCATTATGCATGAGTTCGTGATCACGAACCATTTCACGAGGAAAATAGGTATTTTCGTGAAAGTGAGGAGAAAATGGGTATTTGACTATTTTCACGAGAGGGGAACATGCAAAATGGGTATTTTATTGTATAGTTTTTCTAGAAAGTAAAGGTTTTGAACAATTCTAACCAAAAACAAAATTGACTTTGACTTTTGACTAGGTGCTACGTAAACGAGGACAAGGATTCGGTATTCTGGTGTCTAAAATACCTAAAGAAACTGAAGCCACTTACTCTTTACAAGAACCACCTGAGGCAAGTTTACATAATTACCCCTTGTTAAGAAAATCAAACAGTTAACTCATTTTACTTATATATATATGTTGTTATGTTGTACAGGTTATGCAATTTCTGCAACGTTTAGTGGCATGGAAACGGTCAGTTCAGCGCAATCATTAGTGAACATAGAGATTGAACATGGAAAAAAAATCCCACCAAGAAGTTTTCAAGAGTGTGGGATGATGACTGTGTAGTAGTTTTTGTGTTTGGATCACTAGTGTATAGGAAGGGACAATCTTGTAAATAACATCACTTTGTGATTATATGATCAAGATGAGAGTATGTTTTAGAAGCATGTATGAGAAAATTTCATACATGTCTCTTCGAAAATCATGTTTTACCCTGTAAGATTTTCGTATTGGTGAAAATATTATGCAACTTTGACATTCGCAAAATCACATTTTTTAAAGAAAGATTTGTTCATTTATAAGAAAGATATTTCAGTTATGAATGAATTGATTTCGATTTTTTAAATCGATTATCTTGAAGTCTTTGTAGGAGGAAGTAAAATTTGGATGAGTGTGGATATCTTGATATTCGTCTATTATCGGATATATAATTCGGGTTTCTTTGAGTTTCGGTAACTCTCACCGAAAAACATTTGAGTTCGTCGTCAATAATCAACATTATGAGGCACACGAATAACAAGACAGTCAACAACGAACACATATATAATTCCACATTAAAGTATTTGTATTATTTATTACAAAAAACCAGAATTAATAACATAATTTTGAAAGATGTTTTTCTCTTCATCGATACGAGATCCAAGAAGAGTTATGTTGACTTACTCAACATCTCTTTTTTCAACAAAAAAAACATATAAAAACCAGTTAAGTGAAATACTGATTTTAAAAACCGATAAACGGATGTTTAAAGATCCAGGTATAATTGTATAAAATAAGTTGTCACACAACGATCCTATGATATAAACAATACATGTATTCAGTGAAGAAGGCAAAAATAAACTAATAGTTTTGTTATTTTAAATATATATATATATATATATATATATATATATATTATTTGGAACACATGCATGATGCATGCCTTCACTTTGACATAGAAAAGCCCTCAAGCTTTTTTAGGCAGGTTTTGACTTGTGTGCACACATAATGTAGATCTTTGAAGACTGCCCCCTAGCAACCTTGCAGCCAAAGTTTTCCATTAAAAAGCAATAAAATAGAAAAGAGAATCAATAATTAAAGGCATCTTAATGGTTGTAAAGAGCATCCAAAACAAGAACAACTTGGCATTAAAGATTAACAAAATGGGATTAATGTTTTTTTTATTCCCATAATCAGGGGTTAATTACATCAAGAAACTTCAAACCACTCATTCACCAATGATATTGGCTTTCCAGTTTAGATATTGAATTAAAAACTTAATGGCACAATTTTCTAATCATGGAGATATGGAAAGCAATGGTCTCAAGAACTCCACAAGGTTGTTTTTCAAGATTCATCAAATCACCTAAATGTGAGTAAAATAAGTGAACATAAATTATTTTTTCACATGCACCCTGATGAAATTGTTCCATTATGCTTAGTCGACATAGTTAAAAATGATTTGTAAAATATGCCTGCATGATTATGAAAGAGATTCATTGAAATGTGTTTATAATTATCAACTTCATCATAGTTGCATAATAGTAATACCATGAACTCATTAAGCTATAGGTTTACCAAAATACTTCAAAACAATTGCAAACACAAGCCAATATTTGCTTGTATAAGTAATACAAGAAATACAAGATTCGAGGATTGGGATGTGTCGAAGTTGAAGTGCAAATCGAGACATTTCTTCATGCTAAACTCAGTTCAGTATCGAAAAGTTAAGAATAGACTTTGGTGTATTTTCAATACTTTTGAGTCATTTTCACTACAATATAAAACGTTGATATGTAGTTTTATTGAATTAGGTTTTAGGAACCGATCTTAAAGCTTGGATTACGCAAAGAAGTCATTAGATGACTTAAAAGTCAAGTGATTAGATAATATGGCATCCCAAATTTAAAAAATGGGAGATCAATAGATCATAGTAAGATGAAGCCAAAATGAAAATATGATGTAGAATACAAATACACTAGGGAAATGGTGTAAAAATATTATTAAACGAAATCACTAAACTTCAAATGAAGTAAGCAGAAAGAAATAAAAGGGGAAATATGTGTAGTTAGAAATAGGCATGGGAATGGGCGCTGACTCGTTGGGGAACCCGGTCCTCCCGTCCCGATCGGGGATAGGGATTCCTTGCTAAAACGGGGATGGGGACGGGGATCCTCGTTTGTCTCAAACCGAGGATGAGGACGGGGACGGGTATGGCACTCCCCGCCCCGTCCCCGTTATGTATTTAAATTAGTAAATTAAATATATATATTATTTATTTAAACTAAATTGGTAATTCATAATTTTCTATTTCCTAACTAGGCTTAGAGTATAAACTGTTGGAATAATCATGATTTGTATTTGATAGATAATAAGATGACAAGAAAACATACCCGATGATCCTGAGGATCCAGTGAAAGCATTAAACATATTTGCCATTGATTGTCGGGTTCTCAGAACGAGGTGATCGTATTATGATGGGATGATGATCGATCTTGAGAAAGTCGATCGTGGGGAGGCACACGGCTGGATATAATATCAGTAATTAGTCATTAGGGTTAAAGTGTGATTAGGGTACCCTATTTATAATAAGAGTATCTTACACTTTTAACCCTTGGTGTTTATTATGTGCCATATAATTCCCCATAGTTCCAATCACCTAATGGGAAACCCTATAGTATGTCAATAATAGTAAATACGCCCATCATATATTTACCAGACATAGGGATTTCAGTTATTGTCAATTATCACATCAGGAATGATAAACGATCAGTGACGGTCACTTTTAAGGTGGTTCCAACATTCTCCCACTTGACCAAGCGATCTTTTATCTATGAGTACCAATAAGTCCGGCCGGGATAATACTCATTTTGTTTTAAACTGAAATCATAGCTAATAAGTACAGCCGTAGAGAAGAATATCAACTCAGGGCCCCCACTAGTCAAACTATGACTCAAATTTAAAACTGAATAAGCAATGATCAACTGACTAAGACAAATTTTGTTATAATAATGTCCACACGCCATTATGAGCTCGGAGCGTAACTAATAGACAAACAAAATCTGAATATAGAGGAAAAATTTATTAAGATAATAATAATGACCAATAAGTACAATATGCTATTAAATTAAGTCTTTTGTAAGCCCCATCTTTGACACGTGTCCTACGAAGACGTTAGGAGGAAGACCTTTGGTCATCGGATCCGCTAGCATATTCTTTGTACTTATGTACTCGATACAAAGGACATTTTCCTCAACCCGTTCGCGCACAAACAGATACTTTGTATCAAGATACAGCCCAGCGCCAGTTGAACTGTTACTGTTCGATAAAGTTACGGCAGCTGAGTTATCACAGTAAAGCTTCAATGGTCTAGAAATGGAGTTGACGATTTTGAGTCCACTGACCAGGTTCCTTAACAACATCCCATGACAACTGGCATTATAAACGACAACGTATTCAGCCATCATGGTGGACGTTGTAGTCAGCTTTTGTTTATGACTCCGCCAGGAGATAGGTCCACCAGCTAACATAAATATGTACCCAGAAGTAGATTTCTTATCTTCCTTGCATTTAGCAAAATCGGAATCAGAATATCCTACTACTTCTAAGTTGTCACTTCTTCTATAAGTTAATTTGTAGTCTTTGGTCCCTTGCAGATATCGTAGAACCTTTTTAGCCGCTTTCCAGTGTGCTATTCCGGGATTAGATAAGTAACGTCCCAGCATACCAGCGATATAAGCAATATCCGGACGAGTACACACCTGAGCATACATAATGCTCCATACTACAGACGAATAAGGTATCATCCTCATTTCTTCCTTTTCAATCTCAGTGCTCGGAGCTTGGAAAGAACCAAACACGTCCCCTTTAACTACTGGAGCTACAGTGGGTGTACAATGCTGCATGTTATAGCGTTTTAAGATACGCTCAATATATGCGTTTTGAGAAAGTCCCAAAACACCATTATGCCTATCTCGATGTATTTCGATACCAATGACATAAGAGGCATCACCGAGATCTTTCATGTCGAAATTTTGCGAAAGCATCCGCTTCGACTCATGCAGCATATCCAGGTTGTTACTTGCTAGTAGGATGTCATCTACGTACAAGACAAGGATTATAAAGTTACTCCCACTGATCTTGAGATAGGTGCATTGATCCACTTGATTCTTTAGAAAACCTTGCCCTTTTACGATTTTATAGAACTCGAGGTACCATTGTCGTGATGCCTGCTTCAACCCATAAATGGATTTCTTCAACTTGCAGACCATATGCTCTTTACCTTCTGGAATGAATCCTTCAGGTTGTCGCATGTATACATCTTCTTGCAAGTCTCCATTTAAGAATGCGGTCTTGACATCCATCTGATGTAACTCTAAATCATAATGAGCTACAAGTGCCATAACAATCCTTAAAGAATCTTTACGAGAGACAGGAGAGAAGGTCTCTTGATAATCAATTCCTTCCTTTTGAGTAAAGCCTTTTGCAACCAGTCTGGCCTTATAGCGTTCGATGTTTCCTTTCGGGTCTAATTTGGTTTTGAAGACCCATTTACAACCGATAGTTTTGGATCCTTCAGGAAGTTCAACCAAGTCCCAAACATCATTATGATGCATGGAATTAAGCTCTTCAATCATGGCTTCATTCCACTGAGTGGCCTGATCACTATTAATGGCTTCTCGATAAGAGGTAGGATCAGTAAGCTTTCCAATGTCCTCAACTTCAGATAAAAAGGTTATGAAATCATCAAAATTTGTGGCCCTGCGTGCCCTAGATGATCTCCTGAGTTGATTTTCCGGTTCAGTAACAGAAGGAGTGGAATCAGTGATATTAGGTTCAGCGTTCGGAAGCGATGATGATGTTCCCTCGGTATTTTGGTTAGGAGGAGCAGGATCAGTGATATTAGGAGTAGCGGTGGGTACAAGAGGAATTATCGGAGGAATAAGTATACCGGAAGAATGGTTTCCCCCCGCTTCTTGTACTTCTTGCAAATCTGAGTCATGATTTGTCGTGCTCCCACTGATCTTTGAGTTCTCAAGAAATGTGGCATGCTGCGTGTCAATGATGCTCGTAGTGTGGGAAGGACAGTAAAACCGATAACCTTTTGAGTTATCAGGATAACCGATAAAGAAACATGTAAGGGTTTTAGGATCCAGTTTCTTTAAGTTAGGGTTATAGACTTTTGCTTCGGCAGGACAACCCCATACTTTCATATATTTTAGACTCGGTTTCCTACCTGTCCAGATTTCATAAGGAGTTTTAGGGACAGATTTTGATGGAACCCTATTGAGTATATGAACGGCTGTTTTTAATGCCTCAGTCCATAGGAAAGTAGGTAAGTTAGTGTTAGCAAGCATACTTCTCACCATGTCCATTAAGGTTCTGTTTCTCCTTTCAGCAACACCATTTTGTTGAGGAGAACCAGGCATGGTGTATTGGTTAATTATGCCTTGTTCCTTGCAAAAGTTATAGAAAGGACCAGGAGCTTGACCAATATCAGTATGTCTACCATAATACTCACCTCCTCTATCTGATCTCACAACTTTTATTTTATGATCAAGTTGGTTTTCAACCAAAGTTTTAAAATCAATAAAAGTTTGTAAGGATTCAGATTTTTCCTTAATCAGATATAGGTGCATATAACGCGAATAATCGTCAATGAATGTAATAAATGATGTATGTCCTGTGATTGATGCGGGATAAGGACCACTAATATCAGTGTGAATTATTTCCAACAAGTTGGAACTTCTAGTAGCTCCTTTCTTATTCCCTTTCGCCATTTTGCTTATGAGGCATTTAATACATGTTTCAAAATCACTAAAATCAAGAGAATGTAAGATTCCATCCTTTACGAGTCGAGTCATTCGATCTCGTGAGATGTGGGCGAGACGTTTATGCCACAACATGGAGGAATTCTCTAATTGTTTAGGTGATTTTGTTGTTTTAGTTACGTCATCAATATTAAGTGACAACAAAGACTGTGAGAAATTATGATCTAGTTCCAATTTATACAGTAATCCATCCAAGAAACCTCGACCAAGTAATTCATTATTATGAGTAATAGCAATCTTGCCGCAACCATGAATTATTACATAACCTTCAAGGTCTAGTCTAGATATGGATACAAGGTTCCGAGTAATTCTCGGTACATATAAGGTATCCACTAGTCTAATACACTTTCCGGTACTCATATGTAAATTTAGAGTTCCCATGGCTTCGACATCTAAGAGATCACCACTTCCAACTCTAAGTTTTCTTTGGCCCTTTGGTAGCTTCTGGATTGTAAGGAATCCCTGCATTGAGTTTGTCACATGGACCATAGAACCAGAGTCACCCCACCATGTATTAATAGGGACATCAGTAGTAAAAGAATCAAATATTACATAAAGAATGTTACCTTTCTGTAACGTCCCAAAAATTACAAGCAAATTTAAATTTTTTAAATAAACAACTCATTAAATGATCCCAACGTTTCGTTTGCAAACTCATAATTAATATATTTATAATAAAAACCAGCGGAATAAACGTTTAATTATTAAACCCATAAAACAACCAGCTCTCCTCGCGCGCCCGTGTGTACTTGTCACGCCTTGGAGCCGCTCGGACCTGAAACCACAGTTCATTGGGAAAGGGTAAGCACGAAGCTTAGTGAATTCCAACACATGCGCAGATAGGAATTATATACACATCACCCCTATCCGCACATAAGCAACAACATCACAGTTACATAAAACGAGTAAACATCTACAAGTAATTATGTATCCAACACCTCGGTCCCACCGAGCCCTCGGTCCCACCGAATTGTAATGTAACACACTCGTCACACCGAGTTCCCACAACGTTTCTTTCCACATCCTCGGTCCCACCGAATTGTAATGTAACACACTCGTCACACCGAGTTCCCACAACGTTTCTTTCCACTTCCTCGGTCCCACCGAATTGTAATGTAACACACTCGTCACACCGAGTTCCCACAACGTTTCTTTCCACTTCCTCGGTCCCACCGAGTTGTAATGTAACACACTCGTCACACCGAGTTCCCACAACGTTTCTTTCCACTTCCTCGGTCCCACCGAGCCCTCGGTCCCACCGAGCCCTCGGTCCCTCAACTACAACCTTCAAGCAAACTAACCAACATTTTTGACATTTTTAACAATTCGACCCAACTCGACTAACCCCGTTAACGGAATCCACAATAAATCAAACTCAAAAAGAAAAGAATTAATAAAAGAAATTACATACCGGAATACGGGCTTTACAACTCTCCCCCACTTGGATTAGACTTCGTCCTCGAAGTCTCTGCCTACGAATAACTCCGGATAGATCTCCCTCATCTCAACCTCAGATTCCTAAGTCCACTTGAAACCCCTACTAAACTTCTCGAATACTATTCTTACTGACGTACTCTTTCTAAGACACTGGGATTATGATCGGCAGAACACCCCAACAATTGAAATCATTCCTAGCCAAGCGACTTCGGTTGTCCCCAACCTTAGATATTCCATACATCCCGAGTCAAATCTCCAGCTCTACCCATTCTAAAACTGCTCACCAGTATACTCTACAGGATACTCGATTACGATCCCTCCTATCATTAATTGACGATTAACTTCTACGAATTCTAATAGACTCCAAAGATTTTTCAATAACGTATATTAACAAAACATCGACCCCCTGCCGAACATCGGTCCAACCGATTACAATAAGAAACATCGGCCACCCGCCGAACATCGGTCCAACCGATTACAATAACAAACATCGGCCACCCGCCGAACATCGGTCCAACCGATTACAATAACAAACATCGGCCACCCGCCGAACATCGGTCCAACCGATTACAATAACAAACATCGGCCACTCGCCGAACATCGGTCCAACCGATTACAATAACAAACATCGGCCACCCGCCGAACATCGGTCCCACCGATTACAATAACTCACATAAGCGTGGTATTATCCTAGACACTAACACAAATAGATATCCCCTACAACCAAATCAACTAACACACACGTAGGTCATTCCACCATAACCATCCATCACAAGTGATCATTTCAGGGTTACTACTACCGTCACCATGATTATCTTAAAATCGGCTACAACTCTCCGATTATACTAAAGGTGTTTGGCCTCAAGCCCAAAAGTCGACACCTAAATATACCACCTACCTCAAAATGGTTGATGCACATTTATTCTCTAAATAACAAAGGGCATCAATCCCTTAACCGATACTATTCGGCCTACAGTACTAACGCGCATGGAATATCTACCTTCCACCGTCGACGTATCATCCACACTTGCTCTACGAAGCCAAGTCACACCGTATCGAGGATACACCTTGACGTCTACCTCCCAGGTAACGCCTCAAGACCCAGTACACCGGAACTACCTCCCAGGTAAGTGCCCACAACTATATCCTCCTAGTACCTACTGGAAAGTCTAGGTTAAAACACATGAATACCGGGGTCCCACCCCCGAGATACCCAACCGACCATTACCAATGACTGACTAACATGTCTAAGGATCCAAAGCAAACAGCCTACCAACAACATGCCTATTCCGGATTGACTCACTCACCCAAACATGTAAACACTCAACGTGCAAAGAATGCCAAACGGTGCGACAAAAACAACTCATCGACTAGTCTCCACATCGAGCCATTAAAATCGGGCAATTGGCCCATGACTAACTCCAAGTCAAAACCGAGCAAAATGCTCCACGCTTGCTAGACCCATAGGTCGGAAAATGCGTTTAAACAAAGTTTAAGCAAGCAATACTCTGAAATCAACCTTAGTCTCAGACTCAACACGGGTTAAACAAAAGAGTTTTCCAAAAGGACTCGCACCCTAAAAAAATTCTCGAAATGACACATGACACTTAAAAGCACATTTCCCCAAATGGTTTACAAAATCATTTACAAAATATTTTCAACATCAGGATTTTCATCTCAAAAGATCGTATGTAATAAAACTACTATTACCTGATCGATAGTTACGCAAAACTGGACACGCTCGTCCCACGTAGGAAAATCATGTTGAAAATCGTTCCATTGCAGTTCAGTTTACTCACACAAAAGCAAGCGTAATAAATAATTTCTTTAAAATGTACCGCCTCGATTCCAGTATGGATTGAC
Source organism: Saussurea involucrata (assembly GCA_033807775.1). Taxonomy (NCBI): domain Eukaryota; kingdom Viridiplantae; phylum Streptophyta; class Magnoliopsida; order Asterales; family Asteraceae; genus Saussurea; species Saussurea involucrata. The sequence continues at coordinate 106,865,734 of CM066320.1, read as the reverse complement.
TCATGACGTGCACTTAAAGTAACCGCTTGACCTTAAAGAGGGTGCGACAAAGGTGTGCACATAATTCAAAATAAGTTTCACGACATTTGATTCAAAAACTCTTCTTTTTAGTCATAAAAATGACGTGGCACAGGGTTCGCCACAAATTTTTCGCGCGTCAGCTAATCACACAAAACGATGACACAGTTTACAAATATATTTTTGTTAAAACACAACTGTCCCGTGTAAGTTTCAAACTTGAAGACAGAAACCAGTCCGCTTCTATTAATTGGAAATATCGACTAAAACCTCATAAAATCCCAAACTGGGGGCAGGCATGCAAGCTTGTAACACTTCCTCAAGTTTCGTACTTGGGACATATAACGTCAAAACATTATAGTTTAAAAAATGTTTTTATCGAAAATGCTCAAAATACTCGTTTCCTCCAAAGCAAAAGTTTTTAATTTCCCAAAAAAAAAATGATCGGTAATTCTAAATTAACCGATTGTCATAAATCTACGCATTTATATTTCCAAAATATAACTCATTGTAATCGTATGCATGATGTTCACAACATTAAAACACTCATTGGATCAAATGGTCTTTCATTTCGACAAAAAGGAACTAAAACATTTTCATGCACGATTCGTTCATCAAAATGTCGAGAACAAAGGTTACCCCAGTATGCATACCCCTAAGTCGATAAATCGCATTTTCATGGAAATGTCAATAAAACCTTTAGCTGACTAAAAAGCGCACTAAACAACTCCTTATGAAATGTTACCAAATTTCCTCCATGCATCACTTATGTCACGCATGAATCAATCCACACACTGAACTATTTGCAATAAAACACTTAGTAATACAAACTCTCGAACGAAAAGTTAAGCGACACTGGAATTCCAAACTCATTTTAAACAAATCACCCAAAATAGCCTTTATACAGACATCGTGGAATGTAACTTTTCGTCTCAACTCTAACACATGTGGAGGAGTTCCAATGTTAGGGTCTCAATCCGTAGTCACTTACCCAATATCTTAACCACCACCAAAACACGGATAACATCGTACCCGAAAGAACCGTTGGAAAAATAACGAAAATGAGACAAATTCTAACAAAATTTGCACTCCCGTGATAAAACGATTTCATACACTTTCAAAACCATATTTCAAAATCTTGTGCGTGTGCTGAGCAGTTCCCAAAATTCCAAAACACCGTCCATACAAAGATTTGAAACACAAGAATTTGTTAATGCAATCTTATTTTCAAAATAACTTCGTGCATGACTCATTCGGCATTCAACGTCTCGACCCCTACTACTCCGAAACTCTCCGGTCTACTATTGTCATCCAGACATTTAAACCTCTTAAGGCAAGTTGGGAAATCACATCAAATCATCTTACGGGTTTTCCTCAAATCAAAGTCGGCTCTATGAGCCTATGACCCTAGCACAATCTTCCATCTTGGCCCGAAATGATCTGCTTACAACAAATATCATCCTTATCGTCACTCCAAGTGACTAATATTAGAATCGTCTTTCTATTCCAACGACTACTAGTTTAGGACCTTCATCACTACCCCCAACGATCATCACCTCAAAACACTTCGAGTACACACCTGTACTAGTAGGTTTACTATAGTTGTTCCTCCTTGTGATGGCTATTCTGGGTAGACAATACAACGCGTTATTAGAACATAATAACTCATACTAACAACACTCACGCTCAACTCCTTGGATTCCTCGTGACTTCCCCGACTCGAGCATTGATCATGTGCTTCCGGTAGTAGGAGCTCTACTACTACCATCCACACCTATCATCGCCCGTTCCGAGTTCCATCCCAAGGGGTCCAAGTAGTTTCTCGCCGAAACTATACACATATGCCCGCACCGGCATACGTACACACTCTTCCTAGCTCCCTAAGAATTCCATCCAAACCACTACCCTTGCCACTGCCAAATCCCTAATAGCAAGCAGCAGACATGCAATACAGTGTAATAAGCATCAAGCAATTTAGCATACGTACTCCTATGTTCTAGAAAGCAATCTAGCACACATACTCATATATAAACACCCTTCCCAGCTCTCTAGGAACTTCCTCTTATCCCACTACCCTTGCTACTACCGAATCCCTACTAATTATAACGGGTGACCTCGCGAATACCCGATTATATGCAGTGCGAAACAAATAGACAGTCGAATACAAGACTCTATCCTAGAACGGTTGGACTCAGACAAGAGCTGCGCAATATAACTAAATCGAATATTCTAAGGCTATAAATCTCTTACTGCATACAACCTAGAGGGCATCCACTTAGTAACCTATCATAATTAGCATAAATTCCTAATAGCAAGTAGTTCAACATACAACATAGTGTCCACAACAGGCAATCTAGCATGCATACTCTATGATCTAGAAAGCAATAAAACACTAAGTACTGTACCTTTTCCCCTGGCTCCGGCTGACTGTACACACTGCGCCATCGATCACCGTTTCTCAAACGGGTTTTCCTTTCTTTTATTTTCCAAAAATTTTAAAGAAAATTTTATAGCCGCAAACTTGAGATCAAACACACCGAGGTGCATTTGATTCACTCAAGCTGTGCTCTGATACCATCTGTAACATCCCAGGCCAACCGTACCAGATATTGTCCGCTTTGTCCACACATCCGGACTCACGGTTTTAAAACGCGTCTGATAGGGGAGGTATCAAGTTCCTCTAATAAGGCAACCTTTGTTCCCCTCCCCAACCAATGTGGGATCTTAATGGTATCAGAGCCACTCCTGTGCCGTTCGGGATGGTGGGGCAAACCTCATCGAGGATGATGAGTCCCTAAGGGGGGGTGTGTGTAACACCTTAGGCATATCCCACATCGGCCGTGGACAGGAGAGATGCTGGGTATATTAGTAAACCTTGGCCTTACCAGACACAACGCGTTTTGGGGCCACAAGCATGCGGGTTCCTTGGGAACTCTGTGGTTAAGCGTGCTTGGGTGGGAGTAGTACCAGGATGGGTGACCTCCTGGGAAGTCCTTGCGAAGTCCTTGCCAGGTCGCCAAGAACAAATCCGTGAGCCAGTGGGGCAAAGCGGACAATATTGTGTCGTGGTAAGCGGGGTGTTACAAATGGTATCAGAGCCGGGAACCGGACTGGTGTGCCAGCGAGGACGCTGGACTCCCATGGGGGTGGATTGTAAGATCCCACATTGGTTGGGGAGGGGAACAAAGGTTGCCTTATTAGAGGAACTTGATACCTCCCCTATCAGACGCGTTTTAAAACCGTGAGTCCGGATGTGTGGACAAAGCGGACAATATCTGGTACGGTTGGCCTGGGATGTTACACTTTCTTAGTTAGCCATTCCTTGAACTTAGGGCAATCTTTCTGTCCGTGCCCTTTGGCACGACAGAATTTGCAGCTAGGTTTGTTAGACAAGGATTTAGAGCCAGAGGCAACGGCACCATGATTATTATCCTTTTGGACTTTATTTCCAGTCTGATTACCGTGATTACCCTTCCTTTTCTTAGAATTAGTAGTGGTTGTCAGGTGAACAGCTTCAGGTTGTACCAGCTTTAGGCGATCCTCCTCTTGCACACACATTGCAATCAGTTCACTTATCGACCATTTATCCTTCATAGCGTTGTAGTTAACTTTGAAGGTGTCGAACCGAGCAGGCAAAGAGGTCATTATGAAATGCACAAGAAAATTATCAGAGACTTCCATCTCAAGACTCTTAAGCTTATGAGCCATATCAATCATTTTCATAATGTGTTCACGGACACTGCTATTTCCTTCATATTTCAGAGTGAGCATCTGTAGCATTAAACTACTTGCATGAGCCTTAGACGATCCCTTGAAGTGATCCTCAACAGATTTGAGGTAAGTTTTGACTTTATCAGAGTCAGGGATAGCTGCTCGGATACTGAGGTTAATGGAGTTCTTGACCATCATTAGTGACAAGCGATTTGCCCTTTCCCACTTTTCAAAATCCGCTTTCTGAGCTGCAGTGGACGCAGCAGTAATAGCAGTGGGTTCATCATGGCGAATAGCATGGTCAAGGTCTAGCATCCCCAGAGTAAGAAGTAACTGATCCTTCCATGACGCAAAGTTCGCACCAGTAAGTGGCTCAATGCCAAAGTTAGGTACTGATTAGGAAAGGAGGAGGATATAAGTTATAGAAGACTATCATAGTGACGTAGTTAGCTATAAAAAGCAGACAAAGTAATGTTTCTTAAAGTAATGGAATCAAAGTAATGTTAAAGTAAGCAGGCCTAACAGTAATATTCCTTAGAGTAATGAAACTATGACCATTTTAGTGATGAAGCTAGTGATGAGTATACCTATTGTAAACACCAAAACAATAAGTCAAAGTAAGGCTCTACTTAGATGTTACATCACCTTTGGGCAGAAATAACTAATATCTAAGTAAACATGAGCGTTAGGGTTATGCAACGCAATGCTTATCTTTTGACCTTTGGGCACAAAATAGAGCATCGTGTGAATTATGCATGTAGAAAGTCCTTTTGACACACAGGTATATTAAATCACCTTTGGGCAGAATTAGTATACTCAGTGTTCATTATGCAAAAGGAAAAAAAATGCATTATGAGAATCATATTTGACCTTTGGGCACAAATGATGAGACCATAAATATTAGTGCAAGGTTTTCGCTATGTACAGAAGCGAAAAGTAAGGTTTTCGCTATGTACAGTAGCGAAAAGTAAGGTTTTCGCTATGTACAGAAGCGAAAAGTAAGGTTTTCGCTATGTACAGAAGCGAAAAGTAAGGTTTTCGCAATGTACAGTAGCGAAAAGTAAGGTTTTCGCAATGTACAATAGCGAAAAGTAAGGTTTTTGCAATGTACGGTAGCGAAAAGTAAGGTTTTCGCAATGTACAGTAGCGAAAAGTAAGGTTTTCGCAATGTACGGTAGCGAAAAGTAAGGTTTTCGCTATGTACAGTAGCGAAAAGTAAGGTTTTCGCTATGTACAGTAGCAAAAAGTAAGGTTTTAACCGAAAAAAAAAATTTCTATACATTGATCAATTCGGGATAAATAACATTGATCAATTAACATGGCATAATTAGGGTTTAATACGATGGAAAAATAGCATTATAATCGCAGATGATAAAATTGCAATTCAATGCAGTTTTGATGTTTGCGGCGGCATACATAAACACGAAAGAAACCAATGAATTAAAGCCATCAAAAAACTAATACAAATCATGAATCAATTTTGAACCTAGGGCTCTGATACCACATGTTGGAATATTCATGATTTGTATTTGATAGATAATAAGATGACAAGAAAACATACGCGATGATCCTGAGGATCCAGTGAAAGCATTAAACATATTTGCCATTGATTGTCGGGTTCCCAGAACGAGGTGATCGTATTATGATGGGATGATGATCGATCTTGAGAAAGTCGATCGTGGGGAGGCACACGGCTGGATGTAATATCAGTAATTAGTCATTAGGGTTAAAGTGTGATTAGGGTACCCTATTTATAATAAGAGTATCTTACACTTTTAACCCTTGGTGTTTATTATGTGCCATATAATTCCCCATAGTTCCAATCACCTAATGGGAAACCCTATAGTATGTCAATAATAGTAAATACGCCCATCATATATTTACCAGACATAGGGATTTCAGTTATTGTCAATTATCACATCAGAAATGATAAACGATCAGTGACGGTCACTTTTAAGGTGGTTCCAACATAAACTTGTTATTTTTCCGGATATTTAGTATGTATTTTGGACGTCAAATCAAAATATAATTACTCGATATGGTTTTGGATATTACTCAATATGTTTTGCTACGCGTGACGTTAATTTTTTTTATTAGGTTGAATTTATTTTGGTTTTAGGTTATTAACTACTAAATGATGTTGTAATTTTTTTGTATTAAAATAAATGTTTTTCGATCGGGGAAAAAATCCTCGTTTCCCCGTTGGGGATCCCCGATCCCCAGTGGGAATGGGGATGGAGATAAGATCATATTCTGTGATCCCAGAACAAGTAATCAATCCATATAAACAATAAAGGAAGCCATCTCTATATTCAATAAGATCCAAAAGCTCACAATGATGAATGCAATACTTATGTGTGTGGCTAGTGTGTGTAGAAGATGACCTAATTCCATAAGAGGAAAATAGCAAACTATATATACCTATTACAAGAATGGAACATTGACATATTAGGTCCCTCTACTTGGTACAATCATAATTAAGCACTAACAATCTCCCCCTTTGTACCAATGTAGAGGCAAAAGATTTAGACGTCTACTGGGGCCACATACTTCTTCCGAATGCCGAAGATGATCTCGAATCTTCGTAGAGCATGTCGGTACTCCTTCCGGCAGGTAATGGCTTCAATCACTTGGTTGATCAGGTCTCTTTCTTTATCTTTGAGCTTCACATCTCCACTTGCATCCAGACGAAGCTTGCTTTCCAGATGTACCAAAATCATCTTTAATGTACCATCGCTGAACTTGTTTACTTCAGTGACTCTCATAAATCTATTCTTTGAGTCTTGATTGAGGTAGACAACTCCAAGCTCTGGTTTCTTCAGTACAGTGTAAGTAGGGATACCTTGGATATCAGGCAGACGTCGGTTTGGTCCTCTCCGATTTACATTTGTTTGGTGAGACTCAAGAGCAATCTGAAAGTCAGTAAGGTAGGAGAAGTTTAGAATGTTCCGCATGAATCTTTTAACACTTTGATATGCGGCAGACAGTTCTACTTTCTTCTCCAGGAGGGTGGCAAGGATGTTGTAAAGGCTTAGAAGATCATCCAGTTTCAGACTCTTGAAGTCAGCCTCGGAGAACACACATTCAGAACCATCAGATCTTAGGACAGTGAATTCGGGATAAAAGACATTGAGCAGCTTTTGAGATTCAACCTTCAACACCTTTATTATCACGTTGTCCGATCTGACAGCACTTGTTTCTCTGTCTTTGTTGCGCATAACATGCAGAAACTCAATCTTCTTCAGTGATGGCCAATCCTCTATCCCGTAGACTTTCTCTAATTTAATCCTTTGAACATTCTTGACAAACAAGTCTTTCCTTAAGCATTATTGGAAGGGAATCATGATACTTACCCTTTCTCCTGTGGCCACGTACCTTGTCTCAGCATCAATAACCTCTTGATAGATTCTAAGTTCAGCCTCAAGTACTGGATCTCTGATCTTGCCATCGGGAATTATCGGTGCTTGTGGAGCTGAAGTACCTGTACCCGGATCTGCTGTTTCTGGCGGTGGAGGAGCGTCTTCTTCGGATTCAATTCCCATATCCTGATCCCCAGTATTGTCAAACTCATCATCCAGAGCTTCAACCATTTCTTCTTTGATCTTATGACTCACCTGCTCTGGCTCTTCCTCTGAATCAATGTAGATGATATCTGTTAGTCCCAGATGGCTTAACAAGTATTGTAGAAGGAGGGGTTGAATACAATACACAAAAATTTCACAATTTTAATTCTTATATTTGAAAAACTTTCAAAAGAATTACACACAGAAAACTTAAGACTGTTGCGGAAAAGAACAGATAAACTATTCTAACAATCTTACACAAAGTATACAACAAAACAACTAAGAACACTGAGAGCAAAGCTATTGAGTTTTAAGGCTTAAAAGAAGGTTTCTTGCACTGAGAGAATTTCTTGAAAGCGTGAGAATTGCATGAAGAGCACTTCTCCTTTTATAGTGCCAAGGAGTGCCCAAGCATTAAATGCTTGGGACACTTGTCATCTTCACATATGCTGATAATGTTGACTTCAGGAGAACTGTGAAGTCCTTGTCACTTTTCACTAGGTGCAGACAGAGTAGCTTGAGCAGATAAAAGGGACCTTAACTGAAAGTGGATAAAGAGACAAACTGTCACTTTTCTCTGCTGGAGGATATTGTCCCATAATAAATGATCTTCTGTCTTGAGCTTTTAGCACCGAAGTGGTTTCCACCGAGATTGAGAAATCTTCGGTGGAAAGAAGACTAGTTCACCGAAATTGCAAGCATGTTTCGGTGGTGAGAGGACCACCGAAATTACAAGTATATTTCGGTGGTGAGAGGAGCACCGAAAGAGTCATCGGTGGTGGATGGGGCCACCGAATTTGTCCATGCACTTCGGTGGAAGAAGGCCACCGAAATGTCAAGGAATTTCGGTGGTGATGACTTGTTTGAATGTTGCCGAGAGTCTTCTATTTTCCACAAGTAGAGAGTCTTCAAGCTTGGTTTCGGTTGATCTTCGACTTCACCGAACATTTGATATCTTGTACAAGTCATTCAAAGAACTGAACTAAAATATTCTTAGTAGGAGTTTTAGGGAAAACGTCGGTGAGTCAATTTCAAATCCTTGGTGACCCAACAATCTCCCCCTATTTGAATTTGAGCTCCTTATCTTAGAATATTCAAGAGTAAATAAAAGTAAGTGCGTTTTTGACCCTTTTTACTCTTTTGGGTTCTTTTCACATAGACCATTCTTTTTGTTCTTTTTGATCTTTTTCTTTTGTATGCGTATGTATACTATGTACAGTATTTACAGGTAACGAAAGATAAAGTATGTACAGAAATAAAATTCAAATAGAGATACTTGTATTAAGATAAGTTCTCGTACAATTTACAAAATGAGAAACTAACTTTTACAAGTACCAAATGGAGAGAACTTACTTCTTTGAGGTTTTGCGGCGCTTGATTTCATCCAGTAAGTTTCTATAGAACGGTTGAGCTTCAGGGATGTTCGGAAAGAGGTTGTGAATGCCTTCCAGAAATATAGTATCGGCGATGGATATCTGGGCAAATCTGAAGAATGCCCGACGACCGAGACCGTCGTTAAAGAACAATCCTGGTATTGGTGAGAGGCTTAAGGTTGTGGTAGGATAGGGAACAGAAGTGGGAATGGTAAGGTTAAGATTGTTTACATTCGGGATTTTACCTTCTCTTGCCATTTCCTTGAAGACTGAGTCAGGAGGATTTTTGACTTTGGGGAGGATGATCTTGTCTTTCAGAGACTGCAGTTTGGCTCTTTCTTCGGTGGAGAGGGTGATGTTATGTTTTCTTTTGATCTCCTTCATCTTATTCATTAGACCATCAATGTATTTGACAAAGATGTCTTTCTTTGGATTTGGACTCCTGACAAGGTGTTGAGTGATTTCATACCATTCCGAGAGACCGAAGAGTTGGAGATGGCTTTCTTTCACACTCTTCATAGAACCATCTTCCCAGTTAATAATCAATCTGATGTCTTGAGGGTTTGCCTTGGAGGTGGCAATCTTTACTGAAGAAATTTGTGACCTATAGCTTCGGTGGTGCATGGTCTTTTTGTACCAACTAATTTCTTCATTCTTTTCTTGTTCCAAGGCACTGAGCACCGATTTCTGTGTTTGGATGGCATCGGTGGACTTGACTTTTGTAGCTTCTTCTGCGGCAGCTTTGAGAGACAGATCTCTGGATTTGTCTAAGTCGATTTGAGCTATTCTTGCTTCCTCAATTTCTTGAGCAGAGAGGCCAAGTTCGGTGGTGATAGGTTGAGAAGCAGGCTTGAGTTTGAGAGTTTCAGCGTCCTTCGGTCGAGCCCCATATCTTGCCAGATCCTTTTTCTTCTTTGCTTCTCTGGCCAATTCTTCGGCCGAAAGAGTTCTTTTTCCTTTGTCTTCGGGAGCTTTACTGGACTGCTCCCCCTCAACTGATGCATTAAGGTCAAGAGCTTCGGTGGAGCCAGTATGGGTCGGTGAGAGTGAGACATTTTTCGGTGGAGAAGAGGGTTTCGGTGAAGAGGTAGAGAGTTTCGGTGGTGAGGATTTCGGTGGTGAGGAGGATTTCGGTGGTGAGGAGGATTTCGGTGAAGAGGAGGATTTTGGTGAAGAGGGTTTCGGTGGAGGCTGGTTACTGGAAAGTTTCTTGATGGATGGAAGTTTCGGTGGAGCCGCGGTTTTCTCCCCCTCAGGAACAGCCGGTAACTTGAAACCCAACTCATAGAAGGCCTTATCAAACTTGGAGTGTAGGAAGGCCAGACTCGTTTCGGTGGTATGGGGAACCAAGGCAAAGTCACCGAGATCCATTTCCCACTGGGAACGTTCAGGATTGGGTGAGTCGGTGGAAGGTTTGGAGAGGGACTCCACTGTGGTAGAAAGGGTAGATAATTTTTCTTGAATGGGGCGTAGGGCTTCGGTGATGGCATCAAGAAGAAGATGCGGTAGCTGAGACTCGAGGTTAGAGATGCGGGAATTGGCTTGGGAGATTAAGGTGATGGTAGATTTAAGAAAGGTAGAGGTGCGGTCGATGTGCGGGGAAGTTTGGCCACCGATTTCGGGGAACGAACAGTGCCATCGAAGGGGATCCGCTTCGGGAAGGGGATGTCGTAAGTGAGGCGCGAGTGCGTCGGTGTAGAGGGTTCGGGGAGGTGAGGGTGTACGTTGTGGAGAGTGTTGCCTCGGCGAGGGAGGCTCGATGGAATGTTCTTCGGGGGACGGGATGGTTCGGGGAGAACCAGTGTCCGCTAAAAGAAATGCAAAGAAATCATGTGGGGGTGAAGTCTGTGGGGGGGAACCCTGATTGGGTTGTGCAATCTCATCGATCAGAAACTGATCGGGTGAAAAGATGTGAAGTGAAAAATCAGAACCCTCGAGAGGAGAGACCTCGAGGTCATCTCCACCACCCAAAGAATCGAGTGGGGAGGTTTGTTGAGGGTTCTCCAAGTGTACAACTGAGGCATTTTGAGAGGCAACAGAGGAGTTGGTGGGGTCTGAAACGGATACCCTTGGCCCGGAGGGATGAAGTTCAACCACCGGCGATTTTTGAGAATCGACAGTCGGATTTGTTGGAGGGGCCGATGGTTTCCGGGACCTCTTTGGAAGAGATCCCGAAGGGGAAGATGAGTGCCTCCGCTTATGAGAAGGGGTTTGAACCGGGGAAGCCTCCGAGGGAACTCTCGGTGACGTAGTTCGAGAAGCGGGTGCGGAGGTGTCGGTGGCCTTTCGTCGTTTCTTTTGAGTGCCACCCGACGTAACTCGGTAACGGGGAGTAGGGGCCACTACAGTTGGAGGGACCTCGGGAATTTCTAGGTGTTGAAACCCGGGAATTTCCGCATCACCCCAATGTAGTTCGGGAGAAAGAGCAAAAGAGATCATACCTGGTCGTAATGGGCGATCGGTGGCGAGAGGCTTAACGTTGAGAGTTTTGGTGCCTACACACGGAGAAGACCAGTCATAAGAGAAGCGCGGTAAAGGGGATTTGCGATCTGACTCCAATGCCTTAGAAAGTTTGTGCTATGATCATTGAGATGAAGCGTGGAAAGGCAACATAGCATTTCTTGGGAGTCTTGATGACCTCGACAAGCTCTGAGAAGAAATATTGGGCGAAGTCGACTTTTCTTTGGAAGATGAGGGCATGAGCGAGTTTGTTGACGTGTGAAGGCGATTGATCATGCCCACTTGTTTTGCGTGAGAGGCAATGGATAACGTGGGCAAAGAAGAAATTCCAAATGCCTCCCATTTTGCTGCGAAGAAGAGTACCGGGGCCTTTGGAGCTTTTGGAGGAGTCGTCGAGCACATAACCGGTGGTAAGAACAATGTCTTCATGTATGGTGTCCAAATACATGTCTTCATAGTCGGAAAAGGCGTCGATCTTGAGAGCGAGACGAACATCATCGACTCCAAAAGTGAGGTCGTGATCACCGGCGTCGTCGGAAAGAATGGAGGCGTGAATGGCTTCGTTGGAGGGATCGTACACACATGTTAACCAAAATCTGCCAATGAGCATTTTACTCATCTTGGGGTTGCATGAAAAGGCATGAAGAAGAGGAGAGCGAGTGAGGAACTTTGCGACTATGGAGAACTCGGGATGAGCTGGATCCGGGTCGAAGCGGGCAACGTGATTGCATTGATTAAACTTAAGCTCTTCAAATCGTGTGGGAATAGGGTATCGAGAAGATGCCATGAGAGAAATGTGTTTGAGAGAGAAGAGAGAGTGCAGGTTTGAAACTTGAGGAAGAAGTGGAAAAGATGTAGGGGACGGTATGTATATATAGTGAAAGGATAAGGTACCGTGATGATGATTTTGCATGGGGAAATGGGACATGCGACTCATGAGATGAAAGGTTTCTTGGGGAATCGGGACACGGAACGGCGGATAGGCGAAAGGTCTGACACAAATGCAATTGAGTGGTCACAAGTGGGCGTTGGGAATTGTAAGGATCGGTGTAGACTCGGTGATGGTTCGGTGGACATTTCGGTGGACATTTCGTTGATTATTCGGTGGACAATCGGTGAGAGATCGGTGGAGGATCGGTGGAAAAAGTCGTAGGGTTTCACCGATTGAGGAGATTACCACCGAAATGGAACTTCGGTGGTAGAGTGGATTCACCGAATTTGGATTTCGGTGGTGGAATGGTATCACCGAATGGAGATGACCACCGAAATGAGACTTCGGTGGTGGACAAGTTTCACCGATTTTGAAGATTATCACCGAAATGAGGCTTCGGTGGTAGAAAGGTTTCACCGAATTTGTAGAATTTCGGGGAGGGTTTAGATAACTTCTACCAAAATGTGGACCGAGAAGATGCCACCGAATTTTGATTCGGTGGTTGGAAAGAAAGAAGAAAAGAAAAGATTTAACACATAGATTTGTCCACCGATGAGAGATCGGTGGTGAGAGAGAGGTAGATAAAATAGAGTCCACCGATGTGAGATCGGTGGAGTATGAACACTTGTTTATTCTTGTAGATTGCACATCCCAAGTTCTGATGAGAAAGTTGAACCTGGTTTCATCAAGAGGTTTGGTGAAAAGATCAGCAAGCTGCAAATCGGTGGGAATGAAGTGCAGTTCAATGTCACCTTTGGAAATGTGGTCCCTGATGAAATGATACCTGATATCGATGTGTTTAGATCTAGAGTGAAGAACAGGATTATTTGCTATAGCTATAGCACTGGAATTATCACACAAAATTGGGACTTTAGAAAAGAATTGATTATAGTCCCGTAGTTGGTTTCTCATCCATAGAATCTGAGCACAACAGCTCCCAGCAGCTACATATTCAGCCTCAGCAGTAGAGGTTGATACAGAGTTTTGTTTCTTGCTGGACCAACTTACCAATTTTCCACCAAGGAGCTGACAGCTTCGTGTAGTACTCTTTCTATCAATCTGGGAACCTGCATAGTCTGAATCTGAGTAACCAATTAGTTCAAAAACCGAGTCTTTGGGATACCAAAGACCCAAGTGCAGTGTGCTCTTAAGGTACCGAAAAATTCGTTTCACAGCCTTTAAATGTGATTCTTTAGGATTGGCCTGATAACGAGCACATAGACAGGTAGCAAACATAATATCCGGTCTGCTAGCAGTTAGGTAAAGCAGAGAGCCTATCATACCACGGTAAAGAGTGACATCCACAAATTCACCTTTTAGATCAGCACACAGTTTCAAGGGAGGTGCCATGGGAGTTTTCATAGGAGAGCTATCTAGAAAGTTAAATTTCTTCAGAAGGTCACGAATATATTTGCTTTGATTTATAAAAATCCCTTCTGAAGATTGTTTGACTTGAAGGCCCAAGAAAAATGTAATCTCTCCCATCATGCTCATCTCATATTCACTCATCATGAGAGAAGCAAACTCATCACATAGGCATTCATCAGTGGCACCAAAGATGATGTCATCAACATAGATTTGAACAAGAATGATATTACCTGAGGTTTCTTTGATGAAGAGAGTATTGTCAATTTTACCTCTAGAATATCCATGCTTGAGAAGAAAGTTGGCAAGAGTGTCATACCAAGCACGTGGAGCTTGCTTGAGACCATACAATGCTTTGTCAAGTCTGTACACATAGTCTGGATGAGCTGGGTCTTCAAAGCCAGGAGGTTGTTTCACATAGACTTCCTCTGCAAGTTCCCCATTGAGAAAGGCACTTTTAACATCCATTTGAAAGACCCTAAAATTTCGGTAGGCAGCATGAGCCAGAAAGATCCTTATAGCTTCAAGTCTTGCAACAGGGGCAAATGTTTCATCATAGTCAATGCCTTCTTCCTGTCTGTATCCTTGAGCTACTAATCGGGCCTTGTTCCTGATAACAGTACCATCTTCATCCATTTTGTTCCTGAATACCCACTTGGTTCCAATGATTGTCTTGTTTCTGGGTTTGGGAACCAATCTCCAAACTTTATTTCTCTGGAACTGAGAAAGTTCTTCTTGCATGGCAGTGATCCAACAAGGATCTGATAGAGCTTCATCCACTTTCTTGGGTTCAGAGAGAGAGAGGAAATTCACATAGAGACAAATATTTCCAACTCCTCTGCGAGTTTGGACACCTGCTTGTTGGTCACCAATAATTTGATCTATGGGGTGATCTTTGGTCCATTTTAGAGCAGGGGGTAAAGGTGATGGGGTATGAGAAGTAGAGTGAACTGGAGTAGTGGGATCAGAGGTTTGGTGTAAGATGGGATTTTTGGTAGTGGATGCCATGTGATTTTCGGTGGGATTAAGGATGGAAGAAGGGCTTCGGTGTGGAGTTTCGGTGGGAATAGGAAAATCGGTGTGAGAGATGGGTTGATCAATTTCGGTGGGAGAGAGTGATCCAGCTGGGTTTTTTGAGGTAGATGGATTTGAGGGAATTGAGGAGATATCGGTGGAAGTGACTAAGGGGATATCACCAATACATGATGAGATCCATCTGTGTAAATCATCCTCATCACTTGAAAGTGATGAACATCTGAGATCATCAAACTTGACATGAATGGACTCATCAATGCATTTTCTTCTGAGATTGTACACCCTATAAGCTTTGGAGGATAAGGAGTACCCAACAAATATTCCCTCATCTGCCTTGGGATCAAACTTCCCAAGATTTTCACGATCATTAAGAATAAAGCAGATACACCCAAAGACATGAAGAAAGCCAATATTTGGTTTTCTGCCATGAAAAACTTCATACGGGGTTTTATCATGTCTTTTGGATATTACTGACCTGTTTTGAGTGAAGCAGGCAGTATTCACAGCTTCGGCCCAAAAATAGGTGGGGAGATTTGATTCACTCAGCATGGATCTAGCGGCCTCACACAGTGTTCTGTTTTTCCTTTCCACCACTCCATTTTGCTGAGGAGTACGAACAGCAGAGAAGTTCTGAGAGATCCCTTTCTCGGTGAAGAAGTCTTCAAGAGCACTATTTCTGAATTCAGTGCCATTGTCACTCCTTACCGAGCGGACAAGCTGGCCATTGAGAACTTCATTTTTCTTGACAAAGTTGATGATTTCTTCAGTGGCATCACTTTTGTACCTGAGAAAGAACACCCAAGTATATCTGGTAAATTCATCAACAATAACAAGAATATACCTTTTGCCTCCAAGACTTGGAGTGCTGACTGGTCCACATAGATCCATGTGCAGCAATTGAAGAGGAAGAGTGATGGAAGAGCATTGCTTCGTCTTGAAGGATGTTTTGGTGAGCTTTCCCTTTTCACATGCATCACACAGCTTCTCTTTGACAAAGTTCAACTTTGGCATGCCCGTCACCAGCTCTTTGTTGGAGATTTTATGCAAGGTCTTGAAGTTTAGATGAGAGAGACGTTTGTGCCACAACCAGTTCCTTTTGGATGCATCATTTGACACAAAGCAGACATTTGATGAAGAATTGGATTGTCCCATATCTATGACGTAGACATTTTCCATCCGTCTTCCCGATAACACCACATTGAATTGTTTGTCTACCACGGAGCAGACACAAAGTTCAAAGATAACTTTGTATCCAAGATCACACAGTTGGCTAATGCTGAGGAGGTTATGCATGAGGCCGTCCACAAAAGCCACTTTATTGAAGGTTACATATCCATTAGAGAGAGTTCCGTATCCTTTGGTGTAACCCTTAGAATTATCACCAAAAGTTACAGATGGACCTTTTCCCGGCACATAGTTGATGAGAAGAGACTTGTTTCCCGTCATGTGGCGTGAGCACCCGCTGTCTAGATACCAAATTTGATGGTGCTCAAAAGCCTGCATGCAAACACATATTAGTTCTTTGGTACCCATTTTGTAATGGGTCCTTTGGGGTTAGAAGAGCATGATTCCTTAAGCTTGGATCTATCAATTCTATCCTTGGGACAGTCCTTAGCCATATGAAAAGTGTCACCACAGTTATAGCATTTTCTATAGATAAACACCTTTTTAACATTTTTAGCATTTTTCATGTTTTGGCTTTTATCATTTGTTCTTATAACCTTGTTAGAGGAGAACAGAGCAGAAGGCTTGGACCCAAGGATTCCTTTGGATAAATCTTTGGAGATTGATTTTCTTAAAAGCACAGATCTAGGAATTTGATGAATATAAGTGTTGTTAGAGGGAATGTTTGGGGTAAAATTTTTGGGATGGGAGCTTGCCATGCAGTTGACCACCGATTTTCCTTTGTCGGCACAGGAGATCCTTTTTGAGTGAACAGGAGTTTCTCTTTTGGGGATCTTTGAAGGCTTAGGTTCGGTGTAGGTATCTATGTGAATAGATTTTAACACTTCATGAAGAGGAATTGGAGGATCATTGATTGAGGGATCGGTGGGCACAAAGGGGATAAGATCGGTGGGTTTAGATCTTTTGGAAGGATTAGCTTTTGAAGAGTTTGAGGAGGAGGCTTCATCCATGGCCGAAAATTTGAGCTGATCATGGATGGGTTTAGAAACGTCATTTGAATCTTGCTTCTCAATGATTTGCAATGAGGAGTCTTTGGCCTTTAAGGATATACCATACTTTAAGGCTTCACACAGATCTAACGAGTTCAAAGAGATGGAATCACAAGAGCTAGAATCAGAGAAATCATCACATGCATTGGTGGGGGGAACAAGAGCAAGAGTGGACTCACAAACATCAGTTTTTCCAAATCCTAGACCGAACTTGTTTGAACTACAGATTTGACTTTGAAAGATTTGTTCAAGATTTTTGGAAGAGCTTGACCATTTTTTGATGACTTCTTGTTCCCTTTTTAGTTTCTTAAACAGGGAGTTCTTTTCTTTTGAGATCACATGATTTATTGTTTTCAAGTCCTCAAGCTCATTTTTGATTTCCTCAAACCTTTTAAGCTTAGACATGCAAATTTCAAGTTCAGCTTTGAACTCTTTCACTTGAGCAGATTTTCTATTCTTACTGTCTTTAACAGAATAAAAATCTTGAGTTAAAGACTCATAGGCATTGATCTTTTCAATATCAGACATATTATTGAAGGGATGTACCTGAGCGTAGGCTGTGGAGCACCCAGTTGCCACCAGAGCCATAGGAGAAGTGGCCTTTTCGGAAACTTCCATTTCTTCTGAGATGGCCACGAAGCATCTATTCTGAGAATCACTGTCGGAGGTGTCTTCGTCGTCCCAATCGTGGGTTTCTGCCATGAGACCCTTCCCTTTTCTCTCTAGACCCTCACTCCTTTCCTTCTCTTTCTTGTACTTGGCCTTGTATTTCTCAGCACGCTCCTGATGATTTAAGAAGGATGGTGGGGACTCCTTTTTGGGAAAGGTTGATTTGAAAGGCATGTGTTTGGATTTTTCCCTTTTTGAAGAGGGATTGTCAGAAGAAGTAAATCTGGACTTGGAGATACGCTTGCTTCTACACTCAGATGCAAAATGTCCTTTCTTGCCACAGTTGTAGCATTCCTCATTAGACTTGTCAGAATAAGTTTTGAAAGATGAAGTTTTTCTAAGACTTCGAGATTTGTTGAAGGGACGAAACTTGTGTTTAGAACCGGCCATCATTGCCATCTCATCCGACAACTGTTCAACCATGATATCCTCACCTTCATCATCAGCATCACTAAGATATGCTTTCGTTTGGTGGGTTACATTTGTTTGGCTGTCATTGTCAGAGTCAGATGAAGGATAGGTGATTCTAGGAAGATTTTGAGAATTCTTGGAACTTTCACTAACAAGAGCTATAGAGGAGCTCTTTATTTCTTTGATGAAAGATTTCCGTTGAAGCTTGGTTTGCTCAAAATTGAAAAGAGTACCATATAAAACAGTTAAGGGCATGAACTCAAGGTCCTTGGTAGTTTTAATAAAAGTACATATGTTTTCCCAAAATTCTGGGAGACAGTCCATGAACTTGCATAAAACTTCCTCATTATCATAGACTCTGCCCAATAACTTGAGATCATTAATAAGAGAGTTGAAGCGATTGTAGAAGCTAGGAAGAGATTCTCCTTTTTCAAAAGAAAATAGTTCATACTTTCTGATAAGACCAATCTTTTTACATTTCTTGACTTCCTCTGTACCTTCGTACAGAACACATAGAGTGGTCCACATTTCTTTGGCAGTTTCAAAGTTCACCAAAGAGTGGTAGACCTCATCAGGAAGAGAGAGAGCAATAATAGCTCTTACCTTGGAGTCAAGAGTAACTAAACGTTTTTCCTCATCAGTATACTTTTTAGGATTTTTGAGAATATACCGACCAGTAGCACTGGATTTTTCCTCATCAGAATCACTAGAGATTTCCTTTTCAAAGGTCTCTTTACCTGGCCTCTGCGTGTCATAGCGAGCCCAAACTCTGGGGATAATGGGTCCCTCTTTGAGAATGGTTGGATATCTAGTATCCACTCCTTCCATGAATAGCATCATGCGGCTTTTCCACAAGGAGAAGTTGTTGGCATTAAACTTAGGAGGTTTTGAAATAGACCCATTTTCTGAAAAGTTGTTTTGAAGAGAGTTTTCAACAGTAGAAGAAGAAGAGGCAGCCATCGCAGATCAAGTTTATGGGATTAAACTTTCTGCTCTGATACCACTTGTTAGTCCCAGATGGCTTAACAAGTATTGTAGAAGGGGGGGTTGAATACAATACACAAAAATTTCACAATTTTAATTCTTATATTTGAAAAACTTTCAAAAGAATTACACACAGAAAACTTAAGACTGTTGCGGAAAAGAACAGATAAACTATTCTAACAATCTTACACAAAGTATACAACAAAACAACTAAGAACACTGAGAGCAAAGCTATTGAGTTTTAAGGCTTAAAAGAAGGTTTCTTGCACTGAGAGAATTTCTTGAAAGCGTGAGAATTGCATGAAGAGCACTTCTCCTTTTATAGTGCCAAGGAGTGCCCAAGCATTAAATGCTTGGGACACTTGTCATCTTCACATATGCTGATAATGTTGACTTCAGGAGAACTGTGAAGTCCTTGTCACTTTTCACTAGGTGCAGACAGAGTAGCTTGAGCAGATAAAAGGGACCTTAACTGAAAGTGGATAAAGAGACAAATTGTCACTTTTCTCTGCTGGAGGATATTGTCCCATAATAAATGATCTTCTGTCTTGAGCTTTTAGCACCGAAGTGGTTTCCACCGAGATTGAGAAATCTTCGGTGGAAAGAAGACTAGTTCACCGAAATTGCAAGCATGTTTCGGTGGTGAGAGGACCACCGAAATTACAAGTATATTTCGGTGGTGAGAGGAGCACCGAAAGAGTCATCGGTGGTGGATGGGGCCACCGAATTTGTCCATGCACTTCGGTGGAAGAAGGCCACCGAAATGTCAAGGAATTTCGGTGGTGATGACTTGTTTGAATGTTGCCGAGAGTCTTCTATTTTCCACAAGTAGAGAGTCTTCAAGCTTGGTTTCGGTTGATCTTCGACTTCACCGAACATTTGATATCTTGTACAAGTCATTCAAAGAACTGAACTAAAATATTCTAAGTAGGAGTTTTAGGGAAAACGTCGGTGAGTCAATTTCAAATCCTTGGTGACCCAACAATATCAATAATCATATTGTCGGCCATCCACTCGGCTGCCGTTCTATTGTCAACAACCGAAGGCTTTTCAACCCCAGTTATGACATCAGCTAGAACTTCCATTTCAGTATCTTGTACCTGTACCACATCAGTCGCCGTTCCACCTTCAGTTGTTACCCGTTCACTGACTGAACCCCCCTCATTTCCCGTACCCGTACCACTTGTTTCTCTGACCCGTGCTCTCTTCTCCCCCTCATGCTGATCAGGATCATCCTGATCATCATGTCTTCGTTTATCTGAGGCTTAAACTTGGACACCACACGCCTGTTCGACGACGGTGATCCACGAGGATAGAGATTGGTAGCCGACAACGATAGCTTTGGTCATGTCTTTCATTGACTCGTTCAAAGCTTGATATTCAGCGCTCGTGGATGATGAGGCTTGAGGTTGGGTTTGAGGTTGTGATTGTTGACGTAGTAGTGTAACAAGATCTACCTCTTCAGCAGTATTGGAATCGCCTTAGGCTAGAAGTCGGGCTAACAACTCTGATTTGAGCTGGTCGGTTGGTATTTGATGTAACAGAACAAGTGGTGGTGTTTGTGGATCGGATTCAGCGCGGAATGGTTGATTCGGAGGAGTTGATGAAGATTCAGCAACGCCTTTTCCTCTTACTGCTCTTTTAACTTCAGCAGATAGGTCACCAACAATATTCCTCAACTCGTCGGTGTGTTTCTTGTAGGTGGTGTCAATTGATGCAAGTGAAGCTCGCAAAACCTCCAAAGTGATGTAGTGCGGATAAGGACCAAGATTCTGAGCCACCTGATTGACAGTCAAAGAAGGGAAAATTGATCTAACACCCGAGCCACATAGGTTCTCGGTTATCGTAGTAGCTGTAGCAACTATACGGCCTGTGTTCACCGCTGGCATGGTGTTAGCAGTGACAGGACTTCCACCCCGTCCTCGCGAGGCACCAACGAATGGCGGCCTAACTCGGGGTGTTCCGGTTGGAGCACGGAAGCTCTCCACTTGGTGGGGTGCCATCATTCGTGTCCTAGGAAATGATGTTCGTCCAAATGGCCCTAGACTCGAAGTGCTTTGAATGAAGGTCGGTGGCCGGGGCGGGAGCCTACCTGTTTCAATACCAGCAAACACCGATTGTGTTGCCGATAGACTTTGTGCTAATTCCCCTGTGGAAAATGAAACACCGGTATGTTGAGAGACCGATGAGTGGCTTGGTGGGGCTGTGCTATGCATGGCTGGGTCCACCATGGTTGTTTCAATGCGCAACGGCGACAAACGCTCGTTAGCAGAAGATGTGGCTACCCGGCTTGGATCGGTTTGGGGAGAGTCGATAGTTAAAACTTTGTCCGACTCTATCACATTTTCACTCATTTCTTTTCTCCCTCTTTGCTCACCACTAGCTACATTCTCCACTTCTACGTCTACTTCTTCGTTTAGATTTGAAGGGCCCACGACGTTAGTAGCAGTGTCGGAGAGTCCGATGTTCCGTGTGGAATCAGCATCAGAACTCTCAACCCGTAGTCTCCGACCCATGTGTCTTGGAATTAGATCGTCATCGGGGTCATGGTCGGAGTCATCATCATCATCTCCGAAAGGTATGAATGAAGCTACATCATCATCAGAAGATGATGCAGCAGCGGCATCGGCTGAATTCCATGAGACATCGTCATCAAATATCTGAACTGGAGGAGGTCGAGGTAGTGGTTGAACTGGTCATGAAGAGGATGCATGGCCAACAGTCCGTTTACTTCTCTTGACTCTCTTTCTTTTAGGTTTCCTCACCTCTCTTTGTTCAAGAACCCCGTGTTCCTGAACCCCCTCGACATTAAGACCCTCACCTCCTAGTAGGTTTGCATCTTGGGGAGGTCCCTCCGGCTCTGGCTGGACCACCAATGCATTTTCTAACCTATATTGCCTAACTACCCAGGACTGTTGGTCAGCATAGGTGAGTATGTCTTCTCTGATGATGGCTATATGAGCGAAATCCACGTGCTTGGGCATCTTTAGGTAATGCATCCACTGGCTCGGGCCACGTAGAGCATTCTCACGGCGTGGAATCTCCTGATTATCTTCCATAGTCTGATGAATCAGAATCTGGAAGAATCTCTGATAAGGTACAAAGTTGCGGTTCTTCTTCGGTTGAGCCTTGTCTTCGACTAGCTCGATAAGTTCATTCCAAAGTAGGATGGCGTAGTCGATGTTTCGATTAAACGCGAAGGCATGAAACATACGTAGTGTAGGTAGATTTGTCTTGTCTAGGCCGGTATGTTTGGAAGTCATGCAACGGTTGAATATAGAGCACAGTGTGTACCATAATCTTGGAAGATGTGTGCGTCTGAACTGTGATGATCCGGTGAGAACTTGGTAGTCAGGGTTTTGATATCCAAGGCTGCGGATATCAGCAAATAATTGTACTTCTGGAACCGGATCCTCAAAATTCTCGGAATATGGAAGTTTAAGTGCACGACAAAGTCCTCGTAGTGTGATTCTGGCGTCAAAATGGTCAACTTTGACCGTGAAATGTGGTGTACGATTAGTAGGATGGAATTGAAGTGTATCCCAGAATTGTTGAAGGCAAATGGCCGGTACAAGTTCAACTCTGGTAAGTGCAGTTTGTAGAGGATGGCCGCGGATGATCTCTATTATGATCTGGTAGTCAAAGGGAACCGCGAGATCCAGATGATGGTTGTTATCTTCAAAGCTCAGAAAAGAACCCCTCGGGTAAATTTCTTCATCCCGGTCACGAGCATTGACAGATGGGTGGGATGAGCGATGCGAACGGATGATGGTGTTATCATCCGAAGAGTTGCAATCATGTTGAGCCATCTGAACCACTTGACAGTTTTAGAATAGTGCCAAAATTGAATTTTCTTGAAAAAATTCCCTAAGTGTTGGGCTTATCGCAACACACACCAAAATGATATCGCAAGTAAGAGGTTATCGCAACTTGAAGTATGTGAGAAGAGGTTATCGCAACGCATTGGTTGCGATCAGATCTTGTCGCAACTCAAGGTTGCAATAAGTATGAATGTGTGACCAGTGCGATATTTATGAAGATATGAAGCCAAGATGGTTGCGATAAGGATGAACACTGAAATAATACTAAGTGTTCAAGCCCAGAAAATCGTTTTTTGCTCTAACCATGTTAAAATCAACACTACTAGGTTTGCAGTGACATCGTGAGTAAAACCCTATGCTTTTCTAACTCTAAACAACAACATACGCATGGATTAAATCGCAGAAACCAAAGATATCGACCCTAAACCCTAAAATCGACTGTAGAATACGATTTAACGGTTGAAATCGAGTGAAAATTAGGATACAATACCTCGAGAGTGGTCTGAATCGAATGCACGGAACAGAAAACGCGAAAAATCCTTCGAGAATCGAGAGTCCATAAACAGTTTTGAGAGAGTTTGAGGGTTTTGGGATGAGACAATCGTTGGAAAAATCCTCTCTTATTTATAGGATTTTCAAAATCAGTGACACGTGGCATCAAGTGATTGGTCGAACGTTTGACCTGCCACGTGTCAGTTTATCGCAATGAACAAGTTGCGATAAACTTTCAATCTTATCGCAACATACGGGTTGCGACAAGATACTGTTCCCCTCGTCTTATCGCAATGCAAGGTTGCGATAAGAATTAAAATTGGTTTCATCGCAACAGAGGGTTGCGATAAAACACTGTTCACCATGTTATTGCAAGAGTAGGTTGCGATAACAGTGATACTTGGACATTTTTCAGATAAAATTTTGAAAGATTTTATCACATTGGAAGATGTCCAAGTTCCAATTGATTAAGCACTCAAGGTTTTTGAAATATTTTCACCCCCCCTTAAATGATGCAAGTATGTTTGAAAAAATTGATTTTCATCATTTAAGAGTTTGTGGTTTAAAACAAATTAGAGAACATACCTTGTGGTCTTCAAGTAGTGAGTACATGAAATCAACACTTACAAGTTTTGTCAGAAATGCACACTCCCCCTATTCCTGTGCATACATCTTATATTGTACTCCCCCTGAGACTATTAACACACCTTATGCAGACACAAGTATCATAACAAGAATGTAAAGTGACAAAAAGAATAAACAATGAAAAACAACAAAGACATGAAAATAAAATATCTTATATTGAGAATAGAATGTGATGAAAATTTGAATGTATCAATCTAGATAGACATAACTAGATTGAAATACACATATTTCCATCCATTAGATGATCAATACAGAATATTAAACTTTCATGTTCAACATGCCGAGCTTGGATACTAAGAAATTAAATCGTTTTTCATCCAAGGCTTTTGTAAAGAGATCGGCAAGTTGAAACTCAGTTGTGACAAAGTATAATTCAATCGTATCTTTTTCGACATGATCTTTAATAAAATGATACCTGATGTCGATGTGTTTGGTCTTTGTATGCTGGACCGGGTTAGCTGATATGACAATTGCACTCTTGCTGTCACAATAGATGGGGATCTTTTCATACTTGAAGCCGTAATCCATCAGTTGAGTCTTCATCCACAGAACCTGTGAACAACAACTGGCCGCGACAACATATTCTGCCTCCGCAGTTGATGTTGAAACACAGTTATGTTTCCTCGAAGACCAACTTACCAGTTTGTCCCCCAAAAACTGCACATGACCAGATGTGCTCTTCCGGTCTAGCATACTACCTCCATGATCTGCATCAGAATATGCAGTGAGTTCGAATCCCGTTCCTTTTGGGTACCACAGGCCAAGGTACAGTGTCCCATTCAGATATCGAAAGATCCTTTTAACAGCACCAAGATGTGATTCTTTTGGATGTGCCTGAAATCTTGCACATAAACAAGTTGAAAACATTATATCTGGACGACTCGCAGTAAGGTACATTAATGAGCCTATCATCCCTCTGTAATTCTTAACATCTACATGTAAAGCCCGTGTCCCGGTATGTAATTTATTAGTACTAATTCTTTTCTTTTAAGTTTGATTTATTGTGGTTTCCATTATCGGGGTTAGTCGAGTTGGGTCTAATCGTTAAAGTGTCGGAATTTTTGGTTAGTTGCGAGAGGGTTGTTAGTCGAGGGACTAATTGTGTCAAGGGCCAAAAACCTTCATGGATTTGGGCCCATGCAAAAAAAAAACGCAGCCCTTGTGTTGATATTTGTGTTAGTGGCGTGAGAAGTAAACCAAAGAAAAGAAACCAAAAAGGAACCCTATGGCTCCTTTTCTTTTGCTTGTTTGTTTTGTGTGGTTGTCGGCCGGAAGAAGGAACCGAGAGAGAGAGATCGAAGAGAGAGAAGAGGAAGAAGGAACCAAGAGAGAGAGAGTCTGCTGCCGGCGACGAGGAGAGAGGAAGAGGAAGGTGATCGCCGGCGAGTTAGTCGGCTTAGAGGACGAGAAAGCGTTCGTCGAGGTATGTCGGAAATCTCTCGTTGTTTAATTGTCAATAAGCCGCCATAAACCGCCACCACCACCGCCGCAACCACGGCTTCCGGCGGTGGGGCCGCCGCTGCTCGCCGCTGTGGTGGCGGCAGTGGGTGCGTGGGTGTGTGGGTATGTGCAGGTGTGTCGTTGCGGGGGAGTCGGGAGTGGGTGACGTTGGGAGGTCTCGCCGGAGAGTGTTACCGTAACCCTCGTCGCCGCCGCCAACCATCACCGCTGCCGGAGGCGGAAGTGGGTGGTGCTCGGTGGTTGTCCAGCGTAGTACAGCCCTTTCCAGTAAGCTTGTAGGCTGTTCGGGTCTGTTTGGGTTAAGCTATGTCTTAATGGGTTTATAAACAATATTTGTCATTTCATGTGAAAACGTTTGTCTGCCACTGTTTTGCGACTGCCATAACGTTTCCGTCGTAGCTCGGATTGAGGCGAATCCGGTGCCCACGGTTCACATTCTGAGCCGGGCACACTTTTTGTGTTTTAGCGGAAGTCCGGTTCGGCCTCTAGCTAGGCGTAAATTGGCTGTTTATACAGCAGGTCCGGATTTGTCAGTTCGCGTTCCGTTTTAAAAGTCACAGTTTCTGCCACTGTTTTGGGAAAGCCGTAACTTTTTATAGGAACGTCGTATTGGGGTGAAACTAGTGCCAAAATCTCCCATTTTGAGTCTAGTAAGTTTCTTATGTTTTGCGGAAAAACCAGTTCGGACCATAGCTAGTGTCAAAATGCTGTTTTGTACTGAAAGGTACTGTTTTCCGCTGTGCAGGAGATTGGTTTTGTAAAATCCATAATAAATTGTAGAAAAATCGTTAGAGCGCGTGCGATATGTCCCTGGAACCCTAAGACATGGGACTTTGTGTTGATGGAAAAATATTTCTGGTTTAATCAGTTTATAAGGGGTTAAACAGGTCCCTAACAGACCTGTGTTTTTAGAGTAAAAGCTGGAATGTGTATGTTATATTTTAGTAGTCGTGGTTTTGGGTTGGGGCGTCACTTTGACATTTGTTAACACGTAATTAGGTGGGAGAAGGTGAGTGAAGTTGTCCGGCTTGTGATTGCGGTTGCGGATACTCGCGTTGCTTTAAGGTGAGTTCTCTCACTCTGTAGTTAGGGGTTGTATGCATGTCATAGTAGTTTGTATGTACTACTGTCTTTGTGGTGTGAACTAGTTGTTTGTGGTGTGTAATATTTGATTGGTTTAAATGCTTAGTATAAGTATGTTACATTACAACTCGGTGGGACCGAGGAAGTGGAAAGAAATGTTGTGGGAACTCGGTGTGACGAGTGTGTTACATTACAACTCGGTGGGACCGAGGAAGTGAAAAGAAACGTTGTGGGAACTCGGTGGGACCGAGGAAGTGAAAAGAAACGTTGTGGGAACTCGGTGTGACGAGTGTGTTACATTACAACTCGGTGGGACCGAGGTGTTGGATACATAATTACTTGTAGATGTTTACTCGTTTTATGTAACTGTGGTGTTGTTGCTTATGTGCGGATAGGGGTGATGTGTATATAATTCCTATCTGCGCATGTGATGGAATTCACTAAGCTTCGTGCTTACCCCTTCCCAAAATTCTTATGATTTCAGGTGCGAGTAGCAGTCGGGCGTGACGGTACACACGGGCGCAAGACGAAGATAGTTTAATTTGATTTTAATAAATGGGGATTGATTTATATACTTTTCCGCTGCTTAAACTTTGTTGACGGTTTTAAATAACGATGTTTATTCTTATTGTAACGAGATTCGTTAACTCTTGGGTTGATTATAATGAAATAAATTGTTTTAAAAATTTTAAATTCCTTGTAATTTTCGGGACGTTACAACTTGGTATCAGAGCACAGCTTGAGTGAATCAGACACATATCGGTGTGTTTGGTCTCAAGTTGCGGCTATGAAGTTTTAGACTCTTTTACTAAAATCTTTGAGAATAAAGGAAAAAGGAAAACCCGTTTGGGAAACGGTGATCGAGGGCGCAGTGTGTACAGTCAGCCGACGCTATGTGGGAAGGTACAGTGCTTAGTGTATTTATTGCTTTCTAGGCATAGGGTATGCATGCTAGATTGCCTATGTTGTTTACACTGTACTGTATGATGACTGCTTGCTAGTAGGAATCAATGCTAGTTATGGTAGGTTGTTAAGTGAAGGCCCTATAGGTTGTATGCAGTAAGAATCATATAGCCTTAGAATATTTGATTTAGTTTTATTGCGCAGCTCTTGTTTGAGTCCAACCGTTCTAGGATAGAATCTTGTATTCGAATGTCTATTTGATTCACGCTGCATGCGACTGGGTATTCGCGAGGCAACTCGTTATGGCTAACAGGGATTCCGTTGTAGCAAGGGTAGTGGGATGAGATGAAATTCCTAGTGAGCTGGGAATAGCGTTTACATATGAGTACGTATGCTAGATTGCTTTCTAGAACATAGGAGTATGTATGCTAGATTGCTTGGTGCTTAATACACTGTATTGTATGGTTGTTACTTGCTATTAGGAACTTATGCTAACTTTGATAGGTTGTTAAGCGGATGCACTATAGGTTGTATGCGGTAGGAACCGAATAGCCTTAGAATGTTGGATTTAGTTCTATTGCGCAGCTCTTGTTTGAGTCCAACCGTTGTAGGATAGAATCTTATATTCAAATGTCTATCTGGTTTCCACTGTATACGACTGTGCATTCACGAGGCGACTCGTCAGGGTTAGTGGGGGTTCCTCCCTAGCAAGGGTAGTGGGGTATTATGTTTATTCCTAGGGAGCTAGGAAGAGTGTGTATGTGCGTCAGTACGGACATACGTGTATGGTTTTTGTTTGGGCGAGCAACTACTTGGATACTCGGGATGGGACTCGGAATGGACAGTGATAGGTGTAGATGGTAGTAGTAGAGCTCCTACTACCGGAAGCACAGGATCAATGTTCGAGTCGGGGAAAGTCGCGAGGAATCCAAGGAGTCGAGCGTGAGCGTGGTAGGGTGAGTTATTATGTGCTAATAACTCGTTGTAATATCTACCCAGAATAGCCATCACAAGGAGGAACAACTATGGTAAACCTACTAGTACAGGTGTGTACTTGTTTTGCTTTGATGGGATGATTGTTGGGGTAGTGAGGAAGGTTATAAATTAGTAGTCGTTGGAATAAAAGGACGATTCTAGTATTAATCACTTGGAGTGACGATGAGGATGATGTTTGTGTCGGGCCAAGATGGATGATTGTGCTAGAATCATAGGCTTATAGAGCCGACTTTGATTTGAGGAAAAATCGTAGGGATTATTTGGCGTAATTTCCCAACTTGCCTAAGAGGTTTAAATGTCCAGATGACGTTAGTGGACCGGAGAGATTTGGAGGAGTAGGAGTCGAGGCGTAGAATGCCGACTAAGTCATGCACAAAGTTTGATTTTGAAATAGATTGCATTAACAAATTCTTGTGTTTCAAATCATTTTATGGATGGTGTTTTGGAATTTTGGGAAATGTTCAGCGCACACACAAGATTTTGAAATATGGTTTTGAAAATGTATGAAATCGTTTTATTACGGGGGTGCAAACTTTGTTAGAATTTGTCTCATTTCGTTATTTTTCCAACGGTTCTTTCGGGTAAGATGATATCCGTGTTTTGTGGTGTTTAAAATGTTGGGCAAGTGACTACGGCTTGTGACTTTAACATTGGAACTCCTCCACATATGTTAGAGTTGAGGCGGAAAGTTACATTCCACGATGTCTGTATAAAGCTTTTCGAATGATTTCGTTAAAATAAGTTTTGTTTTACGGCGTGTTGAGTCGTGTGAGTTTAATTTCACGAGGTGCATATCTTATTTGTTTATGTGACCATTTGGGAAATCTTGGAAATCAATTTAAAGAACCCCACCTTTTGAGATTTTATGAGGTTTTAGTCGATATTTTCAAATGATGGAAACGGATTGGTTTTTATCTTTAAGTTTGAAACTTACACGAGACAGTTGTGTTTTAACAAAAATATATTTGTAAACCGTTTCATCGTTTTGTATGACTAGCCGACGCGCGTAAGATTTGTTAGTGAACCATGTGCCACGACATTTTATGTTGAAAAAGAGGAATTTTGGGGTCAAATGTCATGAGTCAATTCATACTAGAACCGTCACGGTTCATTTTCGAAGAAATTATTTATTTCGATTACGTTTTGTGAGTAAACTAAGCTGCAATGAAATGATTTTCAACATGATTTTCATATGTGGGACGAGCGTGTCCATTTTTGCGTAACTACCGACCTGGTAATAGTAGTTTTATTGCTTACGGTCTTTTAGAAATGAAAAATCTTGACGTTGAGAATATTTTGTAAATGATTTTGTAAACCATTTGGGAAGTGCGTTTATAAGTGTTATGTGTCATTTTGAGAATTTTAAGGGTGTGAGTCCTTTTGGAAAACTCTTTGGTTTAACCTGTGTCGAGGTTGGGACTAATGTTGATTTTAGAGTATTGCTTGCTTAAACTTTTTTTAAACGCGTTTTTGACCGACTTATGGGTCTAGCAAGCGTGGAGCATTTTGCTCGGTTTTGACTTTGAGATAGTCATGGGTCAATTGCACGGTTTTAATGGCTCGATGTGAAGTTTTGTTGATGGGTTGTTTTGTTGCACAGTTTTGCACTTATTGCACGTTGCGTATTTACATGTTGGGTGAGTGAGTCATTCTGGGATAGGCATGTTGTTGGTAGACTGTTTTGCATTGGATCCTTGGTCATGACAGTCAGTCGTTGGTAATGGTCGGTTGAGTATTTCGGGGTGGGACCCCGGTATTCATGTGTTATGACCTTGACTTTTCAGTAGGCACTGGGAGGATATAGTCTTGGGCACTTACCTGAGAGGTAGTTCCGATGTGCCGGGCCTTGAGACGTACCTGGGAGGTAGGCGTTAAGGCGTATCTTGATACAGGGTAACTAGGTTTCCTAGAGCGAGCGTGGAGGATAAGTAGACGGTGGAAGATTGGGTATTCCACACATGTTGTTAGTGTAGATCGAATAGTGTCGGTTAAGGGAATGATGCTCTTTGTAATTAAGAGAATAAATGCGCAGTAACCTTTTTGAAGTAAGTAGTATATTAGGGCGTCGACTTTGGGGCTTAAGGCCAAACACCTTTAGTGTAATCGGAGATTTGTAGCCGATTTTAAAATAATTATGGTGATGGTAGTAGTAACCCTGAGATGCTTAAATGTGATGAATGGTTATGGTGGAATGACCTTCATGGGTGATTATAAGTTTACTGGTTTGACGATTCGTGTGAAATAAATTTTGGGAGCCTTTTTGAACTCGTGGAGGTCAATCGACAGTTGTTGGTAAGTATGATCGGATTCGAGTATCCTATAAGGCATATTGGTGAGCACCTTTAGAATGGTTAGAGCTTGAAAGTTGAATCGGAATGTATGAAACATCTAAGGTTGGGAGGCAACCGAAGTCGTTTGACAAGGAATGAATCCAGTTGTTGGAGTGTTCTTCCGATCATAATTTCAATGTCCTTGAAGGAGTTTTGTTAGTAAGAAAAGTATTCGAGAATTTCTAGACGGGGTGAGAAATTTAGATTCTAGTTGAGGAAAGTCCAGTGGCCGCACCGAAGGGGTTCGAGTGAACGTGGGAACCCGAAGCGGAGATGCGCGAGAACTATTCCGAGTTATTTGCCGGTCTAGACTTCGAGGACGAAGTCTAATCCAAGTGAGGGAGAGTTGTAAATCCCGTGTCCCGGTATGTAATTTATTAGTACTAATTCTTTTCTTTTAAGTTTGATTTATTGTGGTTTCCGTTATCGGGGTTAGTCGAGTTGGGTCTAATCGTTAAAGTGTCAGAATTTTTGGTTAGTTGCGAGAGGGTTGTTAGTCGAGGGACTAATTGTGTCAAGGGCCAAAAACCTTCATGGATTTGGGCCCATGCAAAAAAAAAACGCAGCCCTTGTGTTGATATTTGTGTTGGTGGCGTGAGAAGTAAACCAAAGAAAAGAAACCAAAAAGGAACCCTATGGCTCCTTTTCTTTTGCTTGTTTGTTTTGTGTGGTTGTCGGCCGGAAGAAGGAACCGAGAGAGAGAGAGATCGAAGAGAGAGAAGAGGAAGAAGGAACCGAGAGAGAGAGAGAGTCTGCTGCCGGCGACGAGGAGAGAGGAAGAGGAAGGTGATCGCCGGCGAGTTAGTCGGCTTAGAGGACGAGAAAGCGTTCGTCGAGGTATGTCGGAAATCTCTCGTTGTTTAATTGTCAATAAGCCGCCATAAACCGCCACCACCACCGCCGCAACCACGGCTTCCGGCGGTGGGGCCGCCGCAGCTCGCCGCTGTGGTGGCGGCAGTGGGTGCGTGGGTGTGTGGGTATGTGCAGGTGTGTCATTGCGGGGGAGTCGGGAGTGGGTGACGTTGGGAGGTCTCGCCGGAGAGTGTTACCGTAACCCTCGTCGCCGCCGCCAACCATCACCGCTGCCGGAGGCGGAAGTGGGTGGTGCTCGGTGGTTGTCCAGCGTAGTACAGCCCTTTCCAGTAAGCTTGTAGGCTGTTCGGGTCTGTTTGGGTTAAGCTATGTCTTAATGGGTTTATAAACAATATTTGTCATTTCATGTGAAAACGTTTGTCTGCCACTGTTTTGCGACTGCCATAACGTTTCCGTCGTAGCTCGGATTGAGGCGAATCCAGTGCCCACGGTTCACATTCTGTGCCGGGCACACTTTTTGTGTTTTAGTGGAAGTCCGGTTCGGCCTCTAGCTAGGCGTAAATTGGCTGTTTATACAGCAGGTCCGGATTTGTCAGTTCGCGTTCCGTTTTAAAAGTCACAGTTTCTGCCACTGTTTTGGGAAAGCCGTAACTTTTTATAGGAACGTCGTATTGGGGTGAAACTAGTGCCAAAATCTCCCATTTTGAGTCTAGTAAGTTTCTTATGTTTTGCGGAAAAATCAGTTCGGACCATAGCTAGTGTCAAAATGCTGTTTTGTACTGAAAGGTACTGTTTTCCGCTGTGCAGGAGATTGGTTTTGTAAAATCCATAATAAATTGTAGAAAAATTGTTAGAGCGCGTGCGATATGTCCCTGGAACCCTAAGACATGGGACTTTGTGTTGATGGAAAAATATTTCTGGTTTAATCAGTTTATAAGGGGTTAAACAGGTCCCTAACAGACCTGTGTTTTTAGAGTAAAAGCTGGAATGTGTATGTTATATTTTAGTAGTCGTGGTTTTGGGTTGGGGCGTCACTTTGACATTTGTTAATACGTAATTAGGTGGGAGAAGGTGAGTGAAGTTGTCCGGCTTGTGATTGCGGTTGCGGATACTCGCGTTGCTTTAAGGTGAGTTCTCTCACTCTGTAGTTAGGGGTTGTATGCATGTCATAGTAGTTTGTATGTACTACTGTCTTTGTGGTGTGAACTAGTTGTTTGTGGTGTGTAATATTTGATTGGTTTAAATGCTTAGTATAAGTATGTTACATTACAACTCGGTGGGACCGAGGAAGTGGAAAGAAATGTTGTGGGAACTCGGTGTGACGAGTGTGTTACATTACAACTCGGTGGGACCGAGGAAGTGAAAAGAAACGTTGTGGGAACTCGGTGGGACCGATGAAGTGAAAAGAAACGTTGTGGGAACTCGGTGTGACGAGTGTGTTACATTACAACTCGGTGGGACCGAGGGCTCGGTGGGACCGAGGTGTTGGATACATAATTACTTGTAGATGTTTACTCGTTTTATGTAACTGTGGTGTTGTTGCTTATGTGCGGATAGGGGTGATGTGTATATAATTCCTATCTGCGCATGTGATGGAATTCACTAAGCTTCGTGCTTACCCCTTCCCAAAATTCTTATGATTTCAGGTGCGAGTAGCAGTCGGGCGTGACGGTACACACGGGCGCAAGGCGAAGATAGTTTAATTTGATTTTAATAAATGGGGATTGATTTATATACTTTTCCGCTGCTTAAACTTTGTTGACGGTTTTAAATAACGATGTTTATTCTTATTGTAACGAGATTCGTTAACTCTTGGGTTGATTATAATGAAATAAATTGTTTTAAAAATTTTAAATTCCTTGTAATTTTCGGGACGTTACAACTTGGTATCAGAGCACAGCTTGAGTGAATCAGACACATATCGGTGTGTTTGGTCTCAAGTTGCGGCTATGAAGTTTTAGACTCTTTTACTAAAATCTTTGAGAATAAAGGAAAAAGGAAAACCCGTTTGGGAAACGGTGATCAAGGGCGCAGTGTGTACAGTCAGCCGACGCTATGTGGGAAGGTACAGTGCTTAGTGTATTTATTGCTTTCTAGGCATAGGGTATGCATGCTAGATTGCCTATGTTGTTTACACTGTACTGTATGATGACTGCTTGCTAGTAGGAATTAATGCTAGTTATGGTAGGTTGTTAAGTGAAGGCCCTATAGGTTGTATGCAGTAAGAATCATATAGCCTTAGAATATTTGATTTAGTTTTATTGCGCAGCTCTTGTTTGAGTCCAACCGTTCTAGGATAGAATCTTGTATTCGAATGTCTATTTGATTCACGCTGCATGCGACTGGGTATTCGCGAGGCAACTCGTTATGGCTAACAGGGATTCCGTTGTAGCAAGGGTAGTGGGATGAGATGAAATTCCTAGTGAGCTGGGAATAGCGTTTACATATGAGTACGTATGCTAGATTGCTTTCTAGAACATAGGAGTATGTATGCTAGATTGCTTGGTGCTTAATACACTGTATTGTATGGTTGTTACTTGCTATTAGGAACTTATGCTAACTTTGATAGGTTGTTAAGCGGATGCACTATAGGTTGTATGCGGTAGGAACCGAATAGCCTTAGAATGTTGGATTTAGTTCTATTGCGCAGCTCTTGTTTGAGTCCAACCGTTGTAGGATAGAATCTTATATTCGAATGTCTATCTGGTTTCCACTGTATACGACTGTGCGTTCACGAGGCGACTCGTCAGGGTTAGTGGGGGTTCCGCCCTAGCAAGGGTAGTGGGGTATTATGTTTATTCCTAGGGAGCTAGGAAGAGTGTGTATGTGCGTCAGTACGGACATACGTGTATGGTTTTTGTTTGGGCGAGCAACTACTTGGATACTCGGGATGGGACTCGGAATGGACAGTGATAGGTATAGATGGTAGTAGTAGAGCTCCTACTACCGGAAGCACAGGATCAATGTTCGAGTCGGGGAAAGTCGCGAGGAATCCAAGGAGTCGAGCGTGAGCGTGGTAGGGTGAGTTATTATGTGCTAATAACTCGTTGTAATATCTCCCCAGAATATCCATCACAAGGAGGAACAACTATGGTAAACCTACTAGTACAGGTGTGTACTTGTTTTGCTTTGATGGGATGATTGTTGGGGTAGTGAGGAAGGTTATAAATTAGTAGTCGTTGGAATAAAAGGACGATTCTAGTATTAATCACTTGGAGTGACGATGAGGATGATGTTTGTGTCAGGCCAAGATGGATGATTGTGCTAGAATCATAGGCTTATAGAGCCGACTTTGATTTGAGGAAAAATCGTAGGGATTATTTGGCGTAATTTCCCAACTTGCCTAAGAGGTTTAAATGTCCGGATGACGTTAGTGGACCGGAGAGATTTGGAGGAGTAGGAGTCGAGGCGTAGAATGCCGACTAAGTCATGCACAAAGTTTGATTTTGAAATAGATTGCATTAACAAATTCTTGTGTTTCAAATCATTTTATGGATGGTGTTTTGGAATTTTGGGAAATGTTCAGCGCACACACAAGATTTTGAAATATGGGTTTGAAAATGTATGAAGTCGTTTTATTATGGGGGTGCAAACTTTGTTAGAATTTGTCTCATTTCGTTATTTTTCCAACGGTTCTTTCGGGTAAGATGATATCCGTGTTTTGTGGTGTTTAAAATGTTGGGCAAGTGACTACGGCTTGTGACTTTAACATTGGAACTCCTCCACATATGTTAGAGTTGAGGCGGAAAGTTACATTCCACGATGTCTGTATAAAGCTTTTCGAATGATTTCGTTAAAATAAGTTTTGTTTTACGGCGTGTTGAGTCGTGTGAGTTTAATTTCACGAGGTGCATATCTTATTTGTTTATGTGACCATTTGGGAAATCTTGGAAATCAATTTAAAGAACCCCACCTTTTGAGATTTTATGAGGTTTTAGTCGATATTTTCAAATGATGGAAACGGATTGGTTTTTATCTTTAAGTTTGAAACTTACACGAGACAGTTGTGTTTTAACAAAAATATATTTGTAAACCGTTTCATCGTTTTGTATGACTAGCCGACGCGCGTAAGATTTGTTAGTGAACCATGTGCCACGACATTTTATGTTGAAAAAGAGGAATTTTGGTGTCAAATGTCACGAGTCAATTCATACTAGAACCGTCACGGTTCATTTTCGAAGAAATTATTTATTTCGATTACGTTTTGTGAGTAAACTAAGCTGCAATGAAATGATTTTCAACATGATTTTCATATGTGGGACGAGCGTGTCCATTTTTGCGTAACTACCGACCTGGTAATAGTAGTTTTATTGCTTACGGTCTTTTAGAAATGAAAAATCTTGACGTTGAGAATATTTTGTAAATGATTTTGTAAACCATTTGGGAAGTGCGTTTATAAGTGTTATGTGTCATTTTGAGAATTTTAAGGGTGTGAGTCCTTTTGGAAAACTCTTTGGTTTAACCTGTGTCGAGGTTGGGACTAATGTTGATTTTAGAGTATTGCTTGCTTAAACTTTATTTAAACGCGTTTTTGACCGACTTATGGGTCTAGCAAGCGTGGAGCATTTTGCTCGGTTTTGACTTTGAGATAGTCATGGGTCAATTGCACGGTTTTAATGGCTCGATGTGAAGTTTTGTTGATGGGTTGTTTTGTTGCACAGTTTTGCACTTATTGCACGTTGCGTATTTACATGTTGGGTGAGTGAGTCATTCTGGGATAGGCATGTTGTTGGTAGACTGTTTTGCATTGGATCCTTGGTCATGACAGTCAGTCGTTGGTAATGGTCGGTTGAGTATTTCGGGGTGGGACCCCGGTATTCATGTGTTATGACCTTGACTTTTCAGTAGGCACTGGGAGGATATAGTCTTGGGCACTTACCTGAGAGGTAGTTCCGATGTGCCGGGCCTTGAGACGTACCTGGGAGGTAGGCGTTAAGGCGTATCTTGATACAGGGTAACTAGGTTTCCTAGAGCGAGCGTGGAGGATAAGTAGACGGTGGAAGATTGGGTATTCCACACATGTTGTTAGTGTAGACCGAATAGTGTCGGTTAAGGGAATGATGCTCTTTGTAATTAAGAGAATAAATGCGCAGTAACCTTTTTGAAGTAAGTAGTATATTAGGGCGTCGACTTTGGGGCTTAAGGCCAAACACCTTTAGTGTAATCGGAGATTTGTAGCCGATTTTAAAATAATTATGGTGATGGTAGTAGTAACCCTGAGATGCTTAAATGTGATGAATGGTTATGGTGGAATGACCTTCATGGGTGATTATAAGTTTACTGGTTTGACGATTCGTGTGAAATAAATTTTGGGAGCCTTTTTGAACTCGTGGAGGTCAATCGACAGTTGTTGGTAAGTATGATCGGATTCGAGTATCCTATAAGGCATATTGGTGAGCACCTTTAGAATGGTTAGAGCTTGAAAGTTGAATCGGAATGTATGAAACATCTAAGGTTGGGAGGCAACCGAAGTCGTTTGACAAGGAATGAATCCAGTTGTTGGAGTGTTCTTCCGATCATAATTTCAATGTCCTTGAAGGAGTTTTGTTAGTAAGAAAAGTATTCGAGAATTTCTAGACGGGGTGAGAAATTTATATTCTAGTTGAGGAAAGTCCAGTGGCCGCACCGAAGGGGTTCGAGTGAACGTGGGAACCCGAAGCGGAGATGCGCGAGAACTATTCCGAGTTATTTGCCGGTCTAGACTTCGAGGACGAAGTCTAATCCAAGTGAGGGAGAGTTGTAAATCCCGTGTCCCGGTATGTAATTTATTAGTACTAATTCTTTTCTTTTAAGTTTGATTTATTGTGGTTTCCGTTATCGGGGTTAGTCGAGTTGGGTCTAATCGTTAAAGTGTCGGAATTTTTGGTTAGTTGCGAGAGGGTTGTTAGTCGAGGGACTAATTGTATCAAGGGCCAAAAACCTTCATGGATTTGGGCCCATGCAAAAAAAAACGCAGCCCTTGTGTTGATATTTGTGTTGGTGGCGTGAGAAGTAAACCAAAGAAAAGAAACCAAAAAGGAACCCTATGGCTCCTTTTCTTTTGCTTGTTTGTTTTGTGTGGTTGTCGGCCGGAAGAAGGAACCGAGAGAGAGAGAGATCGAAGAGAGAGAAGAGGAAGAAGGAACCAAGAGAGAGAGAGTCTGCTGCCGGCGACGAGGAGAGAGGAAGAGGAAGGTGATCGCCGGCGAGTTAGTCGGCTTAGAGGACGAGAAAGCGTTCGTCGAGGTATGTCGGAAATCTCTCGTTGTTTAATTGTCAATAAGCCGCCATAAACCGCCACCACCACCGCCGCAGCCACGGCTTCCGGCGGTGGGGCCGCCGCTGCTCGCCGCTGTGGTGGCGGCAGTGGGTGCGTGGGTGTGTGGGTATGTGCAGGTGTGTCGTTGCGGGGGAGTCGGGAGTGGGTGACGTTGGGAGGTCTCGCCGGAGAGTGTTACCGTAACCCTCGTCGCCGCCGCCAACCATCACCGCTGCCGGAGGCGGAAGTGGGTGGTGCTCGGTGGTTGTCCAGCGTAGTACAGCCCTTTCCAGTAAGCTTGTAGGCTGTTCGGGTCTGTTTGGGTTAAGCTATGTCTTAATGGGTTTATAAACAATATTTGTCATTTCATGTGAAAACGTTTGTCTGCCACTGTTTTGCGACTGCCATAACATTTCCGTCGTAGCTCGGATTGAGGCGAATCCGGTGCCCACGGTTCACATTCTGTGCCGGGCACACTTTTTGTGTTTTAGCGGAAGTCCGGTTCGGCCTCTAGCTAGGCGTAAATTGGCTGTTTATACAGCAGGTCCGGATTTGTCAGTTCGCGTTCCGTTTTAAAAGTCACAGTTTCTGCCACTGTTTTGGGAAAGCCGTAACTTTTTATAGGAACGTCGTATTGGGGTGAAACTAATGCCAAAATCTCCCATTTTGAGTCTAGTAAGTTTCTTATGTTTTGCGGAAAACCCAGTTCGGACCATAGCTAGTGTCAAAATGCTGTTTTGTACTGAAAGGTACTGTTTTCCGCTGTGCAGGAGATTGGTTTTGTAAAATCCATAATAAATTGTAGAAAAATCGTTAGAGCGCGTGCGATATGTCCCTGGAACCCTAAGACATGGGACTTTGTGTTGATGGAAAAATATTTCTGGTTTAATCAGTTTATAAGGGGTTAAACAGGTCCCTAACAGACCTGTGTTTTTAGAGTAAAAGCTGGAATGTGTATGTTATATTTTAGTAGTCGTGGTTTTGGGTTGGGGCGTCACTTTGACATTTGTTAATACGTAATTAGGTGGGAGAAGGTGAGTGAAGTTGTCCGGCTTGTGATTGCGGTTGCGGATACTCGCGTTGCTTTAAGGTGAGTTCTCTCACTCTGTAGTTAGGGGTTGTATGCATGTCATAGTAGTTTGTATGTACTACTGTCTTTGTGGTGTGAACTAGTTGTTTGTGGTGTGTAATATTTGATTGGTTTAAATGCTTAGTATAAGTATGTTACATTACAACTCGGTGGGACCGAGGAAGTGGAAAGAAATGTTGTGGGAACTCGGTGTGACGAGTGTGTTACATTACAACTCGGTGGGACCGAGGAAGTGAAAAGAAACGTTGTGGGAACTCGGTGGGACCGAGGAAGTGAAAAGAAACGTTGTGGGAACTCGGTGTGACGAGTGTGTTACATTACAACTCGGTGGGACCGAGGGCTCGGTGGGACCGAGGGCTCGGTGGGACCGAGGGCTCGGTGGGACCGAGGGCTCGGTGGGACCGAGGTGTTGGATACATAATTACTTGTAGATGTTTACTCGTTTTATGTAACTGTGGTGTTGTTGCTTATGTGCGGATAGGGGTGATGTGTATATAATTCCTATCTGCGCATGTGATGGAATTCACTAAGCTTCGTGCTTACCCCTTCCCAAAATTCTTATGATTTCAGGTGCGAGTAGCAGTCGGGCGTGACGGTACACACGGGCGCAAGGCGAAGATAGTTTAATTTGATTTTAATAAATGGGGATTGATTTATATACTTTTCCGCTGCTTAAACTTTGTTGACGGTTTTAAATAACGATGTTTATTCTTATTGTAACGAGATTCGTTAACTCTTGGGTTGATTATAATGAAATAAATTGTTTTAAAAATTTTAAATTCCTTGTAATTTTCGGGACGTTACAACTTGGTATCAGAGCACAGCTTGAGTGAATCAGACACATATCGGTGTGTTTGGTCTCAAGTTGCGGCTATGAAGTTTTAGACTCTTTTACTAAAATCTTTGAGAATAAAGGAAAAAGGAAAACCCGTTTGGGAAACGGTGATCAAGGGCGCAGTGTGTACAGTCAGCCGACGCTATGTGGGAAGGTACAGTGCTTAGTGTATTTATTGCTTTCTAGGCATAGGGTATGCATGCTAGATTGCCTATGTTGTTTACACTGTACTGTATGATGACTGCTTGCTAGTAGGAATCAATGCTAGTTATGGTAGGTTGTTAAGTGAAGGCCCTATAGGTTGTATGCAGTAAGAATCATATAGCCTTAGAATATTTGATTTAGTTTTATTGCGCAGCTCTTGTTTGAGTCCAACCGTTCTAGGATAGAATCTTGTATTCGAATGTCTATTTGATTCACGCTGCATGCGACTGGGTATTCGCGAGGCAACTCGTTATGGCTAACAGGGATTCCGTTGTAGCAAGGGTAGTGGGATGAGATGAAATTCCTAGTGAGCTGGGAATAGCGTTTACATATGAGTACGTATGCTAGATTGCTTTCTAGAACATAGGAGTATGTATGCTAGATTGCTTGGTGCTTAATACACTGTATTGTATGGTTGTTACTTGCTATTAGGAACTTATGCTAACTTTGATAGGTTGTTAAGCGGATGCACTATAGGTTGTATGCGGTAGGAACCGAATAGCCTTAGAATGTTGGATTTAGTTCTATTGCGCAGCTCTTGTTTGAGTCCAACCGTTGTAGGATAGAATCTTAGATTCGAATGTCTATCTGGTTTCCACTGTATACGACTGTGCGTTCACGAGGCGACTCGTCAGGGTTAGTGGGGGTTCCGCCCTAGCAAGGGTAGTGGGGTATTATGTTTATTCCTAGGGAGCTAGGAAGAGTGTGTATGTGCGTCAGTACGGACATACGTGTATGGTTTTTGTTTGGGCGAGCAACTACTTGGATACTCGGGATGGGACTCGGAATGGACAGTGATAGGTGTAGATGGTAGTAGTAGAGCTCCTACTACCGGAAGCACAGGATCAATGTTCGAGTCGGGGAAAGTCGCGAGGAATCCAAGGAGTCGAGCGTGAGCGTGGTAGGGTGAGTTATTATGTGCTAATAACTCGTTGTAATATCTACCCAGAATAGCCATCACAAGGAGGAACAACTATGGTAAACCTACTAGTACAGGTGTGTACTTGTTTTGCTTTGATGGGATGATTGTTGGGGTAGTGAGGAAGGTTATAAATTAGTAGTCGTTGGAATAAAAGGACGATTCTAGTATTAATCACTTGGAGTGACGATGAGGATGATGTTTGTGTCAGGCCAAGATGGATGATTGTGCTAGAATCATAGGCTTATAGAGCCGACTTTGATTTGAGGAAAAATCGTAGGGATTATTTGGCGTAATTTCCCAACTTGCCTAAGAGGTTTAAATGTCCGGATGACGTTAGTGGACCGGAGAGATTTGGAGGAGTAGGAGTCGAGGCGTAGAATGCCGACTAAGTCATGCACAAAGTTTGATTTTGAAATAGATTGCATTAACAAATTCTTGTGTTACAAATCATTTTATGGATGGTGTTTTGGAATTTTGGGAAATGTTCAGCGCACACACAAGATTTTGAAATATGGGTTTGAAAATGTATGAAGTCGTTTTATTATGGGGGTGCAAACTTTGTTAGAATTTGTCTCATTTCGTTATTTTTCCAACGGTTCTTTCGGGTAAGATGATATCCGTGTTTTGTGGTGTTTAAAATGTTGGGCAAGTGACTACGGCTTGTGACTTTAACATTGGAACTCCTCCACATATGTTAGAGTTGAGGCGGAAAGTTACATTCCACGATGTCTGTATAAAGCTTTTCGAATGATTTCGTTAAAATAAGTTTTGTTTTACGGCGTGTTGAGTCGTGTGAGTTTAATTTCACGAGGTGCATATCTTATTTGTTTATGTGACCATTTGGGAAATCTTGGAAATCAATTTAAAGAACCCCACCTTTTGAGATTTTATGAGGTTTTAGTCGATATTTTCAAATGATGGAAACGGATTGGTTTTTATCTTTAAGTTTGAAACTTACACGAGACAGTTGTGTTTTAACAAAAATATATTTGTAAACCGTTTCATCGTTTTGTATGACTAGCCGACGCGCGTAAGATTTGTTAGTGAACCATGTGCCACGACATTTTATGTTGAAAAAGAGGAATTTTGGGGTCAAATGTCACGAGTCAATTCATACTAGAACCGTCACGGTTCATTTTCGAAGAAATTATTTATTTCGATTACGTTTTGTGAGTAAACTAAGCTGCAATGAAATGATTTTCAACATGATTTTCATATGTGGGACGAGCGTGTCCATTTTTGCGTAACTACCGACCTGGTAATAGTAGTTTTATTGCTTACGGTCTTTTAGAAATGAAAAATCTTGACGTTGAGAATATTTTGTAAATGATTTTGTAAACCATTTGGGAAGTGCGTTTATAAGTGTTATGTGTCATTTTGAGAATTTTAAGGGTGTGAGTCCTTTTGGAAAACTCTTTGGTTTAACTTGTGTCGAGGTTGGGACTAATGTTGATTTTAGAGTATTGCTTGCTTAAACATTATTTAAACGCGTTTTTGACCGACTTATGGGTCTAGCAAGCGTGGAGCATTTTGCTCGGTTTTGACTTTGAGATAGTCATGGGTCAATTGCACGGTTTTAATGGCTCGATGTGAAGTTTTGTTGATGGGTTGTTTTGTTGCACAGTTTTGCACTTATTGCACGTTGCGTATTTACATGTTGGGTGAGTGAGTCATTCTGGGATAGGCATGTTGTTGGTAGACTGTTTTGCATTGGATCCTTGGTCATGACAGTCAGTCGTTGGTAATGGTCGGTTGAGTATTTCGGGGTGGGACCCCGGTATTCATGTGTTATGACCTTGACTTTTCAGTAGGCACTGGGAGGATATAGTCTTGGGCACTTACCTGAGAGGTAGTTCCGATGTGCCGGGCCTTGAGACGTACCTGGGAGGTAGGCGTTAAGGCGTATCTTGATACAGGGTAACTAGGTTTCCTAGAGCGAGCGTGGAGGATAAGTAGACGGTGGAAGATTGGGTATTCCACACATGTTGTTAGTGTAGACCGAATAGTGTCGGTTAAGGGAATGATGCTCTTTGTAATTAAGAGAATAAATGCGCAGTAACCTTTTTGAAGTAAGTAGTATATTAGGGCGTCGACTTTGGGGCTTAAGGCCAAACACCTTTAGTGTAATCGGAGATTTGTAGCCGATTTTAAAATAATTATGGTGATGGTAGTAGTAACCCTGAGATGCTTAAATGTGATGAATGGTTATGGTGGAATGACCTTCATGGGTGATTATAAGTTTACTGGTTTGACGATTCGTGTGAAATAAATTTTGGGAGCCTTTTTGAACTCGTGGAGGTCAATCGACAGTTGTTGGTAAGTATGATCGGATTCGAGTATCCTATAAGGCATATTGGTGAGCACCTTTAGAATGGTTAGAGCTTGAAAGTTGAATCGGAATGTATGAAACATCTAAGGTTGGGAGGCAACCGAAGTCGTTTGACAAGGAATGAATCCAGTTGTTGGAGTGTTCTTCCGATCATAATTTCAATGTCCTTGAAGGAGTTTTGTTAGTAAGAAAAGTATTCGAGAATTTCTAGACGGGGTGAGAAATTTATATTCTAGTTGAGGAAAGTCCAGTGGCCGCACCGAAGGGGTTCGAGTGAACGTGGGAACCCGAAGCGGAGATGCGCGAGAACTATTCCGAGTTATTTGCCGGTCTAGACTTCGAGGACGAAGTCTAATCCAAGTGAGGGAGAGTTGTAAATCCCGTGTCCCGGTATGTAATTTATTAGTACTAATTCTTTTCTTTTAAGTTTGATTTATTGTGGTTTCCGTTATCGGGGTTAGTCGAGTTGGGTCTAATCGTTAAAGTGTCGGAATTTTTGGTTAGTTGCGAGAGGGTTGTTAGTCGAGGGACTAATTGTGTCAAGGGCCAAAAACCTTCATGGATTTGGGCCCATGCAAAAAAAAAACGCAGCCCTTGTGTTGATATTTGTGTTGGTGGCGTGAGAAGTAAACCAAAGAAAAGAAAACAAAAAGGAACCCTATGGCTCCTTTTCTTTTGCTTGTTTGTTTTGTGTGGTTGTC
Source organism: Saussurea involucrata (assembly GCA_033807775.1). Taxonomy (NCBI): domain Eukaryota; kingdom Viridiplantae; phylum Streptophyta; class Magnoliopsida; order Asterales; family Asteraceae; genus Saussurea; species Saussurea involucrata. The sequence continues at coordinate 106,822,177 of CM066320.1, read as the reverse complement.
GGCCGGAAGAAGGAACCGAGAGAGAGAGAGATCGAAGAGAGAGAAGAGGAAGAAGGAACCGAGAGAGAGAGAGTCTGCTGCCCGCGACGAGGAGAGAGGAAGAGGAAGGTGATCGCCGGCGAGTTAGTCGGCTTAGAGGACGAGAAAGCGTTCGTCGAGGTATGTCGGAAATCTCTCGTTGTTTAATTGTCAATAAGCCGCCATAAACCGCCACCACCACCGCCGCAGCCACGGCTTACGGCGGTGGGGCCGCCGCTGCTCGCCGCTGTGGTGGCGGCAGTGGGTGCGTGGGTGTGTGGGTATGTGCAGGTGTGTCGTTGCGGGGGAGTCGGGAGTGGGTGACGTTGGGAGGTCTCGCCGGAGAGTGTTACCGTAACCCTCGTCGCCGCCGCCAACCATCACCGCTGCCGGAGGCGGAAGTGGGTGGTGCTCGGTGGTTGTCCAGCGTAGTACAGCCCTTTCCAGTAAGCTTGTAGGTTGTTCGGGTCTGTTTGGGTTAAGCTATGTCTTAATGGGTTTATAAACAATATTTGTCATTTCATGTGAAAACGTTTGTCTGCCACTGTTTTGCGACTGCCATAACATTTCCGTCGTAGCTCGGATTGAGGCGAATCCGGTGCCCACGGTTCACATTCTGTACCGGGCACACTTTTTGTGTTTTAGCGGAAGTCCGGTTCGGCCTCTAGCTAGGCGTAAATTGGCTGTTTATACAGCAGGTCCGGATTTGTCAGTTCGCGTTCCGTTTTAAAAGTCACAGTTTCTGCCACTGTTTTGGGAAAGCCGTAACTTTTTATAGGAACGTCGTATTGGGGTGAAACTAGTGCCAAAATCTCCCATTTTGAGTCTAGTAAGTTTCTTATGTTTTGCGGAAAAACCAGTTCGGACCATAGCTAGTGTCAAAATGCTGTTTTGTACTGAAAGGTACTGTTTTCCGCTGTGCAGGAGATTGGTTTTGTAAAATCCATAATAAATTGTAGAAAAATCGTTAGAGCGCGTGCGATATGTCCCTGGAACCCTAAGACATGGGACTTTGTGTTGATGGAAAAATATTTCTGGTTTAATCAGTTTATAAGGGGTTAAACAGGTCCCTAACAGACCTGTATTTTTAGAGTAAAAGCTGGAATGTGTATGTTATATTTTAGTAGTCGTGGTTTTGGGTTGGGGCGTCACTTTGACATTTGTTAACACGTAATTAGGTGGGAGAAGGTGAGTGAAGTTGTCCGGCTTGTGATTGCGGTTGTGGATACTCGCGTTGCTTTAAGGTGAGTTCTCTCACTCTGTAGTTAGGGGTTGTATGCATGTCATAGTAGTTTGTATGTACTACTGTCTTTGTGGTGTGAACTAGTTGTTTGTGGTGTGTAATATTTGATTGGTTTAAATGCTTAGTATAAGTATGTTACATTACAACTCGGTGGGACCGAGGAAGTGGAAAGAAATGTTGTGGGAACTCGGTGTGACGAGTGTGTTACATTACAACTCGGTGGGACCGAGGAAGTGAAAAGAAACGTTGTGGGAACTCGGTGGGACCGATGAAGTGAAAAGAAACGTTGTGGGAACTCGGTGTGACGAGTGTGTTACATTACAACTCGGTGGGACCGAGGGCTCGGTGGGACCGAGGTGTTGGATACATAATTACTTGTAGATGTTTACTCGTTTTATGTAACTGTGGTGTTGTTGCTTATGTGCGGATAGGGGTGATGTGTATATAATTCCTATCTGCGCATGTGATGGAATTCACTAAGCTTCGTGCTTACCCCTTCCCAAAATTCTTATGATTTCAGGTGCGAGTAGCAGTCGGGCGTGACGGTACACACGTGCGCAAGACGAAGATAGTTTAATTTGATTTTAATAAATGGGGATTGATTTATATACTTTTCCGCTGCTTAAACTTTGTTGACGGTTTTAAATAACGATGTTTATTCTTATTGTAACGAGATTCGTTAACTCTTGGGTTGATTATAATGAAATAAATTGTTTTAAAAATTTTAAATTCCTTGTAATTTTCGGGACGTTACAACTTGGTATCAGAGCACAGCTTGAGTGAATCAGACACATATCGGTGTGTTTGGTCTCAAGTTGCGGCTATGAAGTTTTAGACTCTTTTACTAAAATCTTTGAGAATAAAGGAAAAAGGAAAACCCGTTTGGGAAACGGTGATCGAGGGCGCAGTGTGTACAGTCAGCCAACGCTATGTGGGAAGGTACAGTGCTTAGTGTATTTATTGCTTTCTAGGCATAGGGTATGCATGCTAGATTGCCTATGTTGTTTACACTGTACTGTATGATGACTGCTTGCTAGTAGGAATCAATGCTAGTTATGGTAGGTTGTTAAGTGAAGGCCCTATAGGTTGTATGCAGTAAGAATCATATAGCCTTAGAATATTTGATTTAGTTCTATTGCGCAGCTCTTGTTTGAGTCCAACCGTTCTAGGATAGAATCTTGTATTCGAATGTCTATTTGATTCACGCTGCATGCGACTGGGTATTCGCGAGGCAACTCGTTATGGCTAACAGGGATTCCGTTGTAGCAAGGGTAGTGGGATGAGATGAAATTCCTAGTGAGCTGGGAATAGCGTTTACATATGAGTACATATGCTAGATTGCTTTCTAGAACATAGGAGTATGTATGCTAGATTGCTTGGTGCTTAATACACTGTATTGTATGGTTGTTACTTGCTATTAGGAACTTATGCTAACTTTGATAGGTTGTTAAGCGGATGCACTATAGGTTGTATGCGGTAGGAACCGAATAGCCTTAGAATGTTGGATTTAGTTCTATTGCGCAGCTCTTGTTTGAGTCCAACCGTTGTAGGATAGAATCTTATATTCGAATGTCTATCTGGTTTCCACTGTATACGACTGTGCGTTCACGAGGCGACTCGTCAGGGTTAGTGGGGGTTCCGCCCTAGCAAGGGTAGTGGGGTATTATGTTTATTCCTAGGGAGCTAGGAAGAGTGTGTATGTGCGTCAGTACGGACATACGTGTATGGTTTTTGTTTGGGCGAGCAACTACTTGGATACTCGGGATGGGACTCGGAATGGACAGTGATAGGTGTAGATGGTAGTAGTAGAGCTCCTACTACCGGAAGCACAGGATCAATGTTCGAGTCGGGGAAAGTCGCGAGGAATCCAAGGAGTCGAGCGTGAGCGTGGTAGGGTGAGTTATTATGTGCTAATAACTCGTTGTAATATCTACCCAGAATAGCCATCACAAGGAGGAACAACTATGGTAAACCTACTAGTACAGGTGTGTACTTGTTTTGCTTTGATGGGATGATTGTTGGGGTAGTGAGGAAGGTTAAAAATTAGTAGTCGTTGGAATAAAAGGACGATTCTAGTATTAATCACTTGGAGTGACGATGAGGATGATGTTTGTGTCGGGCCAAGATGGATGATTGTGCTAGAATCATAGGCTTATAGAGCCGACTTTGATTTGAGGAAAAATCGTAGGGATTATTTGGCGTAATTTCCCAACTTGCCTAAGAGGTTTAAATGTCCGGATGACGTTAGTGGACCGGAGAGATTTGGAGGAGTAGGAGTCGAGGCGTAGAATGCCGACTAAGTCATGCACAAAGTTTGATTTTGAAATAGATTGCATTAACAAATTCTTGTGTTTCAAATCATTTTATGGATGGTGTTTTGGAATTTTGGGAAATGTTCAGCGCACACACAAGATTTTGAAATATGGTTTTGAAAATGTATGAAGTCGTTTTATTACGGGGGTGCAAACTTTGTTAGAATTTGTCTCATTTCGTTATTTTTCCAACGGTTCTTTCGGGTAAGATGATATCCGTGTTTTGTGGTGTTTAAAATGTTGGGCAAGTGACTACGGCTTGTGACTTTAACATTGGAACTCCTCCACATATGTTAGAGTTGAGGCGGAAAGTTACATTCCACGATGTCTGTATAAAGCTTTTCGAATGATTTCGTTAAAATAAGTTTTGTTTTACGGCGTGTTGAGTCGTGTGAGTTTAATTTCACGAGGTGCATATCTTATTTGTTTATGTGACCATTTGGGAAATCTTGGAAATCAATTTAAAGAACCCCACCTTTTGAGATTTTATGAGGTTTTAGTCGATATTTTCAAATGATGGAAACGGATTGGTTTTTATCTTTAAGTTTGAAACTTACACGAGACAGTTGTGTTTTAACAAAAATATATTTGTAAAACGTTTCATCGTTTTGTATGACTAGCCGACGCGCGTAAGATTTGTTAGTGAACCATGTGCCACGACATTTTATGTTGAAAAAGAGGAATTTTGGGGTCAAATGTCACGAGTCAATTCATACTAGAACCGTCACGGTTCATTTTCGAAGAAATTATTTATTTCGATTACGTTTTGTGAGTAAACTAAGCTGCAATGAAATGATTTTCAACATGATTTTCATATGTGGGACGAGCGTGTCCATTTTTGCGTAACTACCGACCTGGTAATAGTAGTTTTATTGCTTACGGTCTTTTAGAAATGAAAAATCTTGACGTTGAGAATATTTTGTAAATGATTTTGTAAACCATTTGGGAAGTGCGTTTATAAGTGTTATGTGTCATTTTGAGAATTTTAAGGGTGTGAGTCCTTTTGGAAAACTCTTTGGTTTAACCTGTGTCGAGGTTGGGACTAATGTTGATTTTAGAGTATTGCTTGCTTAAACTTTATTTAAACGCGTTTTTGACCGACTTATGGGTCTAGCAAGCGTGGAGCATTTTGCTAGGTTTTGACTTTGAGATAGTCATGGGTCAATTGCACGGTTTTAATGGCTCGATGTGAAGTTTTGTTGATGGGTTGTTTTGTTGCACAGTTTTGCACTTCTTGCACGTTGCGTATTTACATGTTGGGTGAGTGTGTCATTCTGGGATAGGCATGTTGTTGGTAGACTGTTTTCCATTGTATCCTTGGTCATGACAGTCAGTCGTTGGTAATGGTCGGTTGAGTATTTCGGGGTGGGACCCCGGTATTCATGTGTTATGACCTTGACTTTTCAGTAGGCACTGGGAGGATATAGTCTTGGGCACTTACCTGAGAGGTAGTTCCGATGTGCCGGGCCTTGAGACGTACCTGGGAGGTAGGCGTTAAGGCGTATCTTGATACAGGGTAACTAGGTTTCCTAGAGCGAGCGTGGAGGATAAGTAGACGGTGGAAGATTGGGTATTCCACACATGTTGTTAGTGTAGACCGAATAGTGTCGGTTAAGGGAATGATGCTCTTTGTAATTAAGAGAATAAATGCGCAGTAACCTTTTTGAAGTAAGTAGTATATTAGGGCGTCGACTTTGGGGCTTAAGGCCAAACACCTTTAGTGTAATCGGAGATTTGTAGCCGATTTTAAAATAATTATGGTGATGGTAGTAGTAACCCTGAGATGCTTAAATGTGATGAATGGTTATGGTGGAATGACCTTCATGGGTGATTATAAGTTTACTGGTTTGACGATTCGTGTGAAATAAATTTTGGGAGCCTTTTTGAACTCGTGGAGGTCAATCGACAGTTGTTGGTAAGTATGATCGGATTCGAGTATCCTATAAGGCATATTGGTGAGCACCTTTAGAATGGTTAGAGCTTGAAAGTTGAATCGGAATGTATGAAACATCTAAGGTTGGGAGGCAACCGAAGTCGTTTGACAAGGAATGAATCCAGTTGTTGGAGTGTTCTTCCGATCAAAATTTCAATGTCCTTGAAGGAGTTTTGTTAGTAAGAAAAGTATTCGAGAATTTCTAGACGGGGTGAGAAATTTAGATTCTAGTTGAGGAAAGTCCAGTGGCCGCACCGAAGGGGTTCGAGTGAACGTGGGAACCCGAAGCGGAGATGCGCGAGAACTATTCCGAGTTATTTGCCGGTCTAGACTTCGAGGACGAAATCTAATCCAAGTGGGGGAGAGTTGTAAATCCCGTGTCCCGGTATGTAATTTATTAGTACTAATTCTTTTCTTTTAAGTTTGATTTATTGTGGTTTCCGTTATCGGGGTTAGTCGAGTTGGGTCTAATCGTTAAAGTGTCGGAATTTTTGGTTAGTTGCGAGAGGGTTGTTAGTCGAGGGACTAATTGTGTAAAGGGCCAAAAACCTTCACGGATTTGGGCCCATGCAAAAAAAAACGCAGCCCTTGTGTTGATATTTGTGTTGGTGGCGTGAGAAGTAAACCAAAGAAAAGAAACCAAAAAGGAACCCTACGGCTCCTTTTCTTTTGCTTGTTTGTTTTGTGTGGTTGTCGGCCGGAAGAAGGAACCGAGAGAGAGAAAGATCGAAGAGAGAGAAGAGGAAGAAGGAACCGAGAGAGAGAGAGAGAGAGAGTCTGCTGCCGGCGACGAGGAGAGAGGAAGAGGAAGGTGATCGCCGGCGAGTTAGTCGGCTTAGAGGACGAGAAAGCGTTCGTCGAGGTATGTCGGAAATCTCTCGTTGTTTAATTGTCAATAAGCCGCCATAAACCGCCACCACCACCGCCGCAGCCACGGCTTCCGGCGGTGGGGCCGCCGCTGCTCGCCGCTGTGGTGGCGGCAGTGGGTGCGTGGGTGTGTGGGTATGTGTGGGTGTGTCGTTGCGGGGGAGTCGGGAGTGGGTGACGTTGGGAGGTCTCGCCGGAGAGTGTTACCGTAACCCTCGTCGCCGCCGCCAACCATCACCGCTGCCGGAGGCGGAAGTGGGTGGTGCTCGGCGGTTGTCCAGCGTAGTACAGCCCTTTCCAGCAAGCTTGTAGGTTGTTCGGGTCTGTTTGGGTTAAGCTATGTCTTAATGGGTTTATAAACAATATTTGTCATTTCATGTGAAAACGTTTGTCTGCCACTGTTTTGCGACTGCCATAACGTTTCCGTCGTAGCTCGGATTGAGGCAAATCCGGTGCTCACGGTTCACATTCTGTGCCGGGCACACTTTTTGTGTTTTAGCGGAAGTCCGGTTCGGCCTCTAGCTAGGCGTAAATTGGCTGTTTATACAGCAGGTCCGGATTTGTCAGTTCGCGTTCCGTTTTAAAAGTCACAGTTTCTGCCACTGTTTTGGGAAAGCCATAACTCTTTTTAGGAACGTCTTATTGGGGTGAAACCAGTGCCAAAATCTCCCATTTTGAGTCTAGTAAGTTTCTTATGTTTTGCGGAAAAACCAGTTCGGACCATAGCTAGTGTCAAACTGCTGTTTTGTACTAAAAGGTACTGTTTTCCCTGTGCAGCAGATTGGTTTTGTAAAATCCATAATAAATTGTAGAAAAATCGTTAGAGCGCGTGCGATATGTCCCTGGAACCCTAAGACATGGGACTTTGTGTTTATGGAAAAATATTTCTGGTTTAATCAGTTTATAAGGGGTTAAACAGGTCCCGAACAGACCAGTGTTTTTAGAGTAAAAGCTGGAATGTGTATGTTATATTTTAGTAGTCGTGGTTTTGGGTTGGGGCGTCACTTTGACATTTGTTAACACGTAATTAGGTGGGAGAAGGTGAGTGAAGTTGGCCGGCTTGTGATTGCGGTTGCGGATACTCGCGTTGCTTTAAGGTGAGTTCTCTCACTGTGTAGTTAGGGGTTGTATGCATGTCATAGTAGTTTGTATGTACTACTGTCTTTGTGGTGTGAACTAGTTGTTTGTGATGTGTAATATTTGATTGGTTTAAATGCTTAGTATAAGTGTGTTACATTACAACTCGGTGGGACCGAGGAAGTGGAAAGAAACGTTGTGGGAACTCGGTGTGACGAGTGTGTTACATTACAACTCGGTGGGACCGAGGAAGTGAAAAGAAACGTTGTGGGAACTCGGTGTGACGAGTGTGTTACATTACAACTCGGTGGGACCGAGGGCTCGGTGGGACCGAGGAAGTGAAAAGAAACGTTGTGGGAACTCGGTGTGACGAGTGTGTTACATTACAACTCGGTGGGACCGAGGGCTCGGTGGGACCGAGGTGTTGGATACATAATTACTTGTAGATGTTTACTCGTTTTATGTAACCGTGGTGTTGTTGCTTATGTGTGGATAGGGGTGATGTGTATATAATTCCTATCTGCGCATGTGATGGAATTCACTAAGCTTCGTGCTTACCCCTTCCCAAATTCTTATGATTTCAGGTGCGAGTAGCAGTCGGGCGTGACGGTACACACGGGCGCAAGGCGAAGATAGTTTAATTTGATTTTAATAAATGGGGATTGATTTTTATACTTTTCCGCTGCTTAAACTTTGTTGACGGTTTTAAATAACGATGTTTATTCTTATTGTAACGAGATTCGTTAACTCTTGGGTTGATTATAATGAAATAAATTGTTTTAAAAATTTTAAATTCCTTGTAATTTTCGGGACGTTACACTACATCTACACCATCTGGATCCGGACCACTTTTAGATCCAGACGCCATAGGTGTACCAATTGAGGTACAGTTTTCCATCTTGAATTTCTTCAAGATGTCAAACACATACTTTGATTGGTTGATGAAGATACCTGTTGAGAATTGCTTGACTTGTAATCCAATAAAGAAATTAATCTCTCCCATCATACTCATCTGGAATCTAGTCATCATAATGCCCGAAAACCAAGTACATAATCCAGGGTCAGTTGAACCAAAAATAATATCATCAACGTAAATTTGTACCAGAAGGATCTCACCATTTTTATGCAGAGTAAAGAGAGCTGTGTCTATTTTACCTTTTCGAAAGCCAGCACCAAGTACGTAGGTAGATAAAATTTCATACCAGGCTCGCGGGGCTTGCTTGAGACCGTAGAGAGCTTTGTCAAGAATGTAGACGTGATATGGTTTATCTTTGTCCACAAAGCCCTTCGGTGAGAAACATATACTTCTTCTTTCAAGACACCGTTCAAGAAGGCAGTCTTCACGTCCATTTGATAGACAGTGAAGTTTCTGAAAGCAGCAAATGAAAGAAACATCCGAATTGCCTCTAAGCGAGCTACCGGTGCATGCGTCTCGTCGTAGTCGATTCCCTCTTGTTGCATGTACCCTTTTGCTACAAAGCGTGCTTTGTTTCTCACAACAATCCCGTCTTTATCTTTCTTATTCTTCAGGACCCACTTTGTACCAATTACTGTTTTACCCTTGGGTCAAGGAACTAGTCTCCACACGTTCAATGCTTCAAAAGAGTTCAGCTCATCTTGCATGGCTATGATCCAATCCGGATCTTCTAAGGCTTGTCGAACTGTTGTAGGCTCAACTTGACTTAGAAAGAGCGCGTAAAGGACTTCGTTAGCCGTCACAGATCTTGTCTTTACAGGTTCGGAGACGTCACCAATGACTTGTTCAATGGGGTGACTCTTCGTCCATTTTGTAGAGTGTGGGTGGAGAGATACAGCATCTTCATTGGGATCCACTAAGGTAGGATCTTTATCAAAATTCAACTCTATTGTCAAGGTAGGTTCCGGTTATGGGGCGGGTTCATTGACAGAGGAGTCAACAGGAACTGCCTCCGGAACTGCTTCAGAAGATGACTCAGGTTGACTTGCAGAGTCCTCACCATTGGCGTTAGAAGTTGTACCTGACGAAGAAGCACCATTCGTAGATTCACGTTGTATTGCTTGTGCAGATGCCATGTGTGTGTTACTTGAAGACGATGCAGGAGTTGTTGCACCAGTTGTAGGAGTAGTCAGTACCGGTGAAGGCCCTGACATTGTAGCATGAGCTGGTGGTGTAGCAACATTATTCCTGTTAGTGATAGAATAAGAAGGTTTATCACTACCAAAATAATCATCATAAAAATGTTCAAACAATAAATCAAGATCGTTAGAATTAGAGTTAGAAGTGGAAGCTTGATCCTTGTTTGAAGATCTAGTCATCATTGGACGGATTTGTCCAGATGCTAGTATTCCAGATATTGCAGGTTCTGTACTATTTTGCACAGAATCCATTTCTTCAGTTTCGTCGAATCTGACATTTATGCTTTCCATCACAGTTATGGAAGACTTGAGATAGACTCTGTACGCTTTTGACGTGAGCGAGTATCCGATAAAAACGCCCTAAACTCCCTTAGGACTGAATTTGTTCAAGTTGTCCTTATCGTTCAGCACAGCACACCTGCATCCAAAAACACGAAAGTAGTGTATTTTAGGTTTTCTATTGTTAATCAGTTCATATTGAGTTTTACCAAACCGTCGATGGATAAATGAACGTTTTGTGTATAGCATGCCGTCGATACATCTTCAGCCCACAGAAACAGAGGTAGATCAGCATAAGACAGCATCGTTCTGGCGGCTTCAACTAGTGTGCGGTTTCGTCTTTCAACGACTCCGTTCTGCTGAGGTGTTCTAGCCGCATAATATTGATGAGATATTCCTAATGACTTAAAGAAATCATCAAGAGTCTTGTTTTTGAATTCTGTCCCGTTATCTGATCTGACTGTCTGAACTGTTTGTTGTCGATTCATTTGAAGCTGTTTGATTAACGAGATGATCAAGTCAGGGGTTTCATCTTTTGATCGAAGAAACTTGACCCATGTATATCTCGAATAATCATCGACAATGACTAACACATATCATTTGGCACTGATGCTCTGAGTCTTCATCGGACCGCAGAGATCCATATGAAGGATTTCCAATGCTTTCTTTGTGCTAGGCTCAGGTTTTGGTGGGTGAGGAGCTCGCTTTATCTTCCCCTTCTCATAAGCAGTACAGAAGTTGTCTTTCTCAAACTGCAGAACCGGTAGACCTATAACTAAATCACACAACGTCAGCTTTTGTATGTAACGAAAGTTGAGATGAGATAGTCGTCTATCCCATAACCAACTTTTCTCCATTGTTGCCTTAGACATCATACACACGTCATTCTTCGGCTTAAGCTTTGATAGGTCAATAGGGTAAATATTTGACTTTCTAGAACCAACTAGAAGTTCATTTCCTTCGTCGGTTAGAACTGCACACCGGGTCTTTTTGAAATGGACTTCTAGATCTTTGTCACAGAATTGACCTATGCTAAACAAGTTATGCCCTAAGCCTTCAACATAATTAACTTTGGTGATCCTGACGTTGTCTGTTACTATATCTCCATAACCCAAGATTGGAGAGTACTGATCATTCCCAAATTTAACTCTCCCTCCATCTTTTTCCACAAAGTTGCTCAACAGCTCCTTTCTACCAGTCATGTGTTTTGAGCAACCAGAATCCAAATACCACACATGACGGAGCTGCAAAATGGAATTCAAATAGTGTTAGGTACCCGTTGCCAATTGGGTCCTTTTGTGTTAGGAGAATTAACATATTTTGGGTTGACATGTTTCTTTGAAGTGTTGTGGTTATAATATCTATTTGTGTAAAAACGATTGGAACCATAGAAATTATAACCAAACCATGAAGAATAATCAGACTTGCAGATAAAATCATCTACACCACATGAAGAACAACAAATTTGATCATGTGCTAATATAATCAGTTGTTGCATTGAAGAAATCTTGTATGGAGTAACAAGTTTTTGTTTGTTGTAAGCAACACGATTACTAACATTAGAAACAAAAGTGTTTTTCTTGGAATGAAAAGCGACATTAGATGATTTTCTCTAGGCCACATCATGTGTGGACTCCTTTATTCTCCACTCTAACCGCGAGTTGTTTCTTAAATAACGATCTGAAATGCCATCAAAATAAGAATCGTAAGCGTAGGAATTTTGAGCTTGAGAAGATTTAGATTTGCGCTTATTTTTCTTCTTTTTCTTTTTCTTTTTCTCAACGGTTTTAGAAGATTCCCCTTCGAAGAAATTCTTCTTGGGTTCCTCTTCCTTGATAAAAAATTCAGAGTGATCTGGAAGTTTAGCATTAAAGTTGATTTGAACAACATTATTGTAACACCTTAGGCATATCCCACATCGGCCGTGGACAGGAGAGATGATGGGTATATTAGTAAACCTTGGCCTTACCAGACACAACGCGTTTTGGGGCCACAAGCATGCGGGTTCCTTGGGAACTCTGTGGTTAAGCGTGCTTGGGTGGGAGTAGTACCAGGATGGGTGACCTCCTGGGAAGTCCTTGCGAAGTCCTTGCCAGGTCGCCAAAAACAAAGCCGTGAGCCAGTGGGGCAAAGCGGACAATATTGTGTCGTGGTAAGCGGGGTGTTACAAATGGTATCAGAGCCACTCCTGTGCCGTTCGGGATGGTGGGGCAAACCTCATCGAGGACGATGAGTCCCTAAGGGGGGGTGTATGTAACACCTTAGGCATATCCCACATCGGCCGTGGACAGGAGAGATGCTGGGTATATTAGTAAACCTTGGCCTTACCAGACACAACGCGTTTTGGGGCCACAAGCATGCGGGTTCCTTGGGAACTCTGTGGTTAAGCGTGCTTGGGTGGGAGTAGTACCAGGATGGGTGACCTCCTGGGAAGTCCTTGCGAAGTCCTTGCCAGGTCGCCAAGAACAAAGCCGTGAGCCAGTGGGGCAAAGCGGACAATATTGTGTCGTGGTAAGCGGGGTGTTACAATTATCTTTTGCATTATTACCCTTCCCATCACAAGGAATGTCAATAACACAATCAACCTTATTGTCATCGGAAGAAGAGGTGTGAAAGATATCAGAAGAGTTTGCATTAACGGGTTGTTTCTCTAGGTCAAAAGGTTCAAAATCATCAAAGTCATCCACAATCATGCTTCTGAAAAGAGTATTGCCCATGAAGGCTTTGCATGAGAAAGCATCTGAATCAGAGGAAGGTTTGTTCACCAACTCTGTCATAGCTTCAGTGGATAAAGTTGACAATTTTCCCATAAGTCTTGAGATTTCATTCTGAAAGTACTCTCTATTAGTCTCAAAATATTTTCTCTCTTTGATCAAAATGTTTTCTAAATCAGATATTTTCTTTGAAAATATACCACTTTCAGATTCAAGAGATTTTCTTTCGAACTTAAACCGCTCTCTTTCTTTCTCAATTTGTTCTTTTTCAAGAAATAACATTTTCTGAAAATCAGAGACTTGTTTTCAAAGATTCAAGCATCTAAGTTCAAGAGATTTTATTTCTTCAAAGCTTTTTGTTGACGATTCAGAAACAACCTTTTCAGACTTATCTCTCTTGCTATTTATCAAAACAGTTAACATAACATCCTTTTCAATATCAAAAGCAAGTTGATCATCATTTCTGATTTCCTCAATTTTGCTTTTAATATTCAATTCAAGATCGACAAGCTTCTGTTCGAGTACCAAAGGAGGGTAATATGGTTTTCCTTCAAAAACAGGTTTTGATACAGTTTTCTTTGGTGGCTCAACAACATAGCTTTGAAAATAGTCATTAGACAATGTTTGTTTCCAATTCCAAATCAGTGCCTTCCTATTTTCATTTTCGTAGACAAAAGGAAGTTGCATAGTCACAGTTGTCTTTCTCTTAATCTCTTCCTCGGCCCCATATTCTTCCTCATTAAGCCAGTTGATTCTGTATTTAGGTTCTATGGATGGAAGGTGAAGCCAGTGAAACTTGTAAAGACAAGGTGTCTTTTTCAACGCATTTTCCAAATAATGAGGATTGTCGTATCCCACACCCTATTTCGAGTTGTAATATCTGAAATTCTTAGGCGTGTTTAGAAAAATGGTTTGTTCAGATTGACCAAGTTTATACAGCTTCTCTTCCAGACCACTTGCTTTTTTAGTCAATTCGTTGTTAATATCTTTATAAGATTGCAACAATTGTTCAAGCTCATTCTTCCTATTTTCAGAAACTCTTACTGTTTCTTCCATTTCATCCATTCTGTTCCGGAAATAAGTTCGAGATTGTTCAATCTCAACTCGTTCCTTTTTCAACTCAATATCTAACTTGTTATGGTCAATGATTAGCTGTCTTTGCGATTCTATCAATTTATGTGCATTATTGAGTTTCTTATTTAAGTCATCTAGTTTTAGTTGGAAGACTTTAAACTTATTAGCATAGTGATTAATAGTGCAGAGATCTACCTCATTTGTCTCAGGCGCCGCATCAGCCTCTGAATCCTCACCTTCTCTGCTCATCAAGCACACCATTGCTAAAGCAGCTGTCTCCTCCTCTCCTTCATCATCAGTTTGGTCCAACCAGTACTCTTCTTCTACCAGCAGTGCTATTCCAGACTCCCTTTGCTCTGCCAACAGCGCCTTCTTTTTGTAGTAGTCGAAATCCCTTACCTTCGGTTTCCAGCACTCTTTGGAGAAGTGGCCGGACTTACCACAATTATAGCACTTTTGCTCTTCATCCTTTCTTTCACCAAATTTCTTCACCTCCAACCTTTTACCATCTTCCTTGTGATCATCAAACTGTTTCTTTGACTCAATCCGATTCGTGTGCTCAAAGTTTTTAGAACCAGATGAGTAACGTTGGTTGTTTGATCCAGGAGTTTTTATGAATCTGTGCTGAAAGGCCTTGGTTAAGAATCATTGCCTGCCTTAAGCTTTCCGCCTCATCCAAATCATCCTGTTCTATCCCATAATCCTCTTTCTGAATACTCTTACCCTTTTCAGCATACTTTCTTAACATCAAAGCTATCGGTTCACTCTCAAACTCATCATCCTCTTTTTTCTTCTCAGACACCTCTGTCTTCTTCTCCTTCTTATCCTTTTTCATCAACTTCTTCTTTTTCAGATCAGCATCGTCCTCATCTTGCTTTAATGTTTCAAACATCTGTTGTAACGGAATAGAATCCAACCTAGAATTTTGTTTCATTCTATGAGCATACTTCTTCCATTCGGGCTGAAGCACGTTCAAGAACTTCACATTAGTCTCAATGATGGATTTCGATATCTTGTAACTGCTGAGTTCATTTAGGATGGTTGTGAAACGATCATATGCATCGTCTATTCTCACCATCCTTCTGCTTGAAATTCTCATATTTGTTGATGATGTTTGAGACTCTCATTTGAGTTTCCACTTCTGAACCTTGATACAACTTGATCAGCTCATCAAACATTCCTTTCCCTGTTTCACTCAAACTGTCAACCTTCTGATATATGTTATTGGTTAAGGCTTGCATAACCAGTGACCTAGCCGCTTTATCAGCTTTGTGTCTCAGTAGTTCATCACCAATGTAGTCTTTCGGTTCAAGAAGTCTTCTGTTAGTACCATCTGGGTCTGTGCGATATACTGCTTGTTGTACCCCGGTTTTCAAGGAATTATAGATTAGAGCCCCATTTTCTTGTCGTTCCACATAGTCAAGAAATATGTCTTTCCATATTTTAAAGTCTTTAGGGAATAGAACTGGCGGTTTATCTTTTGAACCTATGGTCAAAATATATCTGGCAGTCATGTTTAGATTGCTTGTCGTTGATCTTTTAATATCGTTCTGATCTGATTAGGAAATAGTGAGTACACAAACTTTTGTCTCAACACACTGTCTTGTCGCAGCCCAAACTTGTCGTAGCCCAAACCTTGTCGTAGTAAACGGATATCGCAACACACAACTTGTCGCAATAACAAATCTTGTCGCAATAACAAATCTTGTCGCAATGAGAAAGTATGTCGCAAATGAAAATTCTTGTCGCAAAGGTAAAAAAAGGGTCTTATCACAACAGTATATTGCGATAAGTTATTGTTCAAAATGAGATGATTGAGATAAAACTCTTGTCGCAAGTGACTATTGCGATAAGGTACTGTTCACTTGCGATATGTATGAAACTTCGAGGGTTGCGATAGTTATGAAGATTCAAGGTGTTCTTGAGTCGAATCTTCAAAACTATTCGGATTTGGCTGAAAATCGGTACGCAGGTTCGTGACACTATTCTAAGCAACTTTAATGCTTCGTGTTTTGTCCAAAAACCAACAAAAAGTGGTTTTTCAAAGCAAAACAGAGTGCAGAAATACAAAACTCCGAAAATGAGTAAATGCACAAACTGAGCTACAAACCTAGTGATTTTGCGGAATAAAAACACTCATGTATTGTCTACTAACAACCCTTGATCGATTCTAATCCATTTGAAGAACTCAAATGGCTAAAATCAACCAAAAAGAAGAAAAACTTGAAGAACACTCAACTTTGCCAAAAACTCTAATAATCCTAATCTGATCAATGTGATATACAAGCTCTGATACCAATTGTGATCCCAGACCAAGTAATCAATCCATATAAACACTAAAGGAAGCCATCTCTATATTCAATAAGATCCAAAAGCTCACAATGATGAATGCAATGCAATACTTGTGTGTGTGGCTAGTGTGTGTAGAAGATGACCTAATTCCATAAGAGGAAAATACCAAACTATATATACCTATTACAAGAATGGAACATTGACATATTAGGTCCCTCTACTTGGTACAATCATAATTAAGCACTAACATATTCCCCTGCGGAGACGGGGACGGAGACGGGGATGGAGATGAAGATGAGGATCGGAAACGGGAATGGGGATTAAGACTTAAATTAAAAGTGAGGAATCAATATATACTTTGGCTAAAGAAAAAGAAAAATTAAAGCATAAACTTGATATAAATATGAGATGAGAAAGACATTGAGGCTTAAATTGCTAGGATATAGCTAGCCTAACATGTAACATGTTAGTGGGTGGACTTAGAATAACATAGTCGACGAAGAATCGAAAAATTAAGAGTGATCCATAGATAAGTGAATCTGCGAATGTGTTAACTGATAAGGTAAGTTACACTAGATTAAAATTTCAACGGTCCTGATCTAATTTAATAATAAAGGATAAGAGAATTAAACGTGATGATTAATCTTAAATAATAAATTACCATATCTAAACCGATAAGGCAAATGAATATAGTGAATCTTATAATTTGAATAACAAGGGAGTGCAATGAGACACGTTTGGTGCTATTGATGCATTTATGTTGATGATATTGGTTAAGTGTACAGGAAAGTAATGCATGATAGATGGTTCAACTTTCCACCAATAATCGAGTAAGAAAGCTTTTGTTAAGATTCAACACTATCACTTACTTTCTGGGTAAGATTTTAGTCCACCAAAATGGCATCGTATGCAACAATTTAACCGGTAAGCGCTAACCGTGGTAAGAGCCGTCGCACTCACTTACCGGGTAAGACTCTCGGTCCTTGCTTTCAACTCTCGGTCCTTGCTTCCGCTCTTACCGGGTAAGATTCTTAGTCGTTGTCATATTCATCCGGTACGCTAATATGACTTAGTAAGCACTTACCCAAGTAAACGTTTTGTAAGCGGTCCCTAAGTTGAGGCTTAAAAACTTCAATTAAATACATGACTACAATACAAAGTGAAAGCATAATTTATCGCTAGTTTCTATGAAAATAAATTTCATAATGTTCCCATGATGGGATTAACACTATGCTATTATATTGAAATAACTATATCGAATCAATAATTGGATGTGTTATACAAGTGGTAAGTATGTACTAAAGTACACTTCCAAGAAGTTTACATGATGGTCAATTATTTCCCTAATACGTTTGATACCATAAGTTGGGATGTGGGTCTTTTTGGGCTTCTAAATGATTAGAACCGACAACTATATTTGCTAGACTTTTAAGGATGTAAGTGTAAGATAAGTGGATTGTTATGAGAATTAAGACGTAAGAGTAGTAGGCAACTTGGTCTAGGCAACCGGGTCTGGCAGATAAGTATAGACGTGTAGCACACAATCGTTATGATATCATAACCACAGTGTACAATGAACGAAGTTGCAAATGATCAGTGAAATATTCATGCGTAATTAAGATGAGATTCATACATGCAATCTTGAAACACATTTAAAATGTAGTGACGATTAATGTTGCTTAAGTCCATGAACTCAGTAATCCCAAATTTTATGCAAATACATTTAGCATTTACAACCAATGCTTGTATTTGACTAGAATGAACACTAAACTCTATTGGGAGTAATTTAGATTTATTTTTAGTTGTAATATAATAATTTGTTATTGGGATAATATTCTTCTATTTTGGGATGTAATAAATTTCCGGATGTGACAATATGTCTTGGCCACTTAATACATCTTATTGGGCATAAAGTAGCTCAATAATGTTCGAACTAGGTAGGGTTTCTTTTCTTCCTTATCTTTTTTTACCTTTTGATTCTTCTATTTATGGAGAATATAGATAGGAAAATCATTTTCCTCATGATCCCATTTCGGTGTGAAAGTATCGAAACCGATAAGATAAAAAGATAAACAATTCCTAATGATGGAATTCTGTAAAAACAAAAAAGAAAATACAAATGCGGATATGAAATTGATCGTTGTCAATTTATAGTTAGTTTGTTGGCATGCTTACAACCATATTATTTAGCTTACGTTTATGTGGTAACAACACAGTATATGATTATTATTGTTACTGGTTGTGTCACGTTAAGATAACCTTTAACTCTAAAAATAACATTTTATTATTACCTAAGTGATAGTTAATATCCTCTTATTCTAAAATGAAAATTTGGGATAAATTTTTTCGGAATATTTATGGTTTAAGTCGTTTAGAAATTTCTTCCTTTGGAAGATCTAAAATAGGGTAAATTACAAAAATCATCTCTGAGTTTATGGAAACTCTAGTTTTTGTCCCTAACTTTTGCAAGGACCAGCATCACATTTGTATTTCGTTATGGAAACCAGGGGCGGACCTACACACAAAGGAGGGGGTGCATGGGCACTCGCTTGATCGTCTCGTCGTAGTGGAACTTTTTTGCCGGTTTAATCTGTGCACCCACTAATATTCTAAGTGTGCTTTCATTTATATTTTCAAACAAAACTTAAAACAAAATTACGAGGTTGGTGGAATGGTTGGTGTGCTACTTCTTTTCCCATATGTCATATATAGGTTCTAACCTTGTTGGCAACAAACTTAAGTTTATTATATTTTAATTTTTAGTTAATAAAAAAAGACAAACAAATATATGACAAAATAATTGAATTTAATACCTCAACTACAAGATAACAAAATCTTACCAATTGTAACGTCCCAAAAACATAACATGCATTAAAATAGAATAAGCATTCGAATTACATAGCTAAACTTGTCTTTGAATCATCAATAAAGTATGCTAAACAAAATTAACAGCGGAAGTCTCTAAATCCACAGCCGAGAACTCTATCTATAGCCAAAATCTTGGAGTCGCTCAAATCTCCAAGTCTTTCTTGCCACTCTCCTAGTTCTTACTAGAAGAACCCGTAGTACGCTTACCTGAAAATGGTTTAGTTTTGAAAAGCGAGGGTTAGTGTTGGGTCATCAAGATTTGAAGATGACCTCATGATCTCCTTTTATACTTTGAAAAACATTTTATACTTAGAGAAATTTTGGATGCATGGTTCTTTGTAATGGCTTGTACAAGATAGCAAATGTTTGGTGAAGTCAAAGATCAACCAAAGTCAAGATTAAAGATTCTCTCATTGTGGAAGTGAAAGATCTTTTCTCAACACATACAAGTCATTGTCCACCGATGGTGTTCTCACACATCGGTGGACATCTCTCCACCGAAATATCTCTCTGTTTCGGCCAAAGAATCCCACCAATGGAAGTCCAATTTCGGTGGGATCTCAAAGAAGTCTCAAAGATACTTTCTCCAAAGATGTGTCACATATCCTAAAGTGACATTTCGGTGGGACCTCAAAGAAGCTTCAAAGATGCTTTCTCCAAAGATGTGTCACATATCCCAAGTTTCCTTCGGTGGTGCAATCTTTAGAAGACAAATTGAGAAGATATTTTCTACATGGATAAAGTGACATTTTGTCTTATTATCCATTTCCATATAAAGTTCTTTTCTCATGCATGGGCTCTTCTGACTGTTCCTTGTAAAAGGTGACAAGGACTTCACAACTCTCCAGAAGTCAACATCCTCAGCAAGTGTGAAGATGACAAGTGTCCCAAGCATTCAATGCTTGCACACTCCTTGTCACTATAAAAGGAAGACCTCTCCATGCAGAAAAGACTAACATCTTGAGAGACTTGAAGATTACTGTGTGCTCTTGATATTCTACGCAAACTGGAAGATTTCTCTAAGTGCAAGAATTTCCAGTTTGCTTGAAAAACTTTATAGCTTTGTTCTAAGTGTTCTTAGTTATTTTGTTAGTATACTTTGTGTAAGATTGTTAGAATAGTTATCTGTTCTTTTCCGCAACAGTCTTAAGTTTTCTATGTGTAATTCTTGTTGAAAGATTTTCAATATAAAGAATTAAAATTGTGAAAATTTTGAGTATTGTATTCAAACCCCCCCCCCCCCCCTCCTTCTACAATACTTGGTTAGCCATCTGGGACTAACAAGTGGCATTAGAGCAGAAAGTTTAATTCCATAAACTTGATCTGCGATGGCTGCCTCTTTTTCTTCTACTGTTGAAAACTCTTTTCAAAATAACTTTTCTGAAAATGGGTCCATTTCAAAACCTCCTAAGTTTAATGCTAACAACTTCTCTTTGTGGAAAAGCCGCATGATGCTGTTCATGGAAGGAGTGGATACTAGATATCCAACCATTCTCAAAGAGGGACCTATCATCCCCAGAGTTTGGGCTCGCTATGAAACGCAGAGGCCTGGTAAAGAAACCATGGAAAAAGATAATTCTAATGATTCCTCTGATGAAGAAAAATCTGCTGCTACTGGTCGTTACATTCTTAAAAATCCTAAGAAATATACTGATGAGGAAAAACGACCTGTGTCTCTTGATTCTAAAGTTAGAACTATCATTGCTCTCTCTCTTCCTGATGAAGTGTACCACTCTCTGGTAAATCTATCTACTGCCAAAGAGATGTGGTCCACTCTGTGTGTTTTGTATGAAGGTACAAATGAAGTTAAAAAGAGCAGAAAGATTGCTCTTGTTAGAAATTATGAACTCTTTGCTTTTGAAAAAGGAGAATCTCTTCCTAGCTACTACAATCGCTTCAACTCTCTTTTAAATGATCTTAAGTTGTTGGGCAGAGTCTATGATAATGAGGAAGTCTTGTGTAAGTTCATGGATTGTCTTCCAGATTTTTGGGAAAATATATGTACTTGCATCAAAACTACCAAGGACCTTGAGTTCATGCCCTTAACTGTTCTTTATGGAACTCTTTTCAACTATGAGGAGACGAAACTGCATAGGTTTATAAAGAACTCTTCTCTTGCTCTCCTAAGTGACTCTTCCAAAAAGACTAAGTGTTTTCCAAAAATCACCTACCCATCTGACTCTGACCATGATAGTCAAGAAGATCCCAATGATCATTCAGAGGCATATCTTAGTGATGCTAAGGATGAATGTGAGGAAACTTCAGTTGATAAATTTTCTGATGAAATGGTCATGTTGGATGGGCACTCTAAATCCAAATCTCATCTCTCTTCTGGAAAATCTAAGTTTGGTAGAAAATCATCCTCTTCTCTCTCCAAACACTCTTCTTTGGACAAATCTAATGAGGAATGTTTTAACTGTGGTAAAAAGGGTCATTTTGCTTCTGAGTGTAGAAGTAGAAACCTTGAAAGACCCAAAATTGCTTCCTACCGATTTTCCTCAAAATCTGGAAGATCTTCCAAAAATTTCGGCCAATCTCTCTCTTCTGCAAATTCTGACCGGGCTGAAAGATACAAAGAAAAATACAAGAGAGAAAATGAAAGAAATGAAAAACTTGTCAGAAGAGGAAAGGGTCTACCTGCTAAAACTCATGATTTGGCAGATGAACCCACATCTGAAAGCGAATGACTCCTCAACTGCTCTTGTATCATCTAAGTGATTCTCCTCCTCATCACAGGTACATCCATTTCTATCTCTCTCTGATGCTAAAAAGATTGAAGCATTTAATTCTTTATCTATTGTCTTTAGATGATGCATCCTTCTCTTCTAACTCATGCAAAATATTTTCTAACTCCAAAAAAAAGGAAAGTTTCTGTGTGCCGATTTTTTATTAAAAAGAAATCCTCCATTTTTTTAATAATACCTATGTGACTTCTTCTACCGATTTTCTTCACAGATCTGTGTGTCTCAAAATGTCCTTTTCAAAGGAAAAGTTTTTGGTCCTCCCAAAATTTGAAAAAGGAATTTTAGGTGCTGCACCCCAAATCTTTGATTCCTCATCAAATCCTTTGAGGACATATTTTAAAAGCAAAAATAAAGAAAAATATCACAATTCTAAAAGGATCCTTCTTTATAGAAAATGTTATTTCTGTGGTGATACTTCTCATTTTGCTAAAGACTGACCGAAAGAAAGATTTGATCTAAGTGACACCAACTCTTTTCCTTCTAACCCAAAAGGACCCACCTTCAAAATGGGTACCTAGAAAATAAATTCTTTGTGATTGCAGATTTTGAGCTGGGCAGATGGATCTATGTGGACAAGTGAGAAAGTTGACAAAACCTTAGAATTCTTTACTCTCATGACATCATCATCTATTATCTCCTAACCATGCAAACCTACCGAATCACCATGCAAACCCATCTCACAAAATCCCTCCACTTTTGTCTTCATCTCAACCACCTTTTATTTTTAACCTTTATAAAAATCAAAATTGCATCATGTCCTTTCGGCAACCTTTTATGAAAACCCATTTTGATGACATCATCTTGATCAAGATGACATCACACCCAACATTATTCCTCCTTAGCCACTCAAAAATCCTCCCCTCCTTTTACCGAACCACATCTACCGAAACCCATCCCATTTATTTATTTATTTATTTTCTTGGCCTAACCCTCCATTTCTCTCCACCGAAGACCACCACCGACCCCTTGTTCTACTTCACTTGAAAGCTGCCGAAACCCAGGTTAATTTCTACCGAATAAGCAACACCAAACCCTCTCCTATCGGCTGCTGATCTCGGTGTTTGCTGCTGCCGATCAACATCACCACCGAAGCTACTACTTTCTACCGACATCTCATCAT
This sequence comes from Saussurea involucrata, assembly GCA_033807775.1. Classification (NCBI taxonomy): domain Eukaryota; kingdom Viridiplantae; phylum Streptophyta; class Magnoliopsida; order Asterales; family Asteraceae; genus Saussurea; species Saussurea involucrata. The sequence goes on along the minus strand of CM066320.1, from coordinate 106,799,521 downwards.
CACCGATCACTTGGCAAACATCATCGACCCCACACCATAAGACCACCACCGACCCATTTTCCACTTCACTTGAAAGTGGCCACCGAGATCACGTTCCTCCCAACAACCAAATCTCACCGAACATCACCCCTACCGAAAACTCTCCACCGATTTCTAGGCCACCAAAACTACTCCTCACTATGGTGATTCTCAAGATTCTCTCTCTCATAATGGTGATTCTCCTACTTCACCAAATCTCAATCTTTTTGGGTCATCAAAAATTGAAAGATGAAATTCCAATCTTTTCTTCTCTTTGAAGATTTTCTCCATAATGCCTTAGAAGACTTTCTCCACTCTCTGCTGAAGATGTCTTAGCAGATTTCCCTCAACCTCTTCAAAAAAAATCCGAATTTTTGTCTAACTCTTGCAAATTTTCGGTGGGAATGATTTAAAAAAAAAATCCTACCGATTTTCCTACCGAAAATTGTCAATTTTCGGTGGATCTCCTTAATTTTCGGTGGGAATGCAAAAAAAAAAAAATCCTACCGAAAATTGTCAATTTTCGGTGGATCTCCTTAATTTTCGGTGGGAATGCAAAAAAAAAATTGATTTTCTACCAATTTTTCTACCGAAAATAGCCAATTTTCGGTGGAATCTCCTTCATTTTCGGTGGGAAAGCAAAAAAAAAAGTAAAAAAAATAAAAATAATTGTCTTGGTTTTGGCCGATTTTTCATCTTCTCTTGGTGTTTTTCCTGCGTCGGCCGCTGAGGGGGAGAATTCATCTGAGGGGAGCAACATCAACCCTCAGTACTTATATCCAGCGACCAACTTGAAAAAATGAGAAAATCGACGGACCGGTCAAGGGGGAGCACATCAGTCCGGGCGGATCTAACTGAGGGGGAGTAACACAAAGACCGACTGATCTAACTGAGGGGGAGCAAATAAAAGACAAGTTGATGATGCTAAACAGGAAAAGAAAGAAAATGCAAGAGACTGGCAGAAGCATCCTGAGGCTGATTCATTCAAACTCAACCCTCCTCAAAGTTTGTCACTATAATGGGTTGTCTCCTATCAAAACCCACAGATTCTCTTGAAATAAGTGAATGACTTGAAGATTTGAAACATCTGAAGAAAAGCAAAAGTTCTTCAACACATCAACAGGCTGCTGATCAAAATGTAGAATCCTCAAGCCAGACACAAGTTTCAACTCGCCCCTCCAAAGATGCAAGTAATATTCATTCTGTTCATAATGTTTATACTTCTTTCCTTTTCCTTTCGATTATTTGTACAGCTATACCTTTTTATTTTTTCTTATATGTAAATATCATATATACATACACACACACAAAAAAAAAATGGACTGTGTGAAAAAGAACCCAAAAGAGTAAAGAAGGGTCAACATGCATTATTCATTGTCTTACTCATGTTTTTCTAAGTATGGATGTCATCATCAAATAGGGGGAGATTGTTGGGTCATCAAGATTTGAAGATGACCTCATGATCTCCTTTTATAATTTGAAAAACATTTTATACTTAGAGAAATTTTGGATGCATGGTTCTTTGTAATGGCTTGTACAAGATAGAAAATGTTTGGTGAAGTCAAAGATCAACCAAAGTAAAGATTAAAGATTCTCTCATTGTGGAAGTGAAAGATCTTTTCTCAACACATACAAGTCATTGTCCACCGATGGTGTTCTCACACATCGGTGGACATCTCTCCACCGAAATCTCTCTCTGTTTCGGCCAAAGAATCCCACCAATGGAAGTCCAATTTCGGTGGGATCTCAAAGAAGTTTCAAAGATACTTTCTCCAAAGATGTGTCACATATCCCAAAGTGACATTTCGGTGGGACCTCAAAGAAGCTTCAAAGATGCTTTCTCCAAAGATGTGTCACATATCCCAAGTTTCCTTCGGTGGTGCAATCTTTAGAAGACAAATTGAGAAGATATTTTCTACATGGATAAAGTGACATTTTGTCTTATTATCCATTTCCATATAAAGTTCTTTTCTCATGCATGGGCTCTTCTGACTGTTCCTTGTAAAAGGTGACAAGGACTTCACAACTCTCCAGAAGTCAACATCCTCAGCAAGTGTGAAGATGACAAGTGTCCCAAGCATTCAATGCTTGCACACTCCTTGTCACTATAAAAGGAAGACCTCTCCATGCAGAAAAAACTAACATCTTGAGAGACTTGAAGATTACTGTGTGCTCTTGATATTCTACGCAAACTGGAAGATTTCTCTAAGTGCAAGAATTTACAGTTTGCTTGAAAAACTTTATAGCTTTGTTCTAAGTGTTCTTAGTTATTTTGTTAGTATACTTTGTGTAAGATTGTTAGAATAGTTATCTGTTCTTTTCCGCAACAGTCTTAAGTTTTCTATGTGTAATTCTTGTTGAAAGATTTTCAATATAAAGAATTAAAATTGTGAAAATTTTGAGTATTGTATTCAACCCCCCCCCCCCCCCTTCTACAATACTTGGTTAGCCATCTGGGACTAACAGTTAGACAAAAAGGTCTAGTGAATTACCTCCGAAAACAACATATAAAATAGTTGGAAACATTTATAAATGATTTATAAATAAACCATAACATATCATCAAACATGGTACTGCACTGTGTAATGGATCACATAAACATTCTGCGATCGGGCCCCAAGCAGACTCCCTTTTCGCCTCTTCCGGAGCCTACGTAGACTCCCCTTCCCGGAGCCTACGCAGAGTCCCCTCTACCCGGATAGCAGGAAACGAATTCCAACCTACCGGTCTGTCATACATATCCAAGGGATCATCAGATCCCGAGGATCTCTCTCTGATCCCACAGTGCAGACCGACTCCACATAGAACATCATTCATTTCATAAAACATGCAACTTTAAATCTTTCTAAATCATCATTCCCATTTCATCATGTCACGTAAGCTTCCTCAAGTAAAACATTTAGTTCATGGAAAAACATGCGTGACAGTTACAGCAAATCATGCTCGTAAATGAAACCATAATCAGTTGAAACATTTAACACTTTACGTCGTAAAAAGGTTTAGGGAACTCACCTTGATAACGCCGAACGTACTCCTTAACTATCTCCAAGCTAATCCAATCGAACACCTAGGGGCATTAGATTCGAATCAGATTAAACGGTTCAATCCTACTGACCAGTGAACACTTTCCGGATACAGGGACTTTCCGGACGCTTAGAGATTTCCGGACACACTATCCGGACTCTAGTCCTCTCCGGACACACTATCCGGACTCACTATCCGGAAAGATGCACACCCGGTAACCTTACTTATCCAGAAGAACACTCATCCGGAAACTCCCCTGAGAAACTTACCGGACACTCGTAACCATCCGGACACTACTGAAACATCAAGAACTCTAGTGTCCGGGAACTACGGCTGTTTTAAGACAATTATCTAAAAATGATCATTAAACCCATTTTCTGCCATTATTTCGATTAGACAAACCTAAGGGTTCATCCACTTAATCCCCTTTTGATTCGTTAAATCGGTACCTACTAGCCAAAACCCCAAAAACACTTAAAAAGGCATTTTGGTGAAGAACACAATGGAATCAATGGTTTCTCACCAGAATACTTTGACCATAAAGAAAAGAAGCATTAAACAATCAGTAGCAATAAGATCTGAGGGGTTTACCTTGCTGATTCTTCTCTTCTATAATTTCTTTTCTCAAAACCTTCTTTTCTTCCTCTCTTTCCTTCTCTAGCCGCCAACACCACCAAGACAACCAAATACTAATTTCTAAACAATGGGTTGCCCTAGGGATTAAAGCCTTTAAATATCTTTCAAAAATAACAAAATAGTCCTTTAACTTATCTTTCATTTCTAGCATAAAGGGCACTAAACTTACATAATTACAAAGGAAACCCAGTTGTTACAACACTCCCCCCTTAAAAGAATTCCGTCCCCGGAATTCCTTATTGGAAAAGATGCGGGTATCTTGCTTTCACCACAACTGACACTTCCCCAAGGTAATGCCACTTCTGACTTAGTCGACCACCTTATTAAATTCGAAACATGACACATTGGATGCATTTCCTTCAGTTCTTATGGTACTCTAACTCGTAGGCTATTGTCCCTATTCGATCGGTCTTAACAATAGAAGATTAAATAAGGCTTCTCATGCATCTTTACTTCCTTTAAGGAGGAACTTGGCGGAATCCCCCGCTACAACACGAGATTCATTTACTACGAAACAATCACTAACTCGACAGATTGGCACAAGGCCAACCATGTACCTCCCGACAACTCACAATCCCGAGTTCCTTTATCGTATCACAACTCATAACCTTGCACCACTCAACAATCGTCTATGCAGATACCATTTCCCCTTTTCTCGGACCACCTAGACCATAGTTCGTCAATCATCTCTCACACCCTCACTACTTCACCACCCCATACTTATACGTAACTAAGAGTAGGAACCTCCAAACCCATCGTGAAGTGTTCACCTACTCAAATTAAACTTATCCTGAAACACACCAATTCCTTGCTGATTGCAACGTTCGTTCATTCAGTCATAAAACATCACTCCGGTTATCCTCACTCCACTGGGAGGAGTAACCCTGGTCACACCATGCTACTCTCACTAGCTTAATCACTGTACGACCACTCATTCAAACATTTCTCACAAAGTCACTAACTTAACTCATTCAGTTGTCATACCCACTTCTTCCCGCACAAAATCAATACACAATTCCTTTCCTCAATACTCTTTCCAAAAGTTCGCACACTTATCAATGACAATCTACACAACACTGCACCTATCGGCATTACTGACAAGTTTACTACCCCCGATTTAATTACTTATTCTGACATCCTATCTTTACCTCCCCACGTTAGTGTGGAGCATCGCCCACCAACATTACTCACCCCTCTCTTCCAACCATTCCCAAGCTGAAAATACTTTCTCATTACTACACATATCCAATCGGTTACACTAAAATTCTAACTTAAGGCTTTCGACCAAAATCACCTCGAACTGACTCTAGAGTTCGACGTCACTACACATCCTTTAATTCTCTAACCTTTACTTTCTCAGACAATTCGTTCACACATAGGCAGCAGCTCACATTCTTTAAGGGTCTCACATCTATTCCACCACATTTTGACTAATACACCCATCATCTTCTTTAAACTTCCAATGGCCCCAAAATATGCTTACTTAGCGACTCTTACAACTAAAAACACATGGTTTCTCTTATGAGTAACCACTTACCATCACTCCGTCATTCTATCCCGAACATAATCATACTTCAACGTCAACTTACACCCTACGTGCTCCATCAGTCTGGTTAACAAATCGCACACCTCAACCAAAACCCCAAAAAGGCTTCTATCTGATGCTTCCTCTCTCTCTATCATCACATCACTACGACACTAGCTGTCACATTTAGTTTGACCATTACTGTCACTACACATCCGTACACTCCTTGCCCATAACATCACACTGCAGGCCAAATTTCTCATGATCATTCACACTATTCGACCTTGCCTTCATATCCTCCCGAATACATAATCGAGTCTATCTCGCTACTTAGTCCTTTCCCAACTTGTTGAACTATAACTCACGAGTTCTCAAATTGGCTCAAACACAACCATTCTAGCTAGTTCTTTACAGTCCGAGCCCTTTCATAGACACGGCACATTTTCTTACTGACTGATATAGTCTACCCTCACTCCGCTTGTGTTACACACCTTATCCTTCTACGGACCCTCCTCACCTCGTAAATAGAACACTTATTCAACAACAACAACAATCTCTTACTAATTTAACACCTCTACAATACATTCTATCAATTTACACTCTTCTGGTTTGAGTCTTCGGCCTCGACCAACATACACCGTTGCCAACTCCAACAACAAAAGTCAACTCGTAACTACTTTCTTAACCTATTCTTTAACATGGGTTCCTTACGGGACCTATTCCTCCCAACCCATCATGATTAACTTCGTAATCCGTTGCCCCTATTTCAAAACTTACTCATGTAACATCAATATTACAGGCTCACCTCAAAACTCATGTCCCACACCGTGGACCTTTCATTTCTGCCTCACAACACTACTCATAAAGAGATGCTAAAAGCAATACCTTGATGACTCCTAGTCCTTCCTTCGGACACCATCGCCCCTCGGCAACTGTGTTCTCAGTCACCGAGAAAGGGTACAGACCCTCATACACCCGTCACTATAATCCATTCCCGACTCTTCCAAGGTCCAACTATCCTCTTAAACACATATACCAAAACTACATACGTTTTCCCCCGACTTGTCCAACGCCTCTCCGCTCTCGGAGTTCTTCCTTAGCTTAAAATGTAATACTCTACGACCTAGTGGGTTCATAGCCTTCATGCATGACAATACTGTAAATAAATCTTTTCGCACATTTCTTCATTTTAAATAAACAACGTTTGGGAACCACTTGGGCACACATGACCCCATCACTCTTATAACTTCAACGCCCTGCACAACGATTCGAGAATCGTTTGCATGCATCTTTCCGTGAACCTTAATCTTACTCATTTCTGAACAATGTTAATACGACAGTAATACGTTGAATGAAAATCCTTTCAGACGACACAATTTCGAAAGAAATTACTGACACCATGTGAACCAGGCGGTTCTCACACTCATTTGTATGATATCAATAGGTTAAAACTCATTTTGATTGTAAAAGTCTTGCTGACAAACGTTTTCTCGACCTTTTTGTAACAATTTAACTTATCATGAAAAGTGTGAAATACATTGCAAATCGTCAGGCTCAAAATTTCAATGTGCAATGTGAATAAAATCACCTTTTCTTTAAACATACGCGTGCACATTCTGACTCATTTTCGATCGAAATTTATATTTAAACATTTAACTTAAATCGTGAAAATTTCATGTTACATAAAAGAACGCCATGCATGAGACTCTACTTGCAATTGAAGGCTACTCACTCTAACAAGGTCAACCGCTTTACTTACGCAACTTATCCTTGACATTCCACCTATGACCAATGGTCGCCCTTTCGGTCATGCAATAACTTGATGAACACGCTTTCCACATCTCACTTACTCAACCCTTTCATACTATTTCATTTTGATCAACTATCTCACTTTCTACATCTACATGCTTTCAATTCACTATATGTATCTTAATTTCTTTATCCTGCCATTGAAAAGCTCGACTAAGAAGTCAGGACCCCATTGACACTTTCAAGATTTCGACACTGTCCTTCCTTATCATCCAAACTGATCTACTTCTCAATCTCATGAACTGGGACTCTCCTGAAGCAGGAGTCTTACTCAAACTCAACATCCATCCCCTTCGAATCCACGAAGAGTTACCTCTAGATGACTCATAACATTCTATACAACAATTCCTCCCTCGGCGTATATACACATCCCATCATATAAGATCTTACACGACACTCCTCAAACAATGGAGCTCGGTCTATCCCTCAGGGATCTTGCTGACCTATTCCTCAACGTTCTCCCAACCATAGCACTAGACTGAAAGAAACCGATACATAATCCTTGCTAGACATGACACAACAAATTTGCTATAAGTAAGGTAATGTAAGCACGCACATGTACCTGTAAGTTCGTAATTACACTGGCCAGGTGTAGTCCCAAACTTACCTTACACTTTTGTCCTTGGCACCTTATTCCTAAGCGCATTTATAGTGATCGTTCCCAGAGGCAATCTGTTAGGAATATTTCATATAGATTTGATGTGTCAAAACTTCAACTTACAAGGGTTCGAATTGTAATATGTTTATTTTATAGTTATCCTTGTAAATTCTAGTTTATCTAGGATTCCTAGTTTATCTAGGATTGGTATTTATCTAGTTTCTAGTTTATCTAGGTTTCTAGTATATAAAGAAACCTAGAGATATAGAATTAGACGTTCTTGAAACCCACGTTTAAACAAAAACGTGTAGATGTGTGTGCATGAGCCCCAAGGTTCTTAATCCTAATACTTGAGAAGAAGTATTCGTTTGTTGATAACTTAGGTCAACAAATTGGGGCGTGAGTATGTAATCAGTATGTTTAAATTAATGAACCCTGTTAGCTATACAAATCTGTCGTTTAATTCCGCTGTTCATGTTGTGATTTGTATATGTTTATTCCATGATCTAGAACTAATCATTCTTGAGCTTAAAGATCCGGTTTAGGGTTTTTATAAATCCTATCAGGTGGTATCAGAGCACATGGTGCTCTCTGATCTGGAAGAAAAACAAGGTTTAATGGAAGATTTGAAGAGACGAAAGAAGACGGACGAAAGAAAGAAAAATCAGATTTTTCGCAGAAATTTTCTGGAAAATCACAGCCGGCCGTTTCGCCTATTCCCGGAGATTGAACCGTCGGATCGTCGCGATTTTTGGACAGCAGCTTCGGGACACATTGTTTAACATTATGTCTGGTTGGATTATCCGTACGACGTCCAGAACGCTCCCAGAAATTCTCGAAATCCAGCAGTTTTTTTTCTTCATAAAAATTGTTCTTCACTCAGAATTCCTCAAAGCCATGAAATCAAAGCCGTGATGCAATGGAGAATACATGTCACACACCATGTTAGGATCATGCTCGACAAAAGGAGGATGATTTTTGTTTGTTTCAAGAAAATTCACACACACAAGGTATGAAGGTTTGATGAACGATAGAGGAAGAATGCTTAAATGACTACCCTTTGATCGTCATCAGTTGATTACAAAAAGGAAGATTAATTAGAGTTTGTTTGAAGAAGAAGTGAAAGTTAGAGTTTGTGTTCTTATCATATCTTTAAAGGTATCCTTCACCTGTTAAAGATAACCCGTGATATTATGAAGATTATTAACGTAATTGTTCGAAGAATGTGACTTCAATTTGACGAAATCTTAGAGAAGAAGATTGGTCGAAGGACAGGGATCCCCTCATTCATGAGAATGACGTTGTTGTTCACTTGGTTTCTACGGGATATAAGACTCAAGGTTTGGTTTTTTACTTCAACTTCAAATAGATAATGGTTGATTTTCTTTACAACGTAATTGATATAACCTCGAAGACACAAGGATGGTTAGCATAAATTCAGGGGAAGAAGAAGTGTTGATCATTCAAGGGGAAGATTCAAGTTTGATAAGTTTTGGATTTGATTATGTCAAAAAGGGGAAGAGCTACTTGAAGATTCTGATGCTAAGTTTTGTCATCATCAAATAGGGGAAGATTGTTAGGAATATTTCATATAGATTTGATGTGTCAAAACTTCAACTTACAAGGGTTCGAATTGTAATATGTTTATTTTATAGTTATCCTTGTAAATTCTAGTTTATCTAGGATTCCTAGTTTATCTAGGATTGGTATTTATCTAGTTTCTAGTTTATCTAGGTTTCTAGTATATAAAGAAACCTAGAGATATAGAATTAGACGTTCTTGAAACCCACGTTTAAACAAAAACGTGTAGATGTGTGTGCATGAGCCCCAAGGTTCTTAATCCTAATACTTGAGAAGAAGTATTCGTTTGTTGATAACTTAGGTCAACAAATTGGGGCGTGAGTATGTAATCAGTATGTTTAAATTAATGAACCTTGTTAGCTATACAAATCTGTCGTTTAATTCCGCTGTTCATGTTGTGATTTGTATATGTTTATTCCATGATCTAGAACTAATCATTCTTGAGCTTAAAGATCCGGTTTAGGGTTTTTATAAATCCTATCACAATCCTATGTCTCGGCTGTGCTCCTTACCTTACAGTTTAAGTTTAGGCCCGACTGGTCACCTAAATCCCTTAAACTAAGGCTCTGATACCATTTGTAACGTCCCAAAAACAAAACATGCATTAAAGTAGAATAAGCATTCGAATTACATAGCTAAACTTGTCTTTGAATCATCAATAAAGTATGCTAAACAAAATTGACAACGGAAGTCTCTAAATCCACAGCCTAGAACTCTATCTATAGCCAAAATCTTGGAGTCGCTCAAATCTCCAAGTCTTTCTTGCCACTCTCCTAGTTCTTACTAGAAGAACCCATAGTACGCTTACCTGAAAATGGTTTAGTTTTGAAAAGCGAGGGTTAGACCAAAAGGTCTAGTGAATTCCCTCCGAAAACAACATATAAAATAGTTGGAAACATTTATAAATGATTTATAAATAAACCATAACATATCATCAAACATGGTACTGCACTGTGTACTGGATCACATAAACATTCCGCGATCGGGGCCCAAGCAGACTCCCCTTTCGCCTCTTCCGGAGCCTACGCAGACTCCCCTCTACCCGGATAGGAGGAAACGAATTCCAACCTACCGGTCTGTCATACATATCCAAGGGATCATCAGATCCCGAGGATCTCTCTCTGATCCCACAGTACAGACCGACTCCACATAGCACATCATTCATTTCATAAAACATGCAACTTTAAATCTTTCTAAATCATCATTCCCATTTCATCATGTCAGGTAAGCTTCCTCAAGTAAAACATTTAGGTCATGGAAAAACATGCGTGACAGTTACAACAGTTCATGCTCGTAAATGAAACCATAATCAGTTGAAACATTTAACATTTTACGTCGTAAAAAGGTTTAGGGAACTCACCTTGATAACGCCATACGTACTCCTTAACTATCTCCAAGCTAATCCAATCGAACACCTAGGGGCTTTAGCTTTGAATCAAATTAAACGGTTCAATCCTACTGACCAGTGAACACTTTCCGGATACAGGGACTTTCCGGACGCTTAGAGCTTTCCGGACACACTATCCGGACTCTAGTCCTCTCCGGACACACTATCCGGACTCTAGCCCTTTTCGGACTCACTATCCGGAAAGATGCACACCCGGTAACCTTACTTATCTGGAAGAACACTCATCCGGAAACTCCCCTGAGAAACTTACCGGTCACTCGTAACCATCCGGACACTACTGAAACATCAAGAACTCTAGTGTCCGGGAACTACGGCTGTTTTAAGACAATTATCTAAAAATGATCATTAAACCCATTTTCTGCCATTATTTCGATTAGACAAACCTAAGGGTTCATCCACTAAACCTAAACATCCACTTAATCCCCTTCTGATACGTTAAATCGGTACCTACTAGCCAAAACCCCAAAAACACTTAAAAAGGCATTTTAGTGAAGAACACAATGGAATCAATGGTTTCTCACCAGAATACTTTGACCACAAAGAAAAGAAGCATTAAACAATCAGTAGCAATAAGATCTGAGGGGTTTACCTTGCTGATTCTTCTCTTCTATGATTTCTTTTCTCAAAACCTTCTTTTCTTCCTCTCTTTCCTTCTCTAGCCGCCAACACCACCAAGACAACCAAATACTAATTTCTAAACAATGGGTTGCCCTAGGGATTAGAGCCTTTAAATATCTTTCAAAAATAACAAAATAGTCCTTTAACTTATCTTTTATTTCTAGCATAAAGGGCACTAAACTTACATGATTACGAAGGAAACTCGGTTGTTACACCAATTAACTACAACTAATTCTTATTTACAATTTGCCCTATCTTGCTTTAGTTTTTTTCAATATTTTTTTCCAATATACCCGTTAATCTTTAATTTGTTCTCTCATTCTCATGACAACACATTTTTATCTGAAATAATTTGAAAATGAAACAAAATTTAATGAATTTAAATATTTAACAATTAATTTAGTACGAAGGAAATTGAAATATTCCCTCAAAATCAACCAAAAAACAAAAAAGTTTCTCGAAATCAACAAAAAATTTAAAAGATCTCTTAACCAAAAAACCGAAACATTCTCTCCAAATCAACAAAAAATCAAAAAAGTCACGCGAAAATCAATCAAAAAACTTAAAAAATCCCCTGAAGGCGGAACTCGGCTAAAAACACATCGAACAGATTTGTGGGCATTTGATCAAATTTATAGGTGCACCCGCTCAGGAAAAATCTTGGATCCGCCACTAATAGAAACCATCCCTGCCTGTAGAGGTCGTTTAGTTTTTTTTCCGGTTAAGTGTCTAACGTAAGTCACATGGGGGAAATTTGATAATTTTGTATTTCCTTTTAGTGTACAAATTTGTAAAACATATGTTTAAAAAATTTAAAAAACAAGTGTCCTAAATTAAACACCAATCATTGACACACTCTTCTTTCTTCTCCCCTCTTTCAACATCCATCTCCTAGTTTCTAAAATTTGAGTTTAACTTTATGTGTGACCTTTAATCAATCTCTAGTGATGGAGGGGGGTTTGAAACAATAAACCCTTTTCTGAGTTTTGAAATGGTGGAACCCTCAAGAGGGTTATCTTTAAATCATCTCCAGCAACTTTTTTATTTTGGAAAAAATGAAGAATATGAGGATTTTGAGTTAAATTTTGCTCCACCAGCTTTTCTAAAACTATCCTCAAAGTGAAGAAAGTAGGAGTAAGAATGAGTTTTTCTCCAAATATGGAGTTAACCCCAAAACTGATTATTAAATAAAAGCACCTATAGAAATCTTTGAAAAAAAAATTGGATAAACGAAAAATAATATTTTAATAGATGAATTGAATATTTTAATATTATAATCAATGTTTGTTTCTACAAAATTACCTCCAACTCCTTTTTTATTACCACATAAGTTGATAAGCATTTTTAAAAATAAGCATAAATTGTTTTAAATAAGCAATCCCAAACACCCCCTTAATGTATATAAATTAGTTGTTAGTTGATAAACTAGCAGACAAACTAATTGTGTGTGGCAAAAACTAATTGATAAGATAGATGAAAAATGTAAATCACCAAAAAGTTATCTTGGAAAATTAGTCAATCCAATATTTATTTCATAATATAAATAAAATAAATCTATAATAATATAATATGTTAATTAATGCAAGCAAGATAGTAAAGAAAAATTAAATAATACTATAAGTACAATACGGCACAATACATTTCGGTTTTAATGTTTTTTTTTATTATTTGTTTTTGTCGATTTTATAATACAATTTTGTATTGTTTTGGGAAATGGTAATATTTTTGTGTTTGAATAACATATAAGAGCATCTCCAATGGTCATTTGAAAATGACTTGAAGATGGGTTGACCATTGGAGTAAGGACTTGAGAATGAGTTTACTGATCAAAGACTTGGTTACCTTCAAGTCTTTGAAAATTTGTTTGTGAGAGGCAAGAGAAAGAGAGAGTACATTTATGCTGTGACCTAGATAACTTTTATATTTTTTTATTACTCTTAAGTCATTCATCTATTTTACCATTGTGGATGCCCTTTGAATAAATCATAAAATTTAAAAAATATATATCGATATTATTATTAAATTAACAATTTAAAAGTTCTCATTTTTTGTATAATTTTTTTAATTCGAGATTTTATTATAATTTAATAACGATGTTATTTATTTATATTTTGATATTGTAATGTTTTTCATAAAGATGATAATTAAGTATTATGTTAGAATTATATTATTATCCTAATTATGTTTAGGTTTTTTTATATTTAAAATGAGATGTTTATCATGTTGTATATTATACTTATCAGTTAGTTATATGAAGTTAAAAATTCAACTTTGTAAAGTTGTACTCATACATCATTTTTACTTGTAATATTGAATTTTAAGTAACATGCATACGTATTTCATGCATAAAAATGGTTTTTAAGATTTTGTCTCAAATGATTTATAATATAGTATAGATAATTTATTAATTAAAAGAGATGAAATTGATTATTATATACATATATTATGAATCTTGGATTTGTTAAACAAAATTTAGAAAAATCTACAGTAATTTATGATTTTAAATAATCATCACATAAAATAAAAATAAATTGGTCAACCTCACATATCCTCATTAGGCATGGCAACGGGGCGGGTATGGGACGGGGATCACCATCCCCGGCCCCGACCCCGACCCCGGTTTGTAATACCCTCCCCCGGTCAACACCCGTCCCCGGTTTGTACCCGGTTCCCCGACCCGGTTGATGTTTTTTTTTGCTTTTTTAACAAATATTTTGCAACTATATTTTTAAAATTGGAAAAAAATAAATATTTTTAACAACTACATGAGATGATTATAAATTGAAAAGGAATAAATATTTTTAAAATTTATTATATATTTTAAATATATAAAATAAATAAAATTTTAATTATATATATATATATATACCGGGTCCGGGGCGGGTCGGGGGATGGTCACCCCGGCCCCGGTTTTTTGAAAGTTGGTTTCCCCGGCCCCGGTACCCGGTTTGGCGGGGAATCCCCGGCCCCGGTCGGGTCGGGTGAACCGGGTTCCCCACCTCCTCATTAGTTAAAAAATTTTCAAAAAATATAATTAAAAACTAAATTAAATATTTTATCAAAATCATGTTGTACAGTTTTTTTAAGAGTGTCCTAGGCTATGCCTAGACTAATCATTTGACAAACTATGACCGTAAAACATCAGCCCTGATTAAAGTTCAGTGGCGACAAGTTGTACTACGTCTGGATTTGAACCCTGAGTAGACGGATATTCCACCACTTCTTCCAATGCCTTAACCAGTACGACACAATTCTTGTGGTAGTACAATTTTATTATATATGAAACAAAACGAGTATAACTTTAATTTTTATGTAACCTACATAAATATTTTTAGAATTGTTATATATGCTTATTTATAACTAAATATATTAAATAAAAAAATAAAACAATATAATATGATTAATAATAATTCTAAGCAATTAATATTAATATATAATGTTTAACTAAGATTAATTAATAATTTCACATACTCTTAACTAATATTTATTAATAATTAGTATTTTGTTTATAACTAAAATTAATAAAATAACAATTAATATCAACCATAGTTATAAGGGGAAAAAGTGTCAATTCAAAAGCTTCTGAAACGTTACTTCAGGTGGTCTTTTAGTAAGCTAGCTTATAAGCTATTTTTTGTTCATCAAGACAAGGCTTTTGAATTAGCTTAAAAAATAAAATAAAATAAAATAAATAAAAAGATTCAGAATTGAAAACCAGTTTTCATGTGTTGCTTCACATTGTGAAACAACTCATGTGAAATACGAGGAATTTTCATAATGTAATTATTAATGTCTATTTTTTGTTTTACATTGTGAAACAGTACATGTACATTCTATGAATTGTTTACATTATAAAAAAACAAATGATCAATGGTTTTTATCCATTGTTATTCTCATTCTATTTGAATTAATAATTGCAATGACAGAATAATATGGGACCCGAAAAATTCCAAAGGTAATGTTACTCTTGTCGTAAAATTAAAATTTTGATTTATAGTAGCACTAAATACCTCTAAATGTCTTTATTGTAATCGAGTAGAGACGTGTAAAAAATGCCATGGTGTCGAGGCTTTTACAATGTTCGGATTTCGTCATATGAACGATCTTAACCATTATACTTATTTTTGTAACTTAATTGTTGAAAAAGTACATAAAATTGTTTATTTTGACTTTTTTGTATTTCAACTAGACATAATGATTAATTTACAACTGTAACGTTATTTCTACATAAAAAAAATCTATTATTCGAAAAAAAAAATAGGTATTGAAAGAGAAATCCACTTAGAAGAGGTGAAAATATCCATGGTTGAAGAAGAGTTGGACTCCACTTGATATAACAAACATGTATCAACAGAAGAACTATACACATAACGTTTGATTTTTGAATCAATTATTTTTTATAATATAGAGACAATCGTTTACCTTGTTTGTCCATAAAGCACATAACCAACATTTTGGGTGCTACATTGGGATTATATTACTCAATACATGTTGTTTAGACCTTATGAATCTTTATTGTTTCACTGGATTTAATGAGATGGATAAGTGTTAGTCGATAGAGTCACACATCTGTTACTTGTGTTTATTCTTTTTAGTAGTCAATATATGCTAGGATCCCCATTTTCGTGTTCTTTTGAAGAGTAATTTGATGGGTTCCACATATTTAACATTGTATAAAAAACAAAGTTGATCTCTTGGATATCAACAACCGAGGCTCGACACTTAGAGACATTTGTGAGAGAATATGTGGAATCCCCACCGCATTACTCTCCAGAAAATTCCTTCAATAGAGAATAAAGATCTAAACATATATGGAGAAAAAATTGTCCAAATGTAGTAGATGTGGGACTTCAACATTCCCTCCAAATGGGGCTAGATGGACATAAGTTGTCTTAGAGTGTCGATAGGCTAGACATGTATAAATTACCCCAGAGTGTCAAGTCCATAGAGTGACTATCTTGATTCTGATATCATTTGAGAATATGTGAAACGCCATTAAATTAGTCTCCAGAAGAGTCCTTGAATGGAGAAGGGACGTTCCAACATTAATAAAGGGGTCTTTGGAAGAGTAATCAATAGGGTTCAACGTATGTCCACGTCATATTAGAGCCCATGTGTACAATTCTAGGGAATGGACACTCTAAAGAAATCAAACTCGTCTATCCCCCTCTCAAAACATTGAGACAATCTACGACCATCAGCCCTAAAGCATGACCACGAGGGCGACGACCATGGACATCAACCGAGCCTAGGGCATCAATGGCCCAAGCCAAAGGTGTATTTGTTAGATCGGAAAAATAATATTTATCCACTATAACACACCTAAGATTCAAACCAGGGACCTCTTAGATGGAAGAAGAGTATTCTGCCACTACGCTAGGAGTGACTTTGTTGTCTTTTTGTCATATTACATTCATATATTCTGATCCTATACAAAGCTTAAAAATAACTCAATACTTGTTATTCTCCATTAAAACAAGACAAGTAGAAATTTTGTTTTATTTAATTTCAACTTTACTTTTTTCTATTTTTCATACAAATTTAAAAAATAAAAGATATAAAACTTTACTTTCTTCATTTTCACTTTTATCAAGATGATGATTAGTTTTTCAAATATAAAGTATTTATAACTTTTTACATTATTCTATTTATTTTATTTTGTGTATATGTAATCTTAAAGTTAAAAAAAATTGAATTCTAAAAACCATATTTGCGGACTACCATTTCACTTGGACCTGAACATTGCTCCCACTTAGTGTTCTTACCAATAGGTAATCGCTCATGAATCGATCTGCCTTAAGCGATATTATCTAACTTTAGTCACGCACACGAACCCCTCTTAGTTTCAACTATTTTTTTATCTGATCTTAACTCAATCGTAGAGTGTTGTATTTCAGGCACATAAGTCGGATTCTTAATCGATTAAACTGTGTTTTTTTACTACATATTCAAATACGAACACAAGTTGATGGGTCCAAAACCCTTTACATAGTTTATTTTTGTTTTATATATATATGTATATATCAAGGGAATTTTTTGGCTTTTTGCCTAGGCATCCGATACCCCATAACCGACCCTGTCTATGATCATCAAGTCATCACAGTGGTTGATCCTGAACTTTTACCTAGTGGGGGCACCTTTAAGATAGATTGAAGGCTTGGAAAGTCACCCGATGTGTTTTACTCTAATTCCATCGTTTCGAGAAATTTTTAAAGTTTTTTGGTTGATCTTGATGGATTTTTAAGTTTTTAACTTTTTATTGACGATTCCGAAGGACTTTTTCATTTTTTAATTGATTTCGAACGACTTTTTGGGTTTTTTTTGGTTGATTTTGAGATACTTTTTTGGTTGGTGGGGGGAAAAGTAGGAACTATGGTAGAAAGCTTTAAAGTTTTTGTTTCTAACCTAGGTCAAAGAGAAATAAATTAATAGGGCCCATCCCCCTGTCTTTTACATATTAAATCGAGTCCTAAGCCACTGTCAGAGATGACGTGTTAATATTTTAAATCGGCTAGACTTGGACCATTTATTCTCAGTACATATTCTGATAATCTATGATCGTTTTGGTAGCATTTTGGCATGCAGACATGATTGGACTGAACATGATATTACTGGGAAGATAACGTTGGACAGAATATGACAAGACAAGACATAACAAGTGTCTGTCTGGTGTTTGGTACAATTAGAAATAAATAGGACATGACTAAATAAGTTTTTTTTGTAGTATATAATATTTATATACGGCAAATACAACAAATAAACTCACACACCCTCCTCACTTTTGTGAGGTTTGAACCCATGACCTCCTAGGAGAGAAAGAGGCTCAGATACCGCTAGACCAAAGGCCCTTTGGTGACATGACTAGATAAGTTGTCACTAAAAGTTGTTTTGATAAATTTATATATATATATATATCATATAATAGTTATAAACAACACAAATAAAAATATATTTATAGAATTTAATTTATAAGCATTTTTTATTTTTTACACAATTTTCATAAATACATACATAAGTAATAGTATGAAATTTTAATGAAGAATATGAAATAATTGATGGAAGTTCGAAAAAACCAGATTCATACAAACGAAATACTATGTTTGATTCCATTTGGAAGATCTTTATGAATTTGCGGATGCATGGTTGCAGCGATAAGTAGAGGTAAAGGAGATGGGTGACTGGTGAACGATGGTTTTTGTGGAGGATGAGAGATGGTGGATAGTGGTGGTGGAGGAGGTAATTATGGTCGATGTGGCAGAGGTATAGGTGGTAGTGGGCGGCGATGGGTGGTGGTGGTCGTGATGTGTAACACCCTAAAATTCAAACAATAAATATAGGGGATTTCCAGAAAATGGGTAAATTTAAACTTCAAAATATATGCCAACTATAACCCTTAAATGCAATGGGATAGTTTGGACAATGATTAAACATAGGAGTATTGAGGCATAAAACACAACAACCTATTAATCTAGAATTAAAGTAAGTTAGATTAATCCGGGTGTCACTATATCTCCAAAAGTCTCTCATCTCAAATTCCCAAAAGCCCGACCCTCCAAGCTCCTAGCATGGTCGGCAACTAGACAAGATCTAGACACCGCTAGTGGGACCTGTAATCCACAAACATGCAACATCAAGTGTTAGACAAAAGTCTAGTGAGATTATATGAAATGCACATTTATATAATTTGTGACAAAAGACATACAATAATGTTATCGGCTCCACGTGATCTAAAATTACCACCAATCAACTCGTTAAGCGTTCCCACATGAACATATTTATATAACCGAGAAACATTTCTTTAACAACAAAATACGGGGGAGACCCGTTACCATCGGGGTGACAAGAACACGGGAATGGAGTCACCCAAGATGTTATCGGATTGCACCTCAAGTCCCGATCCTAGTTCCCATGCCATAAAGACATCACAACCTCAAACCACCTCGTACCATGCCTTTAGTGCCTACTCCGTCGAGTTACACCTCAAGGACTTATGGGACCACATTGCATATCTGAACTAGACGAGTTACACCTCAAGGACCCCAACATCCCCTATTGCCTACTCGCTAGTGATCCAAAACGGCCAACAATGAAATGAACAATTAGCCCATAAAGGTCTAAATCCTCGTGCACAAGGAAATAGACGACAATAAACTCCACAATTATAATTACACATTACATGAAAATTCATCATCTCAAATCATAGCATGACGCTTATTTATTTGTACGACATGCAAAATAATCCATATTCCCGTAAGGCACATAAGTCATCTTACTCATTCCTTTAGTTCAAGTTACCAAGTTATGTCCTACGTATATATATATACATGGTTAAGGGTCCTTTTTCATAAATCCAAACAAGTATGAGTAAAGATAACTTTATTCTTACACCTAGGTACACATTTATATATGTATATACACACTTGTACCCCTTTCAAATACAAGATTTAGAGAAACCCTAAATTTATACCAAGTTCCACATATAAAGAGATCTTCCATTTATCAACATTAATAGGTTACATAATCATGTTCAAGTAAAGATTTTACTTACCAAGTAAGGTTTGTGGAGAGAAACCCTAATAAATGGAGGGAACCCTATATTAGCAAAATGAACAATTAGACTCCATAGATTATGTAAACCAACACAAGTAAATATCTTAGAGGTTGGATCGACTTACTTAAGAGCTTATAGAAAATCCTAGGATTTAGAAACCCTAGTTTTCTCTTGTTGGAGACTTGAAGCTTTAGCTAGTCAAGCCTTGAAGACCCACTTGCAAACATAGAGATTTAAATTCTAGAACCCTAGAGAACCCCCATTAATTACATTTAGGGTTTAAGATGAGAAATAAATGAGGATGGTGATGATTAGAGGGAGTCGCCACAAGAGAGAAAAAAAGGGAGAGAGAGTCGTGAGATGGAGAAGAAAAAAGTGAGAGAAGTAATTGTGATTGGTCCCCTCTAATTCCCACCTGCTGACCCTGCTTCATATTTGGACCAAACTACCTACTGGTGATAGTGCCTCAGCGGTTGTGACCCGGCAAGGTCGCCGGTCACTTCCGCTGCCAATGTACCGCGAGCCCCAACGAATAGCAGCAAGAAATCCAGCGATTGTGCCTTCCGGCGAGAGTGACCCTGGCACCATTGTCGGGGCACTCTCGCCCTCACTGTACCGTCGGCGATTAAAAAAGAGAAGAAGTTGGCGTTGCTCTCTCATGGTGGTTTGCACTCCAAGGTCCCACATGCTAAATAGGAAGCATTAATTCAGGCCACACCCAAAATAGAATTCATGAGGAACTGATTTTTGACACCCTATGGTTATGTGGCAATTCCTACTCCATGCATGCATTCCCATACACATGCACACATACTCACACGAGGTCTTCAATAATGAGAGAAAAAAATGGATTTGGGAAGGAGATGCCAAATTCAATTTTAAAACCATTAGATTAACGGATAAATTTTTTACCCGAAAATTTGGAGTGTTACAATCCTCCCCTCCTCGGACTTGGTTTCGTCCTCGAAACCAAGCCCTTACGCAAAAAGGAGAGGATAGCGTCTCTTCATGTCCTCCTCAGACTCCCATGTCACGTTAGCACCTCTATGGCGCTTCCATTGCACTTTTACCTTTGCTACCTCTTTGTGACGAAGTTTCCTTGTTTCTCTTTCCAAAATAGCTTCTGGTTCCTCTACGCATCGGTTGCTATCTACGTGGATCTCCGATAGAGGGATAACGTCCCTTTCCTCCGCCAAACACTTCCGTAAATAGCAAACATGAAATGTGGGGTGAATCCCACTTCCACTCTGGTATTCAAGGGATTGCAAACTACTATAGGGTCGTTGATGCTCGGCTTCCACTAGCAAACACGTGACGCATTTTCCACAACATCGTCCACATCAAACTTCCTGACCGACCACTAATAGTTTAATTCCAGATCCCTATACACCTGGGCACTCCCGGTTTGTATAGAATACTTTGACTTGTAGGCCTCTTCCATAAGTAACTCCCGACACCCTCCGATTTAAGGCACCCAAGTCCGCCCTTGGAAAAAGTTTCAGTGCCCTACTATATTCCATTAATAAAAGGTGGTGTTTCAACATTGATTCATCCTAAAGGTTCGCCTCAAGGAATTCACCACTAACCTCTAGTTGACAATTCTCTAGAACTTCCCTCAATACTACTTGTTGACCACTCGCTACTCTATAACTAAAACCTCGAGTAGTATACTACAGACATAGTCAAAGATTTGCAAAACACAATCGAACAAAAGAGCAGTTGGTGCCAGTATCAAACAATGCTCAAGCGGGTAAGAAGTTGAGTAAGAACGTACCCGACACTACGTCTGCGGTCTCCTTCTCCTCCTCCTTTGTCATTTGAAAGGCTCTCCCTTGAGCCTTAGGGATGGCCTCCCTCCTTTGTTGTGCCCCTGCGTGAGTCCCCTCCACGACTCCCTTCAACTTGGGACACTCCCTCCTCATATGTCCCATCTCCTTGCACTCATAGCACACCGTCCCCCTTATAGGACAATCTGGGCTGATATGCCCCGGCTTTCCACACTTGTAGCACGAAGTTTGGCTTGCGTTGCAAGAGCCGAAGTGCTTACTCTTGCATTCAGGGCACCACCCTGCCTCTCGTCAACTGTCCCCTCCTTTTCCACTTGGTTGAGGTCTCGGCTCCTCAAACGAGCTTGAAGAGTTCTCCCACTTTCTCTTCTCTCTGACCCTTTGTTTTTCCTCGCTATCCCTTGCATAAACCCTTTCCATCACTTTCGTTTCTTCAATAGTATCCCGAAGATTAGTGGCTCTCGAATTTTGGACCATCGCCATCATGTCCGCCGACAATCCCTTCAAATATGCCTTCATCCTTTCCTTCTCAGTCGGAGCCACATGCCCCACAAGGTTCAGCTTTTCCATAAAGATGCGGGTGTACTCCTTCACCGACATATTTCTCTTCTTCAATGACCGGAACTCCTCCTCGATCATATCCATCTCTTGCTCGTTACAATACTCTTCCAAGATCTTCTTCTTGAACGTCGCCCAAGTCATTTTAGCTAATACTGAAGTCTCTAAAGTGGAAGTATAGACATTCCACCAAGTCAAAGCCAAACCCCGAAGCATTTGAGAACCAAACTTCACTTTCTGATTCTCCTCACAGTCACAAGCCCGGAAAGCCTGTTCAATCTCCCGAATCCAGTTCATGCAGGCAACTGGATTGTCAGAACCGGCGAACTCCAGTGGTTTACAACATAGGAAGGTCTTGTAAGAGCATACCCTTCCCGTCGGCCTCGTCTCCAAGGCAACTAATCCATATGTCCGGTTTTCATCACCTGTACCACCGGATCCCACAACACCCACATTTTCTTCAATCGTCTCGTGACGGCGCGGGTTAGCATCCCTGTCTTCTAACAGTTTAATAAACAATTCCTTTTGTTTGACCATGGTGTCATTCATGGCCCGCATCATATCCATCATTTGCGTTTGAGGGGTCACATCCGTTATGACCGGGTTGGCGGAGGCAATATTTCTCCTTGGAACCTGCTCCACTCTCCCACCCTACAAAGGCGGAAGAGGAGGAGGCAAAGTTGATGCATCGATGTTCGGTTGATCGGCCGTGGATTCGGTCACGGTATTTCCTTCCGGCGAAGTCTGAGTTCTACCCTGAGTATCTACCATTTTTGTCTGTCACATACGAGAATAAGGATAAGAACATAGTCTACGAGATAACATAAGGAAACGTACTAGAACAATCATTGATCCTCATAATCATAGCAATCAAGCATGCTCACGTAACATTATATTCATAATAGCATTAGCTAATTGAAATTATGAACACATTACACATAAGAATTCTCGTTACCACTTTCATAATTCACAATAATGTAATTTTCGTTGACTCCAAAACGTCCCATCTTAGTGTTCTACCCAATTTCCTAACATTTCATCACCTAATAGTCTCAGCTTAAGTCTAGGCATCATACTCGCACACCTAGTTCACTTAAACTAGAGCTCTGATACCAACTTGTAACACCCTAAAATTCAAACAATAAATATAGGGGATTTCCGGAAAATGGGTAAATTTAAACTTCAAAATATATGCCAACTATAACCCTTAAATGCAATGGGATAGTTTGGACAATAATTAAACATAGGAGTATTGAGACATAAAACACAACAACCTATTAATCTAGAATTAAAGTAAGTTAGATTAATCAGGGTGTCACTATATCTCCAAAAGTCTCTCATCTCAAATTTCCAAAAGCCCGACCCTCCAAGCTCCTAGCATGGCCGGCAACTCAACAAGATCTAGACACAGCGAGTGGGACCTGTAATCCACAAACATGCAACATCAAGTGTTAGACAAAAGTCTAGTGAGATTATATGAAATGCACATTTATATAATTTGTGACAAAAGACATATAATAATGTTACCGGCTCCACGTGATCTAAAATTACCACTAATCAACTCGTTAAGCGTTCCCACCTGAACATATTTATATAACCGAGAAACATTTCTTTAACAACAAAATACGGGGGAGACCCGTTACCATCGGGGTGACAAGAACACGGGAATGGAGTCACCCACGACGTTATCGGATTGCACCTCAAGTCCCGGTCCTAGTTCCCATGCCATAAAGACATCACAACCTCAAACCACCTCGTACCATGCCTTTAGTGCCTACTCCATCGAGTTACACCTCAAGGACTTATGGGACCACATTGCATATCCGAACTAGACGAGTTACACCTCAAGGACCCCAACGTCCCCTATTGCCTACTCGCTAGTGATCCAAAACGGCCAACAATGAAATGAACAATTAGCCCATAAAGGTCTAAATCCTCGTGCACAAGGAAATAGACGACAATAAACTCCACACTTATAACTACACATTACATGAAAATTCATCATCTCAAATCATAGCATGACGCTTATTTATTTGTACGACATGCAAAATAATCCATATTCCCGTAAGGCACATAAGTCATCTTACTCCTTCCTTTAGTTCGAGTTACCAAGTTATGTCCTACGTACATATATATATATATATATATATATATACGCATATACATGGTTATATATACACGCATATACATGGTTATATATTATATATACATGGTTAACGGTCCTTTTTCATAAATCCAAACAAGTATGAGTAAAGATAACTTTATTCTTACACCTAGGTACACATTTATATATGTATATACACACTTGTACCCCTTTCAAATACAAGATTTAGAGAAACCCTAAATTTATACCAAGTTCCACATATAAAGAGATCTTCCATTTATCAACATTAATAGGTTACATAATCATGTTCAAGTAAAGATTTTACTTACCAAGTAAGGTTTGTGTAGAGAAACCCTAATAAATGGAGGGAACCCTATATTAGCAAAATGAACAATTAGACTCCATAGATTATGTAAACCAACACAAGTAAATATCTTAGAGGTCGGGTCGACTTACTTAAGAGCTTATAGAAAATCCTAGGATTTAGAAACCCTAGTTTTCTCTTGCTGGAGACTTGAAGCTTTAGCTAGTCAACCCTTGAAGACCCACTTGCAAACATAGAGATTTAAATTCTAGAACCCTAGAGAACCCCCATTAATTACATTTAGGGTTTGAGATGAGAAATAAATGAGGATGGTGATGATTGGAGGGAGTCGCCACAAGAGAGAAAAAGAAGGGAGAGAGAGTCGTGAGATGGAGAAGAAAAAAGTGAGAGAAGTAATTTTGACTGGTCCCCTCTAATTCCCACCTGCTGACCCTGCTTCATATTAGGACCAAACTACCTACCGACGATAATGCCTCAACGGTTGTGACCCGGCAAGGTCGTCGGTCACTCCCTATGGTTACGTGGCAATTCCTACTCCATGCATGCATTCCCATATACATGCACACATACTCATGTGTCCCATCTCCTTGCACTCATAGCACACCGTCCCCCTTATAGGACAATCTGGGCTGATATGCCCCGGCTTTCCACACTTGTAGCACGAAGTTTGGCTTGCGTTGCAAGAGCCGAAGTGCTTACTCTTGCATTCAGGGCACCACCCTGCCTCTCGTCGACTGTCCCCTCCTTTTCCACTTGGTTGAGGTCTCGGCTCCTCAAACGAGCTTGAAGAGTTCTCCCACTTTCTCTTCTCTCTGACCCTTTGTTTTTCCTCGTTATCCCTTGCATAAACCCTTTCCATCACTTTCGTTTCTTCAATAGTCTCCCGAAGATTAGTGGCTCTCGAATTTCGGACCATCGCCATCTTGTCCGTCGACAATCCCTTCAAATATGCCTTCATCCTTTCCTTCTCAGTCGGAGCCACATGCCCCACAAGGTTCAGCTTTTCCATAAAGATGCGGGTGTACTCCTTCACCGACATATTTCTCTTCTTCAATGACCGGAACTCCTCCTCGATCATATCCATCTCTTGCTCGTTACAATACTCTTCCAAGATCTTCTTCTTGAACGTCGCCCAAGTCATTTTAGCTAATACTGAAGTCTCTAAAGTGGAAATATAGACATTCCACCAAGTCAAAGCCAAACCCCAAAGCATTTGAGAACCAAACTTCACTTTCTAATTCTCCTCACAGTCACAAGCCCGGAAAGCCTGTTCAATCTCCCGAATCCAGTTCATGCAGGCAACTGGATTGTCAGAACCGGCGAACTCCAGTGGTTTACAACATAGGAAGGTCTTGTAAGAGCATACCCTTCCCGTCGGCCTCGTCTCCAAGGCAATTAATCCATATGTCCGGTTTTCATCACCTGTACCACCGGATCCCACAACACCCACATTTTCTTCAATCGTCTCGTGACAGCGCGGGTTAGCATCCCTGTCTTCTAACAGTTTCATAAACAATTCCTTTTGTTTGACCATGGTGTCATTCATGGCCCGCATCATATCCATCATTTGCGTTTGAGGGGTCACATCCGTTATGACCGGGTTGGCGGAGGCAATATTTCTCCTTGGAACCTGCTCCACTCTCCCACCCTACAAAGGCGGAAGAGGAGGAGGCAAAGTTGATGCATCGATGTTCGGTTGATCGGCCGTGGATTCGGTCACGGTATTTCCTTCCGGCGAAGTCTGAGTTCTACCCTGAGTATCTACCATTTTTGTCTGTCACATACGAGAATAAGGATAAGAACATAGTCTACGAGATAACATAAGGAAACGTACTAGAACAATCATTGATCCTCATAATCATAGCAATCAAGCATGCTCACGTAACATTATATTCATAATAGCATTAGCTAATTGAAATTATGAACACATTACACATAAGAATTCTCGTTACCACTTTCATAATTCACAATAATGTAATTTTCGTTGACTCCAAAACGTCCCATCTTAGTGTTCTACCCAATTTCCTAACATTTCATCACCTAATAGTCTCAGCTTAAGTCTAGGCATCATACTCGCACACCTAGTTCACTTAAACTAGAGCTCTGATACCAACTTGTAACACCCTAAAATTCAAACAATAAATATAGGGGATTTCCGGAAAATGGGTAAATTTAAACTTCAAAATATATGCCAACTATAACCCTTAAATGCAATGGGATAGTTTGGACAATGATTAAACATAGGAGTATTGAGACATAAAACACAACAACCTATTAATCTAGAATTAAAGTAAGTTAGATTAATCCGGGTGTCACTATATCTCCAAAAGTCTCTCATCTCAAATTTCCAAAAGCCCGACCCTCCAAGCTCCTAGCATGGCCGGCAACTCAACAAGATCTAGACACCGCTAGTGGGACCTGTAATCCACAAACATGCAACATCAAGTGTTAGACAAAAGTCTAGTGAGATTATATGAAATGCACATTTATATAATTTGTGACAAAAGACATATAATAATGTTACCGGCTCCACGTGATCTAAAATTACCACTAATCAACTCGTTAAGTGTTCCCACCTGAACATATTTATATAACCGAGAAACATTTCTTTAACAACAAAATATGGGGGAGACCCGTTACCATCGGGGTGACAAGAACACGGGAATGGAGTCACCCACGACGTTATCGGATTTCACCTCAAGTCCCGGTCCTAGTTCCGATGCCATAAAGACATCACAACCTCAAACCACCTCGTACCATGCCTTTAGTGCCTACTCCATCGAGTTACACCTCAAGGACTTATGGGACCACATTGCATATCCGAACTAGATGAGTTACACCTCAAGGACCCCAACGTCCCCTATTGCCTACTCGCTAGTGATCCAAAACGGCCAACAATGAAATGAACAATTAGCCCATAAAGGTCTAAATCCTCGTGCACAAGGAAATAGACGACAATAAACTCCACACTTATAACTACACATTACATGAAAATTCATCATCTCAAATCATAGCATGACGCTTATTTATTTGTACGACATGCAAAATAATCCATATTCCCGTAAGGCACATAAGTCATCTTACTCCTTCCTTTAGTTCGAGTTACCAAGTTATGTCCTACGTACATATATATATATATATATATATATATATATATATATATATATATATATATACGCATATACATGGTTATATATACACGCATATACATGGTTATATATTATATATACATGGTTAACGGTCCTTTTTCATAAATCCAAACAAGTATGAGTAAAGATAACTTTATTCTTACACCTAGGTACACATTTATATATGTATATACACACTTGTACCCCTTTCAAATACAAGATTTAGAGAAACCCTAAATTTATACCAAGTTCCACATATAAAGAGATCTTCCATTTATCAACATTAATAGGTTACATAATCATGTTCAAGTAAAGATTTTACTTACCAAGTAAGGTTTGTGTAGAGAAACCCTAATAAATGGAGGGAACCCTATATTAGCAAAATGAACAATTAGACTCCATAGATTATGTAAACCAACACAAGTAAATATCTTAGAGGTTGGGTCGACTTACTTAAGAGCTTATAGAAAATCCTAGGATTTAGAAACCCTAGTTTTCTCTTGCTGGAGACTTGAAGCTTTAGCTAGTCAACCCTTGAAGACCCACTTGCAAACATAGAGATTTAAATTCTAGAACCCTAGAGAACCCCCATTAATTATATTTAGGGTTTGAGATGAGAAATAAATGAGGATGGTGATGATTGGAGGGAGTCGCCACAAGAGAGAAAAAGAAGGGAGAGAGAGTCGTGAGATGGAGAAGAAAAAAGTGAGAGAAGTAATTGTGATTGGTCCCCTCTAATTCCCACCTGCTGACCCTGCTTCATATTTGGACCAAACTACCTACCGGCGATAATGCCTCAACGGTTGTGACCCGGCAAGGTCGCCGGTCACTCCCTATGGTTACGTGGCAATTCCTACTCCATGCATGCATTCCCATATACATGCACACATACTCACACGAGATCCTCAATAATGAGAGAGAAAAGTGGATTTGGGAAGGAGATGCCAAATTCAATTTTAAAACCATTAGATTAACGGAGATATTTCTTACCCGAAAATTTTGTAACACTCTAAAATTTTAGCAAATAATATAGGGGATTTCCGAAAAATGGGTAAATTTAAACTTCATAAAATGAGCCAATTAAAACCCTTAAATGCAATGGGATAGTTTGGACAATGATTAAACATATGAGTATTGAGACATAAAACACAACAACCTATTAATCTAGAATTAAAGTAAGCTAGATTAATCCGGGTGTCACTATATCTCTAAAAAGTCTCTCATCTCGAATTCCCAAAAGCCCGACCCTCCAAGCTCCTAGCATGGTCGGCAACTCAACAAGACCTAGACACCACTAGTGGGACCTGTGATCCATAAACATGCAACATCAAGTGTTAGACAAAAGTCTAGTGAGATTACATGAAATACACATTTATATAATTGTGACAAAAAGACATAAAATAATGTTACCGGCTCCACGTGATCTAAAACTACCACCAATCAACTCGTTAAGTGTTCCCACCTGAACATATTTATATAACCGAGAAACATTTCTTTAACAACAAAAATACGGGGGAGACCCGTTACCATCGGGTTGACAAGAACACGAGAATGGAGTCACCCACGATGTTATCGGATTGCACCTCAAGTCCCGGTCCTAGTTCCCATGCCATAAAGACATCACAACCTCAAACCATCTCATTATCATGCCTTTAGTGCCTACTCCATCGAGTTACACCTCAATGACTTACGGGACCACATTGCATATCCGAACTAGCGAGTTACACCTCAAGGACCCCAACGTCTCCTATTGCCTACTCGTTAGTGACCCAAAACGGCCAACAATAAAATGAACAATTGGTCCATAAGAGTTTAAATCCTCGTGCACAAGGAGTTAGACTAAACGATTCCCATAACATGATTATAATGCATTTAACACATTTATAACAATTATAACATGCTAAAGATTCCCAACATGATGCGATACATAATATAACATATTCCATTTCTTCATCGCCATAATTTAACCACTTATCCAAGGCATGTAGCTAACACATTTAATTATGGTGATTCCATATACATGCCTCACACTTGAACTCTCGTAATCTACAAAGTTGTCGATACCTCTACAAGTATATGTTTTGAGACCAACATTTGCATAAACACGTCTAACCATTCAATATTATATATATAGGTATATATATATCCACACACATATTAGTTCAATAATGAATACAAATATACCTATGTACATATATGTATATATGTATACATACCTATATATGTACATGAGCAATCTTACATAATTATATACACATTTAAGTTCAATAAGGATCCAACTATGCATATGTAGGTAATTCCCAAAATATACTTAGGGTAAAACCCTAAATTTGACCAACTCTTCAACATAGGGAACAAGATTATTTTTAAGGTCTAGAGCATTAATTGATGAAAGAAAGTGAAAGATAACTCACCAAATAGGGTTTGTAAAGAGAAAACCCCAAATCTTGGAAAAACCCTAGATTAACAAAAGATTTCAAATTAACTTCTTTGATAATTGCAAAATAGGACCCATGAAGAAGATGGTTGGTTACAACAACTTACTTAAGGGTTTGTAAGTAAAACCCTAGAAGATATAGAAACCCTAGTTCCTTAGAGTTGTCTTGAATGGTTTCCTTGAATCTTGGAGACTCCTTAAATACTTAAAAACAAGGGATTTAGAAACCCTAGCTTAAATCTGAATGATTACTACGAATCATAAATGTGAAAGAGAGAATTTAATGGGGTGAGTGGGGAGGTGAGAAGAATCGACCAAGGAGAGAGAGAGAGAGAAAGAGTCTTGATTGAAACAAAAGAAATTTGAACCCTCCAATTAAGAGAATCCAGCTGCTGCCATATAACCTCAAAAATTTAGTCGCCGACGAGAATGACAAGGCGGTTGTGACACGGCACTATCGCCGGTCACTTCCGTCGGATGTGTACCGAAAGTATTCTGAGTTCCAGTGGCGTGCAGTTGCGATTATGCCCTCCGGCGAGAGTGACCCTGGCACTATCGTCGGGGCACTCTCACCCCATTTGTACCGCCGACGAGAAGGAAGAATAAAGGGGCTGACGTCTCACGTGATTTTGCAGAAAGTCAAGGTCTTACATGCTAACTTGCTTGGGACCATCCACGTTGCACCCACTTAGGATAATATGAGTAAATGGTCACACACGCACACACTATGGACACGTGTAATCGTCTTACCCCATGCATGTATGTATTGTACTCATGCACACACATCCACATGCGGCTCTCAGCAAAAACAAAGTATGGATTGTGAAGGAGATGCCAATTCCAAACTAACAACCATTAGACTGAAGGAGAAATTTTACCCGAGAATTTGGAGTGTTACAAATTTGGAGTGTTACATGATGGACGATGGTTGTGTAGGTTGTTGTAGTGGAGAAAAAGGTAGAGGTAGCCGACAATGGTTGGCAGTGGCTACCGATGACCGTCGGTCGGGGTGGCGACGATGGGTGGTGGTGATCGGTTGAGGTAGTCGACGATGGTAGTGGTGATGTTGATGGGTGGTGGTTGTGGAGAAGGTTGTTGTAGTGGAGGAAGAGGCGGAAGTGGCCTATGGTGGTTGGCGGTTGCTACCGGTTGTTGTCGATGGTGGTGGCAGCGATGGGTGGTTGTGATCGGTGGAAGTAGTCAACGATGGTAGTAGTGGTGACTATGGTAGGTGGTTGTGGAGGTGGTCGACGATGGTAGTGGTGGTGGCGATGGGCGGTGGTTGTGGAGGTGGTGGAGGAGGTTGTTATACTGGAGGAAGAGGTGGAGGTCGTCGACGATGGTTGGTGTTGGCTACCGATGGCCACGGATGGTGGTGCAACGGCAATAGGTGGTTGCAATGGATATGGGTACCATTAAAACAAGTGTCATGTTAGAGTTATATATCAAATGAGGGTGGATCAGTAATTTTTAGTTTTTGTCTCATTCTTGTCCCATGTTATACCACCTATTTTGGTGGAACAAGAAAAAACTCTTTTTGTCCCATCCGGTCCCATCTTGTCCCACCCTGTCTCAATCCTTGTCTTTGTCCGATATCGCGCCAAACGTGAGGTAGTGAGTTTTTGACCTGTCCCATGTCATGCCAAATGTGAGACAGTTAGTTTTTTTCCCATCCTGTCCTGACCCATGTACCAAACGGAACCTTAGGGGGTGTTTACTTAGGACTTAATGAGCTTAATGGGTCAAATGGCTTATTCGCACAGACAAAATATAGTGTTTACTTAGGGCTTATTCGCACAGATGTTGGCTTATTCGCACAGATGGAGAAGAGGTGTTGTCCTCGTTCAGCCAAAAAAAAGACAAGACTACCCTATTTAAATAAACACCCCAAATCTAAAAAAACTTAACCCTCTGCTACACTTTCTCCTCAAAACCGAAGAACACACTCGATTTCTCCAAATTGAGTTACAATTTCAAGCTCCTTCCATCAAATAGGTTTATGCACACTTGAGACACACCTGTCGATTTCAACCTTTTTCCCGGCGACGACTTTCATTCCGGTGACCTACGACCTACTTTCCGGCGACGAACACCAGTTATAAACCCCAGCTTTGGAAGGAATGGTCGTTGAGTTTTGATAACTGGTCCATTGTTGCTTCAGATCGATTATGATGAAGAAGAAGACTGGTAAGATTTTGAGTTCTATAATTTGTCTTGGATCTTACTTGGATCGATTATGATGATGAAGAAGACTGGTCCATTCTTGCTTGGATCAAATTTTAACGATGAAGACGATGGAGCTACTGGGTTTAGAAATTGAAGGTTAGATGAAACCATTTGTACTTTGTGAAAAGAAAAAGGATGGAACTAGTGGGTTTCTTAAAGGGAAATTAATTAAAATACCCAAAGTTTGACTTTGACTTGCCAAAATACCCATTTTCTCGTCGATTTTTCCGAAATACCCATTTTTTCCGCGGTGGGGCCCGCGATCGCGGGACCTACAACTACGTGGCACGACGTGGCACCATCTTTGGCCAAACCTCCCGCTATTCCCCCTCAAGATACCCCGCGGCTACAACTTCCCCCCCCCCCCAAGTTTGCCCGCTGTTACAAAAATAGCCCCTGTCCCGCAATTTTGTCCCGCGATCGCGGGATTACCTGGACACGTGTAGGGCTGGGGTTGAAACCCTAATTTTTTATAAATGTTTCCAACCTCCACCCTCCAATGTCGGCTATAAAGAGAGAGGGTGGGGGACCAACATCCGGCCACCATACCTCATTTCCCCATTTTTAAACTCTCTCCCAACTCTCTCAACTTCTCGTGTCGATTACGCGCTCGGTTTGAAGATGTCACGTGTTAGGGATGTGGTAAGTCATTTTTCTTAACTTTTTGTAGTTTCTTGTTGTTATCTTAAATTTTCAAAATGTATGATACGTAAACTTTGTTGTTTAAAGTTTGTTGTTTAAACTTTGTTGTTTGAACTTTTTTGTTTGAACTTTAGTTGTTTAAACTTTGTTGTTTGAACTTTGTTGTTTGAATGTTGTTGTTTAAACTTTGTTGTTATCTTAAATTTTTGAAATATATAATATGTAAACTTTGTTGTTATAAAAAATATGTTAAAGTGGTTTTATAAAAAATATGTTAGTGTTTTTTTGTTAAAAAAAGATGAGTGTATTATCTAAAAATAAATGTTAGAGTGAGTTTATAAAAATACGTTAGTGTTTTTTTTTAAAAGTTGGTGTTATTTATAAAAAAATATGTTAAAGTGGTTTTATAAAAAATATGTTAGTGTTTTTTTGTTAAAAAAAGATGAGTGTATTTTTCAAAAATAAATGTTAGAGTGAGTTTATAAAAAATAAGCTAGTGTTTTATTTTAAAAAGTTGGTGTTATTTATAGAAATAAATGTTAAATTTTTTTTATAAAAAAAGTAGGTGTTAGTGTTTTTTTGGTTATAAAAAGAGTGTTTTTTTAAAAATTAAATGTTAGAGTGAGTTTATAAAAAATAAGTTAGTGTTTTTTTTATAAAAGTTGGTGTTATTTATAGAAATAAATGTTAAATTTTTTTATAAAAAAAATATGTTAGTGTTTTTTTTGTTATAAAAAGAGAGTGTTTTTTTTTTAAATTAAATGTTAGAGTGAGTTTTATAAAATAAATGTTAGTGTTTTTTTAAAAAAAAAGTTGGTGTTATTCATCCAAAAAAATGTTAAAGTGTTGGTTATAAAAAGATTAGTGTTTTTACAACTTAGGTCCCTAAACTTTGTTAATTTACAACTTAGGTCCCTAAACTTTGGTAATTTACAACTTAGGTCCCTAAACTTTGTTAATTTACAACTTAGGTCCCTAAACTTTGCTAACTTACAACTTAGGTCCCTAAACTATGGTGAATGACAACTTAGGTCCCTAAACTTTGGTGAATGAGAACTTAGGTCCCTAAACTTTAGTGAATGACAACTTAGGTCCATAAACTTTAGTGAATGCCAACTTAGGTCCCTAAACTTTGCTAATTTACAACTTAGGTCCCTAAACTTTGGTGAATGAGAACTTAGGTCCCTAAACTTTAGTGAATGACAACTTAGGTCCATAAACTTTAGTGAATTATTTAATTGTTTATCTTTCTTTTGAGTTTCCTACTCATAAATAATTATTTAACTTTAGTGAATTATTTAATTGTAACATTTTACCGAAAATCCGTAAATGGTATGAAGATATAAAAACATTGAAATTGGCTTCACATGCCATAGTCAAATTCATTTTGGCCTCTTGCCAAAAGCATCTATATATAACAATGTTACATTGGAATAAAAAAAACCACAACATATCTATTTGGATTTTGTCAAACGGGTGTAAATAGCCCTAAGGTATGTGGGGACTTAAGCAATCTTTGTGATTCCCCTACTACCTGGAAGTCCAATTGATTGAGAGGGTTCTTTTCTAAAACTAAAATACACAAATAATTATCAACCCAATAAACCAAACAAGCATTATAACATCCGTGAATTTTCTATGTAGCGCGATTTTTTAACGATCGACTTGACGTTAAGGTGTCGCGTTTCGTTCATCGTAGAGATGAGACAGTGCTTCGCCGATTTAGGAGATCGGGTAGCTAGGGTTGATGAGATCTTCAGAGGGACACCTTTCGGTCTATGGCTGGATCTTACCATGAGCGGTGGCGACCCCATGCTAGTCCACATGTTTCTATAGCTGGAGGTCGAGGTCTCCAATGCTGATGAGGAGGAGATGTATTTTGATGTCTTCGGGCATCATATGCGGTTTGGCCGTCACGAGTTCGGTCTTATTACAGGACTACTTTTTGGAGACGAACCCCCCCTTCCTCCGTTATCAGACATTACTTGGGTTAGTAGGGTTTGGCCTGACGTGTCACCATCTCGTCTGAGGCTGAGGACAGTTGTGGACACGATGAAAGACGGTCTTTCTGCCCTTAGCGACGAGGATGTTGTCCGTGTATGCTTAGTGGTGACGGTGGAGATGGGCTTCATGGGCCGTGAGTGGAGCCAGTACGCTTCCGAGACGGTCCTTACGGCCATCGAGGATTTTGATTTGTTTAGCAGGTATCCGTTGGGTAGCCACATCTTGACATATACCTACAGACAGATGCACCGAGCCATCGCCAGACGCGCCGACATACATGCGAAGATGGCTCTTTGTGGATTTACATACGCCTTCAAGGTTAGATAAGTAGTATATAACATAAACAATAATACATACAGACTGTTTGGCTTTCCTTTTTACGTACTTGCTCTTCTTGTGTAATTCCAGATATGGATCTTGGAGATGTTTCCCATCGCCCGTAATAGTTTTACCATGCGCACCGACAGGTTAATTAGGGGAACCCGTTGGGACATGGTTATTAACCTTAATAGGAACAATTGCATTGCGTTCTTTAGCCGGTCACGCACCGTAAGTTCTTTCACTATGTTTATAATATTTCCTACGTTATTCCATGTTATTAAGTTTTTGTGTTTTACCATATATTTAGCCGGCGTATGCGCCTCTCGAAAACCTTGTGGCTATGGATACCGAGAGGGACACGCCTTGGTACAAAAAAACAACGTGACCTTTATCGATAGAGAGGAGGCACGACATCATGGGTCTAGTTCCTCATCTGACGAAGATGAGGAAGACGACGCGAGGCCTGAGCATCAATTCGAGTCGCCCCCTTCCGATCGATATGAGGCGCCCCCTTCCTCCTCCCATCAAGATCTGACTTCCACCGATCCATCTCGTAGCAGTTTAAACCAGCTGTGGAACTACGTCCACGGGCCTATGGACACACGTGTTCAAGATCTGGAGGCCTTCGTCAGACAGTTTCGCTCTGTTCAGGTTAGTGTTTAACTTAATTTGTCGGCCATGATCTTTTAGTTTGTATATTAATATTACGTTCCATATTTGTTTTAGCTGTCGAGTACGACGCCGATCTCCATTTCGTTCGGACAGGGGGCACCGGCGTTTGCCACCACATCCTATCCGTCATTCCCGGAGAGTGTAAGTCACACTGAATAACCAATGTAGTTATATATTCGTTCCTAGGTTTGTAACTGTTAAAATGAAATATGTCATGCAGACTAGGATGACGACGGCAGGGGATTATACACACCATATGACGACAGAGGCCCCCACATCCTATGCTCCATTCCCACAGAGTGTAAGTCACACTGAATGACCAATATAGTTATATTTTCGTTCCTAACTTTGTAACTCTTATAATGAAAAATTTCATGCAGATTGGGATGATGGAGGCAGGGGGTTATACACACCCAACGTCGACGTTCGGCACCACATCATTCCCGCACAGTGTAAGTCACATACATCGACCCTCGTTATCGTTATATTTTCGTTCTTAAGTTTGTAATTGTTATAATGTCGTGCAGATTGGGATGATGCAGCAACAGGGTTATGGCGGCCC
Source organism: Saussurea involucrata (assembly GCA_033807775.1). Classification (NCBI taxonomy): domain Eukaryota; kingdom Viridiplantae; phylum Streptophyta; class Magnoliopsida; order Asterales; family Asteraceae; genus Saussurea; species Saussurea involucrata. The sequence continues at coordinate 106,762,987 of CM066320.1, read as the reverse complement.
ATCATTCACGGACCTCCTTGAGATAACGGCGACAGACTATTACAGGCCGGACATGTCGGGGCCATCGTACGTCACACCGCCACCACATACTATGACTGTAAGTTATTTTGGTAGTTTTGGTTTAATTGTGAACATGATGAAATTGTACTTAAAACATCTAACAAGTTAATTTTCAGTCGATGGGGTCGGGAGAGGACTTACGGTGCTCGGAAATTGTCGAGGACCACTTCTCGGAGCCGGAAGTTGACCCGATGGATGTGGTAGAACCTGATAGGCCGATTCGGAATAGGAAACGTTCAACATGGTTCGGAACCCCGCTATTTGGCCGACAAAAATCTACCACACCGCCCCCTGAAAAGAAAGCCAAGCCAAAGGTGACAGGAAAGGGAGCAGGAAAGAAGGCGGGAAAGATGACCACTTCACCGGAGCGTCTTCCAGCCTCGGAGATATTGAACCTGTGTCAGACTAGTGACCAGAACTTCTGACCACAACTATGAGTTCGATCATACTTCAGAATCAACAAATTGATCTGTATGAATCAGAAATCCATAATCACATTCAGGCCGAGTTTTGGACTGAAGTATCCAAAAGTCAATATTCTCAATTTAAGCACATCATCTGTTTTCAGTCATGTGTCAGTATGATCATTCAGCTCTACACATGAATAACGTGCAAAACAAATTAAGTTGTCTTTGGTACCCATATGAACTTGGGTCCAGGTCTATTAGGTGCAGTGGCATATGCAGACACTCTGTAAAAACCAAACCAGTGCTGACTAAAATTCTTGTTCACAAAATCATCAGTTCCACAATATGAACAACAAAGTTTCTTTTGTGCAATTCTGACTAATTGATTTATAGAATAAATCACATCAGGTTTAACAAAAGATTTGCCTTGAAATGTACTGTTCTTCTTGACATTTGAATTAGGAACTTTTGATTTTGGCACTTCTTTCTTGGAAGTTGTTCCTTTAACTCTCCATTCCATCTTAACTCTTTTGAAGATAAGATTATCTTTAGGCTTAGAATAAGTATTCACTTTAGGCACATGCGAATTATTATCTAATTTATCAAACAGAGAATTATAGAAAAGATTGGAAGGATGAATCTGATCCTTTGAGAAATCATTTGATCTTTTTACTTCTTTTAAAGAAATGTTTTTAAAGATTGAACTTGAAGATGTTTTAAATGAACATTCAGAGTTAGTTGAGTTTACAAGCGGAGTTTGATCAATTGTATCAGGACTTGCTTGTTTTGAAACACCAACTTTAAAAATAATATCTTCAAGTTCTTTCACCTTGTTGATTAAAACATTATTTTCTTTAAAAATCAGATCAAATTTCTTTTGAAGATCAGATTTTACCATTTGCTCCTTCATAATATCTGTTGATAAACCAAATAATTTCTTTGTTAGCTTTTTTATCTCATTTTGAAAAATCTTTCGTTCATCTGAAAATTTATCTTTTAAGTATTTTTCTTTAAAACCATTTACCTTCTTCTTTTCAGTTTCTTTTCTTCCATCTTCTAACTCTTTCTCAAATTTCTCTCTTTCAAGTATAAGAACTTGTTCAAAATCAGATATCTGTTTCAAGAGTTGACCATTTTTCATTTCACATGATTTGATTCTATTTTCAGAGTCTGTCAACATCTTTCTTCTAAAATTGATTTTCTCTTTCAAATCAACATTCTCTTTTTCTAACAACTTTGTGTTCTCTTGAGCCTTTTCAAAATCCTTTAGAAGATCAGATTTGTCTTTTTGCAAATTTACAACAACTTTTGCACTTTCATCAAATTTGGCTTCAAGATTAGCAATCTTGCTTTCAAAATGAACAATCTCAGGCATATACAAAATAGTTGTTTCTCTTCTTGAATAAGACTCATTTCCATTTTTATCATAAGTAGGCATGATGAAATGACAAATTCAAATATCAACTATGAATTATGACCAAAAATGAAAATCAACACAGATCTAGAACATGCAAGAATTGATCAAATCTGTCACAAGCATTTCATCAAACAGTTAGAGTACATGAATTAATAAAATCTTCTTTTCAACAAATTCGAAAACATACCTGTGATCTCTGTCTAATTTGAACTATTCTGATCTTCCATTAAACAGCTTTTGTCTCAGACCCCATCGATTGAAATTCTTTAGAAGACATGATTGTAAAATGAATAGAATCGAATCAACAGAAAGACAAGTTCGAATTTCTTGAACAAAATCAGAATGAATTCAAGAATTACTAAGAATTCAAGAATTGCGAGTAGCAGCGGAATCAATTTTCGAATTGATCAAGAAATCTTCAAGAATGCGATCAAGAAACCCTCAAGAACACGATCTTGAATGAATTTGTTTGTTGATTAGCTCTGATACCAATTGTAGGTTCCATAATCATCACAGATAATCAAGATTCAATATAGAATGAACATTTAAGAACGTATTCACAACAACTGGTCATATGATTTTAACAATTTGTGAATTACAAGACGTTACAATGAATTTCTCTCTCAATGGATTTGTCTATCAAAGTCTCTACTTACAAATGAAGCCCAAGACACTTATTTATAGTGTCTAATTACATGACATGGGCCCAAGCCCATTTAACTCCCAAAGCCCAAAAGACTTACAAAGCTAATTACAACACATTTGACTTTTCTTGACTTTACATGGACTTTATAAAACTTTCTATATAATTGGGGCTTTCTAGACCCAACAGTCTTCCACAACAACATGATTAGGTTGTTTATGTAACATTAAATAATTGTTATTTTTAGTGTTAACTTATTTTGTTAAAGTATTGTGATTGAAGTTATAATTTTGTTTATTATTTTGTTAAAGTATTGCACATATAAATACTTGAAGCCTAAAAAGTGTGACAAAAACAGTAAAAACATGCAACAACACTTTAAAAATCTCAACTACATAAAATCATGTGATAGTGCATGATAACATGTACATGCATCATTATGATCATGCTCCTCCCATGTTTCGCCATGCTCACTATTACTAAATACCATGCTACCATAATTTGATCTTTCTAGTACCTAGTGCTGGTAATTTTAATATATTCCCACACCCATTTGGTTTTTTCTAATTTCATCCAATTACTCAACTTTGAGTATCGATATCTCATTCACACATACTCCATTTTGGAAGCATTATATATCGTTTCGAAGCTCTCATATAGGAGAACATAAACCCACTAAAAGTTAGTTATATATAACACACACACACACATATATATATATGTATATATATATATATATGTATATATATATATTTAAATGTGTCCAAAGTTTAGTAAAACCCATATTTTTACTAAAATTTTCCAACACCTAGTAAGTAGGTTTATGAAACTTGCGGTAATCCTAATACAGAGATTATTGGATGGACAAGCATTTATTTCTTGATTCATGTGTGCATTAATCCTTAGACTACTTAAAGACTACTTTTCAACCTAATGAAAGACCTTTATTCATGAGCAGACTTCCTTTTGCAGACAAATCTTGCAGTTACTTTTTCAGTCGAATCTTACAGGCTCTTTTCAGACGAATCTTGTAGTGAACTATTCAGACGAATCATGCAGGCAACTTTTCAGACGAAATCTTTGACCATATCCACATCCCTGATGAAGAACATACATTTTCACGGCTATAAGTAGATGGCATGATGAAGTAGTAATTCACAACTTACTATCTATCTTTTATACCCTCTACACCGTTTACAAACATTATCTCGCTTTTCTTAACACTATGGCTGGAGGTTCAAGATCAAGGGGGAACAGGTCGGCGAATGGGGCTGGAACTTCACGTTCGGCATCCTACCAACCACTGAACGATGGAGCTCGCCGGAGTACCTGGAAGGTACCAGAAACAGACGAAGAGTGGAGAAACTATGGGCGAACTGCGGCCGATTATCCATTCACGACTGAGGAGGAAGAAGACTGGGAGATGGCATGCGAGAATTACCACTTCAATAATGACAGAATTACCCCACCAATGTATCATTGTACCCAGCCGACGGGTCTTCCACAAAGTCAACGAATTACTCCCTTAGTGCAAAAATCCATTGATAAGGCGAACATCGATATCGAAAAGGTAAAAGGTATGTGGAACCATAATAGGGGGATTCAGCAGGGGAAAATGGAGTATCTAGCGGAGAAGAAACGAGAACTGGCCATGACTAGGGCTCACGTTCGGGAGGTGCAACGACAGATTTAGGATGTAGAAGAGGAATTACAAGAAATCGAAGACGACTACACGGGAATGGAGGACGTCATCAAGGAAAAGGTTAACTTCATCACCGGAATCCAGGACGCATTCCAGTCATAGATTTCTTTGTTTACCTGCACTGTATCCATTTCAGTTGGGAAGATGATTTGCAATAACTGATCTTTTAATTAAGTTCCTTATTAAATAACTTAAAATGGGGAAAACATTTTCTTTAATTAATTTCTATATTAAATACATTAAAATGGAAAAGAAACAATACATTAAAAACCTCAACTACATAAAATGATAACCTAAAAAACTATAGGGACCATTTATGCTTTTTTAAATTTTCCCCAAACTAGAGGGGCCAAAACTGTAAATATCAAAAAATCGCGGGACTACCGCGGGATCATATCGCGGGACATGGGCCAAAAGTGGTCCCGAGGGCAAACTTGGGGGGGGGGGGGAGTTGTAGCCGTGGGGTATCTTGAGGGGGCATAGCGGGAGATTTGGCCAAAGATGGTGTCACGCCGTGCCACGTGGTTGTGGGTCCCGCGATCGCGGGTCCCATAGCGGGAAAAATAGGTATTTCAGCAAAATCGACGAGAAAATAGGTATTTTAGCAAGTCAAAGTCAAACTTTGGGTATTTTAATTAATTTCCCTTTCTTAAAAGATGGAGCAACTGGGTTTGATGGGAACTAGGTATTGGGTTTTTTACATTTGGGAAAGAAAAGGATGTACTTTTTCAAATTAAAAATAAATTACTATGAAACAATATTGTTGCTACCATTTTATTTTAATGTTGTAGTTGTATAATTGAAAGATTTATTTATAAATCTCGTGATTTGTTGTTACTTAGAGGTTATTTCATTAAAAAAAAGTCACAACAATTTGTTACAGTGTATAATATGGAGGGGTAAATAGGTCATTTTTGTCATTCAGACTATTGATTCAGAGAAAAAGGTAAACAACAACATAAATTTATGCAGACAGACAAATATATCCATACAGATAAATTTATCCATACAGGACTTAATAGAAAATTTGGTAAACAGCCCCTTAGTCTCCATCAAAAAAGACATGTTAAAAATTCATATCAACTAGACTTAAACTATATTTTTCTGAATATATATTAAAACTCGTATTGTTATCTATATGAGTGTTCACGGTTCGGTTCGACTCGGTTAGTAGGAAAAATGTAAACCGAATCGAGTAAGTCGTTACTCATGGTTCAGTTCACGGTTACCCGAATTAATAAAAAAAATTATTTTTCAATATAAAAGTAATACCAAAATAGGATATTTAAACCAAACACATAACAAATACGTAAAAATAATACAAGAACAAGAAATTAAAAATACCTCTATTCGATTGATTATTTCAAAATTAAATAGTTACTACTAAATATAGTATTATTAATTGTACTATATACTGGTTCGCATCATTTATCTGCGGATACCTATAATTTAAAACCGAAACCAACCCGTAAATACCTTGTTTTTTGGTTTTCCGCTTTGGACCATACGATTTTTTTAACATCCCTAGTTTTCTTGGGTTGGTGTCAATGAGACAAGAAACCAAAAAAAAACTGCCACACTTTTTAGGCGTGTAAAGGAAGCTTTCCACGAGCCATCCATGATTGGTACATCAAGACTCATAATTAACTAACTGCTCTCAACTCACCAATTATTGTTCAAAACCCACCATCTTTCAGTCTATTCAACTTTACCCCTCTACTTTTATTTTATTATAATATTAAATTAAATATCATGTGTAAAAAGTAAAAACCATTTCTTCTTTTATATGAAAATAGAAAACTACATATTTGGTCTTTGCAGTTTGTCAAAAATAACACTTTTCATTTTTACAGTTTTAAATTGTAAAAACATCTGGGTTTGGCCTATCCCTCTAATAACCGTTAAAAGTTTCGTTAAATGAGAGAACTTTTTATTATTCCATCGATTTTTTATATTTTACCTAATCAAAAACGATTTTAAGATTTTGGACCTATGGTTTTTGTTTGGGTAAAAGATAGAAAAAAAGGATAAAAGCATTGTTCTAAAAAACTCGTTACACAACCAACATGGCGCGCCATGGCACCAAGGCTTGTGTGTCACGCCACGTTAAGCTCGTGGCACGCCAAGGCCTAATGCGCAATTCTCGTAGTGTCATATTTGATTTTTTTTATGTTTTTAATGTTTTATTTGCAAGTTTCATTGTATAACATAATTTAGCTTGCATATTACTATTTACTCGTTGATTAACTACAAAACATATGTTTTTATATATAATATTTTATATTAATTAGAAATTTGACGTCATAAATCACGCCTTGAAAACGTCATGGCTTCGCCGTGGCTCCTAAGGCTCGAGGTTTGGCATCGCCGCCACGCCATATCTCACGCCATTTAGAATCTTGGATAAAAAAGCCCCTCATTTATCGGATTATTTTAGCTTTCGTTACGGGGAGGGATCAAATCCGGATGTCTTTGCAAACAACGATGACTATCTTCTAATTTCGAAACTGCATGGACGAAAATTTCCATTTTCGACCAACCGATGGAACAAATTTGTAGTTTACGCTAAACTTATTTCTAAAAAATGTTCTAAAAATTTGTTAAAATGTCCAAAAGTATCGTACAAAATTATTGTAATATTTTTAGATGATCATGCAACACGAAGCGTTATAAAGTAATTTATTAAAGTACTTAAACTTTTGAGTAAATTACATTTTTAGTCCTTATGGTTTGTTAAAAATTGCGGATTTCGTCCCTATGGTTTCGAAATTGCGAATTTCGTCCCTATGGTTTGGAATTCATTTCTATTTTCGTCCTTGAGACGAAAACACTACTTTTAAGTATGAAGGACTAAAATAGAAATGAAATATAAACCATAAGGATGAAAATAGCAATTAAATTTAAATCATAAGGACCAAAAAGGTAATGAACTATAAATCACAAGGATGCAACTTGCAATTTCAAAACCATAAGGATGAAAATAGAAGTTTTCAACAAATCACAAGGACTAAAAATGTAATTTACTCTAAACTTTTTCTGGAACACAAGTTTGTTGTACTAATTTCTTATTTCTGGAACTATAAGGGTATGAATTGTAAATATTAAAAATATTTTTATGTAGTATATATGATATATAATAAAATAAATAAATCCAAAAATATTCAAGATTTGGCTCATTTCGAACGTATCGAAGAGACGATTATAATGGTGTAACTTGTTAAAATTAAAACGTATTTTTTAACGTATTTTAGTTAATAAACGATTATATGTGTTAAATGTAAAATTAAAATTAGAAAAGTAAAAGGTATAAAGTAAAGTAAGTAAATAAGTATGTGGTTGAAAGTGTAAAATTCAATTCAAAAGTCACAATTGTGTGTGCAACGGATTAAATTACAAGGGTCACGGATTAAATTAAAAGGCCCACGGATCATGAGGGTTGAATGTGGGATTTTTGAAACATAATCCGTGGGCCACGGCTTAGCCCACGGATTTTCAGGGTATTTTTGTTATTTGAGAGAGAGATAAGGCATTTGGATGAAACTGAAGTCAACTAAGGGCATTTCAATTAATTTACCTTCTTAAAATAAGAAATGTTGAATTATGATATCCCAAAATAAGAAAAAGAGTAAATTATGTTTTTCGTCCCTGTGATTTTAAAATTTCGGTTTTAGTCCTTATAGTTTGCAATTCATTTATATTTTCGTTCCTGGGGTCAAAACACTACTTTTAAGTATTAAGGACTAAAATAGAAATGAATTGTAAACCATAGGGATGAAAAAAGCAATTAAATTTAAATTATAAGGACGAAAAAGGTAATGAACTATAAATCATAGGGATGAAAGTTGTAATTTTGAAACCATAAGGATGAAATTAGAAATTTTCAGCAAACTACAGGGACTAAAAACGTAATTTACTCTAAGAAAAATGAATTATTGGTTCCTCAAGATGAATGTTCTGATTAATAAATCTACAAAATGATCAAAGCATGTGTAACCCAGTGGTAAGGTAACTTTCTTTGGGGGGTGAGTGGATGGTATCCCTGACTACCAGGGTTCGAACCCCGTGGTAAGCATGTCTGAGATACCCGCCTAACCTCTGGTTGGGCCGTCCTTAGGTGGTCCAGTCGAAGACTGGGCTATCGCCCCAGTCCAATGTGGTTGGGAATAGGCCCAAGCGTAAGCTGGGCTGCGGACGCGGCGGATTAGTGGGCTGCCCTTGGATGCCCGATACCGCCGGGACGGTGTGCGTGCGTGTGTTCGTGGTAGTCGTTCGTGGGTTCGATGCCGCATTGCCGTTCAAAAAAAATCTACAAAATGGAAATACAAACAATGTGATGTTCATTTTGACGAAATTTGTCCCTTTTTCAAGCCGTAAATCTTCAAATTAAAAATAAATAAATTATTAAAGCCTTGAATACATTTTGAGAGTATGTTATCTAAAACCAGAATTAAATAAAAATACATTTTTATGTTATATTCCATATGTGAAATGTTTGATTTGATCACCAATGAAGGACAATCATGGATAAATGGATGAGAATTGGGAGGGCGATCCGGCAAAGTTCGCCTTCTCCATCTCTATCTTGGATTCACGCATCTTGTCCATTTCGTATGGGCTTATCTTAGCCTGTTGTCAGCACATTTCATACGAAAAACGTTTAAATAAATATATTATTGTATACTTCGTTTAAACACGTCTTTTATGGAGCTCGGTGAACTAAAAAACTCAGATATGTTAATAAGATATTATTAATATATGATATTATAACCCATAAATGTTGTGTGAGCAACTAGCATGTTGACTTAAATATGATAATTTTATATGTTAATTCTATTGTATTTTGTGCTCTAGAATCAATAAAATGAGTTTTGCATATTGCTCAAAACTTCTATAAAGAATATAAAAATAGTGAGAGATCAATGACCGAGTTGGTGCATAATTAATAAAAGTGTAAACAGTAGGGTGGGGGATATCGTTCTGGTACCCATTTTCATCTCTGGCAGGTAGAGATAGTGTGTGTCTATCCCTCAACCCAGGACCCAAATAACTATGTTGAATCCCACCAATTAAACAACGGTTGTAACTAACATTTAATCATATTACATGACCATGTAACACAAGTTACTTAGCCGCTCGGCCCTCTGCCAAGGGGTCTTGGCCATGCGCCTTAGGCCGCCCGGTCGACCCTGTCGTTCCTCGACCGTTCTTGACTGTTCCTCGACCGTTCTTGACTGTTCCTCGACCGTTTTCCCGGTCGATCCCCGAACGTTTTCCCGAACTTTTTCTCGGATGTTTTCTAAACCGTTTTCCCGGTCGTTCTCCCTAACATTTTTCCGGTCGTTCTCCCAAACGTTTTCCCTCAACCGTTTTACCCGAAATTTGTTTTCTAACTAACAACAAAATTAGAGGTGTTAAAATGCTTCTTTATAATAGGCCCAACTCTTAAGCCCACGTTAGAATAAATTAATTTGATTAAGGCATCGTTTGGCAAAAATTAGTTAGCTTATTTCTTGGTTACATGTATGGATGGACATAAGGTAGCTTATTTGGAGTTTTTTCTGACTTTTTTCAATGATACCCTCATTAATACTAATAATTATTTATTAATAAACAAATATTACTCATTAAAATTGAATTACTATTTATTAATGAAATATTAACTGAAAATTATAAACTAAAATTTAATTATACTTTGATATTAATTTTTAATTATTTAGAATTATTTGTAATCATATCAATTTATTTTTATATTATTTTTCTTTTAATATCAGTTAATATATTTTAGTTATCAATTACTGTTTTTTTTTATATTATATGTTACGGTTATTAAAATCATAAGTTAATGTATAATTTTTCTAATTTTTTTTAACAAATTCAAATTTATAGTATACATATAATAATAAATTTTAAATTATTTAAATTAACAAATTAGATTATTTGATTTTTCTTTACTACTTTGTTTGTATTAATTAACATATTGTATTACTATAAACTTGTTTTAATTATATTATTAAACATTGTAATTGTTTGTTTTTCAAAATGTATTTTTTGGTCTTTTTACATGCTTATAAGATAGCTTTTGTCAAACGTGGCTTATTCATCAGCTAACTTATCAGTTACCAGCTAGTTTGTCAAACATAGCCTAACTAATCGATAAACTAGCTATTGACTGATAAATTAATTGTTAGGCAAAATAATTGTTGTTAGTTAATAAACTAAGTATAAATGCTAATTATAAAATGGTGTAAACGTTGATGTTGTTCGATCGAAAACTATTAACAATTGTCACTTAAATTACAAAATTACAAGATTTTGAGACTTTTTTTTTTGAAAGGGTATCCTAGGCTTTGCATTTTAAGACTTCTTTAAAAACTCTGTTTTGTTACTTCCTAAACACTATCCAAACAAGCAATGAAAATAAATGGAAAATAGGAGAGAAAAAACTGTTTTTCTATTATTAAATATTTTATGGGAAATTAATTATTTTACCCTAACTTCAAAATTGAGTTACACTTATACTCCATCTCTCTCTCATTTAACCAAAATACCCAAAAATCCTGCGAAAAAGCCTTCGATTGCGGACTCAAATGAAAAATTTTCATTCTTAATCCCTGGAGTCCGCGATCGAGAGCTTTTTAAGGGATTTTTGGGTATTTTGATTAAATGGGAGAGAGATGGGGTATAAGTGTAACTCAATTTTGAAGTTAGGGTAAAATAATTAATTTCCCATATTTTATTAATATAGTTAATGTTAAAACTCTAAAAAAACTGATGGAATTAGATGTAATTTTATTTTGAAGATTTGATTTTCTTTACATTTTAAAGTAATTGTGAATAAATAATTGGACACAAAAGGTACAAGTTGAAATAAAATTCATGCTGTTGTAACTTGTACGTTTGACTTTTGAGATTGACTTGAAGCAAATTAGGTGACCTAGGGCTAGAAGTCTTCGAGAAGTGTTTATTTACATGGGTTTTGTGCACCAAATTAACCAGTTCGATCCCAAGATAAAAGGACTTTATTGTTGAAAATATAATTAAATAATGGGAAATTAATTAAAATACCCTAAGTTTGATCTCTTTCTTACCAAAATAACCTAAATCTCTATCGGTTTACCAAAATGACCTAAATTTCCGCGGTGGACCCCGCGATCGCGGGCCCAGCCCACGTGTCACTCAGGTTTGGGCAAAATGTCCCGCGGAGCCCCCCAACTATGGCTGCGGTGACAAGTTTGGTCCCTGCCCGCGGTGACAATTTTGGCCTATCGCGGGCCCATCGCGGGAAACCACCGCGGGCCAGGCCGAAACTTTGTGACACGTGGGTGTGGGCCCGCGATCGCGGGGCCCACCGCGGAAATTTGTGGCATTTTTGCAAACTGAACGAGATTTAGGGTATTTTGGTAAAACAAAGTCAAACTTGTGGCATTTTAATTAATTTCCCTTAAATAATTGTTGAAAAATGTATATTTATTATTGAGGGGCTGTTTGATAACACCTTATAATTATTTGATGCAAAATAATTAAGGGATTGTTTGGTTGATATTTTGTTAAATCTTGTATAGATAAAGTTGTTTGTATGCATTAATTTGTCAGTATTTATATTATTATAAAGCATTTAAGAAAAACTCTTAAAAACAAATTTTTATGTATGATGTAGTGTTTATTGATGCATATTACTTAAAAATCAGGATTACAAGTAAATTATGCATAAATACAGCTTCTTAAATCAACATATATATTTGAATTCATAACTAACTAACGGATAAAGATAATTAAATACAGAATAAATATCTCATTTTAAATATAAATAATCCAAAATATAATTAAGATAATAATTGAATTCTAACATAATAGCTAATTATTTTTTTCATAAAAAACATTGTATTATTAAACTATTATCAATTAAACCTAAAATAAGTTAAAAGTAAAAATTTAAATTAAACAAATTTATAAAAAAAAACATTATCGTTTTCTCAAAACCACACAAAACTGTATAATAAAATTGACAAATACAAAATATAAAACGAAACATTAATATCGAGATGTATCGCGCTGCATTGCGCGAGTACATTTCTACTATATTATAAATGTTTTTGCTTAGAGGTGTTCTTTTCATAAATGGACGACACGAGTTTTTTTAGTTGTGAGAGACAAGTTTGGAAAAACTTGGCTTTCTGTATAAAGCTCCCCTTGAAGCTCATAATAAGCCAACTTCTAATACCATTAAGCCGCTACCAAACAATCATGTATACCGAATAAACTGTTAGTCCCATTAAACTCATTAAACTACTAACAAACATGCTTGTTTAGATGTGTTTTAACATTAATTACATGTGGTTGTTTGTTCACCTCTTAATGGTTCTATTCAGAAGCAAACATCTAAATCAGTCAAAGGTCCATCTTGTGTAGCAAAAAACTTAAACATCTAAATCCTTCCACAACCCTTTGCAACAAGATATATGCCTGTACATATCATTCAGAGGCATTGTATTCTTCAATTGCCCCTTCCCGTCAACATCTCCATCATAGTTGCCAACAACTGTCGACTGGGATTTCAAGACACTGTTTGTTTACCTCTTAATGGTTCTATTCAGAGAAAAACCTCTAAATCAGTCAGAGGTCCATCTTGTTCAGCAAAAAAATTAAGCATTTGAATCATTCCGCAAACCTCTGCATTGTTCCTTTTTTGATGTCTGAGCATATCATTCAGAGGCATTGTATTCCTCTATTGCCCATCCCCAACCCCATCCAACATCTCTATCATCGTTGCCAACAATTGTCAATTGGGATTTAAAGGACACTTTCTTTACCAGCATCACCACCACAACAATCGGTGATTGTCTTCCTCCCCCGTCTCTCTCGTCATCATGTACTTCTTCTTGTTTGGTATTTTTGTTTTTTGGTTTGATTTTGATTGTAGGTCTCTATTTCTGCCTCATTTGCTTCACATGCCTCATGTAAAAAGAGTTTTTTTCTTCTAGTTTTGCGACTACTTTATATTTTTCGTGTGAATTTATGTATCAATGTATGTCTTTTTATCTGGGTTTTGTGTACATGTAGAATGAGGTTTTGGGATTTTGTTTCTATGTAGATGGGTGTTCATGGGTATGTTTCTTCAAAGAACCGATAACATTTGAACCAAACTCAAATGATTCTCTGTCTTTTTACCAACTTTTTTGAAATCAGATCAACCCTATATCGTAGTAGCTAAGTAAAAACATAGTAAAATGATTTTATGTGACAATTGAATATGCATATTAGGTGTTTGATGAAATGCCTTAGTGACATCGAGTTCCATATATGTGTGTGTTGTATCTGTAATATGTTAAAAGGTAAAGTTATCTAACCAATCTTGTCACTCGTAATCTTATTTAGTGTGTTTATGTAATTTCAGGAAGTATGAGGGGTATTTTGGCTTAAATCTGAAAGATGAGGATAAGGAGGACTGCGCCTCACTTCTTGTGAATGTTCGAGGGTAGCGGAGCTCTATAAATGAAGATGGAGGACTAGAGTGCAAAATTGTTGTTTATATATAAAGTGTATCATGCGTTGATTTTATATTGAACCAATTCATTTTCAATTTCTCAGTATTTTAGAATAAGCTTACTTTCTCTCACTAGTTAGGGTTTCTTCCTTTTCTAGTTTAGGATATCATTATCATCTTCAATCCTCTTAAAAATAGATAATCTTTCATCTTGTAATCTTTTGTATTGTAATCTGTTGGTATAAAACTTTTCAATATGGTATCAGAGCGTGATTTTGATCTCCTCTGATTTCTTTCATCAACAGTGGTAAGCTCTTCGTGGTTTTTTATGCTCTTTTGATTGTTTGTTTTTTCGAAAATCTAAAACAGTCTAAATAGCTTTCTTCTTTGAATCTGGTTCTGTTTTCTCGAAGTATCGCAAGGTTTTGTTCTTATCTTATTAGATCTATAACGATCTTTGCCTCTATTTCATGATTCTCTCACTTGTTGTTCTTTTCTTGTTAGGTTTAGACACATCTGAGTTTTTTCTTTTGTTCTTACATTTCTCATCTCGTTGATGTTCTTATCTTGAATAGATCTGAACACATCTGAGGTGATTCATCATATTTGACTCTTTTGATGTTCTTATCTTTATAGATCTGAACACATCTAAGGTGATTCATCATATTTGACTCTTTTGATGTTCTTATCTTTATAGATCTGATACATCTGAAGTGCTCTGTGTTTTTCTCTTCATACTCATCTCGTATTGTTCTTATCTTGAATAGATCTGAACATACCTGAGGAGTTTCATCAGTTTTGCCTTCTTTCGGTGTCCTTATCTTTTTAGATCTGGTACATCTGAGGTTTTATTTGCTTTTATGACTGTTATTTCTTTTTCTAATAGATCTGAACAGCCTTCTTCTTACTTTTGTCTCATAAATGACGTTCTGATCTGAACTGATATGCGTGTTATGATTGTATGCATTTTTAGTTAGATCTGTATGATTGTACTGTTTCAAGTGGTTTTGTGTATAGTTTTGGTTCCTAGATCTGGATCATTTTGTTTAGATCTTGATCTGGAACATCTTGTTTACTTATATCTCTGTTCTTGTCTCTTCTGTTCACTTAGATTTTTGATAATTTCTGTTAAATTCTTCTCTCAAGGTTTTTTTATTCTTCTAATATTTTGTCAAATCTTCCTAACCGAATCTCTTACTCGTGAGCTACATCACAAATATTTGATCTGTGTTGTCATTATCACTAGTGTGGGGTTTTTTTGTTGTTGTTTGGTCTGGATCTAGTCAGGTCTCTTAGGCCTTGACTTCCTCTGGATTTGTGATTTGTTCAGGTTGTTTCTGGTCTCTGCTTTGTTAGAGACTGTGGTTGTGACCTTTGTTTCAGCTGTGCGCTTAGTCAACGTACCACTGTAAGTTGTTTTTTCTCTCTTCTTCACAGGTGTAGCAGGCTTCTGGTAAGTTTTTTTTATCTCTTGTGTGCTTTCTCCTCTTGTCTTCTTCGTTTAGTGGCTAAGAGATTGGCTTGACCTACCACCTCTGAGTGGCAAGGAATCCTGTCAGTATAGTCTCTTAGTTTTTTCACCGTGTGTGTTGTTTAGCTTCCTGTTGTTATCATGACTGGTGAAGTAACTCCCAAACGTTCAGCTGAGCAATTTCTGATTGCTAAGCTGGACTTTGGAGATCCTTTGTATCTTCATCTAAGTGATACTTCAGGTGTGTCTATTATGACCTTGAAGTTAAGTGGAACTGAAAATTACAAAGTTTGGTCCAGTGCTATGATACTTGCCTTAGAGACCAAAAATAAACTAGGTTTTGTTGATGGATCTGTTGTTCGTCTTACTGACAATGAAATATTGGGAAAACAGTGGGATAGGTGTAACTCTGTGGTGTTGTCCTGGATTCTTGGTTCTATATCTGAAGATCTGTTTCTAAGTCAAGTTTTTTCTAAAATTGCTTCCGAAGTTTGGGATGAACTTAAGGAAACTTATGATAAAATTGATGGATCTGTTACTTTTAATCTGCATCAGAAAATTAATTCTTTGAGTCAAAATGGTGTTCCTGTTTCTGAATACTACCACAAATTGAACGCTCTTTGGAAACAATATTATGCTTTAGTAAAATTACCATCATGCTCTTGTAATGCTTCTCATGAGTTTTCTAAACATAACCAGCTCCTAAAATTAATACAATTCCTAATGGGACTTGATGATATGTGTGTTAACATAAGAAGTAATATTCTGACTACTGATCCTTTACCCTCTGTTAAGACTGCTTTTTCTCTGGTATCAAGAGAGGAGTCACATCGTGGTGTTACTCGTTCCTCTTCTAATGCCAAGAGTCAGAATTCTGCTTTCTTTGGAAAAACTTCTAATGTTAAGAAACAATCTGGAAAATCTCCACTTGTGTGCAAACACTGTGGGCTAACCATTGAAAGATGTTTCAAATTAATTGGCTTTCCTAAGGACTTTCAGTTTACTAAGAATAAGCCTAATCAGTTTCCTAAGTCTTCGTCTAGTAATGCCTGCATTACTGACAGTTCTGGTCGTGGTCAGAATACTTCTTCTTCACTCACTGAAGATCAAATAACCAAGCTGCTATCTCTTATTGATAAAAAACAAACTGAGGGCATTTCTAGTAATATGGCTCGTAAGTTTTCTGTCAATATGGCTAAAACTTTTAGTTTTTCTTCAACATTAAATAAATCTGGTTGGATTATTGATTCAGGTGCTAATCAGCACATGACTTCTTCTGTATCCCATTTAGAAAATGTTGTTGATATTTATGATTTAATGTTAAAAGTCACTCAACCTAATGGTGATGAAGCTATAATAAATAAAATTGGAAATTTCAAACTCAATGATAAAGTCACTCTATTTGATGTATTGGTCATTCCTGATTTTCATGTTAATTTGTTGTCTGTGCATAAGATTGCTCGTGATAGCAAAATATTTGTGGGGTTTAATGAGTTTAAGTGCTTCCTAATTCAGGATTTTCCTGCAATAAAAATTGTGGGGACTGGTAGTGAACAAGGGGGTCTTGACTTATTTGATCAGGTTACCACTAGCAATTCTTGCAAATCTTTTGTTTCATGTTCTGATAATAGTGTAAATACTTCTCATATGTCTATTCTTTGTAATGTTTCTCATCAATTGTGGCATAGTCGTCTAGGTCATCCTGCTGATCAAGTCCTTAATGTCTTGAGGAAAAAATTGAACCTAGGGAAGAGTCATGAATCCGGTCCTTGTGAGATTTGTCATAAACCTAAACAAGCTAGAGATAAGTTTAACCTTAGTGATCATACCACTAAGAGTCTTGGTGATTTAATTCATGTTGACTTGTGGGGACCGTATAGGGTTGCCAGTAAGGAGGGATTCAAGTATTTTTTTTAACTGTTGTTGATGATTTTACACGTTCTGTGTGGGTTTACTTGTTAAAGCAAAAACATGAAGTTTATGATAATATTGTGGCTTTTCACAGCTTGCTGTTTACACAATTTGGAAAGCATATAAAGGTGTTCAGAAGTGATAATGTGTAACACCCTCAAAATTGGAACGAGCAACTAACTTTAATTTCAATAAATTAACTAAGAGATGATAAAATTACTTCTACATATCATCCTTGAAAATACCTCAAAGAATAAACATCACAAATTAAACAGCTAACAGCTATAGGCGGGTGTTACTTAACCCAAATTAAAAGTTGCTAATCCCAAAATACGGAAAACTTCGCTAAGCATCTCACTTCCCATGTACTCTACTAGCACTCATCACTTCGCAGTGTAGCTAAAGCTATTCCCAACCTGAACCTGTTGCACATGCCGACAATTGAAAAAGGTTAGGCTAACGCCTATTGAGTTCAAGAGTTTACATCATGAGCAAATCATTTGGTAAATCAACAGCTTCAACTTAATAAATGATTTTCAAAAAGGGTTTGTATAAAAGACATCGACAACCCATTTTCCAAACGCACACAATTTCTGAGAGGAAAGCTTCCAATGAAAATCGTTTCTCTGCAAAGGACTCAAATCCAAAACTCACATCAAGAGTTAATTAATAATAATTTCTCAAATAATCGCCACTGCGAATAAAACTCCAATAGTTAAAACATCCAATAAGGATGTAACATAAAACCGTCCATCAATCATGGAAAACAATCCATATGCATATAATATAACCTCAACAATGCGAATGAATAAAATACCCGAAATCAACACCCTTCGGTGACGGGGGAGACCCGATCTCATCGAATGTGGCAAACACATAAATTAAACCACAATTAATAAATACAAGTAAGCTTCTTGAATGTGGAAAAACAGATGACATCAACCAAAACTAGGTCTTTAGTCCATCTTGGGCATCAACCAAAACTAGGTCTTTAGCCCATCTCCGGCATCAACCAAAACTAGGTCTTTAGCCCATTTTAGACATCAACCAAAACTAGGTCCTTAGCCCATCTCCGACATCAACCAAAACTAGGTCTTTAGCCCATTTTAGACATCAACCAAAACTAGGTCTTTAGTCCATCTCCGGCGTCAACCAAAACTAGGTCTTTAGCCCGTTTTAGACATCAACCAAAACTAGGTCTTTAGTCCAAACCACCAAGTTCAATCTTACTGGATCTTTACCTTGGAAACCCACCATCCAAAACAAGCTTACTCGACTTAACATTTATACATGACCTCAAAAGAATAACCAATGCATTCAAATCATGTAAACATCAAATATAATGCAATTCATGCAAGTCCAACCCCAAGCCCACGTCGAGCTTATTAAACCGGGCGAATGCCCTCAAGACTCAATCGAGTCCAAAACCGAGCCATCTGCTCAAAAGATCTAATGATCGTTTAGTTAAATACATTCACTCACACGGTTACGTAAACCAATATACATCGTTACTCAAACTCTTTACTCTTTTAATTCCTCAATTGGCCATCGGCCCCAAAATGAAAGGTTTATAACTCTCAAAACATTCATATGGTCGGATTGACCAAAATCCCCAACCCACACGTTCACACTTTAAAAATGTAACACATCATAGTTATCGCATAATCACAAAACACTAAAAGTGTATTTTGACCAAATCCTCTTCACTTATGCAATAATTTAACAAAACCTCTTTTACTTGTGATTTATTCCTCAATCACTCAAAATCCCCAAATGTGGGTGTTTTACAAGATATGTAAAGTTCAACACTTTGATTAAATCAAAACCCACCAAATAACTCAACAAGAGATAATTTCACATAAAGCACACAAATACTTTAAAACACACATTTTGGCATGTACAACGTTTTCACAAATCAACTTGAACTCACCTTGCTAGATTAGGCTAAATCTAGATTTTTCCAAACGTACGCTCCTTTGAAGTAGTTTGTATCTTCAAGCCAAATTTTCCAAAAACCTAGATTCATAACTTCCAACCATGAATATTCATATTCAACCACTTTAAAACCATTCCCCAAACATCTTATATCAAAATCTCCATTTTGATCAAAACCCCAATATTAACCTAACTTCTCCAAAATCATCCAAACCGAATTTGGTGAAACAAAACACTAGGAGATCATCAATGGAACATTTATAACTCATATGAAAGTATAGAAGCTAGGAGGATGAACTCACCACTTAGGTTTTGATGAAAACCTAGAAAACCCCAAAAATCTCTAGTGTTGTGGATGAAACTTGCTCTTGCATCAATAAATGAAATCACTAGCATAAAGTGGATAAGGAACACATTAATCTCCAAGAAAAAGCCCCAAAATCAGTTAGGGTTTGTGAGGGAAAGAGGGGAAACGATTTGGAGAGAAGAGAAGAGATTTAAGAGTGAGAAATGAGAGACTTACCACCACCAAACACCCTTGAATTTTCCAATGAACTTCAAAACTCTTTCTAGATCCTTGAAGAGCTCTAAAAAACGGAACCATAGCAACTTAATCACCAAAATCGGAGTTGAAATGAGAGAGATATGAAGAAATGAAGTTTGAGGGGTGAAATTCGTGTTTTAAGCTGATCAGGTGCTCCGCGCGGGTCTCCGCGCGGGTTCATCGGCGCCAAGATCGGCGCGGGCCACTGTTCGTTCGGTTTCTTCTTAAACACTGTTTTGGCCATAACTTCTTCGTTTTAGCTCCGTTTTCGCTCCGGAAAGAACCGCTGGACTCGTATTCGAATTCCTCATCCAACATGACCATAAAATCTAGGATTTAATCCAAATTCCTATTTTTCATATTTTTCTTAAAAGATCGATTCCACACTTATTTGAAATTGTACTTACCCGAAAATTACGGGTGTTACAATCCTCCTAACCTTAGAATGATTTCGTCCTCGAAATCTAGATCCTTTACAACCAAAGGTTAACCAACTCAACGCCAGCCATAATCCATCAGCTTCCAAATGGAATCTAAATTTCCCCCACACGGACTACTAAGACAAACCTCAAGTAAACTCTTACCAACAATGTCCTCTCGAGCACATTGTACTTATGTCCGGGTGAACGCTCCATCTATTGGATCAACTCCCAACCACACTACCTCGGTCGCCTCCCAACCTTAAGTGTTTCATACTTCCCCGACGACGGATCCCTACTCTAAATCAATCCGTGTTCGCACACTCTTAAATTTCTCCAGTTCATCCAAGGTTTGATTACATCTAAAACCTACGAACCTCCAAATATAAGGTTCCCACTGCTGCACCGACACTTATCTCTATCGAGTCCTATTAGACTCCAACACCGACGGCCATCATTGACCCATCAGTTACACCACTAAACTCGACTCATCACAGAGCTCCACACACGAGTGTCACTCCTAAAATCGTCCCATCCATCCATGGTCATCCCCATGGTCTAAAGGGTCCTACACAACCTTCACGCAATACCGACAACCCAAGACAAGATTGCCAAAGTGAACGGTTATCATAGCACTAACAAGGGACACCGCAAGTCCCACCTTTCTGTTGCCCACAAGAAATGACTCGTCCCCGCCAACGACATCATACGGCTTACAACAAAACACGCGCTAGAAACCTAATCTTTCATCGAAAGGTTCTACACGCCCTCACCCCTAGCTGGGGTTGCTCAACCTCACCAAGCCTAAAGAGTTCAAGGTTTTCAAGTGACAGACTCAATAAATATGCCAATAAAGTTTTCACTAGATTTTTCAACACGAAAGTTTTTATACTAACATCACATACGTACCAAAAACTTACCACTACTCAGCTAGTGGATGCACAACCATGGACACACTCGTCCCACGTATGAAAATCATTTTTTTAAAAACCTTTCATCACGAACCGGTTTACTACCGAAACGTAAAAAAACGTATTCAACAATCTTTAAAATGAACCGCCAGGGTCCCATCACGGATTTACTCATGCCACCCGCGCAAAGTAAACTTCGACATTAAAATAGTGGCCAACAGCCTGTTAGATCTAGAGTTTTGTCAAAAACACAAGTGTTGGGATTTGGTCAGAAGACCCAGAAGTTCTGAGTAGGAGACTCAGAAATTCTGAGTGAGAAGTCTCGAAAAGATTCTAAGTGTTGGATTCTGACTAGAAGGTTCAGAGTTCTGAGTAGGAGACTCAAAACTTCTGACTATGAAGACAAATGTTCTGAAGCGCCTATTTAGAAGTATGTTCAGAACTTATGACTTGGATATTCTGTTATATTCAGTTACTAATTAGGACACGTGTAATTGTTCTATTAGTCTATTTCTCATATGTACTGTAGCTTTAGCTTTTCTTTACAGTATATATAGGAGTTAGCAACAGTTAGCTAACTAATTTTTGGCATAACTTTCCCGCATATCTTTGTATTCAAGTGCGTTGATCCAAATCTCTATCATTTACTGTTTGATTGTTCATATTTGATTCTAAGATTGAATCCTGGTTTCTACAATTGGTATCAGAGTCAAACAACAAAAACCCTAGTTATTCCAAGAACTCGACAGAATCAAGAACATTCTGATCTGCTGATTAATTTTCGAAATTAGACAGAGATCACAGGTATGTTTTCGAATTTCTTGATTGGTTTCTTGATCAAAGTGATTCTTTCCGCTGCATGTTGATTTCAAATTCAATTTGATCGAGATTATTGGGTTTTATTGTTGTAAAGATCGCATTTCACTAATTTTCAAGATTATCAAGTTTTCAAGATCATTTGGTTTTATTGTTGATACAATTCTTGATTAATTCACTCATTCATTCATTCTTGAAGATTCTTTGTAATTTCTCTGATGAGTGTTCTAATTTTTTTGAAAAGAAGATTTTATCAATTCATGTACTCTAACTGTTTGATGAAATATCTGTGACAGATTTGATCAATTCTTGCATGTTCTAGATCTGTGTTGATTCTCATTTTTTTTATCATAATTCATAGTTAAGATTTGAATTTGTCATTTCATCATGCCTACTTATGATAAAAATGGAAATGAGACTTATTCAAGAAGAGAAACATCTATTTTGTATATGCCTGAGATTGTCCATTTTGAAAGCAAGATTGCTAATCTTGAAGTCAAATTTGATGAAAGTGCAAAAGCTGTTGTAAATTTGCAAAAAGAGAAATCTGATCTTCTAAATGATTTTGACAATGTTCGAGAGAATACAAAGTTGTTAGAAAAAGAGAATGTTGATTTGAAAGAGAAAATCAATTTTGAAAGAAAGATGTTGACAGATTCTGAAAATAGAATCAAATCATGTGAAATGAAAAATTGTCAACTCTTGAAACAGATATCTGATTTTGAACAAGTTCTTATACTTGAAAGAGAGAAATTTGAGAAAGAGAGAAGAGATTTTCAAACTGAGAGGAAAGATTTTGAAATAAAGTCTGTTGAATTCTCTGAAAATTTCTGATTTGGAGAAAATTCTTGCAAAAGAAAGAAAAGAGTTTGAATGCAAGAAAAATGTTTTTCAAAAAGAAAAGAATGGTTTTGTGAAAAAGAAAACAGGAATGTTAAATGAGTTTTCTGTGAAAATCAATGAGTTGGAGAAAGAGTTAGAAGATGGAAGAAAAGAAATTGAAAAGAAGAAGGTATATGGTTTTAAAGAAAAATGCTTAAAAGATGAGTTTGAGAGGGAAAAAAGGTTTTTAATTTTGAGATAAGGAAGCTTATTAAGAAATTATCTTATTTATCAACTGAAATCATGATAGAGAGGAAGTCCAAATCTGATTTGAAGTCAAGGTTTGATTTGTATGTTAAAAAGAACATTGTTTTGGAAGAAAAGTTTAAAGAATTTAAAAATGTTCCTCTAAAAGTTTTTAGAAATTCAAAAGTAGTTGACAAATCAAATCATAGTTCAAAAGATCAGATTCATTCTTCTAATCTGTTTTATGATCCTCTTATTGATAAATCTGATAATCGTTCTTTTAAAAGAGTTAAGATTGAATGGAGAGTTAAAGGAACAACTTCCAAGAAAGAAGTGCCAAAATCAAAAGTTCCTAATTCAAATGTCAAGAAGAACAATACATTTCAAGGCAAATCTTTTGTTAAACCTGATGTGATTTATTCTGTAAATCAATTAGTCAGAATTGCACAAAAGAAACTGTGTTGTTTATATTGTGGGACTGATGATTTTGTGAACAAAAATTTCATTCAGCACTGGTTTGGTTCTTATAGAGTGTCTGCATATATCACTACACCTAACAGACCTGGACCCAAGTTCATATGGGTACCAAAGTCAACTTAATCTGTTTTGCAGGTTATTCATGTGTTGAGATGAATGAATGATCTATACTGACACATGACTGAAAACAGATGCTATGCTTAATTGACAAAAACAGAAGATGTGCAGTTCTTGCAAAAATAAACTTGTGCTGAGTGTAATCTTAAGAATAATGACTTTTGTACACATCAGTACATAACTCATTCTTCATTGAAAAATGACTTCTAAACACATCAGTTTAGGACTCATGCTTAATTGAGAATATTGACTTTTGGATAATTCAGTCCAAAACTCGGTCTGAATGTGATTATCGATTTCTGATTCATACAGATCAATTTGTTGATTTTGAAGAATTTTTTTTCGAAAAAGTTCAGTTTACTGAAGTATGATCGAACTCATAGTTGTGGCTGTTTTTGGTAGAAAAATTCTGATTTTTGAGCAAGTTATGGTGATTTGAAGTTCAGAATGTTCAAAAATCACAAAATCCAAATATTTTTCTAAGGCATTTTCTCTGGATAGTTTTATCATAATTCTGAACAAGCTACTCAGAATTCTGACTCTTCTAATCAGAATTCTGACTCTACTATTCAGAAATCTGAACTAGTTACTCAGAATTCTGACTCTACTATTCAGAAATCTGAACTAGTTACTCAGAATTCTGACTCTTCTACTCAGAATTCTGAATCTACTATTCAGAAATCTGAACTAGTTACTCAGAATTCTGACTCTTCTACTCAGAATTCTGACTCTACTACTCAGAATTCTGACTTTTCTACTCAGAATTCTGACTCAACTACTCAGAATTTGGATTTTTGATATCTAATGAGGAATCATCGTAGATGATTACCAAAATCTCTTGATTTTGCGGGATTATCTTGATTTGAGAGGGAGTATTGTCTCAAATTTTGATTTGATCGTTTCAAGATAAAGTTCAAAACCCGTACTTAAATGACTATGGCTTCTGAACAATTCAGCTCAGGACCCGTACTTCAGAGGCTAAGACTTCTAAACAAACCAGTTTAGAACTCATACTTCTCAGGTGATATCCTTAACTGTCATATCTTTCTGTTTCAAGGAACAAGTGGTGAAAGGTAACATTGCATTATGTTTTATTTCTATTGCTTTAAATGTTTGAATCTTAACAAATTTAATTCAATGATATGAATTTTTTTATTTTCATTCAATGAATAAAATGTGTGTCAAGGGTGATTTTACAAGTATTTTTGTATTATCTGAGCTATATTTGTTTCAACTTTCACTTCTGAAATAAATCAAAAGGTCAGCAAAACATGAATGAAATTATGCTGAATGCTGAATGTTATGTAAATCTAGACTTATATAAAATATAATGCTCAAAAAGCCTAAATGTCAGAATGATGGATGGAAACGAAAACATGTGGGAAGCACTATGATTTAGAACCAAGTGATTGAGATGCAATATATATATATATATATATATATATAGAATCATTTAGTTTGAAAGTTTGTACCTGTGGCCTTTCTGGTTTGGGAGAGTAAGTCCTAAGGGGTGCTAGTCACCTAGTCCCTAAGATCAACTGGTCTGGGATCGGCTGACCCAAATCCTGCTATAGAACCAGATAGAAAGTCATGTTCTACTGGTGCAAATAGGTTTAAGATATATCGATGTGACCTTTCTGGTTTGGGAAAGTAAGTTCTAAGGGGTGTTCGACACCTAGCACCTAAGACCAACTAGTCTGCTATAGAATCAGATAGAAAGCCATGTTTAACGATGTATCTTATTCTTACTAAACTTTTTGATTAAAAGATGCCAATGTGCACAAAATTAAAAGATGCCAATGAGCACAAAATTAAAAGATGCCAATGAGCACACATCTCTTGAAACTTTGGGAAAATACAAAGTCGCAATAAACCTGTAAATTTGTGAAAATCCTGATTTTGGACAAATGGTGTGAGTAGAGCAAAGTATTCGTATATGTTTTTAGAATTGCATATTCTTGAAGCTAATCATATTTCGCATGCTAAGCACACCAAATAGATTTAATAAAGGGATTGAAACTGAACATTTTTAACTTGATATGCAATGATGACTTGTATTTGAATCCAAACACATGCATTTGATTTCATTTGAATGAAAAATCTGTTAAATTTCATTAAGTTGGATTTCTTTTATAAAAATTTCAAATGATCAAATGTTAGTAGTTATCAAGTGTATTTCAATGAATCTTATTTTCCTTGTATAAATGTTTTATTAATGCACTATATTTGAAATGAATAATTTTAATGAAATATATGCATACTTTCAGGGGGAGAAAACAAATTGCTCCAGAATTCTTATTTTGAGGGGGAGCAAGGTTATTCATTAAGGAGGAGAAAAAGCATAGACTTCATTCGAAGAAAAAGCATAGACTTCATTCGAAGAAAAAGCATCGCTAAAGTTTTTCCAAGAAAATCAAGGGGGAGAAAAGCTAAAGATTTTGAAGATTGATATGATTTTGCTTTACAAAACTTTAGGGGGAGAAGAAAATAGAAAATGATTTGTTCAGAAACAACAAAAGAGAAAAATGTTATTTTAAGGGGGAGAAGAGGAAAACGAATCTGATCTGTTGTTCTTATAAAGAAATCTTATGAAATCTGATTGATTGATTCAAAAGGGAGAAGAAAGTCATAAAAAGACAGAAATTTGATTTGATCACATGAAGATGAGAATTGTCATTTCAAGGGGGAGCAAAGAAAAAGCAAATATGTAACAAAAATCAGTTTGGAAATCGTTGCTGCTGCTAATTAAAGACTGACCAGAAGTTGTTAACTCAGATTATTCAGAATTCTGAGCAGAAGTTGTCAAAGCATTCAGAAGAGATCCTTCTGAAGATTGTTCCTGCTCTAAAAAAAATTGATGATGAAAAGTACAAGTGTGTTTGACAAAAAGGGGGAGATTGTTAGATCTAGAGTTTTGTCAAAAACACAAGTGTTGGGATTTGGTCAGAAGACTCAGAAGTTCTGAGTAGGAGACTCAGAAATTCTGAGTGAGAAGTCTCGAAAAGATTCTAAGTGTTGGATTCTGACTAGAAGGTTCAGAGTTCTGAGTAGGAGACTCAGAACTTCTGACTATGAAGACAAATGTTCTGAAGCGCCTATTCAGAAGTATGTTCAGAACTTATGACTTGGATATTCTGTTATATTCAGTTACTAATTAGGACGCGTGTAATTGTTCTATTAGTCTGTTTCTCATATGTACTGTAGCTTTAGCTTTTCTTACAGTATATATAAGAGTTAGCAACAGTTATCTAACTAATCTTTGGCATAACTTTCACGCATAACTTTGTGAGATCTTTAGAGAGACTTTGATAGACAAATCCATTGAGAGAGAAATTCATTGTAACGTCTTGTAATTCACAGATTGTTAATAAATCATATGACCAGTTGTTGTGAATACGATCTTGAATGTTCATTCTATATTGAATCTTGATTATCAGTGAAGATTATGGAACCTACAAAAAGATTTACACGACATCAATTTCCAAAATTCTCTTTTTAACCATAAAACGACATGAACCGCAATTCGTTAACAACTTCGCATGTGTCAGTTTTGTTCACAGAGAAACGAAGCACATTCTCTACACACTTTGGTTAAAACACGACATGATCTGGGCCATCTCCCAGTTTTTGAATCGAATAACATGATATTTTCATCATTTGGAAATATCGGTTTAAACATCGAAAAGAAATCTCGAATCAAAATTTTGCATGCCAATCTGCAGTACTTTCTTAGTAGTCACTCTGAAATGGCATAACACATACCGGATAGTCATTACAAATTTTCAAAGTAGAAATTCATTAACTCAAATTTCAAAACTTCTCATTCAGTCGTATAATGTCAAATGAATAAAATCTTTTGACCAGGCTGGCACACCTCAATGTGTTGTTCCTCAAAACCTCAGAAAACAATATGTGCACATAATTTGATTAACACATAACACAACTTAAGTCATCTTCAAGCCTTAAACCGCACAAGCAATGCACACTACCGTCTCAAAATAGTTGCTACAAAACTATTCATGTCAATGAATTAATACAGTGCATGCGTGAGAACGAATATCAACAATGTCAACAATTGAGAGTGCATAAAACAGAACATTAGAGATGTACTATCATGATGCTCTTATATGCCTTACTCACGCCACGTATAAATTAATTTGCACATCTAGCAAGTTGCAACAAATATGCTACCACAATCCTCAAAAGAGAAGCCATGTGGCATTAAAACTCCAAAACTACTCTTTTTGGTGCAATACGACATACACGCATTTTTCAACAAAATTCGCACGAGGCGCAATACTCAATCAAACCCATGTACTAACGCACACAAGCATTCAAGTTATGCACGCAATAAAGTGTCACCCATGCACCGCAAAACATCGTAAACGAAACTCGGTCATACTTCACAAAGCTTCCATAAAACTCAATGGAACTTAACCGCATCAAACCAATTAAATGGTGTCAAAATCTTCGTTTTCAATAAACAACTAGCATAATCCACGCTATGATCAAATCATACAAATCATAAAACCTCCCTTTTTGTTGCAACACAAAATAAAACGACACACTTTCGTCAAGATTCGCAAAATCGAAATTCCCATTAAAGATCAACACTGAAACAAGGGAATGTAACTCTCCGTCCAAACCTTAACATATGTGGAGGAGATCCAATGTTAAGGCCGTAAGTCGCGGTTACCTTTCCAAAACCATAAACAACATTAAAAACATGGATATCACAATATCCAAAAGTAGTTGTGGACGACTACAAAGGATAAAATAAATCCCGACCAGGTTCACAGCCGCCTGTCGTAAAATAATTTCATGCATGTTCCAAAATCATGGTTTAAAATCTTGCGTATGTCAAACTTTTTCCAAGATTTAGCAGTACCATCCATCCGACGATTTGAAACATAAGAATTAATCAATGCAATTTATTTTAAAGCAAAATAAATTTCGTGCATGTATTTTGTCGGCACTCAACGTCCAGGTCACATTCCTCTAATTTATCCGATCACACCATTGTCATCCGGATACTCACACATCTTAACGCAAGTGGGAAGTCACATCGACTAACCCCACATCTCTCCTCGAATCAAGTCAATTCAATAAGCCTATAGCTCCAATCCAACCATCAAGTCCGACCAGAACGGTCTACTTAATACAATCAATCACGCTTACCGCCACTCTAAATGGCAAATGCTAAAGTTGTCAACCTCTTCTAACGACTACTCACTTAGAACTCCTTTACCACACCAACGGTCATCACACTAGAGTCGTCCAAGTACTCTCATGTAACCGGTAGGTTCACTATCACACTGGCCAGGTGTAATTCTGAACGTATCGTACATGATCACCCTTGCTACTCTTGACGTGACTTCTCGCTTCTAGTGACCCCAACAACTTTCGAATATCTTATCTTAGAGTGCCTTATGGTGCAATCTCGCTCTCATTAACTTAAAATAACGCTAGTTTGAGTCTAGGTATCAAAAAATCAACACCTAATTCTCTCAAACTTATGCTCTGATACCAACTTGTAACACCCTCAAAATTGGAACAAGCAACTAACTTTAATTTCAATAAATTAACTAAGAGATGATAAAATTACTTCTACATATCATCCTTGAAAATACCTCAAAGAATAAACATCACAAATTAAACAGCTAACAGCTCTAGGCGGGTGTTACTTAACCCAAATTAAAAGTTGCTAATCCCAAAAGTGCGGAAAACTTCGCTAAGCATCTCACTTCCCATGCACTCTACTAGTACTCATCACTTCGCAGTGTAGCTAAAGCTATTCCCAACCTGAACCTGTTGCACATGCCGACAATTGAAAAAGGTTAGGCTAACGCCTATTGAGTTCAAGAGTTTACATCATGAGCAAATCATTTGGTAAATCAACAGCTTCAACTTAATAAATGATTTTCAAAAAGGGTTTGTATAAAAGACATCGACAACCCATTTTCCAAACGCACACAATTTCTGAGAGGAAAGCTTCCAATGAAAATTGTTTCTCTGCAAAGGACTCAAATCCAAAACTCACATCAAGAGTTAATTAATAATAATTTCTCAAATAATCGCCACTGCGAATAAAACTCCAATAGTTAAAACATCCAATAAGGATGTAACATAAAACCGTCCATCAATCATGGAAAACAATCCATATACATATAATATAACCTCAACAATGCGAATGAATAAAATACCCGAAATCAACACCCTTCGGTGACGGGGGAGACCCGATCTCAGCGAATGTGGCAAACACATAAATTAAACCACAATTAATAAATACAAGTAAGCTTCTTGAATGTAGAAAAACAGATGACATCAACCAAAACTAGGTCTTTAGTCCATCTCCGGCATCAACCAAAACTAGGTCTTTAGCTCATCTCCGACATCAACCAAAACTAGGTCTTTAGCCCTTTTTAGACATCAACCAAAACTAGATCTTTAGCCCATCTCCGGCATCAACCAAAACTAGGTCTTTAGCCCATTTTAGACATCAACCAAAACTAGGTCTTTAGTCCATCTCCGGCATCAACCAAAACTAGGTCTTTAGCCCATTTTAGACATCAACCAAAACTAGGTCTTTAGTCCAAACCACCAAGTTCAATCTTACTAGATCTTTACCTTGGAAACCCACCATCCAAAACAAGCTTACTCGACTTAACATTTATACATGACCTCAAAAGAATAACCAATGCATTCAAATCATGTAAACATCAAATATAATGCAATTCATGCAATTCCAAACCCAAGCCCACGTCGAGCTTATTAAACCGGACGAATGCCCTTAAGACTCAATCGAGTCCAAAACCGAGCCATCTGCTCAAAAGATCTAATGATCGTTTAGTTAAATACATTCACTCACACGGTTACGTAAACCAATATACATCGTTACTCAAACTCTTTACTCTTTTAATTCCTCAATTGGCCATCGGCCCCAAAATGAAAGGTTTATAACTCTCAAAACATTCATATGGTCGGATTGACCAAAATCCCCAACCCACACGTTCACACTTTAAAAATGTAACACATCATAGTTATCGCATAATCACAAAACACTAAAAGTGTATTTTGACCAAATCCTCTTCACTTATGCAATAATTTAACAAAACCTCTTTTACTTGTGATTTATTCCTCAATCACTCAAAATCCCCAAATGTGGGTGTTTTACAAGATATGTAAAGTTCAACACTTTGATTAAATCAAAACCCACCAAATAACTCAACAAGAGATAATTTCACATAAAGCACACAAATACTTTAAAACACACATTTTGGCATGTACAACGTTTTCACAAATCAACTTGAACTCACCTTGCTAGATTAGGCTAAATCTAGATTTTTCCAAACGTACGCTCCTTTGAAGTAGTTTGTATCTTCAAGCCAAATTTTCCAAAAACCTAGATTCATAACTTCCAACCATGAATATTCATATTCAACCACTTTAAAACCATTCCCCAAACATCTTATATCAAAATCTCCATTTTGACCAAAACCCCAATATTAACCTAACTTCTCCAAAATCATCCAAACCGAATTTGGAGAAACAAAACACTAGGAGATCATCAATGGAACATTTATAACTCATATGAAAGTATAGAAGTTAGGAGGATGAACTCACCACTTAGGTTTTGATGAAAACCTAAAAAACCCCAAAAATCTCTAGTGTTGTAGATGAAACTTGCTCTTGCATCAATGAATGAAATCGCTAGCATAAAGTGGATAAGGAACACATTAATCTCTAAGAAAAAGCCCCAAAATCAGTTAGGGTTTGTGAGGGAAAGAGGGGAAACGATTTGGAGAGAAGAGAAGAGATTTAAGAGTGAGAAATGAGAGACTTACCACCACCAAACACCCTTGAATCTTCCAATGAAATTCAAAACTCTTTCCAGATACTTGAAGAGCTCTAAAAAACGGAACCATAGCAACTTGAATCACTAAAATCGGAGTTGAAATGAGAGAAATATGAAGAAATGAAGTTTGAGGGGTGAAATTCGTGTTTTAAGCTGATCAGGTGCTCCGCGCGGGTCTCCGCGCGGGTTCATCGGCGCCAAGATCGGCGCGGGCCATTGTTCGTTCGGTTTCTTCTTAAACACTGTTTTGGCCATAACCTCTTCGTTTTAGCTTCGTTTTCGCTCCGGAAAGAACCGTTGGACTCGTATTCGAATTCCTCATCCAACAAGACCATAAAATCTAGGATTTAATCCAAATTCCTATTTTTCATATTTTTCTTAAAAGATCGATTCCACACTTATTCGAAATTGTACTTACCCGAAAATTACGGGTGTTACATAATGGGTCTGAATTTGTGAATAATACTTTAGGTGAGTTTTTTAAAACAAAAGGAATCATTCATCAAACCTCTTGCGTGTATACACCTCAAGAAAATGGGGTTGTAGAGCGTAAACATATGCATTTATTAAATGTAGCTAGGGCTTTAATGTTCCAAGGGGAAATTCCATTGAATATGTGGAGTGAGTGTATTCTCACAGCCACTTATCTCATAAATAGAACTCCTCCATCTGTATTAACTGGAAAATCTCCTTATGATCTTGTCTATGAGTTTGCACCTGTTTTATCTCACTTAAGAAATTTTGGATGTTTATGTTTTGCTATTAAGCCGAATAATTCTGATAAATTTTCTTCTAGAAGTGAAAAGTGTGTTTTACTGGGATATTCTAATTCAAAAAAGGGATATAGATTGTATAGTTTAGATTCAAAACAGATAATTGTTTCTCGAGATGTGAAGTTTTATGAAACAATTTTTCCTTTTAAAATGAGTGCAACCAAGCAAGATGTTAGCTCTAGTGATTTAAATACTTTGAATTTCTTTGATTCAGTTTTTGTTCAGACTAATGATTTCACTTCTGGTTTTCCCGATGATGATAGTAGGGATAATACTCAAGATAAACCTAATTTTACAAATACTGATAACAATGTTAGCAATCATGATCATTCTGGAAGTCTGCATAGAGCTACCAGAAGTAATTACTTCTGGCAGCACTAAAAACAACAACTCTACAAATAGGGCTATGTTGTTGAGGGGAAGGTAAATTTGCCCCGCAGAAAATCTAGTCGTCCTTCAAATTTGCCCCGCAGATTTAGTGACTATGTTGTTGAGGGGAAGGTAAAATATGGGCTTGAGAAGGTTGTTAACTGTAACATCCCACTTTCCATTAAAGGTCAAAGTCATAAGATTAACATTCAAATTGCACAACTGAGCTTGTCCTTACATCAATGCTAAACATACTTAACAAAAACTTTAACGTTAACATTAATCATAAACAACGGAAGTCTCTCTAAGCCACAACCGAGCACTATCTAGACATATCAATCCAAAACTGGGAGCCTCACAAGCACCAAGCTTCCAAGCCGTCTCTAGTTCTGCTTAGAAGAACTCGCTACAAGCTTACCTGAAAATGGTTTAGTTTTGAAAAGCAAGGGTTAGACCAAAAGGTCTAGTGAATTCCCTCCGAAAATAACATGTAGAACAGTTGGAAAGCATTTATCAATAAACTATAATGCACCATCATACAAGGTACTGCACTGTGTGTGGATCACATAAACATTTCGCGATCGGGGTTCCATCAGGTTCCCTTCCCGCCCTCCTTGGAGCCCACTCGGACTCCCCTCGACCGGATAGGAGGGAAACAGATTCCAACCTACCGGCCTGTCATACATATCCAAGGGATCCTCAGATCCCGAGAACCTCTCTCTGACCCCACAGTGCAGACCGACACCACATAGCATACAAGTACGTTCATGAAAACATGCAAGTAAAAGTATCCGTACGTCATGTCTTTCATTTCTTCATGCTAAACATTTTATTTAATAGCGCAGATACGTTCATGAAAATCATGCAATCAGTTCATAACATTTCATGCCCGGTAAAACCATAATCAGTTAAAACATATATCACTTTGCGTCGTAAAAAGGATTTAGGGAACTCACCTGAAAATCAACCTTCTTCTTAGCCTCTTGTCTCTTGTCTCGTTACGCTAGTACACCTAATAATTAATTTATAAATCAATTAGGCACGTCTCCAATTCTGATCCTAAGTCCCTCTCTTAATTCGGTCTCAAATAACTCATTTAGGCCCATCTAACAAATATTGGATTTCTTTTATCCCTTACTAAGCCCAAGAGTCTTAAGCTAAACTCTAAATACATCGGCCCAAATAGCTAAACGCTACGGGCCTGACAGACTAAGCCCAAGCCAACGGTCCCGGTATGGTCCGACTCCCGGTACCCCGAACTCCCGGTACCCCGACTCCCGGTACCTCGAACTCCCGGTACCCCGAACTCCCGGTACCCCGAACTCCCGGTACCCCGAACTCCAGGTACCCCGAACTAGCGAACAGGTACAGACTTTATACGATTATACTCGATTTCTTCCTAGTCGACGAATAAAAGAGACTTTTATTGCTGCATTCTTACATAAAACTTTTGCATAACAAGGCCATTAAAATCAGAATAATTCTTACTACCAAGACCACCTGATTGGATACGATTAAAACCCTCAGGGTGTTCTTAATCCATAACCCAGCTAAAACATGAAGAACAATTTGAAATCTAACTTTTCTAGCTATCTACTGTGCAAGGATTAACATAAGCGATAGAATACTTACACACAACGAGCTTCTCTTCCCAATTTCTGCCAGACCAAATCCTACTCCTCTTCTTGCCTTTCTTCTCTTCAGCCGCCAACAAACCAGTGTTTCTCCAAAATGATTGAAAAACCTAGAATACTGCACCCTTTTATATCTTCTTCAAATTCATATAAGTCCCCTAGCCAAACTTTCATTCTTTTCATTCTAGACACCAAACTCCCAATCAACTAAGATTTTGGGTTGTTACAACACTCCCCCCTTAAAAGAATTCCGTCCCTGGAATTCCTCATTGGAAGAGATGCGGGTATCTTGCCCACACCAACAACTGACACTTTCCTAAGGTAAAGCCACCTTCTGACTCAGTCTACCACCTCATTAACTTCGAATCATGGAACATTGGGTGCATTTCTTCAGCTCTTACGGTACTATAACTCATCGGATACTGTTCCCATTCGATCAGTCTTAACAATTGAAGATTAAATAAGGCTTCTCAAGCATCTTTACTTCCCTTAAGGAGGAACCTGGCGGAATCCTCCGCTACAACATGAGATCCAATTACTCAGAAACAGTCACTCACTTGACAGCTTGGCACAAGGCCAACCTTGTACGTCCCGACAACCCACACCCCGAGTTCCTTCATCAAATCACAACTCACTACTCTGCACCACCCAACAATCGTCTATGCTGATAACATTTCCTTTTTCCTCGGACCACCTAGACCACAGTTCGTCAATCATCCTTCCCAACCTTGCTACTTCACCACCCTATACTCAATACGTAACTAAGAGTAGGAACCTCCCAACTCGTTACTGAAGTGTGCACCTATTCAGATTAACTTGTCCTGAAACACATCAATTTCTCCCTGATTGCCACGTTCGTTCATTCATAAAAGCATAACTTCGGTTATCCTCACTCCACTTGGATGAGTAACCCTGGTCACGCCATGCTATTCTCACTAGCTTAATCACTGTACTACCAGTTCGTTTTAACCTTCCTCACATAGTTACTAACCTACTCATTCAGTTGTCTCATCCACTCCTTTCCTGCATAAAACCATACCCAAATCCCTTCCTCTATACTCTTTCTCAAAAGTTCGCACGCTTAACAATGACAATCTACCCAACGCTACGCCTTCTGGCATACTGTCACGTATACCACTTCCAATTTACTCACTTAATCCAACATACTCTCCTCACCTCCCCACGTTAGCGTGGAGCACTGCTCACCAAACATTCCTTGCCCCTTTCCCCCGACCTTTCCACATGCTGATATTGCTTTCTCATTACTTACATAACTAAACCGTTGCACCAAGCTCTCATTTAAGGCATTCAACCAAACCGTCTTGAAACAAGACCAGTGTTCGACGTCACTACACATTCTTTAATCACCAACTTTTACCTTCTCAGACATTTCTTTCACACATAAGCAACAATTCACATTCTTTAAGGATTTCACATCTCTCCCACCACATTTTGACTAACACAACCCTCGTCCTCTCTAAACTTCCAATGACCCCAAAGTGCATTCCTTAGTAATGTCCCCTATTCACTCTAATAATCCACCCCCTTGGATTCCCTATTACAAACGGATCTATGAATTCAGGAACACCCCGAAACTCGGGTTCCACAATTCTTTCGACTAACCACCATGATCATAAAATCAGACAGATATATATATATATATACCGTCATCCTGGCTTTCTTACTTAGATTTACCTTAAATAATTCTTTAACAAACAGTGTGTTAATCTCAATAACACTTCCCCAAAAATTGTAACACATCCTGTAATAACAAATGAACGTCATTACTTAACAAATCTATAAAATTTTAATCAACCAACCAAAGGCTTATACCTCTATCATGACATTTCAAATCAACTAACGATCATACTA
The DNA here is from genome assembly GCA_033807775.1 of Saussurea involucrata. Classification (NCBI taxonomy): domain Eukaryota; kingdom Viridiplantae; phylum Streptophyta; class Magnoliopsida; order Asterales; family Asteraceae; genus Saussurea; species Saussurea involucrata. Next base: position 106,727,102 of record CM066320.1, on the reverse strand, counting down.
CTACTCCGACCCACAATCATCATCATGTCATTCCTTAAACATAAGCAAAATTTCCACTATTTTCTTCTAGGATCATTCCCTCACGCATAAGGAACAATTTTCATTCTTTAACGATGTCTCATCTACTATACTACAGCTTGACTAATCTATTCATCATCTTCTTTAAACTTACTCTGCCTTCAAGAATATATTTAACAACATTCGTAACCACAAAGCTTGGTCTCACAGCTGGGCAATCACCCAATTCTGCCCCGACATTCCATTTCGATAGCAGTCAAAATACACACCTACTTACAAGCCACGTACTTCAACAACTGGGATTGCAAAACGTACACTCTATCCGAAATCCCAAAAAGGACTTCCTTCTAATCCTTCATCTTCCTAACATCACCTTACTACATCACCGGCTGACACAGATATCTTGGCAATTGACGCTACTATTCATTCGTACATTCACCACTCCTATTATCACACTACCGACCTAGTCTCTCATGGTCATTCGTACACAATTCACACTTTCCTTCATATTCTCCCGTATACTACAATCGAGTCTGTCTCGCTACTTAGTTCTCTCCCAACTTGTTGAACTATGACTCACGAGTTCACACTTAGCTCAAACACGAACATCCTAACTAGCTCTTTGATGACCCGAGTCCTTTCTTAGACACGGCACATTTTCTTACAGACTGGTTTAGTCTACACTCACTCCGCTTGTGTTACACACCTTGTCCTTCTAAGGACCCTCCTCGCCTCGTAAATAGAACGCCTATTCAACAACAACAGTCTCTTACGAATTTAACACCTCTACAAGATATTCTATCCACTTACACTCATCTGGTTTGAGTCTTCGGCCTCGACCAATATACACCGTTGCCGACTTCAACAACAAAAGACAACTCTTAACTACTTCCTTACCCTATCCTTTAACATGAGTTCCTTACAGGACCTATTCCTCCCTATGCATCATAGTTAACTTTATAATCCGCCGCCCTCATTTCGAAACTTACTCATGTAACATCAATATTACAAGCTCCCTTCGAAACTCATGACCCACATCGTGGACCTTTCATTCCTGCCTCACAGCACTACTCAGAAAGAGTTGCTAAAACCAATACCTTGATGACTCCTAATCCTTCCTCCGGGCACCATCGCCCCTCGGCAACTGTGTTCTCAGTCATCAAGCAAAGGTACAGACCTTCATACACCTGACACTAAAATCCATTCCCGACTCTTCCAAGGTCCAACTCTCCTCTTAAACACATATACCAAAACTACATACGTTCTCCCCTGACTTGACCAACGCCTCTCCGCTCTCGGAGTTCTTCCTTAGCTTAAGACGTAATACTCTACGACCTAGTAGGTTCATAGCCTTCATGCATGACAATACAGTAAATAAATATTTTCGCACATTTCATCATTTTAAATAAACAACGTTTGGAAAACACTTGGGTACACATGACCCCACACTCTTATAACTTCAACGCCCTGCACAACGATTCGAAAATCGTTTGCATGAATCTTTCCGTGAACCTCAATCTTGCTCAATCCGAACAATGTTATTCCGAGAGTAATATATTGCATGAAAATCTTTTCGTATGAGACAATTCTGAAAGAATTACCGACACAAAGTAAACCAGTCGGTTCTCACACTCAATTGTATGATATCAATCGGTTAAAATTCATTTGATTGTAAAAGTTTTGCTGGCACACGTCTTCTCGACCTTTTGTAATAATTTAACTTATCATGAAAAGTGTGAAATACTTTGCAATCGTTAGGCTCAAAATTTCATTGTGCAATGTGAATGAAATCACCTTTTCTTTAAACATACGCTTGCACATTCTGACTCCTTTTCGATCAAAATTGATATTTACACATTTAATTTAAATCGTGAAAATTTTCATGTTATATTTAAGAAAGCTATGCATGAAATTGTACTTGCAATTGAAGGCTACTCACCCTAGCAAGGTCAACCGCTTTACCCACGCAACTTATCCTTGACATTCTTCCTTCAACCAAGGGTCGCACTCTCGGTCAAGCACTAACTTGATGTACATGCGTTCCACATCTCACTTACTCAGCCATTTCACACTATTTTCGCTTTGATCGACTATCTCACCTTCTACTTCTACATGTTTTCAATTCACTATAAGTATCTTATTCCATTTATCATGCCAATGAAAAGCTAGACTAAAAAGTCAGGGCTCCATTGATACTTTCGAGGTTTTGACACTGTTCGATCTTACCCTCCCAACAGATTTATCCCATGGTTTCCATAAATAGGACTCTCCTGCAACTGGAGTCTTACTCAAACTCAAACATTCATCCTCTCCGAATCCACGAAGAGCTACCTCTAGACGACTCATAACATTCTTTACAACGTTTCTTCTCTACGATGTCTACATACATCACATCATAATGACTCTTACACGACACTTCCCTAAACAATGGAGCTGGGTCTATCCCTCAGGGATCTTGCTGACCTATTCCTCAACGCTCTCCCAGCCATAGCGCTAAACTGAAAGAAACCGATAGTTAATCCTTACTAGATGTGACACAACAAATTTGCTATAAGTAAGGTATTGTAAGCACGCACATGTACCTGTAAGTTCGTAATTACACTGGCCAGGTGTAATCTCAAACTTACCTTACACGTTTGTCCTTGGCACCTTATTCCTAAGCGCATTTATAGTGATCGTTCCTAGAGGCAATCTGTAACAACACGGTTTCCCAAACATACAACAAATAACATACATTGCATAACTTCATTACATTCATAAGAAAAGATACATCACAAACCAAGTACGGTCTCAAAAGTCTTGACATTACAAAATATATAAAAGCTTCCTAATCAACATTCATCAAAAGCTTCCTACACTTCATCCTCTCCTGCCGATCCTTAACCCGGAAAACATATTTTTGAAAACAAAATGAGGGTTAGACCAAACGGGTCTAGTGAGTTAATCCCGGTCTTTTCCAAATACAATATAAAACTCTTTTCACATAATACTTTGTATCAAAATAGTTTACATAAAACCTTTCGTATAAGCACGCATATACCACACGTATATAAATACCACATTAGGACTCGTGCACCGTGTATCTCTCCTCATCTCATCTTCTTTCCCCTGGCCACATTAGTCGGTAGCAAGCCAACTAATCATCGTCACTGTACAATGCAGTCGACTCCACTGTAATTACATACAGCCCCGCTGTAATTACCTACAGCTCCACTGTAATTCCATACAGCTCCGCTGCATTTCCATACAGCTCCGCCGACTAACAGATCGGCTAACATATCCTCGTGTAGTACAGTGCTCATATAAATACAATATATATCTCAATATATCATATTGTCATTTATATACACATAATCATATTCCTACCACATAATCGTCTCATATATATATATATACACACATATATATGTATTCCAGTTCAAAAACGTTTTAAAGCAAAACTCACCTCGATCGCTTATCCATAAACACTTCCAAGCTTTTCTCCAAAAGATTCAGTCTATCAATCTCAATCCACAGAGTCTGCAAATAGATTAAATACAAATATCCCCTTACTAACTGATCACATAAAACATACTAGAAGACCAAGGACTCTAGATAACTCAAATCCTCAAAAGTGACCAAAACAGCTAAAGTATCCGGACAACCCAAACAACCCGGACAACACCACCTTTTCCGGACCACATGACTTTTCCGGACAACCTTAGTAATCCGGACATCAAGACTAATCCGGACAACACGAGGAATCCGGATGCCATCCGGACTCTAAATCATCCGGAAACCATCAATCAAATCGTCCGGACACTATCAACAACTTATCCGGACACCTCTGTCGGTTTACCCCATTTTTGCCCAGAAATCGACAGAATCAACCCCAGATGTGTTTGTGATGTTTCTACTCCGATAGGAACCATTAACTAGTAATTACCAACATAAAATACACAGGGAACATACCTTAAATCGTTTCCAAGCAATCCAATTGAAGCCTTAACCCTAGCTTTCTTCTTTTCTCTTCTTTTGCCTCACAAACACACACTCACACACTCTAATGTTTCTGGACAGTTGTTGTAAATGAAAATATCTGGATATAGCTTAAGGGATAATATCTATCCATACTTACCATATAGACCTTGAACTTCTCAATAATAACCCAAACACCCTTAACTTATAAACTTATCTAAACTTTCCCTAAATAGAAACTTTAAAGTTAAATAAACATAACGGAATTAGATTTTTAACTAACGGATTTACCCGGGGTATTACACAATCCTATGTCTCGGCTGTGTTCTTCATCTTACAGTTTAAGTTTAGGCCCTAGCGGTTACCTAAATCCCTTAAACTAAGGCTCTGATACCATTTGTAACATCCCACTTTCATTAAAGGTCAAAATCATAAGATTAACATTCAAATTGCACAACTGAGCTTGTCCTTACATCAATGCTAAACATACTTAACAAAAACTTTAACGTTAACATTAATCATAAACAACGGAAGTCTCTCTAAGCCACAGCCGAGCACTATCTAGACATATCAATCCAAAACTGGGAGCCTCACAAGCACCAAGCTTCCAAGCCGTCTCTAGTTCTGCTTAGAAGAACTCGCTACACGCTTACCTGAAAATGGTTTAGTTTTGAAAAGCGAGGGTTAGACCAAAAGGTCTAGTGAATTCCCTCCGAAAACAATATGTAGAACAGTTGGAAAGCATTTATCAATAAACTATAATGCACCATCATACAAGGTACTGCACTGTGTGTGGATCACATAAACATTTCGTGATCGGGGTTCCATCAGGTTCCCTTCCCGCCCTCCTTGGAGCCCACTCGGACTCCCCTCTACCGGATAGGAGGGAAACAGATTCCAACCTACCGGCCTGTCATACATATCCAAGGGATCCTCAGATCCCGAGAACCTCTCTCTGACCCCACAGTGCAGACCGACACCACATAGCATACAAGTACGTTCATGAAAACATGCAAGTTAAAGTATTTGTACGTCATGTCTTTCATTTCTTCATGCTAAACATTTTATTTAATAGAGCAGATACGTTCGTGAAAATCATGCAATCAGTTCATAACATTTCATGCCCGGTAAAACCATAATCAGTTAAAACATATATCACTTTGCGTCGTAAAAAGGATTTAGGGAACTCACCTGAAAATCAACCTTCTTCTTAGCCTCTTGTCTCTTGTCTCGTTACGCTAGTACACGTAATAATTAATTTATAAATCAATTAGGCACGTCTCCAATTCTGATCCTAAGTCCCTCTCTTAATTCGGTCTCAAATAACTCATTTAGGTCCATCTAACAAATATTGGATTTCTTTTATCCCTTACTAAGCCCAAGAGGCTTAAGCTAAACTCTAAATACATCGGCCTAAATAGCTAAACGCTACGGGCCTGACAGACTAAGCCCAAGCCAACGGCCCCGGTATGGTCCGACTCCCGGTACCCCGAACTCCCGGTACCCCGACTCCCGGTACCCCGAACTCCCGGTACCCCGACTCCCGGTACCCCGAACTCCCGGTACCCCGACTCCCGGTACCTCGAACTCCCGGTACCCCGAACTCCCGGTACCCCGAACTAGCGAACAGGTACAGACTTTATACGATTATACTCGATTTCTTCCTAGTCGACGAATAAAAGAGACTTTTATTGCTGCATTCTTACATAAAACTTTTGCATAACAAGGCCATTAAAATCAGAATAATTCTTACTACCAAGACCACCTGATTGGATACGATTAAAACCCTCAGGGTGTTCTTAATCCATAACCCAGCTAAAACATGAAGAACAATTTGAAATCTAACTTTTCTAGCTATCTACTGTGCAAGGATTAACATAAGCGATAGAATACTTACACACAACGAGCTTCTCTTCCCAATTTCTGCCAGACCAAATCCTACTCCTCTTCTTGCCTTTCTTCTCTTCAGCCGCCAACAAACCAGTGTTTCTCCAAAATGATTGAAAAACCTAGAATACTGCACCCTTTTATATCTTCTTCAAATTCATATAAGTCCCCTAGCCAAACTTTCATTCTTTTCATTCTAGACACCAAACTCCCAATCAACTAAGATTTTGGGTTGTTACATTAACTATGCGTATCTTAGTCAAGAAAATTTTTGTTTTGTTTCTACGTTAAATAAAGTTGTTGAACCTGAAACTTTTTTTGAAGCTAGTAAAGATAAAAACTGGGTCATTGCAATGAATCAGAAAATGGAAGCATTGTATAGGAACAGAACTTGGACCTTAACTGATTTGCCTCCCGGTCATAAACCTATAGGGTGTAAGTGGGTTTATAAAATCAAGTACAAGTCTAGTGGTGAAATAGAGAGATACAAATCTAGACTTGTAGCTAAGGGTTACTCTCAAAGGGAGGGTTTGGATTACGAGGAAACCTTTTCACCTGTAGTTAAAATGGTCACTGTTCGGTGTGTTATTGCTTTGGCTGTTCAAAATCAGTGGCCTTTGTGCCAACTTGATGTGAACAACGCTTTCCTTTATGGTGACCTTGTTGAAGAGGTTTATATGTCCTTACCTCCTGATGATAAACGAGTTTGCAAGCTTATAAAGTATCTATATGGTTTAAAGCAGGCTCCAAGACAATGGTAATAAAAGTTGTCTTCGTGTCTGTCTGATAATGGTTTTGTGCAATGTTCCAGTGATTATTCTTTGTTCACTAAAAGTTCTAATTCTGTTTTTTTGGTTTTGTTAGTTTATGTTGATGATATAGTGTTGACTGAAAATAATATGTCTGAAATAAAAAAGGTAAAAGATCATTTACGGTCTAGTTTTAAAATAAAAGATCTTGGTGAGTTAAAAAAAATTAGGGAATAGAAATTTTGAGAACTGAAAGTGGTATTTGCGTGTCCCAAAGAAAATATTGTTTAGAATTATTAAACGATTTCGAGTATTTAGGAGTTAAACCAATTAGTACACCCATGGATATGAACCTTATAGTGACTGATACTCTTGGTTCTGACTCTAAAGACCCACCTTTAAAGGATTTTACTGGCTACCAAATATTGATAGGAAGGTTAATCTATCTTTTAGATACTAGACCAGACATAGCTTTTGCTGTTCACTGTTTGAGTCAATTTATGCACTCTCCACGTTATCACACTTGAAGTTGGCTCTTAGGGTGTTGCGGTATTTAAAGTCTTCACCAGGTAAATCAGTTAATTTTTCTGTTTCTTCTGATTTTAAACTGAATGTCTATGTTGATGCTGATTGGGGCAAGTGTCTCACAACTAGACTCTCAGTTACTGGTTACTGTCTTTTTTTGGTAATTGTATGATATCGTGGAAAAGTAAGAAACAGACTACTGTTTCTCGCTCTTCTGCGGAATTAGAATATAGAGATATGGCTTCTGCTCTGTGTGAAATCATCTGGGTTTTCAGTGTTTTGACAGATTTGAAAACAACAAACTTACTTCCTATAAATTTACACTGTGATAACAAATCTGCTATTCAAATTGCTAACAACCCAGTATTTCATGAGAGGACCAAACACAGTGAGATTGATGTGCATCAAGTGAGGGAAAAGGTTGCTTCTGGAATGTTGAAAACTGTTAAAGTTGCTTCAACAGAAAATCCAGCAGATATTTTCACTAAGTCACTTGGTGTTAACCAACACAACTATCTTTGTGGAAAATTAAAATTATTGGATCTATTCAGGTGTCAAGATTGAGGGAGGGTGTTAAAAGGTAAAGTTATCTAACCAATCTTGTCACTCATAATCTTATTTAGTGTGTTTATGTAATTTTAGGAAGTATGAGAGGTATTTTGGCTTAAATCTGAAAGATGAGGATAAGGAGGACTGCGCCTCACTTGTTGTGAATGTTCGAGGGTAGCGGAGCTCTTTAACTGAAGATGGAGGACTGGAGTGCAAATTTGTTGTTTATATATAAAGTGTATCATGCGTTGATTTTAGATTAAACCAATTCATTTTCAATTTCTCAGTATTTTAGAATAAGCTTACTTTCTCTCACTAGTTAGGGTTTCTTCCTTTTCTAGTTTAGGATTTCATTATCATCTTCAATCCTCTTGAAGATTGATAATCTTTCATCTTGTAATCTTTTGTATTGTAATCTGTTGGTATAAAACTTTTTAATATAATACAGATTACATGTTGTCTTTTCTACTCTGATTCCTTCTTTCCCCATGGCTACGATGATTTTTGAAAGAACTAAGAGTTTACAATCAGCATAGTTAAGAATCTATTCACCATGATTGGATCATAATCGATCGTCATCATGACTTGGAAAATCTGTATGTAATTCTAGTTTCTCCTACATTTTCATGTTTACTAAGTTCAATCCTTTGTTTGTTTGTTTGTTCATTTGTTTGTTCATTTGTTTGTTTGTGTGTTTAAAGAAAGAAGTTCATGTATATAACACTAATTTGTTTGTTTTGTCTAAACTAAGTTCATTTTGAGGTTTTGTTCATCATTAATTTTCATTCGACACAGAATGGGGTAAAATCGTAATTTTACGTAATTTAGACTGTTAATTTAGAACGGTTTCCAAACAATCATTTTTAGCCAACACTAAATCATACAGAACCTCTTAATCATTATGGCCACTTAATTATTCTGCACAAAATGATTCTGAAGCTACCAAAACAACTCCAATGATTAGAAGCTCTGTATGATTTAGTGTCGGATAGAAAAAATGATTATTTGGATACTGTTCTCAATCAACAGTCTGAGTGACGTAAAATTATCATTGTACTTCTAGTTGGTGTTGAATGAAAATTAATGTTTTAATGAAGTCCTGAATGAAACTTCTAAATGAAGAATAAAAAATAACTAATGGTCCAAAACAATACATGATCATATCAATCCAAATAAACATAACCATAGTTTTCCAAGATTTGGTCTAACAAAACATCACATGAAATGCAAGTTCAAAAACAATATTTTGTGTACAACATCTATTTGAAGCATTTAACACCAACTGATTTGCAATATCACACAAGTTAGCCATATACTCATTGTCTTGGGGACCCCAAAGCATTGCATCCATCTCTTCTTCCTCGCCTCCCTCGATTTGCTTTTGTGCTTCATCAATGAGCATGAGGTTATTGTTGTAATCCATGATAATTGATCTTGCATATTACATCTTCTTACAAAGTTATGGATCACGGATAAACAATTGTAATGTTTCTTTGTATTGAAAAGGATAAAGGGTTATTTGCTTCAAAATCGGGAATCTTGCTTTCATTACACCAAAAGCACGTTCGATAATATTTTTGAGTTATGCAGTGACATGATTGAACCTTTCTTCTTTAGTCATGGCACGTTTACCTCGAAAACCGTCCAATCAATATATCATATTGCGATATGGAGTCAAAAATCTACGAATAATAGCTAAAATTAACTCAACTTCATAAATACCTAGCGGGGGAAATGGAAAGCCAAATGTTGTTTTAAATGCACCTTCTCTTAAAACTTTGTCATCATATGATATGCCTTCCTATCCAGCCCAAACAGAAGTGAATATAAGAATTGAGAAGAAGAAAACCGCGAGGAGAGACAAAATTGAGGGAAATGAAAAGGCGAAGGAAAATGTGGGAAAAATGGGGATCTGAATCATATGGGGGTGGATGGGTAAAGGAGCGATTAACATATAACGTACCATTCAGAGCCTTTTTAAAAATCCATCCAAACAAGATTAGGTTTGATCGAATCAAACATTTACCTTTTAATGGCATCATTAAGGGGTAAACAAACAAACCCTAAGAGTATATTCAACAAGTTCTCCAAAATGAAGATTTTTGGGATTTGAACAAGTTTTTTTTTTTTGTTCCTACAAATTCTCTAATTTTTTTCTCCAAAATATAGAAAAGTATAGAAGAGAGGGTGTAAAAAATTTCAAATTTGGATAACTCCCAAAAAGATATTACCATGAAAAAGAAATATTTGTTTACTTTATCCTCCAATAAAAAACTTTGAAGTTAATATTATATTAGATGTATAAAATATTTTAGTATTATAATCAATATTATAATCTCCAAAAATAATAAACCATTTAAATTGAAGGTAATGTTTTCAGAGATTTTGAAATCTGATTATCCATTTTGAATAAAATTTGACAATTTTGTTGAATTTTTTTAATATTTTAAATGATTATCTAAATTTGAATATTTTTAAGGGAAATTAATTAAAATACCCCAAGTTTGACTTTTAATTAATTTCCCTATTTTGTTGAATTAAAATACCCCGCGGACCCATCGCGGGGAACCACTGCGGGACAGGGACCAAACTTGTCACCGCATGCATAGTTGGGGGGCTCTGCGGGACTTTTGGCCGAAACTTTGTGACACGTGGGTGTGGGTCCGCGATCGCGGGGCCCACCGTGGAAGTTTGTGGCATTTTTGCAAACTGAAAGAGATTTATGGTATTTTGGTAAAGCAAAGTCAAACTTGGGGTATTTTAATTAATTTCCCTATTTTTAATATTAAATTAAATCACAATAACTAATCTAAATGCATGTTTAAACATCTCTTAAATATAAAACATTCTTTTTTAGTGCATTGATACGTGGTTTTCAACTTATCAGATGATTAATCATAACAAAATTATCTCATTTATAAATAATTAAATAACTTTACATTTATTCTATAAACAACTTCGTATCCATATTTTTACATTTTATTATTTCATATTTAATTCTAAAAATTAAAATTGAATTAAAAATCATAAGAACATCTTTAATGAATTTTTTAAAATTTTGAAAATGAAGGATTTAGACATGTTTTTTACTCTAATAGATTTTTCAATGCCCTTTTAAAAAAATAGAAAATGAAACTTTAAAATCTCAACCACAAAGGTTGTGACATACTGGTTAAGGCCCTCGGGGATATGATGGAATATTTCATCTGTCCAGGGTTCGAATCCAGACATACACAATAATTGTGGCTACTGATGTTTAATCATGACTGATATCTTACAATCATAATTTACCAAAGGATTAGTTTAGCCATAGCCGGGGCACCCTTTCAAAAAAAACTTTAAAATCTCTAATAATTAAAGAAAAAAGTAATTTTATCATTATCATAAATTACTTTCATATTTCCCAAAAGAAGTTTTTTATGGTTTTTATGAAACATTTGATTTTATATTTACTATTTTGGAATTTTTTTTAATTTTGAAAGGGGGTCTAAAATCTAAATGTTTTTGGAATTAATTTGGGCCTCAAGGGGAAAGATGGTTATCTAGTAGCCCAACTCAATATACAAAGTGGGCTAGCTTTTATATAAACAACCCAATCCTCTTTATTATTTGAGTAAACTATATTTTTCACCCCTCTTGTTTATTGAAAATTGCTACTTTCATCCCCATATTTTTCAAATTACGGTTTTCGTCTTTATAGTTTTGTAATTCATTGTTTTATCGTTTCTATGATTTACAATTCATTGTTTTTGTCTTGTAATTTACAACATATTATTGTTTTCGTCCTTCATACTTAATGATAAATCATTAATGGAGTTGGTCTCACGAATAAAAACAACAGTGAGTTGCAAATGGCAGGGATGAAAACTCTAATTTCAAAAACACAGATGAAAGTCGCCATCTTTGATAAACCAGATGAACGCATGGTTTACTCTACAATTTATTGGACTCCAAACATTACTCTTTATAAATAGTATTTACAATGATAGTCTTGTGGTTATATGAAAATTATGGATTACATCCCTCAAGCAAAATAATTACATGTTCATCGTAGTTTCAATTTTGTTACTAAATGGGTCCCTTATTCTACCCTTCTTACATCTATACCCCTCATGCTCCCCTCCTATGAGTGGCATTTTAGTCATTTTAAGAGAAGATTGACAAGGATAAGAGTTTGTAGTTTTTGTTTGTTTGTTTTTTTTATTATTTTAGAATATGCTTTACCAACTCGTACATATGATATACCAAGTTGTACCTTAAAAAAGTAGCCTAAAGACAAAAATGCCCCTCATATGAGAAGCATGTGAGGGGTTAGAGGCGCACATCTAATGAGTTAGAAACACTGATCCAATTCGTGAAAAAAAGACCATAGTAATCATACATGTATTTATTTGTTTGCAAGACTCAATCTATAATCTTCATATAACCATAAGGATGGTCTTTGTAATTTAATCCTTTAAAAATTGTTTGAAGACTTTAGACATGTAATTTAAACCTATTTATCCATAACTATTTGTGTATCCATGCGATATAGTGAGACAGGATGGATAATGAAAAGTTATTGTATTTATTTATCAAAAAAATAAACTTAAAATTTATATTTGAATAAAATAAAATTTACAAATGTCGGATAAATATATCTTGCTAAAATAAAGAAATGATAAAAAAAACCAAAAAAAAAACATATCTATTGGTGTCAAAATTAAATGATTTAAGAAGTTCTCATTTTTTTGTATAATTTTTTTGATTCAAAATTTTATAATAATTTAAATATTTCAGATTCAAGCAATGTAATTTATTTTAGTTTTATTGATGATTTTTAGGATAAAAATAATGATAAATATTTTGTTATGGTTCAATGATTATAATCATGTATCTAATATACTTAGCAATTAGTTAGGCCGTGCGTACTGCCATCGGGTACCACGGTCGGGTTCACATCGGGTTGGGGCGGGTAGCCCGGGTACACGGTACGGGTACCGTGGGTTCGGTGGGTGCGGGTAAGAGTGGGTTCGGGAACCCGGTCCTAATTTTATTTTATTTTTATTTTTATTTTATTTTTTAAATATAATCGGTGGGTGCGGGTAAGAGTGGGTTCAGAGGGTATGATAGGAAGCGGTACTCCACTTTAGGGTAAGGAGGGTAGGAAAGAGAAAAGCTGATGTGGCGCTGAGGTGGCATCAGGGTTCATAGGGTAAGATAGAAAGCGGTACTCATGATCTTATTAGTTAATTTTATAGAGTTTAAATGATTTTAAATAGTGTACTTCTGGTGTAAAGTTGTAATTACTTTTCAAATTTAAATTGAAGAGATTAGAGTATCTCTAACAGTTTTTTCAAAATTTCTCCAAAATGGAGAACCAAAAGTCAAAATTCCTATAAAAATTACATTTATCTCCAATAGATTTCCCATTTTGGAGAAAAAAACAATGATTAAAATATTAAAATATTGTATTTATCTATTAAAATATTATTTATCTCTCTAAATATTATTTTTCAAAGATTTCTATTGGTGCTCTCACTAAGTAATCATTTTTTGGGTTAACTCCATATTTGGAGAAAAACTCCGTCTCTCTCTTACTTTCTCCATTTTAAAGATAGTTTTGAATAAGCTGTTGGAGCAAAAAAAATAATCCAAAATCCTCATATTCTTCATTTTCTGCAAAATAGGAAAGCTGTTGGAGATGCTCTTATGCATTAGTAAGCGCTAGATAATGTTATGTTCTCCAATTTCAGAATAAACAAATAGAAGTAGAGGAAAAGATAGAAAAGGAAAAGACAAGGGAAAAAAATAAAGACAAGGAAAGAAAAATAAATTTTAATGTTCTTGACGAAAATAGAAAGGAAAGCAAACATGTCAACTTTATAAATTTATAGGAGATTTTAATTGATAGGTAAACGTGTAATTTTATAAATATATTTATTGTTTGTATTTGTTTCTTTCCCTTTCCTCCCATATTTGTGAGAAACGTTTTGAGAGGAAAATCTATCTTATTTTCCTTTCCCCTCTTTTTACACATGCTAATGAAAACCATGTAAAACGATTGTACATTGTTCTGCTTAACAATCGTGTGAAAAATTGGTTTTTTATTGATCAGTTACCGTTATACGAATCCATATTGAAATATAACATTTAATTCACTTTGTATTAAAACAACAACAACAAATAAGAGAAACGCAGAGATAGCTAGCTAGGGTTGACTCTCCTCCTTTACCTGGGTTTAGGACTAGCAATGTCGTGTGTTGACACGGGTGGAGTTATCTACCCCTTCCCCATCTAAGAATAAAGAAGAAAACCTAAAAACTCAGGCCTTTCCACGCCTATTTAACTCAAAATCAACTCAAAACTTAACCAAGTGAGAACTACATTACCCAATTAATTAATTAATTAATTAATTAAATTAAGATGCAAAACAGATATCCGTCACACATCTCAACCTATAAGTAACTGTGATCGTGATCAACACGAGCATTTCACCTAAAACCAATTCATGAATTGAAATAAAGCAACGACTGCCATCTACATTTCAATACTAGTTACCTTTTAGCAGGGTTCTAAAAGGCGCGCCATGACGCGATATGGCGTGAGACGCGTCTCCGCCGTTACGATATGGGTCATAACGTTTCTGTAAGGCGTGGCTCACGACATGGCAGCTCAAGGCACGATATGGCGCGCCATAGCGTCAGTTTTTTGTAAGGTGTCAATTGTATTTTTTAAATTTTGTACTTTTTTGTCTTTTTTTAAAACTTAAATTGTTAAAGGTTAAAACTGAAAAGTTAAAAGTAAAAAGGTAAAAACTAAAAAGGTAAAAACTAAAAAGTTAAAACTTAAATTTGTTGACTTATTTAGAATGGAGGTTCAGTCAATGTTTTTCAAATTGAAATCACGATTACACAATTAAATGATTACACGAGCAGCGGCAGATCATCTCTTACTGTGATTACACGATTACATATATATATATATATATATATATATATGTATTTATATATATATATATATGTATTTATATATATATATATATATATTAAATTGTTGGATATAATTGTATTCATTGAATAAAAACATAAAACATCTATTTATAGACTTTATACATATATAATAATATATAAGATATATTAATTTGCTGCCTTACTTCACGCCTTAAAAAACGTCTCGTCCTCGCCATATCTTGTAAGGCTTGAGGCTTGACCTCGCCGCCACGCCACGCCATACGCCTTTTTGAACCTTGCCTTTTAGAGCCTTATGGTAATTAGGTTACTAATGTTAAAGCAAGTACTACAAGTAGAAAGTCAAAGCACATACATGTCACCACCACAATTTTCTCTTTGACATGCGTTTCATACTGAATGATTGGGCCATAAGGCTAGTCATCCCCTCTAGTTGTTGAATTGTAAAAGGAGCTTCAGTCGTCCATGAGTCCTATATATAAAAGTAAATGGACAATTATACTCATCATGTGCAAGTAGACACATGATGTCTTTAACCTTTCAAACTTAACGGTGTTAGTGTTGAGGGAATCTAGCCACAATATATTGCATACCACAGGGACTATATCCATAATAAACATAGAATGAGGACCATAGTCGAAGAAAATACAATACCACAGGAACCGAATCCACAATTCACTCAAATTTAAAGTAGAAACATGTTATTTAATAAACTAAAGTGCTTTGTGCAGTATAGAGATAAAATGAAGCAACTTTTAACAAATATGTACCTTGTTTGAGAAAGCATATTGCCCATTCATGACACAATTGAATAGTTGTTTGATTATATAGTAACCACCCTCCCATCGCTCTTTTTTGCCGATTAAACTAAATTGAAATTAAATTTATATACAGGACAACGACATACACAAGCTTTGGCATGACCGCCTGGAAACCTGCATGGGCGGAAACACTCAAAGGAGGGGGTGCACGGGCACCCTCTTGATCATCCTGTCGTAGTGGGATTTTTTTCCGGTTGCATCTATGCACCCGCTTAATTTTTTAGTGTGCTCTCATATATTTTTCAAACAGAACTTAAAACAAAAGTTTGAGTTTGGTGGAATTGTTGAGGGTGCTACTTCTCTTCCCATAGGTCATGGGTTCTAACCTTGTTGACAATAGATTCAAGTTTTTTAATATTTTTATTTTTAGTTACTAAAAAAAATGGTAAACAAATATACAACGAAATAATAGAATTCAATTCCTCAACTATAAGATAACAAAATCTTACCAATTAACTACAACTGTTTTTTATTTAGATTTTCCCAATCTTGCTTTTGTTTTTTTTAAATATTTTCTTCCAATTTATCCATTAATCTTAAATTTGTTTTATCATTCTAATGACAACACATTTTTATCCGAAGGATATCTTGAAATCAACCAAAAAATCGAAAAATTCTTTTGAAATCAACAAAAAGCAAAAAAAAATCACTCGAAAATCAACCAAACAACTTAAAAAATCCCCTGAAGGCAGAATTCGGCTAAAAACACATCGAGCAAAGTTGCAGGCATTTGATCAAATTAAAGGTGCACCCGCTCGGGAAAAATCATGGGTCCGCTACTGGAACTTGGCCACGATCTGATGATACGTGTGTTGAAAATACACATGCACACCCTTTCTTTCAAATGAAATGTTAGATGAGCCAATTACCTGAATCCACCAAATTCCAATCGTTGCATTCTAAAGCTAAAGAAGCAAAACCATCATCACAATATGCCTATTTGAATACCCCGAACTTTTGCAAATCCTGCTCCTTAGCTAAAACATGATCGAGACCACTATGCTAAAGACACAAAGAAAAACTTTCCATTCTTACAGCATATACAAGATGATATTTGTGGACCTATACATCCAGAATGCATGCCATTCGCATATTTTATGATTCTAGTTGACGCTTCGACATGATGGAAACATGTCGCACTATTGTTCACATGAAACGCTGCATTCCCCGAACTCTTAGCAAAAATTATACGTTTGAGGGCCCACCACCCTGATTATCCTATTAAGGCTATACGACTTGATAATGCTGGAGAACTTACATCGTAAGCATTTGATTATTCTTGCATGTCTATTAGGATCAATGAAGAGCATCATGTACCTCATGTGCATAAACAAAATGGTCTCGCAAAACCTACCATCAAAAGGATACAAATTATAGCCAAGGCATTGTTTATGCGTACCAATTTACCCACTTCTGTTTGGGGTTATGCAATATTACATGCAACATTACTTATTTGTTTTAGACCCACTGATAGCTAACCATTTTATTCGTACCAGTTGGTAACATGATATGATCTCGATATTTCACATTTACACATATTTGGTTGTGCAGTATATGTGTCGATCGTGCCCCCACAGCGCACCAAAATGGGTCCGCAAAGATGAATAAGTATATATATTGAATATGAATCCCCAAAAACTTTCCTCTATTTAGAACCCTTAACGGGTGATCTACTTACTGCAAGATTTGCGGATTATCACTTTGTTGAGACAGTTTTTCGGTCATTAAAGGGAGATAGGAAAAGAATTTTCCAATGGAACGACATGAATTGTCATGGAATGTTCCCACTCTATCTCATTTTGATCCCTGCACTTCACAATGTGAAAGTGAAGTGAAATGAATCCAAAATCTTTAAAACGTAGCAGACTCGATACCTGATGCGTTCACTGATATTGCAGAAGTGACAATATCACATATAACGGCTACAAATGTAGTTGTAAGGTTAGAAGTCCCCAAACATAGAAAAACACTATCACAAAGAGTGTTGCAACCACACATAGTGGAAGTGTGGTTGGGGCCATGACTCCCAAAAGAAAAATGGGGAGGCCAATTGGTTCGATAGATACTCATCCGAGAAAGAAAAGGGGAGTAAGGCACAATCTGATCCACTTATCATCAATACAAAAAAACCTTCTTATGAGATTATCCCTAGTTGCAGCTATGTCTGTGAATCATTACCGGATGACGTTCCAAAGACAATATTGTATCCAGAGAACAAAGAAATCTCAGTGAATTATGAGAATTCACAAGAGTTAACGGAAATATCATATTTACTCATTAGTGATATATTTGCATATATTGTTGCTCATTAGATCATAGAGAACAATGACCTCGAACCACACTCAATTGAAGAATGTCAACAAAGAGCAGATTTACCTAAATGGAAAGAAACAATCCAAACAGAACTAGATTCTCTGGCAAAAAGACGGGTATTTAGTCTAGTAATGCTAACCCCACCAAGTGTAAATCCTTTAAGAGATTAATGATTCTTTGTCAGAAAGCGTAACGAGAATAATGAATTCATAAGATATAAGGTTAGCCTTAAGGTGCAATGTTTCTCACAACGCTTTGGAATTGACTATAAAGGGACATACTCCCCAGTAATAGACGTAATAGCGTTTCACTATCCACTTAGCCTAATAGTTTTCGAAGGACTAGAAATGCAACTTATGGATGTCGTTACTGCATATCTCTATGAGGATATAGATTCATAGATATACATGAAAGCCTAATGGCCTTCCACTACCTGATTCAAGTAACTCTAAAGCACAAAGTGCGTTTACAATTAAACTGGAAGGATGTGGTATACCCGTTTGAGTGAATAGTTGATTGTGAAGGGATATAAGAATGATGAATTGTGCCCTTGTGTTTTTATAAAGAAGAAAAGTTCTGGATTTTCGATCATGGTTGTGTATGTCAATGATATGAACATTATATGTACTCTTGAGGAAATTACAGTTACTGTGAGCTATTTGAAATCTTAATTTGAGATGAAAGATCTTGGGAAAACTCAGTTTTGTCTAAGTATAGAACTAGAACACCGAGATTGTGGAATCCTAATCCACAAGTCCGTTTGTATCCAGAAAATGCCCAAGCGATTTAATCTGGATAAAGCGCGTCTTGCTAGCATTCCCATGATCGGTCGAAGTTTGGATATAAGGAAAGATCAATTTTGTCCAGAGGATGATGACGAAAAAGTGTTGGGAGCTGAAATTCTCTATCTAAGTGCAGTAGGAACACTACTATACTTAGCACAATGTACTCGACTAGATATTGCATTCTCAGTAGACATGTTAGCTTGATTTATCTCAACACCAACACAACGTCGTTGGGATGGTATCAAAAATATCTTTTGATACCTAAAAGGAACCAACGACATGGGCTTATTCTTTCCGTATAGAGAGAAAAATGGGTTTACAAACCTTTACTAATGTTGGCAACCTATCTGACCCACACAAAGGTAGTTCCCAAACAAGATGTTAGCTCCAATTCTACCATTTATAGAAGTATTGAAAAATAGGCTAAGTGTTGACATCGACAGAGGTTCTGCCAAGACACCGATAGAAGACCGAAGTGAAGAATCGCCAGAAGACTCTTCTCAGAGGACAAGGCCACAGAGCCTCTGTCATAATTGACAGAGCCTCTGTGGTATGAAGACTGAAGACTTAGAAGAATACTTGAAGATCAAGACAAAGACGATCGTGCTTCTCACGTTTACTGTTGTATGAAGATCTTGAAGATCATTCGTACAAGGCTCGCCCTACTGCCTCCACGTGTCAACCTCTGATGGGTTGCAGCCTTTGTAGAGTGCGGCGCACTACAGCAACGTTGTACTTGTCACTGTTCCACGATAGTGTCTTTGTACCTTAGTACTTCTTGTCTCTACCTTGTCCCCTTTAGAAGTAGTATAAATAGAAGGCTCATGTTGAGCTCTTCTATTAAGCTTTGCACAACATACACACCCTTAAGAGCAGAATTCTTGTAATACTTTAAGTGTTCTTGGTGTTCTTATTATATCAAATACAGTGAATCATTGAGTTAATTATCTGTGTTATTTCCACTTCACGTATTTTGATATTGTGTGTTTATCTATCAAGTATTACCTCTTTAATTCGCTAAAACGCTTCCGCACCCTAATCTGTTTGAACTAATAGGTATATATATATATATCATTGTTAAGCAATATAGGAACCAACACAAGATATGTTTTTATAATTGGGAACACGGCGATTTCTTTGAAATCTACCAAGAAAACCCTTGTAGCTACCTCATCGAACCATTCAATGATTATTGCTTTACATGAGGCAGTTTAAGAATGTATATGGCTAAGGTCTGTCATTAAACATATTAGACGGGCTAGTGGTTCAAGTTCAACCCCTAAAAATCCTACATGTGTATATGAAAATAGTGCAGCTTGTATCGAACAATTGAAAGTAGGTTATATCAAGGGTGATTACACAAAAACATATTTTACCGAAGTTATTCTATAATCAACAACAACATGCTCTCCTTAAGCTTCAAATGAATCAAGTAAGGTCTAAGGAGAATGTGGTTGTTTTGTTTACCAAATCACTGCCTAAGGCCATATTTGAGAAACATGTGGAAAACATTGGAATGCGGAGACTTATCAAACTCTCTTGATTAACGTACGTATTAGAGGAAGAGTAGACGAATAGGGGAGTCGACTATACATGTAAAATTCGTATGTTGTGTTCTTTCCTTCACTCAAAGTTTTATTTTTGTAACAACCCACACTAAAATTAAGCCAAACAATATCCACAATACGAAATAAACTGCCAAAATGGCCCACACTGTCTAAATATCAAGATTCAAAATTTGGGTTCGCAGAAACAACCCTAGTTACAGCTGAGAAGTGTATCTATCAAAAAATAAAGGGAAAGTCTTCTAGTTCCACTAAAAGCAAGCTCCCGCTCACATCTTCTCCTTTCCTCTAGCCAAGCCTTCTAAAGACTACTTACCTGAAAAAGGTTTTGGTTTTGAAAGCGAGGGTTAGACCACAAGGTCTAGTGAGATCCCTCAAATAACCACATTCGCACCACGCATAACAACTTACGCTCACGCCTATCTCCATAGATTACAACCTCCGACTTATCAGGCAATGCGATACGGATCATCTTCTTATTGCACACAATGCTAGCACTATTACTAGCTAACCAATCCATTCCTACAACAATGTCAAACTCCCCCATACCCATTGGGTACAACCGCAAGTGAAAAGAGTGACCCCCTACTTTAATACTACACCCTTCATACACCTCCCCCACCAAGACCCGACTATCATCCGCAATCTCTACCTCAAAACCACACTCTAACCGCTTAGGTTTAACACACAGGCACCGAGAAAAAATCGGCGATACAAACGGACGATTTGCACCTGAGTCAAATAACACTTTAGCAAATTTCGAATTAACAAGAAAGGTACCTGTCACCACATCCGGCACATCAACCGCCTCCTTCGCCGACATATGAAAAGCTCTAGCTTTCGCTCGAGCTGGCTCCATTTTCTTTTCTCCAGCTCTTCCTCCTTGACCCCCACCAAAACCGCCCGACGACCCCTTCCTCAACTGTGGACAATCAGGTTTGATGTGATCTAGAGAACCACACAAATAGCAAGCCCTCGGATTAGGACACTCTCGCGCTATGTGTCCCAATTTCCCACACTTGTAACAACCATCAGGTTCAAAGGAACACTCTCCACGATGCACTCGGTTGCATTTTCCACATGGTCTCTCACCAAACCTCGGTCCCACCCGCAGCTCGGGTTTAGCGACCTTGGACCTTTTCGCATGCCGAACATATCCCTCCCATTTTCTCTTATCCACATTCCACTCCGACATTTGCCGATTCTTCTCCTTCTTCGTTAACTCTGCCACGTCGACCGCCGCCTGAAAGGTCACGGGGCCACGGTTCTGTACAAGCTCTCTCACACTGCTCTTTAGCCTCCAGATATACCTCTCGATATGCCTTTCCTCAGTAGGAACATATACCTCTGCAAAACGTGCTTTCTCGATGAACTTAGAGGTGTACTCCTGCACTGTCATCGACCCTTGTTCAAGCCCCATAAATTCCTCTTCCAACTTCTTTACCGCCGCCAATGGGAAAAACTGGGCCTTGAACCTCTTGGTGAACGTCTCCCAAGTATTTGTCTTTGCTACTTCTTAACCCTTACCTCCTGTCTCGACATCCCACCAGAAGATGGCATCTGCCTTCAGCATGGACATAGCAAACAATACCTTATCTCCCTCAGCACACTTATTCGTGTCAAAAGCCAGTTTCATTTCACGAACGCACCTCAGAGCCAAGACCGGGTCGCGCTCCTCGCTGAAAGATGGAGGCTTGCATGACGCGAAAGTTTTAAAAGTAGTCCGCCCATCCGATGCATACCCAGTTCGATGCTTCAACAACGCTTGCAGTGTTTCTTGCAGTTTGCCCATCTCAGCAGTGAACTTTTTCTCAGTCACGAAATCCTGGTTATGATTTCGTCTCGGGCTTTTTGACTGGCTTCCTCCCCCCACAGAAGCGGTACTCTCGTGCTGGGACGGCTCGCGCACCTCAGGTGCTCCTACACTCTTAGCCCGACAGACAGTCGGCGCCTTCTTCCCACCTCGAGTCACCACTCCAGTTTCTCCTGCTTGGGTGGTTGCTCGTCGGGGTGCCCTTCCCCGACCTCTTCCACGGGCTCCGCCCCTCCCGTGGGTGGCCGCCTGCCTCGGAGGATCCACCGGTCCGTCCTCCAGAATTTCTTCCATGCGGATTTCTCCCCCAGTCGGTACTGTTCCCACGATTGGCACAGACCTACTTCTCAAACTTCTTTCTGACATTCTTTATTATTGAAACATCACACGATAAAACATCTTAAGGAAACAATCCCAAAATAACAAGGCAAAATAAGCACAGTCATGCACCTGTAAATTCGCAATTACACTAGCCAGGTGTAACTTCGAACTTACCTTACATGATAGTTCTTACCACCCTATTATTTATGTCCCAGTGAGGTCTCCCAAGGCCTTCCTACTTCCTCAGCTGTACTTCCTAATTCTCACCATTTAAGTTTAGGCCCGTCCGGTCACCTAAATCTCTTAAACTAGCGCTCTGATACCAACTGCAACAACCCACACTAAAATTAAGCCAAACAATATCCACAATACGAAATAAACTGCCAAAATGGCCCACACTGTCTAAATATCAAGATTCAAAATTTGGATTCGCAGAAACAACCCTAGTTACAGCTGAGAAGTGTATCTATCAAAAAAATAAAGGGAAAGTCTTCTAGTTCCACTAAAAGCAAGCTCCCGCTCACATCATCCCCTTTCCTCTAGTCGAGCCTTCTAAAGCCTGCTTACCTGAAAAAGGTTTTGGTTTTGAAAGCGAGGGTTAGACCACAAGGTCTAGTGAGATCCCTCAAATAACCACATTCACACCACGCATAATAATTTAAAAGAATTCTCACGAAGAAATAAACAATTACACCCTTATCAGTTAAAACAAACACACGTATACAGATGTTCCACGCTTGGTCACATACACACTTGTGACATAGTGATAGGGCACACACCCGCCCCCTACAATTAGTCGGAATCCATTCATTTATTCTGTATGGGACACACCCCCATATCAATCATAATATTGCCTCTTTAGTATTCATAATTAAGCCACGTGCGAACATGCAATTCAATGTAATAATGAACAAGTAATCAAATCAAGTATCGCCAAGCTTCGGTTTAGAAAGACTCACCTGGCGTTCGTGAATTTCCTCTCTCACTTGAGAACGCTACCCTCCAAATGCACCCCTACATAACGAATCAATACACACGATGGTGAAAAGCCACCCGAGTACCACTCTCAAATCACTCTCATGTTTTCTACAGCACCCTCTACTCGACCCATTGAGATGGTCCTCAAAAGTCCAGTATAGCATAACAGAGGGAGTTATCCGGATAGTTGTCCGGTTTCCCTTAGGTTCCCGGTAAGTACCGGTTAGTTTTGGCACTCGCAAGTATCCGGGAAACATATCCGGACTACTTGGTTCCGGACACTCATAACCCGGAATCATCCAGACTCCGCTAGTTTCCGGTATAGGATATCCAGGACACATCCGGACACCAACTAGTTCCCAGACAAGTCATCCGGACTCTTATTTGTCCGGGTAGCGACTTCCGGACACCTACACCTTCCCAGACATCGATTTGATCCGGATTCCTGGTGTCCGGGTATGGAGACCCTCAGATAATCGCGAAGCTTAGAAACCCCAAAATATCATTCCCTTTAGAAATTGATAAGTTGTATATTGATAGCATCAATAGGTTATCCCTCATCCTTCCTTAACAATAAATGTAGCATTTTAATCATGCAAGAGTCTCATTTATTGGGTGGAATTTGATTTCATAAGGATACAAGAATAGAACTCAGCACAGAAGCTTTTCAAGCAATAAACTCATTGGTGGTAGGGATTAAACTGAGATTACCTCCTTGAAGAATGTTGATTACACACGAATATCTCTGATTTCAATCTTGTATTGAGAGCCTCTAATTAGGGGTGTTAACGAGTCGAGCTTTTAACGAGCTACTCGAGTTCGATCTCGTTTATCTCGAGCTCGAGCCTAATAGTTGTTGAGCTCGAGTCAATCTCGAACACAAAATAAAGCTCGCTTAACTTAACGAGTCGAGCTCCATAACACCAATGTTCGACTCGACTCGTTCGAAAGCTCGATTAAGCTTTACGAGTCGAGTCGAGTCGAGTCGAGCCATTCGAGTATATACTTTTTCGAGCGAAACATATTTATATGTTTACAAATTATATAATCAAAATATAAAAGTTATCGAGCTTGAATACATAAACGAGTTAATCGATTTCGAATTCGAGCTCATAAACGAGCATCGAGCTCGAGCCCGGACATTGAAAAAATATTTGAGCTCGAGCTCGAGCCCGACTTTGAAAAATTAATTGAGCTCGAGCCTGGTATAATTTTTTCGAGCCCGGCTCGAATAACCTGCTACTCGACTCGGCTCGGCTCGTTAGCACCCCTACCTCCAATCCCTTGCACACACACCAATCACACCCTTAGTCGCACAGAGTAATTTTGATGGAATCAGGGAAATTAGGGTTTTATCCTTATTTATATCAATCATACTTGAACACCCAACTTTTGCTTATCACACTTTGGCCACCAAACTTCACTTTATTTCTTACACCCTAAATTGGGTTATTACAATTTTTTCCATTGGGTTTTGTTTCTTGGTGTAAGGTTTTAGTGAGACAACAATTTATATACCATATAGTTTTCTTAACATGCATGATTGATGTATAAAAATGAGGGAAGGAAGACCTTGTAAATTACAAAGAAATTGGTGTGTTATACTCTTTCCTTTATCCTATTTTTACTTTTTCCCACTAGGTTTTTATTTTGACGTAAGGTTTTAATGAGACAACGGTAGTGCATCAGCACTCCTTTGACTTGACACAAAGGGAGCGTCAGAGATAAATTTACCGTCATCAAAAAATTGATACATCTAACAGTTTTCTACTTATAACTTATCTTTATATAAAGATCTTATGATCGATAAGAATTTACGGTTTTTTATGCTCTCCATATTCATTCTTCATGGTCGTGCTTTAGCCCGTTCTATCTTTTCTTTTGAACAGCGTCCCAAAAAATATAGGGCCCAATTCTCTTGCCTAATCTGTAGCCTAAAGAATAAAAGATGGAACAACGCCTAATTTCTTCCAAAGAAGAAAGCGGACAGAGCTGCACGGCGATGTCGTCTGTTGATCATCTTCAATCTCTTCTCGCTTCTAGTCTTCTATTCCTGATTCAACATCGACGATTCAAATTCCCGAAGAGGCGAAGATGGACAATTCAGTTCTTCAACGGTAAAGACAAGTGCTAATTTTAGATGACTTCATCCTTACGAATATACAATCGACATCCTCACAACCGATTCTTCATCTAAGTTTTCACCGTTTCTGGCATTTCATACAACCGTAGACCGGTTCCAAACAACTGATTTGGACAATTCCTCAATTTGCTTCTTGATAAATCATTGCCTCATTGCTATTGAACTGAACAGTAAACAGGTAAATTCCATTTCTAAGTCTCTAATATCTTAAATTCGTTTTTTTTACTTTGTTTTTGTGTAACTTAGTTTCTGATTTTTTAGTTTGTTAGGTTAATTGGTTATTGGGTTTGCTCAGATTGTGTATGATATCTATTCTAACATACTGTTTACTGTTTAGATTTTGATTTTTACTTGTTTAGATTAATAGGTTCATGTTCAATCTTCAATGGTTCATTGATATAGAAATTAACATACTCATCTCATGGTTCATTGGTTTATGTCAACAAATCAAAATTAACTTACTTTTTACTATTTAGGACTTTAACTTCAGAAACCAGAAATTCATGTTGTCTATCTCATTTTGTAAATTGCAGTAGTCAAAACTCAAAGCTTTGAACATTTGGCACTTGGGACTTGGGAGAACCAATGTGTAACGGGGCCTCCAAAAAGTTAAGAGCAGCTCTATCATTCTTCTTTTACAGTTTATCGATTTTATATCAATTAAATTAATTATCATAAATAGCTTCTCCCTCAGATTGTTTTCTTCCAATTTTCGATACCAAATTTATTAATTTTTATTAATACATCGATTAACATCAAAATAATAATTTTTTTGTAGGGTTATAAAATGGTTTGACCAAGTAAACCATTCCTAATTAAAGATCAAAATTTTGTTAAACAATTTCATCAACACAAACCCCTCATTTTGTGCTCAACCTCCCAAATCTTTTTCACCTAAAATATTTCATCTTCCTTCCACCATGCATACCACCATTTCATCCACCACCACCATCACCATCGTCTCCACCCGCCACCTTCCGGCCGCCGCACTCCGCCTCTCGTTACACCATGGAGGGGCGGGAGTATTCTTCGAACGGTAACAACAACGAATATTCCTACAATAACCACCACATTCAACCACCCACCTCCGACGATGAAGAAGAACACGATCTCCTCCCTCAAAACAACAGCACCTACGTTATCCAAGTCCCGAAAGACCAAATCTACCGCGTCCCACCGCCCGAAAACGCCATTGTCGCCGAACGTTATCGCATAACAGTCCCCGAAAAAAAATCTTGTTTCACTTGGAGTTGCATAATGACTTTTGTCCTCATTTCTCTCCTCTTTATCGGCTTCATAACGTGCATAAGTTTAACCGTTGCCGATAAACAAGACCCCCATTTCAAAGTCCGCCATATTCGCGTCACCACAAAAGGAAAAGGAAATAAAAAAGAACACGAGTTTCGCTTCACGTTACGATCTAATAACGATAACGATCGTGCGGATGTATATTTTCTTAAAGGTGGTCGGAGTTCGTTAACTTATCGAGATAGAACGATTGCGAGAGGTAGGTTTCCGGCGATGGAACAAGATAGTGAGAGTTTGGAGAATATGAAGTTGAACTTAACAAGTGGTTTTGAGAAGA
Source organism: Saussurea involucrata (assembly GCA_033807775.1). Classification (NCBI taxonomy): domain Eukaryota; kingdom Viridiplantae; phylum Streptophyta; class Magnoliopsida; order Asterales; family Asteraceae; genus Saussurea; species Saussurea involucrata. The sequence goes on along the minus strand of CM066320.1, from coordinate 106,700,143 downwards.
AGTTGCCAAAGGAGATACAAAAGAGCTTGAAAGGTGAATTTCACCGGCCGATTAAGTTATCGTTGAAGTTTGATGCTCCGGTGAGATTTAAGGTTGGGGTTTTTCCGGTGAAGAACAAGAAGTTATCGATTGTGTGTAATTTGAAGGTTACTAAGTTGACTAAGAATGCACGTGTTTTGTCTCAAGATTGTGATTATGCGAGTCCTTTAGCTTAATTATTAATCTATGTATGGATATCATTTCTTGTGGTGGAAATGAAAGTGTTTGGTTTTTCATTTCATTTATTATTCTTTTTAATTTATTCTCTTTTATTTTATGTTTGTACCATTGGTTTCAACTTTCAAACCAACCAATTAAATTAGAATCGATCGATAATAATTGGATATCTAACCATAGTTTGATCGAAAAGGATCCAAATTCTAGCATCGAGATTTGAACGGTCGGTTCTTAGATGGCAATTCAGAATCCAATAATATTGAATAGATTCAATCCAATTACCATTTAATTATCATCCAATTAACATCTAATTCTTAACTGTATATAATTATTAACAGTGATATATATATATATATATATATATATATATATATATATGTTAAAATCTCTCTTATTTTGATTGTTGGGGATGGATTTCATCGTAGAATCTTCTTATTTCAACCAAATCATTAAGGATTTAAGGGGTTTTCAATTTTAGAAATCTAATTATGATTTTTGTGGGTGAAATGAAATTTGTATACGTTTGGATTGATTTTGTTGGTTTTCCAAATGGTTATTTGGGAGAAACAAAACCCACCATTGTTCAGGGGTTTTCATTTTAAAGTTTTGGTGGATAAACCTTCATAAATGGATGGATTTTATTAGACTAAGGGGCTGTTTGGCAGTTGTTGAATGGTTTGGTGCAGAATGATTAAGTGGTCAGAATGATTAAGAGGCTTTTATGATATAGTGTAAAATGAAATATGATTGTTTGGTAATTGTTTAGAATGAAATCAGGGTGCTGAATGGTTAAGGGAGGCTCGAGATGCTAAATCATTCAGAGGGTTTTAGAACCATTAAGAGGCAGACATTTTTTTTACCAAACAAGATTTATCTCTTAGCGATTCAGAGGTTGCCTCTTAATGGGATTATTAAGAGGTAAACAAACAGCCCCTTAAATGATGTTTCGTTGGTTGGTTAATGGATAAAATGGTTTGAGACATTGATTCCCTCAATTTTGGAGCTTAAAATCGATTTGGGAATAATTGGACAAAAGAGTTTTTGAGGGTTTTTGCTGAAGGCTTCGAGCAAGCTTGAGAACTAGACACCAACAAGTTGTGCGGGTTCTGACGCGGCCTAAAACCGCGGACCAGGCTACGCAAGTCGCTGTTTGTGTGACTTCTTCAATTTTGCTTCGTTTCTTGTAGGGGCTAGGATTGAGGTACGGTTAGGGGATTGTCCTCGATACTGAAATAAACGGTTTTAAGATGATTTAAATGGTTTAAAACCATTCTTATGTCATCCAATTCAGGTATTCAATTTGATCACATTTGAAATTCTAAGACGTGTGGTGATTTTGTCGAAACTCAAGTGAGTTCCCTTAACACCTTTATGTACATGAAATGATTTGCAAGTGTTTTAAACTACTGAATATGGTTTTGATCATTATAGCATGTTTTGCACTTACGGAAGTTTTGTTCATACATGACATGAAATTGTTGACTATTGCATATACGTTGTTTATGTGGATTTTCGTGAATTGATGTATTATTTTGTTGTCGGATTGCATAGTGTGTAATGCCTCGAAATTTCCATAATTATTGTACGTTTATTATGGAAGAACGTTCAAAAAAAATTGAGTGTGTTATTTTAGAAGTTATGTTATAATTTGAGGTCAAAGGACCAAAAGTGTAATTAGCCAAAGTGTTTGAGCTAATTGTAAAATTTGAAACTTGAGGTATATAGATTAGGAGAAGTGGATTTTGTGACAAAGATCTGATTTTGTTACCCCGAAGTCGGTTTCCAATTCTCGAGAAGAGAGATTGAGTTCTAGGTTTCTTTCGGTAAGCTTTCAATAATCTTCTCCAATCAATTCCTTTTAGGATTGATATTCACAATTCGTGATTCTTCTCAATTTCGGTTCAGAGTTAAAGTAGTGCAAAAAATTTGAGATCGGATTGATTTTGTTAGCTTTCCTAGACATCGAGATTAAGGTGAGTTCATCTTCCTCTTTAAAGCTATGCGTATGTCGAAATTACTAGTTGGAATTGAAATCATCCTTGAATTATATATGTATGTATAAACAGTGTGTGGTTTAAACCGATTGAAGAACTGTGAAAATACGTTTTCTGGTTTGGACAGTTTTTCCGGATAGGTTTGTCTTTCCGGATATTACCGGATTAATTATATTTCCGGATATTATCGGACTACTACGATTTATGGATGATTGTATTACCGGGTGAATCCGGACACTTGATTTTCCGGATAAGACCAGATACGGGAAATTTCCGGGTAAGTCTGGGCATGTGTGGTTTCCGGATAAATTCGGGATTTGGGTCATAATATTCGGTAAACATTAATTTTCAGGTAAAGTCCGAATAAATATTGATTTCCAGTAGTATCTGGTAAAAGTTGATTTCCAATAACTTCTGTGAAACACCCTAAAAACAGAGTCAATTCAAACCTTGAAATTTCCACAAGTTATGCTCAAAAACTTTCAAACTTATATAACCTGAGGATCAAATGTAAGGTTTCTATATATAATTGACATTACTTAAATAACTTATTAATCTAATCACCTCATAACAATCAGATTAATCAAGTTATCTAAACAAATGTCCCAAAGGCTTCAAAGAATAACTAGATCCTTCGTTATCTCTAAGTCTGAATCTCTCCAAAAGTTCTCTTCTCTCATTCCCGCTACTTCCCGGAGCTTGTACCTGGTAAGAAGATTCAACTTGAAACATTAGGCTTTCGCCTAGTGAGGATACTCAAATCAAAATAAAATTTAATAATTAAAACATGAACTCAAACATGCTCTCACCCATCTTACCGTACGACAACTCCTTTTCAAGTCGGGGAATCTACCCCACTCCCAATTTCCTACGACTAACTCATTCAATCGCAACAATAAAATAAGAGTTAACTATGAATCATTCCAGATTCACAATCAATATTCACACACAAGAAATTACAAGTCAAAACTTGCCTATTTCTTAATCAGGAAGTAGAGATTACAAATTACTTTATGCCTATCTCTAATCTTCCTCTCATCACTGGGAAATCTCCGATCTTCCCAAATCGAAATGGGAATTATTAAGCACAACTGCTTATTCCACATTCCACCTCAGAATCAATGGTCCCCATGGGATTATAATATCGCGATACTCAAATCGAGACTCATGATTCAAGGTACACCCAATTACTAAAATTACACCCCTTTGGTCTATGGCGAGTAATCGGTTCCCATCATACCGTACCCAAGTGCCCTCGATGACCGGATGCCTATTTTAGTAAAAGCACATAATCACATAATATAATATATGTAATAATCGATACTACTATATGCTTCCGGCATACCATGTATCATTTCTCCAAACATATTCTATATATAAAATAAAGAATATTATTATCTCCTCATCTCAATCTCTTTACTATTCCTTCTCTGTAATCTGGTACGGGATCATCATCTCAATTGTTATCTACCTTTTCGGACTCATAGATAGGCCTTTATAATTTCTCTCAATAAAGCTTCAAATCGTATTCCGAGTTCATAATCATATCATAGATTGCATATAGCAGATAATCATACTTAGCATACAAGAATAATGATAAATACTAGTTCATCATATTTCAATCTCTTAACTATCCCCTCTTTGCAACTTAGCTCGGGAGTGAATATATATATCATTTGTTAATCTACATTTTTTTTGGACTCATAGATGGATCTTTATGATTTATCTCGAAAAAGCTTCGATTCATATTTAGAGTTAATAATATATTGCATATAGCAAATAATTATACTCATTATAAGGAATATTAATAATTCCGGTTCATTAACTTCTTAGATAACCCATCTTAGAAATTTTAGCATGGAAATCAACATAGCACAACTTTTAATCGCCCTCTTGGCTTATCTATGACGAAATCAAGTCCATATAAAACATATTCATGCATACATATAAAACATCTAATTCAATATTAAGTACTGAATTTTAAAGAGAGTTGAATAAACTCACCTGATGCGTTATTACTCCTTTTAATCCTTTTTAACACGTAAGGACTCCTTTCTTCACTATCACAGCTTACTGTATTATTCAATTACATATACTGATATTAATTATCAAAACAGAACTCTCTACAACTGAAAATCCTTAATTTCTAAAAATCACATCTCAAGTCGCAACCAACTGAAATCGCAACCGCCTATTGCGATTCCAATTCCAAATCGCAACCAACAGTTGCGATCTCAACTCCAAATCGCAACTCACCATTGCGATTTCACCCCCAAATCGCAGTCCACTGTTGCGACTACAGTACCAAGTCGCAACTCTCTATTGCGATTCCAACCCAAGTCGCAGTCAACGGTTGCGACTCCAAAGCCAAGTCGCAACTGTCTATTGCGACAATCATGAATGTCGCAACTCAAGGTTGCGACTTCGATGATATTCATCCAAGTCTCAGTCCACTAAAACATTCTTAAACCCAGAATTTCGTACTTTTAATCTATGTTTGTTTATTCCAATTTGCAGATATGTTTAATACACTTATCTTAACATATCCTAAAACTCAGATTCTCATAACATCAAGATTTACCCAAAAACCCAACAAAACTCCATAGAAAGCTTTTTAACTAACAAGATGAAGAATTTAAATGAGATAATTACCTTTTGATTCTTCAAACCAACACCAGATTATAAGGTTCCAAGCAATTCCATTCTTCTTTCTCTTTTCTCGATTTCTCTATCTCCCTCTCGGCTTTCTCTCCAAACCAAAAGAACACACACTCATCACCTCACATTCATACTCAATTAGTCTATATTTACTAAGAGGTTGACACCTCACTTAATTTAAACATGAGTCATAGGACTCTTATCAATTAAACCCTCAACTTTAAAAGATTTAACACTATAATCCCTCAAACTTTAAAGAAACAACATAACACACCTCATGCATAAATAAAACTCATAACAATAACCCTTAAGTTTATTTATTCTCAAAAGAAATCTTTCAACTTTCATCATTTGAATTTTAACCCTATTTGAATTATAATACTCTATATAATTCAAGGTTACTCCAAGTACCAAAACATTCTATTATTAAAATAATAATAGCAAAATTTAGGATGTTACAATACTCCCCAACTTGAAAATGATTTCTTCCCCGAAATCACAATCAGGTAAACAAATGAGGATATCTATCCCTCATACTCTCTTCTGACTCTAAAGTCACATTAGTACCTCTATGGTGTTTCCACTGTACTTTCAACATAGCTACCTCTTTACCACTACGTAGCTTTCTAACCGATCTTTCTAAAATTGCCTCTGGTTCCTCTACACAGCGACTCTTTTCATCTATTCTCACATCTGTGAGTGGAATCACATCCTCCTCTTCGGCCAAACACTTCCGAAGATAACATACATGGAAAGTATTATGTACCCCTTCCAATTCTGGTGGAAGATCCAAATGATATACTTATAAACCAATCTTTTTTTTTATTTTTTTAGAGTAATTGTTATCATCAAATCCATATTTGACTACTTCTTAGTCTAGCATACCAATATTATTTCTCTCTTGTTTACACGGAATATCCACCACACAACTACAGTCCAAAAGGACAGTTTTTCTAAAAACGTCAGTTGAGATCTCTAACCAAGTCCTCGTAACATCGAGAACTGCATTCGATGTATTTCTTTTACATTTACAGAATACTCCAATACTATAGCTTAACGGTTACAGTATCCTCTTCACCTAAAACCAATGAGATTGAGAAGAACAATAGTCTTCCTTTCACTCCATCATCATCACAACTCACTCTCCAGATCTCAAAATACATTAACATGTACTATCTGAAATTTCCACGTACACTGTAAGCTAAACATACCCATTACTATTAAATACTTCAACAACCACGGCAGTTCATTATTACATCCTTGACTTACACGTTTCTTCGGTATAGAATGCTATCATTTATTTACATCACTATCTCATCGTACCACCACAATACAACCAAGCACCAAAGTATCGAACATCAAAAGTGAGAACTCTATTGAACCTACTATAAGATTACATTCTTACGTCAAATCTTTCTATCATTAGAAGTAACTCACACAATCAAAATCACCTTGGGTAAACACCCAATACCATTCTGACATTCTGTTTCGATATTAGCCATATCACTACTCCATCTTACAAACTACATGCCCCAACAATTTTAATGACCAAGTGGTACTTTTCGTCTGAAAACCCCGAAAAGACTTCCATCAGATGTTTCCTAGTTCTAACTTCATAATATATACTAGTTGACATATATATCTTGGCAGTTGATACCAATACTCACTCGTACATTCTCCACACATACTTTTTCACCACAGACCAGGTTTCTCACAATCATTCATACACATATTACCCAAGTTTATTTAACTTAATATCTCCTCCCCAACTTTAATTAAACTACCATTCTCGATTTGCTAAAATATCTTGAACTTATCCGTTCATACTAACTCCTTGTGATTCCAAACCAGAACCAAAACACAGTACCATCCTTCACAGATCAACATTTTCCATACCTCACTTCATTTGTGCCTAATACTTTCTCCTTTGTAAATTATCCACATCGCAAGTAAAACATTTCTATAACACAACAGTCTCCTGATTTAAGACTTAACAAAATTTAAATCCAAAAGAATATCCAAAACATTCACATCATGCAAACTTCTATTTTAATACAATCCATGTAACCCCAACCCAAGCCTACAACGAGCTTATTAAATCGGGTCAATGCTCTTAAGACTTAACTGAGTCCAAAAACCGAGTCATCTACTCACAGGATATAAAAATTATTTATCAATACCAACTCACGCAAATAAATACATCTAACTCACATTATACAGCATACGCTCCGAGGCGTGATAACCTTACGATCCTTTCATTGCTACTCTCCCAATGAAGTCAAATCATTTGCAGGTACACATAAATGCAACTCTTTTCATACTCCACAATGTATATAATATGCCCAGGTTCATTAGTTCTAAAGATACTAAGTAAAATATCAAACAGTCTTTACACCTAAGACCAACACTTAAACTGTCACTGGTTCAAATACAATGCAGTTAAGCGTATCACACATCCAATACTCCATCTCGAGTCACTAAACTGACAAACATTCAAAAGACTCATTTGAATATAAATCAGGCCTTTAAGGTCAAAACCAACGTTTGGTTAAACACGTGTCACTCACACGGTTACGTAAAAAAAATGCCTCTTTACTTAAAATCTTTACCTTATCAATCCCTTAACTGGCCATCGACCCCAAAATAAAAGTTATCACTCTCAAAACATTCACAATTCCCCAATTGTGTCGCACACACTAATATCCACTTTGCGCATACCCTCTGCATACCAGCATACTGGTATCGCTCGCAGTTTTGCTCCTACCCGCACGGGCATACGCGGAACGCATCCAGACCGCACCCAGTGACAAAAAAAAGGCCTCGTACACCTTATACAACTCTCGCCTTCAAAGTCAAAACTTGACATCTCAATACTTCCTTAACCCTGAACCTAATTCTTCCTCCAGACACGACCGACCTTCGGCAATTGTATTACTAATCACCGAACAAAGGTACAGACCCTCGTATTATTGTTACTAAAGTTCACTTTCGACTCTCCCAATGTTTATCTCTCATTTGAATACAATTACCAAAACCACAAACTTTCTCCCAAGGTTTATCCAACACCTCTCCACTCTTGGAGTTCTTTCTTAGCTTATAGCGTAATACTCTACGACCTAGCGAGTTCATAGCCTTCATGCATGACAATATAATAAATAACTCAATCCACACTTTTCTCGTTTAAATAAACAACATTCGAAACAACTTGAGCACACACGCCCCAATCATTTTCATAACTCCCATGTACTACACAACGATCTCAAAACCGTTTGTCTACAAATTTCCGTAAAACTTAATCTTTCTCAACCAAAAATGTTGTTACAACAGTAATATCTTAAATGAAAATCTTTTCATACGACAAAAGTTTAAAATTTACTGACATAGAGTAAACTAGTCGTTTCTCACACTCTTTTATATGATATCATCAAATCAATACCTTTGTTGGTTATAAAAAGTTTACTGATCAACACTTTCTTGACCTATTTGCTATCATACAACTTTTTTTTGTAAAGTATGAAGTATTTTGCAAAATGCTAAGCCCCAAAATTTCGTTAGGCAGCGTAATTGAAATTGCCCTTTTTCTTTAAATACATACTTGCACATACTAACTCATCATTGAATAAAATTGTTATTTATGCATTTGATTTGAAATCAAGAAAATTCATGTAACACACACTAAAACATCATGTACAAAAACTTACTCGCAATGAAGGCTATTTACTTAAACAAGGTCAATCGTTTTACTCACGTAACTTATCATTGACACTTTACTTCCGATCCGAAGTCGCCCTCTCGGCCTTATAATAATTGCTATACATACATTCCATGGCCCCCATACTCAACCATGTCATACTAATTCTGTATTAATCGATCATCTCATACTCTATCTCTGCACCTATCCAATCACCTATTAAAGGTTGCTTTGGCAGACTTTCATGAGTCCCACCAATTCCAGGTTGTCCTTCAAACCCTCAATCATATACTGCTCTGTCCTCTAAAGGACCTTGGTGACGAATTCACCAACACTTTACTATAACTTATAGAGATAACCATGCGAAATGATTATGCACTTACATACATACAAAACGTACTTTACCGATCGTTAGTCACTGTAACAATTCAGAAATAGACATGCTCGTGTAACAATATATTCATAATAACAGTAGCTAATTGAAATTGTGAACATATCATACAGGAGAATCCCCGTTATCATTGTTATAGCACTAATTTCACATATTCCCGTTAACTCTAATACTATCCCGTCTTAACACTTCTACCCATAACTCACATATCATAACCTACTACGCATCAGCTTAAGTCTAAGTATCTCATCATCATACTTAGTTCGCTTAAACTAGTGCTCTGATACCATACTGAAACACCCTAAAAACAGAGTCAATTCAAACCTTGAAATTTCCACAAGTTATGCTCAAAAACTTTCAAACTTATATAACCTGAGGATCAAATGTAAGGTTTCTATATATAATTGACATTACTTAAATAACTTATTAATCTAATCACCTCATAACAATCAGATTAATCAAGTTATCTAAACAACTGTCCCAAAGGCTTCAAAGAATAACTAGATCCTTCGTTATCTCTAAGTCTGAATCTCTCCAAACGTTCTCTTCTCTCATTCCCGCTACTTCCCGGAGCTTGTACCTGGTAAGAAGATTCAACTTGAAACATTAGGCTTTCGCCTAGTGAGGATACTCAAATCAAAATAAAATTTAATAATTAAAACATGAACTCAAACATGCTCTCACCCATCTTACCGTATGACAACTCCTTTTCAAGTCGGGGAATCTACCCCACTCCCAATTTCCTACGACTAACTCATTCAATCGCAACAACAAAATAAGAGTTAACTATGAATCATTCCAGATTCACAATCAATATTCACACACAAGAAATTACAAGTCAAAACTTGCCTATTTCTTAATCAGGAAGTAGAGATTACAAATTACTTTATGCCTATCTCTAATCTTCCTCTCATCACTGGGAAATCTCCGATCTTCCCAAATCGAAATGGGAATTATTAAGCACAACTGCTTATTCCACATTCCACCTCAGAATCAATGGTCCCCATGGGATTATAATATCGTGATACTCAAATCGAGACTCATGATTCAAGGTACACCCAATTACTAAAAATACACCCCTTTGGTCTATGGCGAGTAATCGGTTCCCATCATACCGTACCCAAGTGCCCTCAGTGACCGGATGCCTATTTTAGTAAAAGCACATAATCACATAATATAATATATGTAATAATCGATACTACTATATGCGTCCGGCATACCATGTATCATTTCTCCAAACATATTCTATATATAAAATAAAGAATATTATTATCTCCTCATCTCAATCTCTTTACTATTCCTTCTCTGTAATCTGGTACGGGATCATCATCTCAATTGTTATCTACCTTTTCGGACTCATAGATAGGCCTTTATAATTTCTCTCAATAAAGCTTCAAATCGTATTCCGAGTTCATAATCATATCATAGATTGCATATAGCAGATAATCATACTTAGCATACAAGAATAATGATAAATACTAGTTCATCATATTTCAATCTCTTAACTATCCCCTCTTTGCAACTTAGCTCGGGAGTGAATATATATATCATTTGTTAATCTACATTTTTTTTGGACTCATAGATGGATCTTTATGATTTATCTCGAAAAAGCTTCGATTCATATTTAGAGTTAATAATATATTGCATATAGCAAATAATTATACTCATTATAAGGAATATTAATAATTCCGGTTCATTAACTTCTTAGATAACTCATCTTAGAAATTTTAGCATGGAAATCAACATAGCACAACTTTTAATCGCCCTCTTGGCTTATCTATGACGAAATCAAGTCCATATAAAACATATTCATGCATACATATAAAACATCTAATTCAATATTAATTACTGAATTTTAAAGAGAGTTGAATAAACTCACCTGATGTGTTATTACTCCTTTTAATCCTTTTTAACACGTAAGGACTCCTTTCTTCACTATCACAGCTTACTGTATTATTCAATTACATATACTGATATTAATTATCAGAACAGAACCCTCTACAACTGAAAATCCTTAATTTCTAAAAATCACATCTCAAGTCGCAACCAACTGAAATCGCAACCGCCTATTGCGATTCCAATTCCAAATCCCAACCAACAGTTGCGATCTCAACTCCAAATCGCAACTCACCATTGCGATTTCACCCCCAAATTGCAGTCCACTGTTGCGACTACAGTACCAAGTCGCAACTCTCTATTGCGATTCCAACCCAAGTCGCAGTCAACGGTTGCGACTCCAAAGCCAAGTCGCAACTGTCTATTGCGACAATCATGAATGTCGCAACTCAAGGTTGCGACTTCGATGATATTCATCCAAGTCTCAGTCCACTAAAACATTCTTAAACCCAGAATTTCGTACTTTTAATCTATGTTTGTTTATTCCAATTTGCAGATATGTTTAATACACTTATCTTAACATATCCTAAAACTCAGATTCTCATAACATCAAGATTTACCCAAAAACCCAACAAAACTCCATAGAAAGATTTTTAACTAACAAGATGAAGAATTTAAATGAGATAATTACCTTTTGATTCTTCAAACCAACACCAGATTATAAGGTTCCAAGGAATTCCATTCTTCTTTCTCTTTTCTCGATTTCTCTATCTCCCTCTCGGCTTTCTCTCCAAACCAAAAGAACACACACTCATCACCTCACATTCATACTCAATTAGTCTATATTTACTAAGAGGTTGACACCTCACTTAATTTAAACATGAGTCATAGGACTCTTATCAATTAAACCCTCAACTTTAAAAGATTTAACACTATAATCCCTCAAACTTTAAAGAAACAACATAACACACCTCATGCATAAATAAAACTCATAACAATAACCCTTAAGTTTATTTATTCTCAAAAGAAATCTTTCAACTTTCATCATTTGAATTTTAACCCTATTTGAATTATAATACTCTATATAATTCAAGGTTACTCCAAGTACCAAAACATTCTATTATTAAAATAATAATAGCAAAATTTAGGATGTTACATTCTGTATATGAGAAATTCTCTTGATCATTTTGATTATGACTCTAGAAACTGAATTATACTAATGTATTTATAACTCAAATTTCCGGGGGTGAGACGAATTGATATATATATGTCTGATTGTGTATGTTTATAAATAAGTGTAATGGATCCATAGGCACAAGAATTATCTTAAAACGCGGAATATGCATGGTTTAATTGTAATTCCTGTTTTGTATTGAGAAACGAGGAATATGCATGGTTTAATTGGAATTCCCGTTTCTATACCAAGAAATACGCATGGTTTAAATTGTAATTTCTTGAGCATGAACTGAAATCTAGAATCCTCAGTGATTCATAGTGGCGCTCTTAAACATGATAATGTGACATACTTGGTGTTTGTCATACTCATGGAATCGGGTACGTTTCCCGTCATCGAAAGATGTGACGTGTACGTCATGAGAAGAAGGAGAGGTTATTGTATATATATGCATTGCTTACTGATTTAATTTTCAAAGCACATAAATGTTTTGAATTTAAATGGGATGTTCTCACTAGGCGTAAGCCTAATATTTTTAAACTAATTTTCTTTAAAAGGTGCTAGCACGGGCAGGGCAGCGAAGGGATGAGTGAAGAGGGTCACATGCATCATAGCTTTTGAGGATTAAATGGAGAATTAGTAATAGATCGAAGATTTTGGGAGATCCCGTAGACAACCGTTATAATCTGAACTTGTTTGATTTTAGCTTAGATTAGTAGGTTGTTTATGGTATTTCATTTGTAATTACGAACCTTCGTTATTAACTTCTCCATTATGAAGGAATGTTTTGGAAGATTTTGTTTAATCCTTTGCCTAATTCAGGTTTAAATTTATTCGAATTTTTAGAGTGTTTCATAGTGGGATTACGGTACCTTGGGATTGTGAAAATGCCTTGGGAGTTATATTATATCGTGTGCCTTGAATCCGTTTCTTGTGCACACGAGAATGTCATCTACTGGAGGTCATGGGGATCTAATGAGCCTTGAATGTGGACATCTAGGTGGAGTGATGAGTGGCTATGAACATTATGCAAATGCCCATGACATGTGTTGATTTGTTTGACTGATATTGTTGGGCCTTTTATGGTGGGTTGGATATTATTGTTTGGATTTTTTTTAAATTGTTCTAGAGAAGGAATTCATTAGACCTCATGGTCTAACCCTCGCTTTTCAAAATTAAAAACATTTTTCAGGTAAGTGGGTGATTGGAGGTTCTTCCAAAGGGAAGGAGAAGGCCGGAAATTTTAGAAGTGGTGAACTATAGAGATATATTTCTTTTAGTTCCTCTAGTTTAACTAATATCTCAACTGTGGATGTGAATACCTGCTATTAAACCTTGAGAATATTGTATTGTTTTGATTCGGATGTTTGGGACCATTTGATTATATTTTATGAATTACTATTTTGGATTTTGGGTCGTTACAATAAATAAATAATAATTTTAATCAGACAATTAGCACGATTAGCTAACCATTGGAAAAAAGGAGTTGAATCTCGAATTGTAAATAAATTGGAATGTAGAGGTATCCTTTCGTCAAATACCACTTTCTTTCAAAAAACACCATATGACATATAACGTTATCTATACTATGATATTACCGTTTCCCACCGCACTCTACAAGGAGGGAGGGAGGGAGAGAGAGAGAGAGGGGGGGGGGGGGGGGAAGATATTGAAGGGAGAAAATATTCGTCACATAATTCAGGGTTATTTAAGGATATAACGCGTAAGTATTAAAAATAATTCGTAAAACATTACGTATTTATGATATATAATAATATGATTAAATTAAAAAATATTCAATATTAGGCTTATTTTTAAGGTATTGACGAGAGTATTATAGAGGTATAATTTATAATAATTTATAAAATGACCATCAGTGAAAATAAATCAAAAAATTAGGGACCACCGCCGTAGATAGTGTACTTTTGTAATACCCCGGGTAAGTGTGTTAGTTAAATCCTAATTCCGTTAAATTTATTTAACTCTATAATTGATGTTTAGGGTAAGTTTGGGTTAAATTATAAGTTTAGGGGTGTTTTAGTCATTAGTAAATAGTGCAAGGTCTAAAATGGTAATTTTGGTTTGATATTATCATTCAGCCTCCAGATATTTTCATAAGCAGTAAACAATCAGTGTGTGTGTGTGTGTGTGTGTTTTGAGACCAAAAGAAGAAAAAGAAGAAAAGAAAGGTTAAGGCTTCAAATTGGTTGGCTTAGAAGTGATTTTGAGGTATGTTCCTTTACATTTTATGTTGGTAATTGTTAATAGATAGTTTCTATCGGATTAGAATCATCCATTTCATGTCTGGTGTAAATTTCTGTCGATTCTGGGTAGTTTTGGAGTAAACCGACAGAGGTTTCCGGACACAATATGAATGTGTCCGGTAGTCTTTTTGAATGTGTCCGGTAGTCCCTTTTCGATGGTGTCCGGACGAGTCTCATCCGGTAAGTTCTTATTTTCCTTAAGTTTCCGGGTGACATTAGATACCGGATGGTGTCCGGATTACTTTGGTTTCCGGATGTCGTCCGGATTGTTTATGTCGTCCGGAAAGTAGTGTTGTCCGGTTTAGTTAGATTGTCCGGAAAGTTATGCTGTACGGATTGTTTGGGTTGTCCGGATAGTCATGTGGTGTCCGGAAACTTTAAGCTGTTTGGTTACTGTCGGAGATTCCAGATGTTTTTGAGGATCCAGTAACCTGAGTTTTGTTGACTCTTGGATAGGGAATGAATGAGGACTGAATATACTGTGGACTCGACTTAAGTTCGGGTGTGGGGGAAACATTTGAGGATAAGAGTTAGATAGATTTATCTAGAGTCTTTAGCCTAGTAAGTCTTATGTGTTCCATTTTGCTAAAGAGATACTTGTATCAAATTGTTTCAGATTCTGTGGATTTGGGGTGAAAGCTGAACTGTTTTTGAGAAAGGATTGGAAGCGTTGTGATAAACAATCAGGTGAGTTTTTCTTTAAAACGTTTTTAAACTGGAATACATATATATGTGGAATGAGAATGTGATAAATAGTGTAATAGTGTGCATATTATGTTTATATGAGTATTACACTACATGAGTACAAGTTGGCCGGGCTTAGGACCGGTGGAGTTGGCTGTACGAAGGGACAGCGGTGTTGGCTGTATCAAGTACAGCGGAGTAAATTGATTAGTTGGCTCGTAACCATCTAATTTGGCCATGGGAATGAGACAGAAAGTACACAATGCATGAGTCCTAAGTGGTATTTGTATTTATGATATGTATATGGTGTTTGTGCAAATGATTTCCAACTAACAGGGATTTTCTCACTTAGACCACTAGGTCTAACACTCATTTTGTTTTAAAAATATGTATTCCAGGTCGTGGATCGGGTAAGAGCAAGTGAATAGAGTAATCGGTGGCTAGCTTTTGGGAAGACTTATAAATTGAAGACTATGACTTGTTTTGTAGTTATAACCTCGTTATCAGATATCATGTATTTAGTTAGCAAATAGTTTGTAATGAAATACCTTATTTTGGATTGTAAAGACTAAGGGACCATACTTGTTATATGGTGTATCTTGTTATGTAACGACGTTACGCAATATATGTTATTTGATGCTTGTTTGGGAATCCGGGTCGTTACAGATGGTATCAGAGCCCTAGTTTAAGGGATTTAGGTATTCGTATCCATACATAGACTTAAACTGCATGTGAAGTAGGTTGTCCCTATTATTTTAGAACATTGGGATGCTAAGTATAAAAGGTATAAGGAACATCATGTAAGGTAATTTCAAATTACACCTGGCCAGTGTAATCATGAACTTACAGGTGCATGTTTGGACTGGAATACCTTGTTATATGGGGTATGTGCTTATATGTTTATTAACCTTGTAAAATTCTACAGAATGGCAAGTGGTACTCGACGTACAAGTAGGGAGGAAGAAGGAAACCGTAGTAGAACTAATCCAACAGTCGGGACAAGGGGAAGAGGGGGAGAAAGAGGCAGAGGCAGAATTGGTGGCAGAGTTCAGCCGCGGGGTAATGAATTTGTTACAAGAGACGACTTGACGGCTGAAATGGGAAGACTGCAAGCAAGTATACAGGCTATGTTCGACCGAACTCGTAATACTGAAACTGAAATACCAGATCCTAATCTGGAAGACGAGATGCCTATTACACCTACTGTCATACCAGTGCCCAGGAAGTGTGACTATAAGATGTTTCTAAGTTGCAAACCTCCAACCTACGCAGGAGAAAGAGATCCAGTGAAGGCCATGAGGTGGCTAAAAGAGATAGAAGTTGTCTTCAAGACCAGCAAGTGCGCTGAAGAAGATATAGTGTTATACGGAACCGCGATGTTGAAAGCAGATGCTTTATATTGGTGGGAAGCTCTCATTATCTCTAGAGGATCTGATGTGTATTCTACTTTCTCTTGGGACGAATTCACTACAGCTTTTAAGAGACAGTTTTGTCCACAAGCAGCAGTTAGACAACTAGAGGAAGAATTCATGAACCTACAACAAGGGAGTTTATCGGTTAGGGATTATACAGCTCGTTTCCTGGAGAAGTCTCGTTTCGCAGAGTACTATGTTGCCACGGAGGCACTGAAAATGGAAAGGTTTATATTCGGGTTAATGTCAGAAATCCGAAGTCTTGTGATTGCAAAGGGACCGGAAACCTTCTCAGCCGCAGTAGATGCCGCAAAAAATGTGAAACGGGATAGAGGAAGTGATGCTGGTGATAAGAGTACTGGAAAAAGAAAATGGGAAGGACCACAGTATGATCCAAAGAAGTCCTGATTTCAGAGATTTGATAGTCGTACACCTTTCAGACCAGCTGAAAGACCTTTCCCAAAATGCAACCGTTTTCATCAAGGAAATTGTCAAGTTGATCCTCGAGTGTGTTACAAGTGTGGAAAGACCGGACATATTGCTAAAGACTGTAAAGTAACTCGATTCTGTTTCTTATGCAATTCTCCTGATCACATTCAGTCTGATTGTCCTCGAGGGAGAATACAACAATGTGGTACTTCAGTGAGACCAACGGGAGTAAGACCGGTAGTACCAAGGCCAGAGTTACCAAGAGATAGGGGTCGTGCCTTTCAGATGACAGCACAAGAAGCGGAGGAAACTCCTGATGTGGTTACAGGTACATTCTTAATAAACTCTACACGTGCTAAAGTGTTATTTGACTCCGGTGCAAACCGATCGTTCGTGTCTCCTTCATTTGCTGCTTATATGCATTTAAAACCTAAAGTGTTAGATCGTGCTTTAATAGTAGATACTGCAAATGATAATCAAGTATCAGTTAAACAAGTATTTGATAGTTGTGTGATAAATATAGATGGGTGTGGAGTACCTATCCAGTTGTTTCCTATAGCTTTGATCGAGTTTGATGTGGTAGTGGGAATGGATTGGTTAGCCGAAAATCAGGCTAGTATAGTTTGCGATAAGAAGTTAATTAATGTTGTCTTACCTGAGAAGGGACCAGTAGTGATTTATGGTGACCGTAGAAATCATCAGTCTTGCCTTATCTCTATGATGAAAGCTCGTAAGTGTGTTAATAAAGGTTGTCCGAGTTACTTAGGTTATGTGATAGATACTAAGCTAGAAAAGAATAAGTTGGAAGATATTCCTGTCGTTTGTGAATTTCTGGAAGTTTTCCCAGAAGATTTGAATGGTCTTCCGCCCGTTAGACAAGTAGAGTTTGGCATAGATCTGATTCCTGGAGCCGCTCATGTTGCTCGTGCACCGTATCGTTTGGCACCTCCAGGGATGAAAGAGATGATGACGCAATTGCAAGATCTTTCAGATAAGGGATTCATCAGACCTAGTTCTTCGCCGTGGGGAGCACCAGTGTTGTTTGTGAAAAAGAAAGACGGGTCGATGATGATGTGTATTGATTATCGGGAACTGAATAAGCGCACGATCAAGAACAAGTATCCGCTTCCCATAATTGATGACCTCTTTGATCAACTAGTTGGAGCTTGCTATTTCTCTAAGATTGATCTGAGATCTGGTTATCACCAACTGAAGGTCAAAGAAGAAGATGTCTTGAAAACTGCCTTTCGCACAAGGTATGGTCATTACGAATTCTTAGTGATGCCCTTCGGCCTGACGAACTCCCCAACTGCTTTTATGGATTTAATGAATCGAGTATGTAAGTCATATCTCGATAAATTCGTTATTGTGTTTATCGATGATATCCTTATCTACTCCCGATCCAAAGAAGAACACGCACAACATCTTCGTTTGATTCTTGAATTGTTGAAGAAGGAACAGTTGTATGCTAAATTTTCTAAATGTGAATTCTGGCTACGGGAAGTTCAGTTTCTGGGGCATGTAGTTTCCGAGAAAGGCATTCAAGTTGATCCAATGAAAGTAGAAGCAATTGAAAAGTGGGAACCGCCGAGAACGCCAACCGAGGTACGAAGTTTTCTGGGTTTAGCCGGCTACTATCGAAAGTTTATACAAGATTTCTCCCGTATCGCTACGCCTTTGACCAAGCTGACTCGAAAGAATATAAAGTTTGAATTGAAAGCAGAACAGGATGAAGCATTCAGAATTTTGAAAGAAAGACTTTGTAGTGCACCGATTCTGTCACTACCTGAAGGTTCCGATGACTTTGTTGTTTACAGTGATGCTTCCAAACTAGGACTGGGATGTGTACTAATGCAGCGTGGGAAAGTTATTGCTTATGCTTCTCGCCAACTGAAAGATCATGAACGGCAGTATCCTACACACGACATGGAACTTGCAGCAGTTGTTTTCGCGCTGAAGATTTGGAGACATTTTCTGTACGGTTCTAAATGTCAAATTTTTACCGATCATAAGAGTCTCCAACATCTTTTCGATCAACGGGAATTGAATATGAGGCAAAGAAGATGGTTAGAACTGGTGAATGACTACGACTGTGAAATTCTCTATCATCCGGGAAAGGCAAATGTGGTAGCTGATGCCCTGAGTCGTCAAGAAAGAAGTGGAACAATAAAAGCAATTGCACTACGAGCTGAACTTCTACCTAATATCTTTGACGAATTGAAGAAATGTCAGGTAGAAGCCTTTCAAGAGAAAAACTTGAAACCAGAACGGTTAGTAGGAATATCAACAACACTTTTAATAGATGATCGTGGGTTACAGTGTCTGGGAAACAGAATTTGGGTACCTCGTTTGGGTGGTTTACGTGATCGGGTACTACAAGAAGCTCATCAATCTCGTTTCTCTATTCATCCAGGTACGAATAAGATGTATAAGGATCTACGGCAATTTTACTGGTGGCCGGGAATGAAAAGTGTTGATCCAAACCCTCAGTGATTTGATAATGACCCTCTCTTATATATACTTAGTGAAAATTGTAAGTAAACAATATGTATCAGAGTTTCACTATCGCTGATAAGTACTAAGATCTTACAGTACCGCTGATAGGAACTCTCGCTCTTTAAATTAAACATTAAGCGAACACTGTTCACCATTAATGCTCTGAGTCTGTTCAGTCATTATGATGATCGCTGATAAGTTAGTTGTTTACGTATGATCCCTGAACACAAGTTCACGTCAACATAGGTTCTACGCTGAAGTCGAAGATCAAGCTCAAGAACCAGCGACAAGTCTCCTAATGAACTGATGCGGATCAGCGAAGACTCAGATTTGTCTAGTCAACGTGAAGTATCAAGTACAAGACTTCAGCTATCGGTGAACTTTATCATTCGCTGAATAGAAAATGATAATCGCTGAATCAACGAAAAGCTGATCATGAAGTCCTCTGTACAAAGTACTTTTGTCTTAACCTCCCTTGCACGACTTCGTACGAAATGTCAGAAAAGAACCTCCGACTGTCTGAAATCGTACAACCACTCTGATACTACACTGTTCATCCATGCGGCTACTAAGGTTGTCAACCAAGGTCAATGACATGCAACCAACCAGCTGATGACACGTGTAAAGTGTATACTGACTTGCATTAAATGCATGCAGTATATAAAGAGATGAACCCACTTCTTTTGAAGTAACTTGCTAACTCTGGACAAGTTCAATCTCTTATCTCAAGATAGGTTATTATTAGTAATTTCCTTATCTCTCTTAGTGCAAGAAACCTTAGTGTTCCAACTTGTTTAGATTTAGGTTTATCCTTAATCTTGTTTCCGCAACAAGCTGTAAATTGTTAATGATTTATCAATAAACAATTTAGAAAAGTAAAATCTGTGTGTTTGTATTCAATCCCCCCTTCTACAAACTTGTATAGGCCTTCGGGACCAACAAGTGGTATCAGAGCGGATTTGTTTAATCTCATAAACAAGATCTAATCTAAGATATTTCTCTTCCTTGCTATTATCTGAAAATGGCCACCAACACAAACACAAACACAAATTATATAGACAATGGTTCTCTTGCTAAACCCCCTAGATTTTCCAAAGATAACTTCAACTTATGGAAAAATAGGATGACACTCTTCTTAGAAGGTGTAGACCCTACTATGCCTTACTATCTAGAGAATGGTCCATTCATCCCTGTAAGAATAGATGCTGCAGTTCCAGCCGCTGAGAATAGACCTGCTATTCCAGAAAGGCTGGTACCTAAGGAAATCTTTCAATGGACTAACGAAGATAAGAAGAAAGTGGCTATAGATACAAAAGCCAGATCCATACTATCCATGGCTCTTCCTGACGAAGTCTACCATTCCGTCATGAATCTGAAAACATCAAAAGCCATGTGGGACACAATATGTGTTCAGTATGAAGGAACGTCTGAAGTCCAGGACTCAAGAAAGATCAACCTGGTAAGACAATACGAAAGCTTCATTTCTGGTAAGAATGAATCTCTCTCTGAAGTTCACCAACGTTTTAATTGTTTAATTATAGATCTGAAAACTGTTGGTAAGGAATATTCTAACTTTGAAGTACTGACAAAGTTTCTAGAATGTTTACCTGAAAGCTGGGACAATTATGCTATGTGTCTCAAGCTATCAAAGGATCTAAAATCAATGACCCTTTCAACCTTATATGGCACGTTGCTGAATCATGAGCAATCGAGCCATCTTAAGAAGAATCTTGTAAAAGATTCCAAAAGCACCCCTGTTGCTTTAATCTCAGAGGAACCTTCTACTCAGCGACCCTCGGTCACTATCACTGAGTTAGAAAGTAACTCTGAAAGGTCATCAGATTCTGATTATTCAGATAATGATGAATCTTTGGCTCTCCTAACTAAGAAGTTCAGGAGATTTGCCAAAAAGAAAATGTTTAGAAAGAACAAACCTCTTTCCATAACTGACAAGCCTAGATCATCAGCTTTTGTTGATAAGGCTACTGCTACTTGTTTTAACTGCGAAAAGACAGGACATTTCGCTAACGAGTGCAGGTCTAAGAAAGTTTCTAGACCCTCAGCTTTTACAAAGAAATCCTTTGTTCCAAGGAATAAAGATGACAAATATTCAAAGCTGAAAGAAAAATATGCTAAGCTGAAAAGCTTTAAGAAGAAGAATAAAGGCCTGATGGCTGACTATGATTGGGCTGCTTCTGATGAAGAAGCATCATCATCTGACTCTGAAGATGATGAATCAAATCTATGTCTCATGGCCAAGATTGAAGAAGAGGAAGAAAGTTCAGACATTCCCTCCACTTCAACCTCTGCTATTCAGGTATCACCTTCTTTCTTCACCAATATTGCAAATATTGATGAAGCTGATAGTCTCCGTAAGATCGATCTCTTGACTAGAAGTATATACAAAGCCATGAACGGCAAAACTGTGGTTGAAAACCAAAATCTTGATCTCGCTGAAAAGCTTAAAAACTGCCACCTTCAAATAGAAAAGTTTCTAAAATTGAAGAAGATTTTAAAGATCAAGTATATTTAAATCAGCTAGTCAAAATCGAACGAGCAGAAGCTATCGCTGCATTAAAAGCTGAAAAAGCTACTGTTGAAGGATGGTGTAACTCTTCAACAAAGATCACTGAGATAATAAAGTCTCAGATTCCCCTGAGTGATAAACGTGGTTTGGGTTACAAATATGATACTCCAAAACCAACCACTGAGCGTTCAATGCTTAAATTTGGAACGTTCGTATCCTCAGTCGCTGACACTTCATCTTCTCAGTGCTCCTCGTCCATTACACCAATCCCTGAGGAAACTCCTACCTCCTCAAAAGGCAAGGAGAAAATGGTTTATTCAAAACCTACCTCTGTCTCTACAGACAAAGGTAAAGGAATTGTTATTTACCAGAATCCTCAGAAGGGTACCTTAGTACCAAAGTTGAATGCTTCTAAAGCTTCAGTGGCTCATCCCTCTGGATCAAGGAAGCAGATCTCTGGATCTATTCAGCGATCTACTCCTAGACTCAGATTGGATGTCCTTGGTAAGAAATCTGAAGAACTGAATGTTCGTCCCATTTCTAAAGCCAATAGTTTACTTGGTGCTGGCACTTCTAATTCGAAATTAAAAGCTCAGCATTCAAATGGTCCTAGAACTACTTTTAGTTATAGGAAATGTTATCACTGTGGACTTACCGATCATATTGCCAGTAAGTGCCCCACAACCACCAAAGCTGAAAAAATAGCTAAGGTGAAGATTGCCCCCAAGGCAAAGAAGACCAACCCTGGTGCAAATCAGGTCAAGGTGAATCCTACCACTGAGGTTAAGAAATTAACCAAAGTGAAGAAAGACAAAGCTGAATCTTCAAATGCTGTGAAGACTGCTGAATCTTCCATTCCAACTACTTCCACTGACAAATGTGTATACATGGTTAAGTGGGTACCCAAGAAAAACTAATCTTCCTTTGTATTGCAGGTTAAGAAGGGTATCTGGTATCTCGATAGCGGATGCTCTAGACACATGACTGGAAAGAAAAGCCTGCTCGCTGAATATAAGGAAGAGAAGGGTCCCTCTGTGACCTTCGGTGGAAATGGAAAAGGACATACCCGAGGGTATGGTGTACTTTCAAATGGTACAACCTCCTTCAGAAGAGTCGCATATGTTGAAGGGCTGAAGCATAATCTTCTAAGCATCAGTCAGCTTTGCGACATGGATAACAAAGTAATCTTTACTAAGGAATCCTGCTTTGTCGCTGACAAAAAGGAGAAGATAGCTCTCAGCGGTTATCGTTTGGAAATGTTTATGTAATAAACATGGACTCAACAACCACTGAGAACTCCTGTTTCTTCTCAAAGGCCTCATCTGATGTCAACTGGCTATGGCATAAGAGGCTATCTCATCTAAACTTCAAGACACTGAACACTCTTTCTTCAAAAGAGTTAGTCACTGGTCTACCTCAGCATTCATACGCCAAAGAGTCTTTATGTTCAACGTGTGAAAAAGGGAAGCAGACCAAAGCAAGCTTTAAGTCAAAGCAAGTTTCTTCGGTATCATCTCCTCTACAACTACTCCATATGGATTTGTTTGGCCCTGTTAACAAACAATCCATCGCTGGAAAGAAATATACGCTGGTCATAGTTGATGAATTCTCTCGCTTCACTTGGGTAATGTTTCTCCGTTCTAAGAGTGACACCCCTGAAGAACTCATCATCTTTGTTCGGAAGATGGAAACCCTGAACAATCTGACCGTTCGCTCAATAAGGAGTGATCATGGGACTGAATTCAAAAACAGTTCTCTTGATTCCTTCCTTGAGAGTAAGGGTATTTCTCACAACTTTTCTTCAGTGAGAACACCGCAACAAAATGGAGTCGCTGAAAGAAGAAATAGAACAATTATTGAAGCTGCACGTTCAATGCTCAGCGATTCTCACCTGCCTACTCAGTTTTGGGCAGAAGCTGTCAACACTACTTGTTTTACGCAAAACAGGTCGCTGATAGTCAAAAGATTCAATAAAACAGCCTATGAACTCTTTCATGGGAGAAAACCTTCAATCAGCTTTCTTCACATCTTTGGATGTCAGTGTTTTATACTGAACAACAGAGATGCTCTTGGAAAGTTTGATCCTAAGGCTGATGATGGAATCTTTCTTGGATACTCCTCAGTTTCCAAAGCCTTCAGAGTCTTCAACCGTAGAAGACAAACTGTAGAAGAAACTATTCACGTCACGTTTGACGAATCCCGTTCAGCGAACTCTAAACCGTCCGCTGATACTGAAGAACTGAATCAATGGATGTTTTCTCATCTTGGTGATTCAGAGGATATCCCCACTTCTAATGCTCATCCAGTAGAAGATGATAGTCCTCCTATCATTCCAAATATGCAGAATAGTGAAGCTGAAACTTCTTGGGTCTCAGCTGTCCCTATAAACACTATACCTAACGCTGAACCAAATGTCTCAGACATTCCATCTACTTCTCAGCAATCAGTGAATATAATGACAACTGCATCCATTCCTCTCTTGGCTGATACTCCCGACGTCGCTGAAGCTTCATCTTCAGCTCCCCCAGTTCAAGTTGAGTCAGCGTCTCACACTCCGGCTCAGCAATGGACTATAAATCACCCAATTGATCAAATTCTTGGTGATCCAAACGCTGGGATTCAGACTCGATGAAGTGCAGGTAATATTTGTTTATTTGTAAATTTTATTTCACTAACTGAACCAAAGAAAGTAGATGATGCCCTCAAAGATCCAAACTGGGTCAGCGCCATGCAAGAAGAGCTGACTGAATTCGAAAGAAACAAAGTTTGGAAACTTGTTCAGAGACCAACTGATAAAACTGTGATAGGCACTAAATGGGTCTATCGAAACAAGTTGGACGAACATGGTACTGTAACCCGCAACAAAGCTCGACTTGTTCCTCAGGGATACAGACAAGAGGAAGGTATAGATTATGACAAAACATTTGCTCCAGTAGCAAGACTTGAATCTATTCATCTATTCTTAGCATATGATGTACACAAAAACTTCAAAGTACATCAGATGGATGTTAAGTCAGCGTTTCTAAATGGTAAGCTGAATGAAGAAGTGTATGTGGAACAACCTCCAGGATTCTCAGATTCTAAGCGTCCAGATTATTTTTATAAACTGGATAAGGCACTTTATGGCTTAAAGCAAGCTCCACGTGCATGGTATGACACTCTTTCCACTTATCTCCATATTGAAAATTTTGAGCGAGGTAAGATTGACAAAACTCTATTTTTTAGAAAAGTGAAAGGTCATATCATTTTAGTTCAAATATATGTTGATGACATTATATTTGGTTCTACTAACCCTGAGCTTTGTACTCGTTTCGCTGATAGAATTAAAGATGAGTACAAAATGAGCATGATGGGTGAACTAACATATTTCCTTGGTCTTCAGATTAAGCAAATTGAAAAAGGAACTTTTATAAATCAGGGAAAGTATGTTAAAGATATGCTGAAGAAATTCGACTTAACTGAAAGTTCGGCTATGAAAACCCCTATGGCACCACCGCTGACACTTGATAAGGACACTAAGGGTGTTCCTGTCAATGTCATGCTGTACCGTGGGATGATCGGCTCACTATTGTATCTTACAGCTAGCCGACCCGATATTATGTTTGCAACATGCTTGTGTGCACGATATCAAGCTGAACCTAAGATATCTCATATGAAAGCTGTAAAGCGAATTTTTCGATATCTTAAGGGTACAGCGAATCTAGGTCTTTGGTATCCCAAAGATTCAGGATTCGATCTAACCGCCTATTCAGATAGTGATTTTGCAGGTTGCAAAATGGATAGGAAAAGCACCACAGGAGGATTTCAGCTCCTGGGTGGAAAGCTGGTAAGTTGGACAAGTAAAAAGCAAAATTCAGTGTCCACTTCCACAGCTGAAGCTGAATATGTAGCTGCTGGAAGCTGTTGTTCTCAAGTCTTGTGGATGAGAAATCAGCTACTAGACTATGATCTTCAGCTCTCCAAAATTCCAATCTATTGCGACAGCACAAGCGCCATCGCTATAGCAAACAATCCAGTACTACATTCAAAGACCAAACTTATAGAAATCAGATATCATTTTATCAGAGATCATGTGATGAATGGTGATATAGAACTTCATTTTATCCCAACTGATTATTAGTTAGCTGATTTATTTACCAAACCTCTTGATGAGACAAGATTCAGCTTTCTCATCAGCGAGCTTGGAATGCTGAACTTTGAAGGGTAAAATCCTAAACGGTTCACATTGATCAGCGACAGGATAAAATCAACTCATAACCTATTCAATCATCTTCTCTCTGAATAAAACTTGGTTAAAGCTGATATCAAGGTATGTTTTCTCTCTCTGACAATCGCATGAAAATGCAAGATTTCAAAACAAAATGCATCGCTGAATATCTCTTCCTTAACAGCGATATTTTGAAATTTCTTAAAACCATCGCTGAATATCTTCATTCAGTGCTTCATGTTTTTCAAAAGTATCCCTGAATTTTTCAAAACCTCAGAGACAACCAAGAATATGAAAGGACAGTTGTGATGTCATTGCAACGGATAAAACCCCGGCACGTTTTCTCTTCATGACACACGTTTGCACGTCTCGTTCAAACTTCCAATCAAATGCAAACACGTGTCCGTGTCATGATGAAAATCTTTTCCCGCTCAAGATTTTCTCTTTCTCTCTATATAAACAAACTCGTAGTTTATATTTTTCTTTTACGCGATCAATCTTCCTCCGCAAGAAAGAATTCACTGTTGCATTTGTGATTTCAAAAACTTCAAGAACTGTTCATCATCTTCTTCATCAAACATCAAGGTTAATATGTTCTTATTATTTACCGAATGTAAATAACTTGTTTCTGATCTACTCTTTGTTTAACAAGATCAAACAAAAGAACTTCCTAAAAATAAAATCATTTTCTTTCATGGTTTTATGAACACAACCATTTCATGGTTGTTCTTCAAGTTTAAATGCAAAAATCTTAAACTTGTTCTTCACACATTCGTTTTTCCAGAATCTATTTCTTCATAGAAAACCGGATAACAAGAATAAATGGGTTTTATATTTCATTTCTTAAAATCAAGAAAAACCCTAATTGTAACATCCCGCAAAACGAACATACATATAACATATAATTCATAACATGGTTTCAACAAAATAATTCACATTACACATTTGGTCCCCAAAGTCAGACTAATATAAAATTCAGTACAAACTTTTTCAAATAAAATTACAAAAACAACTGATCATCTATTTTATAATCACAAAATGCATCCCTAACTTCATAATGATAATCTTCACAAAAGCTAGCCAACAAGTACTCAATCTACTTGTTCTTACTGGAACCATCACCTGGAATACAAAATTTTGAAAACAGAAATGAGGGTTAGACCTAAGGGTCTAGTGAGTAAATCCCTGATATTTGAAAATCATTAAAATTCATTTATATAAATACACACCTTCATATAAATACATATACTTCACACGTAAATTAATACCAACTAAAATTTACACAACATACCTGTCCCATTCCACCTTATCCCTCCACCAATGGCCAATAACAATTGGTTGCGAGCCAATTTAACACACCGGTCCAAGGCCCGGCCACGTATTATATTTTCATATAATACTCACGTAATTATAATATCTCAATATATTATAATTACTCACGTATGACATATTCATACTCATTATCAAACATTTGTTAATCACAAAAGGTATTCCAGTAAAATACTTTTTAAAGTAAAACTTACCTGATTAGTTTATCAGCAAAAGCCTTCCCAAGTTAATATCACGTATGATCACTCTTTACAGAATCTGAAATCACACAAAATAACAGGTATTTCTTCTTAAAACCGAACTTAGGAAATACTCGACTAAAGTCGCAACCCATTAAAATATAATAAAAATCGCAATGAACAGTACCAAGTCGCAACCTCTTACTGCGACTTCACCCCGAAATCGCTACACACTATTGCGACTCCATCCTAAGTCGCAATCAACTACTGCGATTCCAAACCCAAATCGCAATCAACTACTGCGATTCCAAACCCAAATCGCAAGCAACTACTGCGATTCCAAACCCAAATCGCAATCAACTACTGCGATTCCAATCCAAGTCGCAAACGACCATTGCGACTTCAAGTCCAAATCGCAATCGACCATTGCGACTTCGTTGAATGTCGCAGTCCTCTATTGCGACTTCGATGAATGTCACAGTTCACTGATTCATCCTAAAACCCAGATTTTTGTACTTTTACTCTATGCAAGTTACTGTAAAAGTGCAGATATGTTTAAGACCATTAGCACAACCTAACCTTAAGCTTAAACTCCCCAAAACATCCATTTTTAACAAAACCCACCAAGACCTAATTAGTATAATCAAGAACAACTTAAGGAATTAGGAATACAATTAAAGTAGGGATGTTTTACCTTGATTACTTCAATTTGGTACAAAATCACAGCAGCAATTCCTTCTTCTTCTTCACTTCTCTCGATCTCTCTCTCTTTCTACCGAATTATCACACATACACACACTTACACTTTTAGATATTTACTTCATTTGGACACCTCACTCTATTTAGAAAGAAAAGTCGGTTTGACCATGTGAGGTGTCAAAATAAGTTACCAATAAACCTTAAACTTGTTCCACTTGCCAAAACATACCCCTAACTTCTATTATAAAAATTAAAACTTACCCCTTAACTTCTTACTCCTTAAAATACCCACATAAACTTATAAAATTTTCATATTTTAAATTAAATAAATACCTGGTTATTACACTAATCTTCATTAAGACATTTGTGTCTAAATGAAATGGATAATTTGAACCATCTTAATGGAAATTCTTTCCACATTAAGATTATTCTTATTTGTTAACATCTTTGGTTGAACTGATAATACAGAGAAATGGCTTCATCTGACATTCCTGCTACCGCTGAGAACATCTCCGCTGATACTGAGGAAGTGGACATCCTCAAGGCTCCTCAAGTCAAGTTTGCCCTTGACAAACTGGATTGGACTAAGGTGAACAACCTCTATGCGCTTTTCGAGTTTCCTCCTCGAAAGCAAGTCACACATCTAGATGATGCTGTGAATTTCCTAAAAAATTGATGCATTTCCACAGCCCTGACCATAACACCTCCTGCTCATCAGCTTTTGCTCTCACAATTCTGGTACTCAGCCAGACACTCTCAACTTCCTTCAGCCAAAGACCCCTCCAAAACAATCGATTGCATCCTCTGCGACATCGAATATGGCACCATGAAGATCACCCCTGCCATAATTCGCAAAGCTCTTAGCCTTCCAATAGCTACCAAGGAAAAACCGTTCGTTCCCCTCCCTGACCCTAAGAAAAATTCAAACGGGGAAGCCATTATTGCATTTTTCGATGCAATGGGCTATATATGGGAAATCGGCAGAGACATGAAGGCCGAGAAGAAGCTGACGATTATCAAGAAATCGAAAATGCCCAGCGAGATGAATTTCATCTTCGCTCATCTTATCAGTTGTATGACTGCAAAGAGCGGCTCCTCTGACCAAGCCGCTAAACCTCAGCAAGCAATGGGGTATGCACTGCTGAAAGGTCTCAACATAGACTGGGCATCAATTATCTATGATGACCTAGTTCTAAGAGTGGACACCGTCGCTGACAGACCTCCATGGGTTCCCTACCCTCGATTCATCAGCGCCATCTTCCAATATGGCCTGAAGGAGAGCTACCCAACTGAAGGTGACCTGAAACTCTCTCAGGTCGGCCCAAAAATACTCGACTTCAAACCGATGGTGAATGAGGTACGTCTTTCTACACTCTTGTCTCTTCTCAACCCTTCTTCTTCTCATTATGTGGCTCCTTCAACGACAATACCCATCGCTGATACCCTGACCACAAAATCCTCTCCTTCTAAGAAAAGGAAACATTCATCTACCCCACTTGGTTCTAAAAGGATCAAGAAAACAAAGGAGCAACCCCAGCAATCTCATGCTGAAGACTCCTCAGCTCTTTCTGCAGAGCTGAAGGAACGTTCAGTGGTACGCTCTGCCACACCTGAACAAGCCATCCCTTTAATCCCAACTTCAGCGTCTCTAAACGCTGAGGTTACAAACTTGGAACCTACCCAACCTCCTTCAGTCTCTCAAAAGACTGATGAAGTGATTGTCAGCGAATCCAACGCTGAACTCAGAACCCAACCCCCATTCTTATCCTTCGCTCCTCCCTCCACTCATTTGGTCTCTACTCCAGATCTCACTGGAGCTGCCATCATTTCTACGGAACCTAAAGCAGATTCTCCAGGAATGATGAAGACAGGACCTGCAGAACAATCCATGGGCACTTTTGAAGATGACATTGAAGTTTACTCAGGAACCCGTGATTTCGATGAATTCACCAATCCTCCTGCAGGTACACCCCAACCCATAAACACTGTGACTACACCCCAAACTTCTGAGCTTTCCTATGTTCACAAGTTTTTATATGTTACAGGTCCTAATTTAGGAGACATCAACGCCTCCTTGAAAGCTGTGGAGACAACGCTGACAGATCTCACCACCACTCTTACTAATAACTCTACAGCTGTAACAAACGCTGGAGAGAATCTGAACAAGCTGACAACGGTGGTGGAGAAGAAGGCTTCTACAGATGACATGAAGCAGGTGGATAAAACTCTCAGCGACTTCGCCAAGGTGCTCGCTGACATCTACACAGACTACACCTCTCCCAAAAATTCAGTTTCATCCATGTCCAGCGAGGTTACATCGCTGAAGACATCGGTTGGACATCTAGAGGGGGATATGTCTACTGTGAAGACTGACTTAGGCTCTGTAAAGACTGACGTTAGTTCGATGATCGAGCAGCTGCTACACAAAGCGAATACTCCAGCTCCTGCACCTGCCCCCGTCCCTGCATCTGACAACTTCACAGCGGCGGATCGCACTGAGCTGAAGAAGATCAATCCTGCTATTTCTGGCCTTGAAGACAGAATAGAAAAGATTGAAGTTTGTATAGGTCTCTCTGGCCAAGAAGACAGAGAACCTACCAACGCTGCTGAATCTACCCATTCCTCCCCTAGTCATCATGAAAAAGAGGGGGAGAAGAGCGCTGAAGACCTCTCAAAGAGCGCTGAAGACCTTTCCCATGATGAATCTATCAGGGGAGAGAAGACGAATACTGAAGAAACCACCGCTGGACCTCAGGGAGATGAAAACCCTGAGGAAACCGGGAAGCTCGCCTCTGTATCTGAGGGGGAGCAACTCAAAGAAGAAGCTGACAAAACTGAATCCGAAGCAGAAGATGATGAAGCCGTCGACATCCCTGATGATGAACCTTCTTCTTCTCCAAAGAATGATGATGATGATGACGAAGATGACGATGACTTCTTTATCGTCAAACCTGCTCCGAGGATCAAAGCTCTTAAGGGAATCTCGATAAATGAACCTTCAGGGGAGCGGACAAAGACAAAGCCCTCAGCCTCTGGAGCTGATAAAGGCAAAGGCAAAAGCGTCGCTGAAGATGACAATATGATGATCTTGCTTGAAAAGCCGGTTTTTCAGGTAAACTAAACATCTCTCACTACATCCCTCCTCTATCATACACTATCAGTTCTACTACCTAAGCCTATACACTTGAACTAATTCTCTCTATCTGTTTCTACCCAAGTTCTTACTGGTAAGATCGCTGTGTTTCAGCTAGTCCTCTCCCCTGTTTGAGGATATCGCTGAAGGCTCCACAACTGCGACTTCACCAATTATACCAGCTGCTGCTGAAGAAATAGTCCCAGTCTTAGATTTAATCTCTGAGACTGATGAACCAGAAGAACAGCTACTCTCGCACAGAGGCAGACCTTCCTTAGCTCCTCAAAAGCTAAGTGAAGAGGATCAGAAAAGAAGAGAGGAAATAATAAAGCGATTCGAGGATCAGGGAATCATTCTGAGGCGTGATCAACTTCCTTCAGTTCCTCCAAAGTTCAGGATTTCCAAAAAGGAATACAAGGAACACCTCAGAGCTGAACGCCTAATCGCTGAAAGAAAGGAAGCTGAAGAAA
The DNA here is from genome assembly GCA_033807775.1 of Saussurea involucrata. NCBI lineage: Eukaryota > Viridiplantae > Streptophyta > Magnoliopsida > Asterales > Asteraceae > Saussurea > Saussurea involucrata. Next base: position 106,668,354 of record CM066320.1, on the reverse strand, counting down.
AAGACAGAGAATATGTCATCCAGCTTTCAAAACGATCAATAAAAGACCCCAAGCTGAAAAGAGTTCCCATTGATGTTCAACGTCAGCTCTGGGAAAACGCCAAGAAGATAACTGAAGAAAAGAGAACTGTGTCTCAGTCAACTTTAGCCTGGTGCAAAGAAAAGGTCAACTACAGACTCTCTCCTGCCAAAATCAACAAGTTATTCATCTCTGGAAGAACAACCCTTGTTTCAATCGCTGAAGTCGAGATATTCAGAGAAGATAAGAAGTACGAAAAATTCTATGCTGAATCCATAACGAAGTACGGTCTCTCTGAATGGTTGGAGATCAGGTTAGCCATCCAGAAGTCCAAGTCGAAGTACAAGGAACATGTTGAAAAGCTGATCAACAAACAAATCGACTTAGTCTACTCATGTGTGGATATTCCTCATCCTCCTCCTCTCGAAAGTCAGAAAAGAAAGGCCTCGGCGAAGAAGAAGAAGAAGAAATCTATATCTTCAATTGATGGTCCTGTCATACGAAATGAAACAGGTATTGGTTTTTCACGTGCTGAAGTCCTTGGTCCTGATCCTGATCTTTCCATGCTTGACACATCTCTTCCTCCTGGTGAGACTTTCATCCCTGGCATAGTCATAAGCGAACCCTAAGGGATATTTTTCCATGACTACGTTGGTGGAAAGCATTTTCAACGCATCTCTGAACTTCACATCACTCCCATCGAACAGCTGAGAGATCTCATCTACTAGTGTGACTTCAGGAATGACCCTCAGGCACGACATCTGAAACCCTTGATTTTTGAAGAAGCGCTGATCAAAAGAAAACAAGGTGTAACCGTTCCTGACTGGATGATTCCCACCACATCAATGACCCTTGATGAACTTCTCATTAAGGAAGAACCCTTTACAAGCTGATATGATCGCCTTTTTCTCTATTGTATCAGTTATTCTTCTGTACTTGTAATTTATTTCGCTCGTACTTGTAATCTTTCCATTTCTCTTTGTAACCTGATTCAAAGTTTTAAAGAAAGATTTCAGCGAATGTACTTTACTCCATCAGTACTGAAAAGATCACAGAAAACAGTAAAAGAGACAAATATTTTATGAGTTCTTTTTATCCTTATGTTTTCATTAAATAGCAATTTTCTTTGTTGCTATGTCATAATCAAATAGGGGGAGATTGTTAATCCAAACTCTCAGTGATTTGATAATGACTCTCTCTTATATACTTAGTGAAAATTGTAAGTAAACAATATGTATCAGAGTTTCACTATCGCTGATAAGTACTAAGATCTTACAGTACCGCTGATAAGTACTAAGATCTTACAGTACAGCGATAGTGAAACTCTGATACATATTGTTTACTTACAATTTTCACTAAGTATATAAGAGAGGGTCATTATCAAATCACTGAGGGTTTGGATCAACAATCTCCCCCTATTTGATTATGACATAGCAACAAAGAAAATTGCTATTTAATGAAAACATAAGGATAAAAAGAACTCATAAAATATTTGTCCCTTTTACTGTTTTCTGGGATCTTTTCAGTACTGATGGAGTAAAGTACATTCGCTGAAATCTTTCTTTAAAATTTTGAATCAGGATACAAAGAGAAATGAAAAGATTGCAAGTACAAGCGAAATAAATTACAAGTACAAAAGGATAACTGCTAAAATAGATGAAAGAGGCGATCCTATCAGCTTACAAAGGTTCTTCCTTAATGAGAAGTTCATCAAGGGTCATTGATGTGGTGGGAATCATCTAGTCAGGAACGGTTACACCTTGTTTTCTTTTGATCAGCGCTTCTTCAAAAATCAAGGGTTTCAGATGTCGTGCCTAAGGGTCATTTCTGAAGTCACACCAGTAGATGAGATCTCTGAGCTGTTCGATTGGAGTGATTGGAAGCTCAGCGATCCGTTGAAAACGCTTTCCACCATCATAGTCATGAAAAAATATCCCGTAGGGTTCGCTTATGACTTTGCCAGGGATGAAAGTCTCACCAGGAGGAAGAGATGTGTCAAGCATGGAAAGATCAGGATCAGGACCAAGGACTTCAGCACGTGAAAAACCAATACCTGTTTCATTTCGAATGACTGGGCCATCACTTGAAGATGTAGATTTCTTCTTCTTCTTCGCTGAGGCCTTTCTTTTCTGACTTTCGAGAGGAGGGGGAGGAGGAATATCCACACAGGAGTAGACTAAGTCGATTTGTTTGTTGATCAGCTTTTCAACATGTTCCTTGTATTTCGACTTGGACTTCTGGATGGCTAACCTGATCTCCAACCATTCAGAGAGACCGTACTTCGTTATGGCTTCAGCATAGAATTTTTCGGACTTCTTATCTTCTCTGAATATCTTGATTTCAGCGATTGAAACAAGGGTTGTTCTTCCATAGATGAATACCTTGTTGATTTTGGCAGGAGAGTCTCTGTAGTTGACCTTTTCTTTGCACCAGGCTAAGGTTGACTGAGACACAGTTCTCTTTTCTTCAGTTATCTTCTTGGCGTTTTCTCAGAGCTGACGTTGAACATCAATGGGAACTCTTTTCAGCTTGGGGTCTTTTATTGAACGTTTTGAAAGCTGGATGGCGTATTCTCTGTCTTTTTCTTCAGCTTCTTTTCTTTCAGCTATTAGACGTTCAGCTCTGAGATGTTCCTTGTATTCCTTTTTGGAAATTTTGAACTTTGGAGGAACTGAAGGAAGTTGATCACGCCTCAAAATTATTCGCTGATCCTCGAATCGCTTTATTATCTCCTCTCTTCTTTTCTGATCCTCTTTACTTAGCTTTTGATGAGCTAATGAAGGTCTGCCTCTGTGCGAGAGTAGCTGTTCTTCTGGTTCATCAGTCTCAGAGATTAAATCTAAGACTGGGATTATTTCTTCAGCAGCAGCTGGTATTTTTGGTGAAGTCGCAGTTGTGGAGCCTTCAGCGATATCCTCAAACAGGGGAGAGGACTAGCTGAAACACAGCGATCTTACAAGTAAGAACTTGGGTAGAATCAGATAGAGAGAATTGGTTCAAGTGTATAGGCTTGGGTAAAGGTACTGATAGTGTATGATAGAGGAGGGATGGAGTGAGAGATGATTAGTGTACCTGACAAACCGGCTTTTCAAGCAAGATCATCAGATTGTCATCTTCAACGACGCTTTTGCCTTTGCCTTTCTTAGCTCCAGAGGCTGAGGGATTTGTCTTTGTCCGCTCCCCTGAAGGTTCATTTATCGAGATTCCCTTAAGAGCTTTGATCTTTTGAGCAGGTTTGACGATAAAGAAGTCATCGTCATCTTCGTCATCATCATCATCATTCTTTGGAGAAGAAGATGGTTCATCATCAGGGATGTCGACGGCTTCATCATCTTCTGCTTCGGATTCAGTTTTCTCAGCTTCTTCTTCGAGTTGCTCCCCCTCAGATACAGAGGCGAGCTTCTCGGTTTCCTCAGGGTTTTCATCTCCCTGAGGTCCAGCGGTGGTTTCTACAGTATTCGTCTTCTCTCCCCTGATAGATTCATCATGGGAAAGGTCTTCAGCGCTCTTGGCGAGGTCTTCAGCGCTCTTCTCCTCCTCTTTTTCATGATGACTGGGGGAGGAATGGCTAGATTCAGCAGCGTTGGTAGGTTCTCTGTCTTCTTGGCCAGAGAGACCTACACAAACTTTAATCTTTGCTAATCTGTCTTCAAGGACAGAAATAGCAGGATTGATCTTCCCGAGCTCAATGCGATCTGCCGCTGTAAAATGTTCAGATTCAGGGACAGGGACAGGAGCAGGAGTATTCGCCTTGTGCAGCAGCTGTTCGATCATAGTCTTCATCGAACCAACGTCAGTCTTTACAGAGCTTAAGTAAGTCTTTAGAGTGTTGACATTTGTCTTCACAGCAGACATATCTCCCTCTAGTGTTCCAACCGATGTCTTCAGCGTTGTAAATTCGCTGGACATGGACGAAACTGAGTTTTTGAGAGAGGTGTAGTCTGTGTAGATATCAGCGAGCACCTTGGCGAAGTCGCTGAGAGTTTTATCAACTTGCTTCATGTCATCTGTGGAAGCCTTCTTCTCTACCACTGTTGTCAGCTTGTTCAAATTCTCTCCAGCGTTTGTTACAGCTGTAGAGTTATTGGAGAGAGTAGTGGTGAGACCTGTCAGCTTTGTCTCCACGGACTTCAGAGAGGCGTTGATATCTCCCAAATTAGGACCTGTAACATATAAAAACTTGTGAACAGAGGAAAGCTCAGAAGTTTGGGGTTTAGTCACAGTGTTTATGGGTTGTTGTTTACCTGCAGGAGGATTGGTGAATTCATCGAAATCACGGGTTCCTGAGTAAAGTTCCATGTCATCTTCAAAAGTGCCCATGGATTTTTCTGCAGGTCCTGTCTTCATCATTCCTGGAGAATCAGCTTTATGTTCCGAGGAAATGATGGCAGCTCCAGTTAGATCTGGAGAAGAGACCAAATGAGTGGAGGGAGGAGCGAAGGATAAGAGTGGGGGTTGGGTTATGAGTTCAGCGTTGGATTCGCTGAGAATCACTTCATCAGTCTTTTGAGAGACTGAAGGAGGTTGGGTCGGTTCCAAGTTTGTAACCTCAGCGTTTAGAGACGCTGAAGTTGGGATAAAAGGGATGACTTGTTCAGGTGTGGCAGAGCGTACCACTGAACGTTCCTTCAGCTCTGCAGAAAGAGCTGAGGAGTCTTCAGCATGTGATAGCTGGGGTTTCTCCTTTGTTTTCTTGATCCTTTTAGAATCAAGTAGGGTAGATGAATGTTTCCTTTTCTTAGAAGGAGAGGATTTTGTGGCCAGGGTATCAGCGATGGGTATTGTCGCTGAAGGAGCCACATAAATAGAAGAAGAAGGGTTGAGAAGAGTTAAGAGGGTAGAAAGACGTACCTCATTTTCAACAGGTTTGAAGTCGAGTACTTTAGGGCCAATCTGAGAGAGTTTTAGATCGCCCTCTTGCGGGTAGCTGTCCTTCAGGCCATATTGAAAGATAGCGCTGATGAATCGGGGGTAGGGAACCCAAGCAGGCCTGTCAGCGGCAGAGTCTACTCTTTGCAGCAAGTCATCATAGATGAGAGATGCCCAGTCAATGTGTAGACCTTTCAGCAGAGCGTATCCCATAGCTTGCTGAGGTTGAGCGGCTTGATCAGAAGAGTCGGTCTTGGCAGTCATGCAGCTGATAAGGTGAGCGAAGATGAAGTTCATCTCGCTGGCCATTTTCGATTTCTTCAGCAGTGTTAGCTTCTTCTCAGGCTTCTTGTCTCTGCCCATTTCCCATACATAGCCCATTGCATCAAAAAATGCAATAAGAGCTTCTTTGTCAGCGATCTTCTTATGGTCAGGGAAAGGAACAAAAGGTTTTTCCTTTGTAGCGATGGGAAAGTTCAGAGCTTTGCGAATGATGGCAGGTGTGATCTTTATCGTGCCATATTCAGTATCGCAGAGGATACAATCAACTGTTTTGGAGGGATCTTTGGCGGATGGTAGCTGAGAGTGTCTGGCAGAGTACCAGAACTGAGATAGTAGCAGCTGACTTGCAGGGGGTGAAATGGTCAGGGCTGTTGAAATGCAGCAATTCTTCAGGAAATTCACAGCATCTGTCAGATGTGTGACTTGCTTTCGAGGAGGAAACTCGAGAAGCGCAGAAAGGTTGTTGATCTTAGTCCAGTCTAGTTGATCAAGATTGAACTTGACTTGTGGAGCCTTGAGGATTTCCACTTCCTCAGAGTCAGCGGAGATGTTCTCAGCGGTAGCAGGAATGTCAGACGAGGCCATTTCTCTGTATTAACAGTTCAACCAAAGATGTTAACAAATAAGAATAATCTTAATGTGGAAAGAATTTCCAATAAGATGTTTCGATGTTTATCCATTTCATTCAGACACAAATGTCTTAATGAAGATTAGGGTTTTTCATGATTTTTGAAACGAAATGTAAAACCCATTTTCTTGTTTTCTAGTTTTCTATGAAGAAATAGATTCTGGAAACGAATGAAGAACAAGTTTAATATTTTGCATTTAAACTTGAAGAACAACCATGAAATGGTTGTGTTCATAAAACCACGAAAGAAAATGATTTCATTTTACGAAGTTCTTTTGTTTGATCTTGTTAAAACAATGAGAAGATCGAAAACAAGTTATACGCATTCGGTAATAAATAAGAACATATTAACCTTGATGTTTGATGAAGAAGATGATGAACAGTTCTTGAAGTTTTTGAAATCACAAATGCAACAGTGAATTCTTTCTTGCGGAGGAAGATTGATCGCGTAAAAGAAAAATATAAACAAAGAATTTGTTTATATAGAAATTTTAGAAAGAGAAAATCTTGAGCGGGAAAAGATTTTCATCATGACACAGACACGTGTTTGCATTTGATTGGAAGTTTGAACGAGACGTGCAAACGTGTGTCAGGAAGAGAAAACGTGCCGGGGTTTTATCCGTTGTAATGACGTCACAACTGTCCTTTCATATTCTTGGTTGTCTCTGAGGTTTTGAAAAACTCAGAGATACTTTTGAAAACATGAAGCACTGAATGAAAATATTCAGTGAAGGTTTTAAGAAATTTCAAAATATCTCTGTTAAGGAAAAGATATTCAGCGATGCATTTTGTTTTGAAATCTTGCATTTTCATGCGATTGTCAGAGAGAGAACATACCTTGATATCAGTGAATCAAGTTTATTCAGAGAGAAGATGATAGAATGGGTTATACAAGTTGATTTTATCCTTTCGCTGATCAATGTGAACCGCTGAAGATTTTATCCTTCAAAGTTCAGCATTCCAAGCTCGCTGATGAGAAAGTTGAATCTTGTCTCATCAAGAGGTTTGGTAAATAAGTCAGCTAACTGATAATCAGTTGGGATAAAATGAAGTTCTATATCACCATTCATCACATGATCTCTGATAAAATGATATCTGATTTCTATATGTTTGGTCTTTGAATGTAGTACTGGATTGTTTGCTATAGCGATGGCACTTGTGCTGTCGCAATAGATTGGAATTTTGGAGAGCTGAAGATCATAGTCTAGTAGCTGATTTCTCATCCACAAGACTTGAGAACAACAGCTTCCAGCAGCTACATATTCAGCTTCAACTGTGGAAGTGGACACTGAATTTTGCTTTTTACTTGTCCAACTTACCAGCTTTCCACCCAGGAGCTGACATCCTCCTGTGGTGCTTTTCCTATCCATTTTGCAACCTGCAAAATCACTATCTGAATAGGCGGTTAGATCGAATCCTGAATCTTTGGGATACCAAAGACCTAGATTCGTTGTACCCTTAAGATATCGAAAGATTCGCTTTACAGCTTTCATATGAGATATCTTAGGTTCAGCTTGATATCGTGCACACAAGCATGTTGCAAAGATAATATCGGGTCGGCTAGCTGTTAGATACAATAGAGAGCGGTGGTGCCATAGGGGTTTTCATAGCTGAACTTTCAGTTAAGTCGAATTTCTTCAGCATATCTTTAACATATTTTCCCTGATTTATGAAAGTTCCTTTCTCAGTTTGCTTAATCTGAAGACCAAGGAAATATGTTAGTTCACCCATCATGCTCATTTTATACTCATCTTTCATTCTATCAGTGAAACGAGTACAAAGCTCAGGGTTAGTAGAACCAAATATAATGTCATCAACATATATTTGAACTAAAATGATATGACCTTTCACTTTTCTAAAAAATAGAGTTTTGTCAATCTTACCTCGCTCAAATTTTTCAATATGGAGATAAGTAGAAAAAGTGTCATACCATGCAAGAGGAGCTTGCTTCAAACCATAAAGTGCCGTATCCAGTTTATAAACATAACCTGGACGCTTAGAATCTGAGAATCCTGGAGGTTGTTCCACATACACTTCTTCATTCAGCTTTCCATTCAGAAACGCTGACTTAACATCCATCTGATGTACTTTGAAGTTTTTGTGTACAGCATATGCTAAGAATAGACGAATAGATTCAAGTCTTGCTACTGGAGCAAATGTTTCGTCATAATCTATACCTTCCTCTTGTCTGTATCCCTGAGCAACAAGTCGAGCTTTGTTGCGGGTTACAGTAGCATGTTCGTCCAACTTATTTCGATAGACCCATTTAGTGCCTATTACTGTTTTATCAGTTGGTCTCTGAACAAGTTTCCAAACTTTGTTTCTTTCGAATTCAGCCAGCTATTCTTGCATGGCGCTGACCCAGTTTGGATCTTTGAGGGCATCATCTACTTTCTTTGGTTCAGTTAGTGAAATAAAATTTACAAATAAACAAATATTACCTGCACTTCGTCGAGTCTGAATCCCAGCGTTTGGATCACCAAGAATTTGATCAATTGGATGATTTATAGTCCATCGCTGAGCCGGAGCGTGAGACGCTGACTCAACTTGAACTGGAGGAGCTGAAGATGAAGCTTCAGCGACGTCAGGAGTATCAGCCAAGAGAGGAATGGATGCAGTTGTCATTATATTCACTGATTGCTGAGAAGTAGATGGAATGTCTGAGACATTTGGTTCAGCGTTAGGTATAGTGTTTATAGGAACAGCTGAGACCCAAGAAGTTTCAGCTTCACTGTTCTGCATATTTGGAATGATAGGACTATCATCTTCTACTGGATGAGCATTAGTGGGAATATCTTCTGAATCACCAAGATGAGAAAACATCCATTGATTCAGTTCTTCAGTATCAGCGGACGGTTTAGAGTTCGCTGAACGGGATTCGTCAAACGTGACGTGAATAGTTTCTTCAACAGTTTGTCTTCTACGATTGAAGACTCTGAAGGCTTTGGAAACTGAGGAGTATCCAAGAAAGATTCCATCATCAGCCTTAGGATCAAACTTTCCAAGAGCATCTCTGTTGTTCAGTATAAAACACTGACATCCAAAGATGTGAAGAAAGCTGATTGAAGGCTTTCTCCCATGAAAAAGTTCATAGGCTGTTTTTTTGAATCTTTTGACTATCAGCGACCTGTTTTGCGTAAAACAAGTAGTGTTGACAGCTTATGCCCAAAACTGAGTAGGCAGGTGAGAATCGCTGAGCATTGAACGTGCAGCTTCAATAATTGTTCTATTTCTTCTTTCAGCGACTCCATTTTGTTGCGGTGTTCTCACTGAAGAAAAGTTGTGAGAAATACCCTTACTCTCAAGGAAGGAATCAAGAGAACTGTTTTTGAATTCAGTCCCATGATCACTCCTTATTGAGCGAACGGTCAGATTGTTCAGGGTTTCCATCTTCCGAACAAAATTGATGAGTTCTTCAGGGGTGTCACTCTTAGAACGGAGAAACATTACCCAAGTGAAGCGAGAGAATTCATCAACTATGACCAGCGTATATTTCTTTCCAGCGATGGATTGTTTGTTAACAGGGCCAAACAAATCCATATGGAGTAGTTGTAGAGGAGATGACACTGAAGAAACTTGCTTTGACTTAAAGCTTGCTTTGGTCTGCTTCCCTTTTTCACACGCTGAACATAACGACTCTTTGGCGTATGAATGTTGAGGTAGACCAGTGACTAACTCTTTTGAAGAAAGAGTGTTCAGTGTCTTGAAATTTAGATGAGATAGCCTCTTATGCCATAGCCAGTTGACATCAGATGAGGCCTTTGAGAAGAAACAGGAGTTCTCAGTGGTTGTTGAGTCCATGTTTATTACATAAACATTTTCCAAACGATAACCGCTGAGAGCTATCTTCTCCTTTTTGTCAGAGACAAAGAAGGATTCCTTAGTAAAGATTACTTTGTTATCCATGTCGCAAAGTTGACTGATGCTTAGAAGATTATGCTTCAGCCCTTCAACATATGCGACTCTTCTGAAGGAGGTTATACCATTTGAAAGTACACCATACCCTCGGGTATGTCCTTTTCCATTTCCACCGAAAGTCACAGAGGGACCCTTCTCTTCTTTGTATTCAGCGAGCAGGCTTTTCTTTCCAGTCATGTGTCTAGAGCATCCGCTATCAAGATACCAGATACCCTTCTTAACCTGCAATACAAAGGAAGATTAGATTTTCTTGGGTACCCACTTAACCATGTATACACGTTTGTCAGTGGAAGTAGTTGGAATGGAAGGTTCAGCAGTCTTCGCAGCATTTGAAGATTCAGATTTGTCTTTATTCACTTTGGTTAATTTCTTAACCTCAGTGGTAGAATTCACCTTGACCTGATTTGCACCAGGGTTGGTCTTCTTTGCCTTGGGGGCAATCTTCACCTTAGCTATCTTTTCAGCTTTGGTGGCTGTGGAGCACTTACTAGCAATATGATCGGTAAGTCCACAGTGATAACATTTCCTATAACTAAAAGTAGTTCTAGGACCATTTGAATGCTGATCTTTTAATTTCGAATTAGAAGTGCCAGCACCAAGTAAACTATTGGCTTTAGAAATGGGACGAACATTCAGTTCTTCAGATTTCTTACCAAGGACATCCAATCTGAGTCTAGGAGTAGATCGCTGAATAGATCCAGAGATCTGCTTCCTTGATCCAGAGGGATGAGCCACTGAAGCTTTAGAAGCATTCAGCTTTGGTACTAAGGTACCCTTCTGAGGATTCTGGTAAATAACAATTCCTTTACCTTTGTCTTTAAAGACAGAGGTAGGTTTTGAATAAACCATTTTCTCCTTGCCTTTTGAGGAGGTAGGAGTTTCCTCAGGGATTGGAGTAACGGACGAGGAGCACTGAGAAGATGAAGTATCAGCGACTGAGGATACGAACGTTCCAAATTTAAGCATTGAACGCTCAGTGGTTGGTTTTGGAGTTTCATATTTGTAACCCAAACCACGTTTATCACTCAGGGGAATCTGAGACTTTATTATCTCAGTGATCTTTGTTGAAGAATTACACCATCCTTCAACAGTAGCTTTTTCAGCCTTTAATGCAGTGATAGCTTTTGCTCGTTCGATTTTGACTAGCTGATTTAAAAATACTTGATCTTTAAAATCTTCTTCAATTTTAGAAAGCTTTTCTATTTGAAGGTGGCAGTTTTTAAGCTTTTCAGCGAGATTAAGATTTTGGTTTTCAACCACAGTTTTGCCGTTCATGGCTTCGTATAAACTTCTAGTCAAGAGATCGATCTTACGGAGACTATCAGCTTCATCAATATTTGCAATATTGGTAAAGAAAGAAGGTGTTACCTGAATAGCAGATGTTGAAGTGGAGGGAATGTCTGAACTTTCTTCCTCTTCTTCAATCTTGGCCATAAGACATAGATTTGCTTCATCATCTTTAGAGTCAGATGATGATGCTTCTTCATCAGAAGCAACCCAATCATAGTCAGCCATCAGGCCTTTATTCTTCTTCTTAAAGCTTTTCAGCTTTGCATATTTTTCTTTCAGCTTTGAGTATTTATCATCTTTATTTCTTGGAGCAAAGGGTTTCTTTGTAAAAGCTGAGGGTCTAGAAACTTTCTTTGACATGCACTCGTTAGCGAAATGTCCTGTCTTTTCGCAGTTAAAACAAGTAGCAGTAGCCTTATCAACAAACGCTGATGATCTAGGCTTGTCAGTTATGGAAAGAGGTTTGTTCTTTCTAAACATTTTCTTTTTGGCAAATCTCCTGAACTTCTTAGTTAGGCGAGCCAAAGATTCATCATTATCTGAATAATCAGAATCTGATGACCTTTCAGAGTTACTTTCTAACTCAGTGATAGTGACTGAGGGTCGCTGAGTAGAAGGTTCCTCTGAGATTAAAGCAACAGGGGTGCTTTTGGAATCTTTTACAAGATTCTTCTTAAGATGGCTCGATTGCTCATGATTCAGCAACGTGCCATATAAGGTTGAAAGGGTCATTGATTTTAGATCCTTTGATAGCTTGAGACACATAGCATAATTGTCCCAGCTTTCAGGTAAACATTCTAGAAACTTTGTCAGTACTTCAAAGTTAGAATATTCCTTACCAACAGTTTTCAGATCTATAATTAAACAATTAAAACGTTGGTGAACTTCAGAGAGAGATTCATTCTTACCAGAAATGAAGCTTTCATATTGTCTTACCAGGTTGATCTTTCTTGAGTCCTGGACTTCAGACGTTCCTTCATACTGAACACATATTGTGTCCCACATGGCTTTTGATGTTTTCAGATTCATGACGGAATGGTAGACTTCGTCAGGAAGAGCCATGGATAGTATGGATCTGGCTTTTGTATCTATAGCCACTTTCTTCTTATCTTCGTCAGTCCATTGAAAGATTTCCTTAGGTACCAGCCTTTCTGGAATAGCAGGTCTATTCTCAGCGGCTGGAACAGCAGCATCAATTCTTACAGGGATGAATGGACCATTTTCTAGATAGTAAGGCATAGTAGGGTCTACACCTTCTAAGAAGAGTGTCATCCTATTTTCCCATAAGTTGAAGTTATCTTTGGAAAATCTAGGGGGTTTAGCAAGAGAACCATTTTCTATATAATTTGTGTTTGTGTTGGTGGCCATTTTCAGATAATAGCAAGGAAGAGAAATATCTTAGATTAGATCTTGTTTATGAGGTTAAACAAATCCGCTCTGATACCACTTGTTGGTCCCGAAGGCCTATACAAGTTTGTAGAAGGGGGGGTTGAATACAAACACACAGATTTTACTTTTCTAAATTGTTTATTGATAAATCATTAACAATTTACAGCTTGTTGCGGAAACAAGATTAAGGATAAACCTAAATCTAAACAAGTTGGAACACTAAGGTTTCTTGCACTAAGATAGATAAGGAAATTACTAATAATAACCTATCTTGAGATAAGAGATTGAACTTGTCCAGAGTTAGCAAGTTACTTCAAATGAAGTGGTTCATCTCTTTATATACTGCATGCATTTAATGCAAGTCAGTATACACTTTACACGTGTCATCAGCTGGTTGGTTGCATGTCATTGACCTTGGTTGACAACCTTAGTAGCCGCATGGATGAACAGTGTAGTATCAGAGTGGTTGTACGATTTCAGACAGTCGGAGGTTCTTTTCTGACATTTCGTACGGAGTCGTGCAAGGGTGGTTAAGACAAAAGTACTTTGTACGGAGGACTTCATGATCAGCTTTCGTTGATTCAGCGATCTATCATTTCATATCAGCGAATGATAGAGTTCAGCGATAGCTGAAGTCTTGTACTTGATACTTCACGTTGAGTGGACAAATCTGAGTCTTCGCTGATCCGCATCAGTTCATTAGGAGACTTGTCGCTGGTTCTTGAGCTTGATCTTCGACTTAAGCGTAGAACCTTTGTTGACGTGAAACTTGTCTTCAGGGATCATAAGTAAACAACTAACTTATCAGCGATCATCATAATGACTGAACAGACTCAGAGCATTAATGATGAACAGTGTTCGCTGAATGTTTAATTTAAAAGAGCGAGAGTTCCTATAAGCGGTACTGTAAGATCTTAGTACTTATCAGCGATAGTGAAACTCTGATACATATTGTTTACTTACAATTTTCACTAAGTATATAAGAGAGGGTCATTATCAAATCACTGAGGGTTTGGATCAACAAGATTTCATCACGAAGTTACCAAGAACTCCGAAAGGGTTTGACGCTATTTGGGTGATCGTTGACAGGTTGACAAAGTCTGCTCACTTCCTACCGATAAAAGAAACCTATCCGTTAGAAAGACTAGCCAAATTCTACATCGACGAAATAGTAACTCGACATGGAGTTCCAATCTCGATTATCTCTGATCGTGATAGTCGTTTTACTTCAAGATTTTGGAGAAGTTTTCAAAAAGAAATGGGAACTCAGATAAATCTAAGTACAGCGTATCATCCTCAAACTGATGGTTAGAGTGAACGAACGATTCAGACTTTGGAAGATATGTTACGGGCCTGCATTGTTGACTTTGGGGGATCATGGGATAAGCATTTGCCGTTGATTTAATTTGCCTACAACAACAGTTATCATTCCAGCATACAAGCGGCACCGTTTGAAGTTCTGTATGGTAGAAAATGCCGAACGCCTCTATGTTGGAACGAAGTGGGAGAGAAACAATTAGCGGGGCCAGATATAGTTCAGTTAACCACGGATAAGATTACTCAGATTCGGGAACGATTGAAAGTGGCTCAAGACAGACAGAAAAGCTACGCTGACCGACGCCGAAAACCGTTAGAATTTCAAGTGGGAGATTTCGTAATGTTAAAAGTCTCGCCTTGGAAAGGGGTCATTCGATTTGGGAAACAAGGTAAACTGAGCCCAAGGTACATTGGACAGTTTGCAATTACAGAAAGAATCGGAGAAGTAGCCTACAGGTTAGATCTTCCGCCAGAGTTAAGCAGGATCCACAACGCTTTTCACGTATCAAATTTTCGAAAGTGTTTGGTTACGCCAGATCAGGCAGTTTCTCTACCAGATATTCAGGTTGATGAAAGGTTGAATTATGTGGAGGAACCTGAAACCATTGTAGACAGTAAAGTCAAAATCTTGCGGAATGGTAAGGAGATCAAGCAAGTAAAAGTTCAGTGGCGACATCATAAAAGGCAGGATGCTACATGGGAATCAGATTCAGAGATGAGAACTAAGTACCCGTACCTCTTTGCCTAACCGAATTCCGGGACGGAATTCTTTTAAGGGGGAGATGATGTAATACCCCGGGTAAGTGTGTTAGTTAAATCCTAATTCCGTTAAATTTATTTAACTCTATAATTGATGTTTAGGGTAAGTTTGGGTTAAATTATAAGTTTAGGGGTGTTTTAGTCATTAGTAAATAGTGCAAGGTCTAAAATGGTAATTTTGGTTTGATATTATCATTCAGCCTCCAGATATTTTCATAAGCAGTAAACAATCAGTGTGTGTGTTTGTGTGTGTGTTTTGAGACCAAAAGAAGAAAAAGAAGAAAAGAAAGGTTAAGGCTTCAAATTGGTTGGCTTAGAAGTGATTTTGAGGTATGTTCCTTTACATTTTATGTTGGTAATTGTTAATAGATAGTTTCTATCGGATTAGAATCATCCATTTCATGTATGGTGTAAATTTTTGTCGATTCTGGGTAGTTTTGGAGTAAACCGACAGAGGTTTCCGGACACAATATGAATGTGTCCGGTAGTCCCTTTTCGATGGTGTCCGGACGAGTCTCATCCGGTAAGTTCTTCTTTTCCTTAAGTTTCCGGGTGACATTAGATACCGGATGGTGCCCGGATTACTTTGGTTTTCGGATGTCGTCCGGATTGTTTATGTCGTCCGGAAAGTAGTGTTGTCCGGTTTAGTTAGATTGTCCGGAAAGTTATGCTGTCCGGATTGTTTGGGTTGTCCGGATAGTCCTGTGGTGTCCGGAAACTTTAAGCTGTTTGGTTACTGTCGGAGATTCCAGATGCTTTTGTGGATCCAGTAACCTGAGTGTTGTTGACTCTTGGATAGGGAATGAATGAGGACTGAATATACTGTGGACTCGACTTAAGTTCGGGTGTGGGGGAAACATTTGAGGATAAGAGTTAGATAGATTTATCTAGAGTCTTTAGCCTAGTAATTCTTATGTGTTCCATTTTGGTAAAGAGATACTTGTATCAAATTGTTTCAGATTCTGTGGATTTGGGGTGAAAGTTGAACTGTTTTTGAGAAAGGATTGGAAGCGTTGTGATAAGCAATCAGTTGAGTTTTACTTTAAAACGTTTTTAAACTGAAATACATATATATGTGGAATGAGAATGTGATAAATAGTGTAATAGTGTGCATATTATGTTTATATGAGTATTACACTACATGAGTACAAGTTGGTCGGGCTTAGGACCGGTGGAGTTGGTTGTACGAAGGGACAGCGGTGTTGGCTGTATTAAGTACAGCGGAGTAAATTGATTAGTTGGCTCGCAACCATCTAATTTGGCCATGGGAATGAGACAGAAAGTACACAATGCATGAGTCCTAAGTGGTATTTATATTTGTGATATGTATATGGTGTCTGTGCAAATGATTTCCAACTAACATGGATTTTCTCACTTAGACCACTAGGTCTAACCCTCATTTTGTTTTAAAAATATGTATTCCAGGTCGTGGATCGGGTAAGAGCAAGTGAATAGAGTAATCGGTGGCTAGCTTTTGGGAAGACTTATAAATTGAAGACTATGACTTGTTTTGTAGTTATAACCTCGTTATCAGATATCATGTATTTAGTTAGCAAAAAGTTTGTAATGAAATACCTTATTTTGGATTGTAAAGACTAAGGGACCATACTTGTTATATGGTGTATCTTGTTATGTAACGACGTTACGCAATATATGTTATTTGATGCTTGTTTGGGAATCCGGGTCGTTACAACTTTAGGGATCAAATCCAAAATTCGGGTAAACCACAGGACCACCGGTGTAATTCACTCATTAATTATAAGGTAGATAGTGTAATTTAAAATAAAAATGAGTAAATTATGGATTGTATGTTAAAAGTTTCGGATTTGGTTCTTAACTTCATTTATTACATAATAAACCTTAAAGTATGCAGATTCTTATGGATTTCGTTCTTCACACTAACGTTCGCCCAATTTTTTCGTTAAATACGACTTTTTAGCAGATTTTCTTTATTATTACCATTTTTCAAACCACATGGAGCAAATCTGTAATTTACTTTAAAGTAGGGATGAGATCGGGACCGGACCGGTACCGAATCGGGACCGAACCGGTTGGTACCGAATTTTTTTAGGACTAAAAATTGGTACCGAAAACCGAACCGTATGTACCGGTTCGGTTTCGGGACGGGAAAATCGGTACTAGGACCACTTAGGACCGAAAATTTTAAAATGTATCAAATGTGTATCAAAACCAATCGCAAACCAAAATGCCATCATAATGTTTCAAATGTGTTTCAAAACCAATCACAAAACAATCAAAAAGTTCAAAACCAACAAAAGTTCAACAATCTTCGGTATTTTTTTACGATTTTCGTTTTTCCATTTTGTTCGTTATCAACTCTTCAATCTCTATATATACAACTAGAAACAATAATAATTAATGTTAACAACAATCAAGATAAACTTTATTTAAGAGATGATATGCATAATTAAAATTTTAAAAAACAACTTTGTTTTTAAAAATTTCGGTTCGGTTTCGGATTTTTCGGGAAAATCCCGATACCGAATACCGAAATACCGAATACCGATTTTGAGGAATGTTTGGAACCGAATACCGGACCGAATATATGGTACCGGTTCGGTTTCGGTCCGGTACCGGTTCGGTTCGGGAAAACGGTCCTCGATGCTCATCCCTACTTTAAACTATATTTATCTATACTATCTTATAAAGCATATACACTAAAAGTCTTAAAGTTTTAAATCTTTTTTTATTTAAAAATTTAATTAAAGTCATTTTCTTCCTTTATTTACGCCTGCTGATTCTGCTTTTTTTTATTATCTTTACACAGTTTTCAGATTATTCAGTTCCCAATTTGAAAATTTTCAAAATGCAAACGAGCTCTTCTCCTAAACCCTAATCATCTACCGTCTAGCTCTCTCCCAAGAGATTAACGCTCAAATCGTTACTTTTACTTCGGTGCTCTCTCCAACCTCCGCCGATTTTCTTTTTCCTTCCCAAATCTGGTAAATGTTACTTTTGTATTGTGTTTTTGCTTCTTCTCCCAAATCTAATCATTCGTGTTTGTTGAAGATGCTTACCAGAATTCTTTGGAAGTAGTTGATGGTATTATGAATGAAACGCTACTTCTAACTCAAGGTATGAATGAAACTCCACTTCTAACTCAAGGTAGTATATAATCTGTTCACTTTTTTTTGTGAAAAATCTGTTCACTTCTCTTTGATGCTTCTGTTTATGGGCTTGAGCTCAAATAGATATTGGTAGTTAAGATGTTGTTCACGTTGGTTTCAATTGATGGTCAATTTAAATGCCAATGGTTTATGTTCTTGTGCCTTCATCGAACCTTATGACCTAATTTTTCTTGTGCTTCTATGTGTTGTGTTTTCATCGTACAAATGGAACTCATAACTTTTATAGAGAACATTCCTAAGAGTACCTAATTTTCAGATAATGGGTTTGTTCTTGAAGTTCTTTGGACTTTTCTTTAATCATCATCCTTGTCGTTGTCTCTCAATTGGAAATTTTGTTCATCAATGGTTGCAGGGGATTCCATTTCGCAGGTTATGTTTGTTTTTTTGCCCTGTTTGTTCATTTCTCGGGTTCAAAGGCTTCGACCTCTCACCCTGACGTTAATCAACATCATCCCAAAGCTATCACATAAGTAAATTTCTCAACTGGTCATTGTCTTCTTATGTTTTCTGACAGTAAAAATAAATAATGAATCGCTTCCTTTCGTTGGAGTTTTCCAGAGTTTTTTTATTTCTTCTATTGAAACTCTTTTCTACCTTTTACAGGCTTCAAGCAACTAAAGTGGGTTCTGGTTGAAATGTCATTCCCAGTATCCATGTTCCCTGGCTTCCCGTTGGGAATTCCCCTGATGAAATCTACATCCCCATCCAAAATTCAAAATCTCTCAAATCTTCATCCATGGAACTTTTCTCTCATCGGGACCAAAAATTATACCTCAAAGTTATACCTCCGAGAAGAGGTGAGGTAGCACTTAATCATGTGATGTATTTTTTTTATTTAAATATTGGATTTGTTTTGTTATATACATTTGATTTTTAATTGTTCACGTATAATGTCCACTTGAAGTGGAAACACTTTCTCCAAGTAGGGTTGTTGTAGTTTTTTTACTTATCCTACAAGTTTGGAACCATAATGGTACGTTCTTATGCTTCATTAAATTTTCCTAATGTCTTGAATTATTTTTTAGGTTCATTTACTTTATTTGCAAGAGTCTGAATGCAAAACTAATGGTTGATCTCGCATCTTATATCATTAATATATATATATATATATATATATATGCAAATAAATGTTAATCAGACCATTGAACTAGAGCGTGTTTGAGTGGGGATTTTATGGTCTTTTGGTTCGACTGGTCAAGAATGGGAGGTCTTTGGGTTGTTTTTATTTAGCTTCCTCAAATTCGGTTTTAAGGTTCATAAAAGATCCTTCGCTTTTTTACTTGTATGAAATGCATGCTAGGTAACATTTCATGTTCGAGCCGATGTGACTGCACATGTAGAGCGAGGATCTCAAGATGAAATCCTTAGCAAACTCTATCATCGGTTATCTTTTCGACTATTCAGTTCCTAAAATTACCTTTTTGACACATTTGAAACACTATTTAGATATCTCTCTTTGTTTCTTTGATTTGATTTCTTCACTGCATATTTATACACTTTATTTAATGTTATTTTAACCGTTTTTTTGCAATTTGTTTACATATTGAAGTAGGTTGGACTGTTGGAAGTAATCTTGCTCAAAAGGTACGGTGATAGCTTGCGGCTACAATGGACCGATGGTAATGAAAATGTGTATAAGATGATATGTGTAGTGTGAAACTAAAGGTCCCATGGTTTGATCTAATTCTTCCAAGTTGACATGGAAGCATGGTTAGGTAAGGTTTAAGTTGAATCTGCCCTATTCCTATCCTATCCTTGCAAAAGATGCATGTTTAGTTATGTTTGGTGTGGTAGGCATTCGATTCATATGATGCGTCCTGCATAATTAAATATCTTCATGTTTTGTCATTGTGAAAACAATGGAACTGCTTTGTAACGATTTGGGATATTCTGTGGAATTAGAAGTTGTACTTAAGTTTGCCCATTTTGTTAATCAATAACCGATGTAAAGTGCTTATTGGGTAAGTATTTACATCTCTTTGTTTTTTTCCAGAGGTACAAGTTGTTGATATGCATAATGATCAAGTTGTCAAAAAGCCTTCAGAGAGGTAATTAATCTATAATTTCTCATCATATGATCTTAGTTTTCTGTCTTTAATTGTGTTTGTTTGTAATTAATCTATATTTTCAATCTTTTGATTCTTCACATGATTAACATACAGACGATTTGGTCCTTTAAACTTTTTAATGATGACAGCTATAACATTGTCACAAGAATTTAGCCAAGACTCTGTAATCGACTAAATCACCATCTTCAAGGCCATAAGAAGAAATATGAAGAGTCATGGTGTTTTTCAATGACATAATACCACCGTCGTAGACATCCAATATGCATATTAGTCCCATTAAAGTGCCCATTTAAAGTTAATTCTACAAATCTCTCTTGGCGTCATTTGATATATTTTTGACAAAAAAAACTTTTGTTGATCTATATTTATGTTGTTTTGCAATGCGTGCCTACATTTTTAAATTAATTCTTAAACTGGTGAATCACATTATGTGGATTTGTTTTGTTTTTCAATTTTACTCTATGTTTTTTAGTGGTTTTAGGAGCCGTTTACCCAACACTTACCCGGTAAGCACTTATCGATACGCGTCAACGCTTTTAATTAACTTACCCGGTAAGATTTTAGTCCATTAAAACAGCACCTTATGGGGCATTTTTATACGGTAAATGCTTACCGAGTAAGAGTCAGCACTCTCACTTACCTTCAGTAACATACTAACATTTGTTTAATTTGAATCGACCGAAAGATATTTCGTTCCTCTTGGGATGTTTTTGGTCCTTCAATCCCACCTACTTTCTTAATTAATATATATGGGATTATGTAGGTATGACCATTTCAGTTAAGTTAGGGTCAAGGATATCATGACCTAAGATGATCAAAATCATGTTATATTGCGATTTACTGTATGTCTTTGGAGATCGTGAGAGAACGAGTATGTGCATTTCTCAAGCTTAGCCAAGAGGTACGATTATAACTTGTGTGCTTCTAGAATTCTCCAACTTGTTTCATTATCCATATGTAAGTGGTTGTATTTACTTAAGTAACCAATTTAATTTTCTTTGCACCATTTTGGTACTTTTCATGTATTTGAGGATAACTGTTTCGTGTGCTATTGGCATTTAGGAATCTTCTATGTTTTAGAGTTTATGAGTCAAGATATATTTGATACATGTCAGAGGCTTGCAAATCTTATTAAATTAACAATAAACAAAGAATTGGAAGTGCATTTTACTGACCTCGAATGAACAAGATCATCTGAATGTTAAAACTTAAAAATATCAAGACTTGCTGCCTTTTTAGGTTGTATCAATTTCTTGGTCCATTTACTAATTACATCAATCAATCCAGATGATAACAGTGATCAAGAATTGTTTCATAGGCGCACAATTTATCACTTCAGAAGTTGCTTTCATCAGTTATTTGAGATTTGTATAAATTTCTTGGTCCATTTACTAATTACATCAATCAATCCAGATGATAACAGTGATCAAGAATTGGTTCATAGGCGCACAATTTATCACTTCAGAAGTTGCTTTCATCAGTTATTTGAGATGATGATGTTTCGGGATGTAGGAGAGACTCAACAAGTAATGCTCGATCCTCTGATTTTCAGCTTCCTGTTTCTCATAAGCCTTCTAACTTAGTTGATCTCAATCACTGTGTCAACTTTAAATGGGTAATTCTTTATCTTGAACTTTATACAGTATAAGTTGCATATACACCGAGGCACTTGTACATATATAACTTTGGAAGTTAAGCTCATTAGTAGTAACTGAAGATGACTACTTTGCTGCAGGTGGCTTCTTGGTTACCTCATCGTGTACATTTTTGGCAAGGACCGGGGATTCATGATCACCATTATGGAGGGGAAGTGCTTATTGTCTCTACAAAGTGTGGTTTAATTAATAATTAGTGGTTCTTTAACATGCCGATCAAGTGGATTTGTGGCTATCATCATAGTTACGCCTTGTTTGTTTTTTTGAAAAAAAACTCTTATCAGCCTCTTATGTTTGATTCGGTAAGAAATAGGGTCTTCAGACTGCTTGTTTTTTCAAAAATTTCAGATCCACTTATGTTTTACCGTTCTCTTATCTATTAAGAGGTAAACCAACCCCTTATCTGCCCCTTATTGTTCTCCAGACCCTCAACAACGACGAAGTTTCTTAATTGATCCTTTTTTTCATACGATCCTTACCAAATCGATCCTCACCTCTCTCGATCGATTAACCTTAATTGATCCTCAACTCTCTCAATCAATTATTTTTGTTTAAATGAAAGATATATTAATAATTATGATGTAAAATCCGTAGTGATGATGAATAAATATGTGAACTTGTATAGATTTATATAAACAAATCAAGACATTTATAAGTTTACAAAAATAAACAAGCACCACCTTTCATCAGTCATAAGTGAAATAAAACTTCGGACTTCAACACCTCTTAAAAAACATTGCCACCTAAATGTAATAATATAGATTTGTAATTTAAATCATCGTCCATAAAGATGTGATTTGCCATATTCGTGATTTATTTTAGACTTTTTGTTCATTGGCTTTCAATGGTGTTATAAGTTGGTTAGATATACACAATTACAATTTGTAAATCAGAGTAGACTCAATTATTTCGGATAAATATATTTTGCATTTGCAAAATTTAAAAAACTTTTCCAAAAAATAATAATAGATCGAAGCAAAGCATGTATTATGTCATAAAGCATCACATGGTTACTCATAAACACGAGCCCCTATGAAGGCTAACGGGTTCTGTTTAACTGGTTTTTGTAAATTGATTTTTTTTTTCGGTATAAAAGTTGTATACACTAAATTTTATAGAAGAAATGATAAAAAAATATCAAAACGTCCCTTGAAATCAACAAAAAGAAAACCATAAAAAGTCGCAATACCACCAAAAAAATCTCTTGGAATCAACCAAAAGACTTAAAAACCTTGAAATCAACCAAAACACTGAAAACCCCAAAAGAACTGTGGAATTTGTCTAAAATTGCTAAAAAAATCCATCAAAATCATTTACTTATGTGGCTCCCGCCGCATTGCGCGGGTACTCAACTAGTATTTTAATTATGTGTTATATATTTATATTTTATGTATTTATATTTTATAAATTATATTCTATTTATATTTTATACTTATATCATATATTTGTATTTATATTTTATATATTTATATTTATATTGAACGTATATATTTATATTTATAAACTATTTATATGTTATATATTCATAAACTTAACTAGATTTTTCTTCTATGATATTTATTTTGTACTTATATTTATATTGTATGTATTTGAACCTTCAAATCTTCAATCTATATATTTTGTATATTGATTTAATTTTGTGTTTGTATTATTTAAGTTGTATATATTTGAACCCCCACCTATGCTATTTGTGCAAATGATTTGATTTAGTATTTGTGGCATACAATTTCAGTTATTTATAAACTAAATATGAAAACTTTAACATATAAATCACAATTTTGTACAGTTTTATCACAATTTTTTTTTATACAAATGTTAAATCAAATCATTGTACAAATTGCATAAATGGAAGTTTCAAATCCATTACATATAAATATAAATACAAAATAATATTTATAAAAGATAAATATTGTATAATTTACAAATATATAAAATATAAATAATTTATAACTATAAATGTATGCGTTAAATATAAATACAAATATATAATATAATTTATAAAATATAAATATAATGTAATTTATAAAATACAAATATAAAAATAAATAAATATATAGGATGCGTTTCTTTTGCAAACCAAATAATTCGTACAAACTTTGCAAACCACTATATTAGGCAACAACATATATATTTATGGTAATTATTATCATTCATTAATAAGGGCATCTCCAATGGGTCACACTATATTTTACACCAAATTTCAAAAGTAGTATAAATTTTAGTGTTAATAGTAAATCTTATCCAATGGGTAACACTATTTTTTAAAAGTGATGTAAAAGTAGTGTAAAAAGTAGTGTAAATGAATAGTATTACACCAAATATAGTGTAATACTATTCATTACACTAAATTTAGTGTAAAAAATAGAGACCCCATTGGAGATGTGAATAGTGTAATTTACACCAAATTTAGTGTTTAGTGTAAGATTTAGTGACCCCATTGGAGATGGTCTAATGATTGTGATATATATGGAAGATGCTTAAGTTCATTAATTAGGATCATGACTTTAGATTAGGAAACATAATAAAATCAGATATTTATTAGACTTGATGAACGGCTAAGATTGGTTTGTATAGTTTGTACGAATTGCTTGGTTTGCAAAAGAAACACATCTTAAATATATAATACATAAAATATAAATATAGTTTAGATAAATTACTGATTTGGTCCCCGTGATTTGAAAAATGGTAAAAATAAAAAAACAAAATGCTAAAAGTCGTATTTAAGGAAAAAGTTGGACGACCGTTAGTGTGAATGACCAAATCCATAATAAATTCTTGAAAAAGTTGGACGACCATTAGTCTATATACCTAAAGGTTTCTTATATAATAAATGAAGTTAATGGATCAAATCCATAATTTTTACGGTGACATTTGATTCACGGAATGGAATCTGTCAGAATTGGAATAGAATGTTGTCAGGTTTGACCACCTATTTGGTTGACAGAATTGGAATGGAATCTGTCAAAGGAATTGAAATCTGTCTGTTTGGTTCACAGAATGTAGCTTTGGAATTGGAATAAATTTTCGACAAATGACCAAAATACCCTTTTTTATAAAATAATTATTAAATACTTTAATGTGTAAAAAATATAATATCCATAACCGAAAAATAAAAAATAAAATAAAAATAAAAACTAAATGTATTAAATTATATTAATAAAAAATTTAAAATTTAAAATTTAAAATTGAAAATTGAAAATTGAAAATTGAAAATTAAAAATTAAAAATTAAAAATTAAAAATTAAAAATTAAAATTAAAATAAAATAAAAAATAAAATAAAAAACTAAAGTATTAAATTAAATGAGGGTATTTTGGTCATTTAAGCAAATTTGGATGGAATGGAATTCAATTCCATCCATTTTGTAAAGGAATGGTGAATTCCTTATTTGGGTGGAATTCATGGAATTCAATTCCATTCCATTGCAAACCAAACAACACAATGGAATTTGGTCAATGAAATTGACCATTCCAATTCCGTCCAATTCCGTCGGAATCCGCCGAACTAAACGCACCCTAAAGGAATTGGAATATGAAAGAATTGAGATGGAATTTAATCATGTTGGACCATGTGTTTGATTGGCATAAATTAGAATGGAATATGTCAAAAGAATTTGAATGTCTGTTTGGTTTATTGAATGTTATATTGGCGGTGGGATGGAGGCGGTGTTGATATCAATAGTGTGGTGGTGGGATGGAGGCGGTGTTGGTATCAATAGTGTGGTAGTGGTGATGGCGTTGATGTTTATGCCCATCGTGGTGGTTGTAAGGTTTTGAGTAAACATACAACCACATGATATAGGCAACGGAAGCATATTTTAATTTTTATCATCAATGGTTATACAAACTATCAACCTATATGAATACATGCGTTCTAGATAATTAACTACAAAAGATTGAATCAAGAACACTTACTTGTTTATTGCGATTGTCGAAAACCACAATGATGAATCAAACCTTTGATTTCGCTTCTTGGATGTCAAGGACCAATAGTATGAATCCCTCTAGTGGCTCACACTTAAGAACACCAAAATACCAACAACAAGAAGATGCTTAATCACTAAACCCTAAATTAGGGTTTACGATTTTGGGAGAGGGAGAAGGGAGATCGACGGCTCCAAGAGAGATTGAAAAAACTCATTAGGGTTTAACCCCTAGCAGTTTATTTATAACCCTCTATTTTACACTTTGCCCCCTTGAACCGATAAGCTTGTTAAAACTATTTTAACCAATTAGTACCTGCACTTTATATAATTAATCTAATTAATTATATTGCAGCTTATCATCAATTGAACTAATTGCTTTAACTCCCTTTTATTCTTCTGATTGTTTATTTTGGGTCTTAAGGGCAACCCAAAAGGACCCTGCTTTTATTAGAAATATTACCAATAGTTAATGACTCTGGACACTATATCCAACAGTCTCCCACTTGGACAAGTTATTAACTCTATTTGGTTTTAACACTTTCAATAATCAGCAGAGAGCAAGCCATCCAATGCAGGTGCCGAACTCTGATAAAGATTTGGTCCTAAGATAAGTGATTTAATGTTCCTTTGTTCTACAAGATATCATATGAACCTGAGACATGGATAAATGTCTATCTCATGGATCAAGATTATGTTTCCCGATTTCCGATATGTGTTGAATTCATCAGACTACTCAATTGAACACATCAATTCTAGTCAGGGTTTGGCCAAACACTTAATGTCAACACCAAATCATCGAGGGGCCCATGGATATCGCTTCTCCTGTCTAGGCAGAAGGAACAAATAAACTTTGACTACACAGTTCATTTCTACTCATCATATTATACATGGACATACCCTGTATAGCTGCCAGTTACGCTCAGCGTTGGAGCACACCAAAGCATAACAGAATCCTAGAGCAAAACTCTATGTATCTCCGTTTGAAGAACATAAAATATTATCATCTCAAAATTACTCTGACTTAATCCATGAAGTAAACTTTTGAGTGCGGGTTGTTCCAATACCTAAATCACCATTAAGTACTCATGAGCGTTAGTTGCATTCTCTATGCTTCTAACACTCCATGACAGTCTTGAATCACTACTTACTTCCAAGAGTATGACTGACTGTGGAGGTTTAAGCAAATTAATACTCAGGAAGTTGGTTCTAAACATGCAAAACAAAACACGATAATAAATTAAATGTAAATGGACGCAATCCAGCATATATTATAATCTCCATATAATAATCTCCAAATCAAATACAATTTATTACGTTTTTAATGCATCAAACTAACAACTAAAATATTCAAGGTATATTGATAATTCTAACACCTATGGCTTCAGTATGATACTCATGTTTGGGTCGAGTTAATGCTTTCGTGAAAGGATCCGTCGGATTTTCTTCAGTCGGCACTCTACTCACCACGATCTGGTTTTCCGCAACCTTGTGTCGCACCAAGTGATATTTCCTCTGTATGTGTTTTGACTTCCCATGGTCTTTAGGTTCTTTAGTCAATGCGACTGCACCTTCGTTATCACAGAAGATTTCAATGGGTTCACTGATTCTTGGTACAACGCCCAAATCACCTATGAAATTCTTCAACCATGCAGCCTCTTTCGCTGCTTCACTAGCTGCGATATATTCTGATTCACACGTGGAGTCAGCCACCGTGTCCTGTTTGGAACTTTTCCAAGTCACGGCCCCACCATTCAACAAGAACACCCATCCTGACTGCGAGCGGGAATCATCCCGATCTGTCTGGAAACTCGCATCAGTATAATGTGTTACTCGTAATTCATCTTTTCCACCATAGACTAAGAACACATCTTTAGTTCTCCGAAGATACTTATGAATGTTCTTTACAGCCGTCCAATGACTTTCGCCTGGGTTCCCTTGATATCTACTCACCATGCTCAAAGCAAATGAGACATCAGGTCTAGTACATGTCATGGCATACATGATCGATCCTATAGCAGATGCATATGGAATTCGACTCATCCTGTCCAGTTCTTTACTAGTACTGGGACATTGATCTTTACTCAATCTTATGCCATGTTGCATGGGCAAATACCCTTTCTTGGATTCACTCATATTGAATTTATTCAATATCTTATCCAAGTATGTACTTTGGCTAAGTCCAATTAAACGCTTGGTTCTATCTCGATAAATTCTTATTCCAAGTATGTATGCTGCATTTCCCAAATCTTTCATAGCGAAACATTTCCCGAGCCAGACCTTTACATCTTGTAACATCGGAATATCGTTTCCTATGAGTAGTATGTCATCAACATACAAGACTAGAAATACAACATTACTCCCACTAGCCTTAACATATACGCAGGACTCATCTTCGCTTCGAGAAAATCCAAACTCCTTGACCTTTTCATGAAAACAAAGATTCCAGCTACGAGACGCTTGTTTAAGTCCATAAATGGATCTTTCAAGCTTACACACCTTATCTGGATACTTGGTATGTACAAAACCTTCAGGTTGTGCCATATACACATCCTCGTCAAGTTTTCCATTGAGGAAAGCGGTTTTTACATCCATTTGCCATATTTCATAGTCATGAAATGCAGCTATGGCAAGTAATATCCTGATAGACTTAATCTTTGCTACTGGTGAGAAGGTTTCATCATAATCAATCCCTTGAGTTTGAGTGTAACCTTTCGCAACCAGTCTAGCCTTGAATGTGTGCACATTCCCATCCATGTCGGTCTTCTTTTTGAAGATCCACTTACACCCAACTGTCTTGCGACCTGGTGCATGATCAACCAATTTCCAAACTTGGTTATCGTACATAGATTGAATCTCGCTCTCCATGGCCTCTTTCCACTTGGCAGCCTCAGGGCCTGCCATCGCTTCCTTGTAGTTGGATGGCTCATCTGCACTATCAAATGTTTTATCATTGACTAGTGTATCTCCTTCCTTTGTAATATGAAAACCATAATAAAAATCAGGATATTGATTAGCTCTACTATCTCTACTAGTTCTGCGAAGAGGTGGTGGAGGTATGTCAGTTTCCTCAACAGGTGGTTCAACCTCATGTTGAGGGCTAGTGTCAACTATAGGTTCATCATTGGTCGTTTCTTGAATTTCTTCAAGATCAATACTGCTCCCACTATCCTCTTTGGAAATGAGCTCCCTTTCTTGGAAGACTCTCATTCTAGCTACAAACACTTTGTTCTCAGAAGGTTTGTAAAATATGTATCCAAAGGATTTGTAGGGATAACCAATGAACCGACACTTCTCTGCTCTAGGTTCTAGCTTGTCGTTAGTTTCGCGCCGAACGAAGACTTCACAACCCCAGACCTTTATATGTGCTAACGAGGGACGAGTCCCAGTCCACATTTCAGAGGGTGTCTTTGCAACCTTCTTAGTTGGAACGAGGTTTAAGATATGAGCTGCAGTTTCTAAGGCATAGCCCCAGAACGATATTGGAAGTGTAGCACGACTCATCATGGACCGAACCATATCAAGTAGCGTTCGATTTCTTCTCTCAGCAACACCATTGAGTTGTGGTGTTCTGGGAGGAGATAATTGTGGAACTATTCCACAATCCCTTAGATAGTCGTAGAATTCATGACTCAAGTATTCTCCACCCCTGTCGGACCGGAGCATCTTGATCTTCTTGCCCAGTTAGTTTTCTACTTCGTTTTTTAATCCTTTGAACACTTCAAAGGTGTCCGACTTGTTTTTCATCAAATAGATAAATCCATATCTACTGAAATCGTCAGTAAGGTAACAAAGTATCTCTCACCGTTTCTCGTGGCAGATCTGAACGGTCCACATACATCTGTGTGGATTAAGTCCAACAGATCCTTAACCCTTTCCATTTTTCCTTTGAAATGTGCTTTTGTCATCTTGCCAAGTAAGCAAGACTCGCATTCTCCATCCGACTTTAAGCCAAATGGATCCAAGATCCCATCCGATTGGAGCTTGGCGATGCGTTTCTTGTTTATGTGGCCAAGATGATGATGCCATAACAACGATTTATCCAATTCACTATTGGAGGAACCAACATTTAGAGTTAAGTTATTATTATTTCTACCAACCCAAATCACACTTTCATACACACCATTACAAGGAGAGGCTTTAAAATAAAAACAACCATGTTTATAAACCAAAATGCAACCATTATTATTATCAAATTGAAATTCAAAACCATCCTTGTACAATGCATGAAAAGAAATAATGTTTCGAGCCATTTCTGGAGAGTAGCAACAATCTAATAACTTTATTGAAAAACCACTACTAAGCATGAGCTCAAAATCTCCAATCTTGGTAACAGCGGCAGTCATCCTGTTTCCCATGATCAGATTCAGCTCCCCATGCTTCAACGTTCTACTTCCCTTTAGTCCCTGGAAATTAGAGCAAATGTGAGTACCACATCCCGTATCAAGGACCCAAGAGTTAGAAATCGAAGTACTATGGAGTTCAATTGTAAAAATACCTGAGGTGCCACACCCTTTGACCTTGTTCATTTTCAAGCCCTCCAGATATTTTGGGCAGTTTCTCTTCCAATGGCCCCTTTCTTGACAGTAAAAGCATATGGCCTCTTTAGGGTCACTTATGGGTGGTATGTCAGAAGAATCAGCTTTTCTCTTATGGCCTTGGTTGCGAGGAACAACTTTAGCCTTTCCCTTCCCTTTGGGATGGGAAACTTTCTTCTTCTTACATCCACCTTCCCTAATGGCCAGGACGGGAGCAGTTGAGTGAGCACTTTGGGTCTTACCCATACTTGCTTCAGCAGATCTCAACATGCCATGGAGCTCCATCAAGGTCTTGTCCATATTGTTCATATTGAAGTTCACTATGAACTGTTTATATGCCCCACTAAGAGAGTTTAGCACCATGTCAATAGCAAGCTCTCTTGGGAAATCGACACCTAGATTGCCTAACCTGTCAATGTACGCTTTCATCTTTTGCACATGCGCACATACAGGGGAACCGTCCTGTTGCTTACATTCCATAAGCGATTTTACGACTTGGAACCTTTCTTGCCTTGATTGCTCCTAAAACATTTCACGAAGCTGTGTTGATCCAAACCCTCAGTGATTTGATAATGACCCACTCTTAGATACTTAGTGAAAATTGTAAGTAAATAATATGTATCAGAGTTTCACTATCGCTGATAAGTACTAAGATCTTACAGTACCGCTGATAGGAACTCTCGCTCTTTAGATTAAACATTCAGCGAACACTGTTCACCATAATGCTCTGAGTCTGTTCAGTCCTTATGATGATCGCTGATAAGTTAGTTGTTTACTTATGATTTCTGAAGACAAGTTTCACGTCAACATAGGTTCTACACTGAAGTCGAAGATCAAGCTCAAGAACCAGCGGCAAGTCTCCTAATGAACTGATGCGGATCAGCGAAGACTCAGATTTGTCCACTCAACGTGAAGTATCAAGTGCAAGACTTCAGCTATCGCTGAACTTTATCATTCGCTGATATAGAATGATAAACCGCTGAATCAACGAAAAGCTGATCATGAAGTCCTCCGTACAAAGTACTTTTGTCTTAACCACCCTTGCACGACTCCGTACGATATGTCAGAAAAAGAACCTCCTTATTGTCTGAAATCGTACAACCACTCTGATACTACACTGTTCAAACATGCGGCTACTAAGGTTGTCAACAAAGGTCAATGACATACAACCAATGAGCTGCTGCCACGTGTAAAGTGTAAACTGCCATGCATTAAATGCATGTAGTATATAAGAAGAAGAACTCACTTCATTTTGAAGTAACTTGCTAACTCTGGACAAGTTCATCCTTCTTATCTTGAGATAGGTTATTATTAGTAATTTCCTTCTTTTCCTTAGTGCAAGAAACTTAGTGTTCCAACTTGTTTAGATTTAGGTTTATCCTTAATCTTGTTCCGCAACAAGCTATAAAATGTTAATGATTTATCAATAATTTAGAAAAGTAAAATCTGTGTGTTTGTATTCAACCCCCCCCCCCCTTCTACAAACTTGTATAGCCCTTCGGGATCAACAAGTGGTATCAGAGCGGATTTGTTTAATCTAATAAACAAGATCTAATCTATACTAAGATTTCTCTTCCTTGCTATTTCTGAAAATGGCTACCAACACAAACACAAACTATATTGACAATGGTTCTCTTGCAAAACCCCCTAGATTCTCCAGAGATAATTTTAATCTATGGAAAAATAGGATGATTCTCTTCTTAGAAGGTGTAGACCCTACTATGCCTTATTATCTTGAAAACGGCCCATATATTCCTGTAAGAATTGATGCTGCAGTTCCAGCCGCTGAGAATAGACCTGCTATTCCAGAAAGGCTGATTCCTAAGGAAGTTCATATGTGGACTGATGAAGATAAGAAGAAAGTGGCTATCGACACCAAAGCCGGATCCATACTATCCATGGCACTTCCTGACGAAGTCTACCATTCCGGCATGAACCTGAAAACCTCAAAAGCTATGTGGGACACAATCTGTGTTCAGTATGAAGGTACTTCTGAAGTCCAGGACTCTCGAAAGATCAACCTGGTAAGACAGTACGAAAGTTTCATTTGTGGTAAGAATGAAACTCTCTCTGAAGTTCACCAACGTTTTAACTGTTTAATAATAGATATGAAAACTGTTGGTAAGGAATATTCTAACTTTGAAGTGCTGACAAAGTTTTTAGAATGTTTACCTGAAAGCTGGGACAGTTATTCTATGTATCTCAAGCTATCAAAGGATCTAAAATCAATGACCCTTTCTACCTTATATGGCACGATGCTGAATCATGAGCAATCGAGTCATCTTAAGAAGAATCTTGTAAAAGATTCCAAAAGCACCCCTGTTGCTTTAATCTCAGAGGAACATTCCACTCAGCGACCCTCGGTCACTATCACTGAGTTGGAAAGTAACTCTGAAAGGTCATCAGATTCTGACTCTTCAGATGATGATGAATCTTTGGCTCTCCTCACTAAAAAGTTCAGGAGATTCGCCAAAAAGAAAATGTTCAGAAAGAATAAACCTCTTTCCATTACTGACAAGCCAAGATCATCAACTCCTGTTGATAAGGCTACTGCTACTTGTTTTAACTGCGAAAAGATAGGACATTTCGCTAACGAGTGCAGGTCTAAGAAAGTTTCGAGAAACTCAGCGTTTCCCAAGAAATCCTTTATTCCTAGGAATAAAGATGACAAATACGCCAAGCTGAAAGAAAAGTATGCGAAGCTGAAAAGCTTTAAGAAGAAAAGCAAAGGCCTGATGGCTAACTATGATTGGGCTTCCTCTGATGAAGAAGAATCATCATCTGACTCTGAAGATGATGAAGCCAATCTCTGTCTTATGGCCAAGATTGAAGATGAGGAAGAAAGTTCAGACATTCCCTCCACTTCAACTTCTGCTATTCATGTATCACCTTCCTTCTTTACCAATATTGCAAATATTGATGAAGCTGATAGTCTTCGTAAAATCGATCTCTTGACTAGAAGTTTATATGAAGCCATGAATGGCAAAACTGTAGTTGAAAATCAAAACCTTGATCTCACTGAACAGCTTAAAAACTGTCACCTTCAAATAGAAAATCTTTCTAAAATTGAAGAAGATTTTAAAGATCAAGTGCACTTAAATCAGCTAGTCAAAATCGAGCGTGAAGAAGCTATCGCTGCATTAAGAGCTGAAAAAGCTACTATTGATGGATGGTATAATTCCTCAACAAAGATCACTGAAATAATTAAGTCTCAGATTCCCCTGAGTGATAAATGTGGTCTTGGTTACAAAGCTGATACTCTAGAACCAACCACTGATCGTTCCATGCTCTTATTTGGAACTTTCGTATCCTCAGTCGCTGATACTTCATCCTCTCAGTGTTCCTCTTCTAGACCGCCTATCCCTGAGGAAATTTCTACCTCTTCAAAAGGTAAAGAGAAAATGGTTTATCCAAAACCTACCTCTGTCTTTAAAGATAAAGGTAAAGGAATTGCTTTTAACCAAAATCCTCAGAAGGGTACCTTAGTACCTAAGCTGAATGCTTCTAAAGCTTTAGTGATTCATCCCTCTGGATCTACTCAGCGTGGACCTATTCAGCGATCTACTCCTAGAATCAGAGTGGATGTCTCTGGTAAGAAATCCGAAGAACTGAATGTTCCTCCCATTTCAAAAGCCAATAGCTTAATTGGTGCTGGTCCTTCAAATTCAAAATCTAAAGCTCAGCATTCAAATGGTCCTAGAACTACTTTTAGTTATAGGAAATGTTATCACTGTGGACTTACTGATCATATTGCTAGTAAGTGCCCCACAGCCACCAAAGCTGAAAAGATAGGTAAGGTGAAGATCATTACCCCCAAGGCAAAGAAGACCACTTCGGTTAAGGAATTAACCAAAGTGAAGACTGACAAAGCTGAATCTTCAAATGCTGCGAAGACTGCTGAACCTTCCATTCCAACTACTTCCACTGACAAACGTGTACACATGGTTAAGTGGGTACCCAAGAAAAACTAATCTTCCTTTGTAATGCATGTTAAGAAGGGTATCTGGTATCTCGATAGCGGATGCTCTAGACACATGACTGGAAAGAAAAGCTTGCTCGCTGAATACAAGGAAGAGAAGGGTCCCTCTGTGACTTTTGGTGGAAATGGAAAAGGACATACCCGAGGGTTTGGTGTACTCTCTAATGGTACAACAACCTTCAGAAGAGTCGCATATGTTGAAGGGCTGAAGCATAATCTTTTAAGCATCAGTCAGCTTTGCGACAAGGATAACAAAGTAATCTTTACTAAGGAATCCTGCTTTGTCACTGACAAAAAGGAGAAGATAGCTCTCAGCGGTTATCGTTTGGAAAATGTTTATGTAATAAACATGGACTCAACAACCACTGAGAACTCCTGTTTCTTCTCAAAAGCCTCATCTGATGTCAACTGGCTATGGCATAAGAGGCTCTCTCATCTGAATTTCAAGACACTGAACACTCTTTCTTCAAAAGAGTTAGTCACTGGTCTACCTCAGCAATCATACACCAAAGAGTCTTTATGTTCAGCGTGTGAGAAAGGAAAGCAGACCAAAGCAAGCTTTAAGTCAAAGCAAATCTCCTCAGTGTCATCTCCTCTACAACTTCTCCATATGGATTTGTTTGGCCCTGTTAACAAACAATCCATCGCTGGAAAGAAATATACACTGGTCATAGTTGATGAATTCTCTCGTTATACATGGGTTATGTTTCTCCGTTCCAAGAGTGACACCACTGAAGAACTCATCACCTTTGTTCGGAAGATGGAAACCCTGAACAACTTGACCGTTCGCTCAATAAGGAGTGATCATGGGACTGAATTCAAAAACAGTTCTCTTGATTCCTTCTTTGAGAGTAAGGGTATTTCTCACAACTTTTCGTCAGTGAGAACACCGCAACAAAATGAAGTCGCTGAAAGAAGAAATAAAATAATTATTGAAGCTGCACGTTCAATGCTCAGCGATTCTCACCTGCCTACTCAGTTTTGGGCAGAAGCTGTCAACGCTGCTTGTTTTACGCAAAACAGGTCGCTGATAGTCAAAAGATTCAATAAAACAACCTATGAACTTTTTCATGGGAGAAAGCCTTCAATCAGCTTTCTTCACATCTTTGGATGTCAGTGTTTCATACTGAACAATAGAGATGCCCTTGGAAAGTTTGATCCTAAGGCTGATGATGGAATATTTCTTGGATATTCTTCAATCTCCAAATCCTTCAGAGTCTTCAATCGAAGAAGACAAACTGTAGAAGAAACAATTCACGTCACGTTTGACGAATCCCGTTCAGCGAACTCTAAACCGACCGCTGATACTGAAGAACTGAATCAATGGATGTTTTCTCATCTTGGTGATTCATAAGATATTCCCACTCATACTCGTACAGTTGAAGATGATAGTCCTACTATCATTCCAAACTTGCAGAATAGTGAAGCTGAAACATCATGGGTCTCAACTGTTCCTTTAAACACTATACCTGCTTCTGAACCAAATGTCTCAGACATTCCATCTACTTCTCAGCAATCACTGAATATAATGACAACTGCACCTATTCCTCTCTTGGCTGATACTCCAGAAGCTGATGAAGCCTCATCTTCAGCTCCTCCAGTTCAGTTTGAGTCAGCGTCTCACGCTCCGGCTCAGCGATGGACTGTAAATCACCCAATTGATCAAATTCTTAGCGATCCAAACGCTGGTGTTCAGACTCGACGAAGTGCAGGTAATATTTGTTTATTTGTTAACTTTATTTCTCTGACTGAACCAAAGAAAGTAGATGATGCCCTCAAAGATCCAAACTGGGTCAGCGCCATGCAAGAAGAGCTGACTGAATTCGAAAGAAACAAAGTTTGGAAACTTGTTCGAAGACCAACTGACAAGACAGTGATAGGCACTAAATGGGTCTATCGAAACAAATTGGACGAACATGGAACTGTAACCCGCAACAAGGCTCGTCTTGTTGCTCAGGGATACAGACAAGAGGAAGGCATAGATTACGACGAAACATTTGCTCCAGTAGCAAGACTAGAATCTATTCGTCTATTCTTAGCATACGCTGTACACAAAGACTTCAAAGTATATCAGATGGATCTTAAGTCAGCGTTTCTAAATGGAAAGCTGGATGAAGAAGTCTATGTGGAACAACCTCCAGGATTCTCAGATCCTAAGCG
Organism: Saussurea involucrata; assembly: GCA_033807775.1. Lineage (NCBI taxonomy): Eukaryota > Viridiplantae > Streptophyta > Magnoliopsida > Asterales > Asteraceae > Saussurea > Saussurea involucrata. The sequence continues at coordinate 106,632,413 of CM066320.1, read as the reverse complement.
TCCAGGTTATGTTTATAAACTGGATAAGGCACTTTATGGCTTAAAGCAAGTTCCACGTGCATGGTATGACACTCTCTCTACTTATCTCCATATTGAACAATTTGAGCGTGGTAAAATCGATAAGACGCTTTTCTTCAGGAAAGTAAAAGGTCATATCATTCTTGTTCAGATATATATTGATGACATTATATTTGGTTCTACTAACCCTGACCTTTGTACTCGTTTCGCTGATAGAATGAAAGAAGAGTATAAAATGAGCATGATGGGTGAACTAACATATTTCCTTGGTCTTCAGATAAAGCAAAATGAAAAAGGAACTTTCATTAATCAGGGAAAGTATGTTAAAGATATGCTGAAGAAATTCGATTTAACTCAGAGTTCAGCTATGAAAACCCCTATGGCACCACCGCTGACACTAGACAAGGATTTAAAAGGAATACCTGTTAATGTCACGCTGTACCGTGGGATGATCGGCTCTCTTTTGTATCTTACAGCTAGCCGACCGGATATTATGTACGCAACCTGTTTGTGTGCACGATATCAAGATGAACCTAAGATATCTCATATGACCGATGTAAAGCGAATTTTTCGATATCTTAAGGGTACTGCGAACCTAGGTCTTTGGTATCCCAAAGACTCGGGGTTCGATCTAATCGCCTATTCAGATAGTGATTTTGCAGGTTGCAAATTGGATAGGAAAAGCACCACAGGAGGCTGTCTGCTCCTGGGTGGAAAGCTGGTGAGTTGGACAAGTAAAAAGCAAAACTCAGTGTCCACCTCCACAACTAAGCTGAGTATGTAGCCGCTGGAAGCTGTTGTTCTCAGGTCTTGTGGATGAGAAATCAACTACTGGACTATGACCTACAGCTCTCAAATATTCCAATCTATTGCGACAGCACAAGTGCCATCGCTATAGCCAACAATCCAGTGCTACACTCAAAGACAAAACACATCGAAATCAGGTATCATTTTATCAGAGATCATGTGATGAATGGTGATATAGAACTTTACTTTATCCCAACTGATTATCAGTTGGCTGATCTATTCACCAAACCTCTTGATGAGACAAGATTCAACTTTCTCATCAGCGAGCTTGGAATGCTGAACTTTGAAGTGTAAAATCTTCAGCGGTTCACATTTGATCAGCGCAAGGATAAAATCAACTTGTATAACCCATTCTATCATTTTCTCTCTGAATAAACTTGATTCGCTGATATCAAGGTATGTTTTTCTCTCGCTGACAATCGTATGTAAATGCAAGATTTCAAAACAAATTGCATCGCTGAATATCTCTTCCTTAATCAGCGATACTTTGAAATTTCTAAATCCAACACTGATATTTCTATTCAGTGCTTCATGTTTTCAAAAGTGTCCCTGAGTTTTCAAAACCTTAGAGACATCCTAGAATATGAAAGGACAGTTGTGACGTCATTGCAACGGATAAGCCCGGGCACGTTCTTTTTCTGACACACGTTTGCACGTTTCGTTTACCATCGAATCAAATGCAAACACGTGTCCGTGTCATGATGAAAAACTTTCCCGCTCGAGTTTTTCTCTCTCTCTAATCTCTCTATATAAACACTTTTTGGGTTTATATTTTTCCTTTACGAGAAAAACTTCTCCTCCAAGCAAAAAAAGAAAATTACTGTTGCATTTGTGCTCTCAAGTTTTCAAGAACTTCTTCTTCTTCAACGAACCAGGTTAATAATTCTGTTATTTACCTGTTTCTTAAACTTGTTAATGATCTTCTCATTGTTTTTACAAGATCAAACAAAAGAACTTTTTCAAATGAAATCATTTCTTTCATGGTTTTATGAACACAACCTTTCATGGTTGTTCTTCAAGTTTAAACGCAAAATCTTAAACTTGTTCTTCATACGTTTTTCCAGAATCCTAATTCTCAAAGGAAACTGGAAAACAAGATTTTTTTTTGGGTTTGCATTTCGTTTTTCAAAAACAAGAAAAACCCTAATCTTCATTAAGACATTTTTGTCTGAATGAAATGGACAAAATTCGAACCATCTTATTGGAAAATCTTTCCACATTAAGACTATTCTTATTTGTTATATCTTTGGTTGAACTGATAATACAGAAATGGCATCTACTGACATTTCCACTGCTAAGAACACCACTGCTAAGAACACCACTGCTGAGGAATTGGAAATCATCAAGGCTCCTCAGGTAAAGTTCACTCTTGAAGAACTTGATTGGTAAAAAACCAACAACCTCTATGCGCTTCTCGAGTTTCCTCCTCGAAAGCAAGTCACACATCTGAATGATGCTGTGAATTTCCTGAAAAATTGTTGCATCTCCACAACCCTGACCATAACACCTCCTGCACATCAGCTACTGCTATCTCAGTTCTGGTATTCTGCCAGACACTCTCAGCTACCATCAACCAAAGACTCCTCAAAGACAATTGATTGCATCCTCTGTGATACTGATTATGGCACTATAAAAATCACCCCTGCCATTATCCGCAAAGCCCTGAGCCTTCCCTTCGCCACAAAAGAAAAACCTTTTGTTCCCCTCCCTGACCACAAGAAACACTCAGATAGGGAAGCCATCACTGCATTCTTCGATGCAATGGGCTATGTTTGGGAAACTGGGAGGGACAAGAAGCCTGAGAAGAAACTGACCCTCATCAAGAAATCCAAAATGCCCAGCGAGATGAACTTCATCCTCGCACATTTGATAAGCTGCATGACTGTAAAGACCGGCTCCTCTGATCAAGCCGCTCAACCTCAGCAAGCAATGGGATATGCTTTGCTGAAAGGACTACATATAGACTGGGCATCGATAATCTACGATGATCTAGTACTCAGAGTAGACTCCGCCGCTGACCGATCTCCATAGGTTCCATATCCAAGATTCATCAGCGCCCTCTTCCAAACAGGCCTGAAGGACAACTACCCAAAAGAGGGTGACCTGAAACTCTCTCAGGTTGGCCCTAAGGTACTCGACTTCAAACCAGTGGAAAACGAGGTACGTCTCTCTACACTCTTAACTCTTCTCAACCCTACTTCTTTGACTTCTGCAGCTCCTTCAGCGGACAAACCCATCGCTGATACCCAAGCTGCAACCTCCATTCCTTCTCATAAAAGGAAACACTCATCTACCCAACTTAGTTCCAAAAGAACTAAGAAAACCAAGGAGCAACCCCAGCAATCTCATGCTGAAGACTCCTCAGCTCATCTTGAAGAGCTGAAGGAAAGTTCAGTGGTATGCTCTGCCACAGCTGAACAAGCCACCCATTCCATCCCAGCTTCAGCGTCTCTAAACGCTGAGGTTATAAACTTGGAATCTACCCAACCTCCTCCAGTCTCTTTACAGACTGAAGAAGCGATTCTCAGCGGATCCAACGCTGAACACCGCACCCAACCAACTTTCTCAACCTTCGCTTCTCCCTCTACTCAATTGGACTCTAATCCAGTTGTCACTGGAGCACCTGTCATTCCTCCAGAAGCTAAAGCTGATACTCTTCAAGGAATGATGGATGTAGGACCTGCAGAGATGACCATGCGTACACGAACTCTAGCCGACGACATGGAACTCTTCTCAGGACACAGAGATTTTGATGAATTCACCAATCCTCCTGTAGGTATACACCAACCCATATACATTGTAACTGAACCCCAAACTTCTGAGCTTTCCTCTATTCACAAGTACTTATATGTTACAGGTCCTAATTTGGGAGACATCAACGCCACTCTGAAGAACATAGAGACAAAGCTGACAGGTCTCACCACTACTCTCTCAGACAACTCTTCAGCTGTAACAAACGTTGGAGAGAATCTCACAAAGCTGACAACAGTGGTTGAAAAGAATGCCTCCAAAGCTGACTTGGAGAAGGTTGATCATACTCTCAGCAACTTTGCCAAAGTTCTCGCTGACATCTACACAGACTACCTCTCTATCAAAACATCAGTTCAATCCATGTCCAACGAAGTCACAATGCTGAAGACATCGGTTGGAAAACTCGAAGGAGATGTGTCTTCTGTAAAGACTGAAGTCAGTTCAGTAAAGACTGACATGAGTTCTGTGAAGACTGACGTCAATTCAATGAAGACTGCCGTCACTTCAATGAAGACAATGATGCAACAGATCCTGAACAACATGACCGCCCCTACCCCTGCACCGACGCATTTTAATATGGCGGATCGTGCTGGACTTTTCAAGATCAATCCTGTTATTACTGGCCTAGAAGACAGAGTAGCAGCGATTGAAGATTATATGGGGATCCCTGGCCAAGAAGACAGGGAACCAAAACCAACTGCTGAGTCATCCCATTCCTCCCCCACTCATCATGAGAAAGGGGGGAGAAGAACTCTGAAGACCTTCCCCATGATGAATCTATCAAGGGGGAGAAGACTGAAGACATCACCCTTACTGAAGAGGGTGAGAAGACAAATGAAGAAACAACCGCTGGACCTCAGGGAGATGAAAACCCTGAGGGAACCGAGAAGCTTACCTCTGTATCTGAGGGGGAACAACTCGAAGAAGATGCTGAAGAAACTGAATCTGAAGCTGAAGATGAAGAAGCCATCGACTTATCTGATGATGAACCATCCTCTTCTCCAAAGAATGATGATGATGACGATGATGATGATGATGACTCCTTTATCGTCAAGCCTGCTCAGAGGACTACAGCTCTTAAAGGGATCGTGATAAACGAACCTTCAGGGGAGCGGACCAAATCAAAGCCTTCAGCGTCTGAAGCTGACAAGGGCAAAGGAAAAGGTGTCGCTGAAGACAATGACAATCTGACGATCTCGCTTCCAAAGCCAGTTTGGCAGGTACACTAAATCTTACACTCATCCCTCCTCTATCTATACACATTATCAGCTCTCCTCTCCAAAAAACCTCTATACACAACCACATTCTTTCTCTATCTCTGTTCTACCCAAGTTCTTACTCGTACGATCGATGTGTTTTATCTAGTCCTCTCCCCTGTTTGAGGATATCGTTGAAGTTCCTACAGCTGCGACTTCACCAACAATAATCCCAACTCCCAACGCTGAAGAAATAATCCCGGTCTTAGATTTGATCTCTAAGACTGATGAACCTGAAGAACAGATGCTCTCTCATACAAATAGACCTTCCTTGGTTCCTCAAAAACCAAGTGAAGAGGATCAGAAAAGAAGAGAAGAGATAATAAAGAAGTTCGAGGCTCAGCGAATCATTCTGAAGCGTGATCAACTTCCTTCTATTCCTCCAAAGTTCAAACTTTCTCAAAAGAAATACAAGGATCAACTCAGAGCTGAACGTCTAATCGCTGAAAGAAGGGAAGCTGAAGAAAAAAGACAGAAAACTCGCCATCCGGCTTACTCAACAATCAGTGAAAGACCCCAAGCTGAAAAGAACTCCAATCGAAGTTCAACGTCAGCTATGGGAAGACGCCAAGAAGATCGTTGAAGAAAAGAGGACTATGTCTCAATCTACTTTAACCTGGTGCAAAGAAAAGGTACACTTCAGATATCGAACTTCCAGAATCATCAAGGTACTTATCACTGGAAGATCAACCCTCAAAGTTTCAATCGCTGAAATCGAGATATTCAGAGAGAATGGACAGTACGAAAAATTCTACGCTGAAGCCATCACGAAGTACGGTCTCTCTGAATGGTTGGAGATCAGATTAGCCATCCAGAAGTCTCAATCTAAGTACAATGATCATGTTGAAAAGCTGATAAACAAACAGATCGACTTAGTATCTTCTTGTGTGGATATTCCTCCTCCCCCTCCTCTCGCAAATCAGAAAAGAAGGGCATCTGCAAAGAAAAAGTCTAAATCTTCAGACTCAGGTCCTCAGATACGAAACGAAACAGGTATTGGTTTTTCTCTTGAGGAAGTCCTTAGTCCAAAACCTGACCTTTCTGCACTTGACACATCTCTTCCTCCTGATGAGACTTTCATCCCTGGGAAAGTCATAAGCAAACCCTACGGGATATTCTTTATTGACTGGGATGGACGAAAGCGTTTTCAACGTATCTCTGAACTTCCCATCACTCCCATCGAACAGCTGAAAGATCTTATCTACTGGTGTGACTTCAAAAACGACATTCAGGCATGATATCTTAAACCCTTGATTTTTGAAGAAGCGTTGAACAAAAAGAATCAAGGAGTAAAGGTCCCTGACTGGATGATCCCCACATCAAAGACCCTTGATGAACTTCTCATTAAGGAAGAACCTTTATAAACTGATAGGATCGCCTCATTCTTCTATTGTATCAGTTATTCTTTTGTACTTGTAATTTATTTCGCTTGTACTTGTAATCTTTCCACTTCCTTTTGTAATCTGATTCAAAGTTTAAAGAAAGATTTCAGCGAAAGTACTTTACTCCATCAGTACAGAAAAGATCCCAGAAAACAGTAAAAGGGACAAATATTTTATGAGTTCTTTTTATCCTTATGTTTTCATTATATAGCAATTTTCTCTGTTGCTATGTCATAATCAAATAGGGGGAGATTGTTGATCCAAACCCTCAGTGATTTGATAATGACCCACTCTTAGATACTTAGTGAAAATTGTAAGTAAACAATATGTATTAGAGTTTCACTATCGCTGATAAGTACTAAGATCTTACAGTACCACTGATAGGAACTCTCGCTCTTTAGATTAAACATTCAGCGAACACTGTTCACCATAATGCTCCGAGTCTGTTCAGTCCTTATGATGATCGCTGATAAGTTAGTTGTTTACTTATGATTTCTGAAGACAAGTTTCACGTCAACATAGGTTCTACGCTGAAGTCGAAGATCAAGCTCAAGAACCAGCGACAAGTCTCCTAATGAACTGATGCGGATCAGCGAAGACTCAGATTTGTCCACTCAACGTGAAGTATCAAGTACAAGACTTCAGCTATCGCTGAACTTTATCATTCGCTGATATAGAATGATAAACCGCCGAATCAACGAAAAGTTGATCATGAAGTCCTCCGTACAAAGTACTTTTGTCTTAACCACCCTTGCACGACTCCGTGCGATATGTCAGAAAAAAGAACCTCCTTATTGTCTGAAATCGTACAACCACTCTGATACTACACTGTTCAAACATGCGGCTACTAAGGTTGTCAACAAAGGTCAATGACATACAACCAATGAGCTGCTGCCAGTGTAAAGTGTAAACTGCCATGCATTAAATGCATGTAGTATATAAGAAGAAGAACTCACTTCATTTTGAAGTAACTTGCTAACTCTGGACAAGTTCATCCTTCTTATCTTGAGATAGGTTATTATTAGTAATTTCCTTCTCTTTCTTAGTGCAAGAAACTTAGTGTTCCAACTTGTTTAGATTTAGGTTTATCCTTAATCTTGTTCCTCAACAAGCTGTAAATTGTTAATGATTTATCAATAAACAATTTAGAAAAGTAAAATCTGTGTGTTTGTATTCAACCCCCCCCCCCTTCTTTACTTAGGATAGAAAGTAACGTAAGGTTGGATGTTGAGTGAGTAGGGGGAGGAGGAGGAGGAATATTTTCAGCCATATGTAGATATAGTTTTATTTTAGTTAGTTTGAAATTTAACCTTTAAAAAACAATTATCCAAAATTATTTAACAAGGCTATGATCCATATTTTACTCTATGATGTGAAAAGGGATGCCGTAATCACATCATAAAGTTATTTAGGTAAACAAATGTTATTTGTTAATTTCATTCACTATGAAACTCCTAGTTCTTTTGAGATTCACCGACTTATGTCAATGGCATGTTAATCTCGACTAAGCTTATCTTCTATTTGTGACTGGGATGCCGAGGATCACAAACTAGATGGTGAATCGACCATGCAAGAACACATGGACCCCTCGGCTCAAGTACGCTTGAGAATCACGAGCGCCACATCATTTTCGACTATAGTTTCACATTAACGTGCCGGCAAACCGCACACGCTCCGTTAACAAACTATAAGAATATGTGTGTTCTTTTCATGGGTAGCATAAGACTTTCACATTTCTTAGTATATCTAAACGGGATTTTGTTTTTATACTTCATAGTTAATACTTTTAACTTGTCACATTGACCTATCAAACCTTTTCGGTAATTCCACTAGTCCACACAAGAGGCGGTGAGCATGGTAACGCATGGCGTTTTAAAAACCATTGACTCATTCGGCAACCATATTATAGGTAACCTCCTTAAACCCCCTTAGAGTGCTTATAGTGAGTACGCCTAGTCTCGGTTTGACTATCAATGTATAATTTAATTTTATATATATAATTAAGGTCTAATATATATATATATATAATTAAATTGAATGGAATTTTAAACAATTTAAAATTATGATTATCTAATTAATTCTAATTAACCATGTGAGGGCACATTTAATAATTAATATAATCGTTTCCATAATTAATTCCAATTAAACATGTGAGGACACATGCTAATAATTAATGTAAATATTTGACATACAATTTATATTCACTATATAAATAATGTTAATGTTTATCTTACAATTTTATTCAACTTAAATATATTTATATAAGATAAGATAATATGTAAGATTATCTATTCAATATTTTCCAAAATTGTTTATTGTTGTGTTTTAGGCAAGTTAGGAAACTAGCCAAAAACAATTAGGGTATAACATTGCATAAAAAAAAGACTACCCTATACCCTTTAGGGATTTCGATAAAACTTAATCGCTAATAATACAAACCTTTTATGCAAATAAAAATTAGTTTCCAAAAATTAAGTTTTGAGGTTATGACCATGAAACCCTAACTTAGGGATTAAGCAATCCAATGGCCACAAAAATTTGAAATCGATTTTTTTGTAACCTCAAACCCAAAATTTCGAAAAACCCTAATCCAACATAAACAGTTTTGCAAATCAAATTGAAACACTATTGAGATAATATCTAAGAACAATGGCTCTGATACCAGTGTAAGGTTTTGAGTAAACATACAACCACATGATATAGGCAACAGAAGCATATTTTAATTTTTATCATCAATGGTTATACAAACTATCAACCTATATAAATACATGCGTTCTAGATAATTAACTACAAAAGATTGAATCAAGAACACTTACTTGTTTATTGCGATTGTCGAAAACCACAATGATGAATCAAACCTTTGATTTCGCTTCTTGGATGTCAATGACCAATAGTATGAATCCCTCTAGTGGCTCACACTTAAGAACACCAAAATACCAACAACAAGAAGATGCTTAATCACTAAACCCTAAATTAGGGTTTACGATTTTGGGAGAGGGAGAAGGGAGATCGACGGCTCCAAGAGAGATTGAAAAAACTCATTAGGGTTTAACCCCTAGCAGTTTATTAATAACCCTCTATTTTACACTTAGCCCCCTTGAACCGATAAGCTTGTTAAAACTATTTTAACCAATTAGTCCCTGCACTTTATATAATTAATCTAATTAATTATACTGCAACTTATCATCAATTGAACTAATTGCTTTAACTCCCTTTTATTCTTCTGATTGTTTATTTTGGGTCTTAAGGGCAACCCAAAAGGACCCTGCTATTATTAGAAATATTACCAATAGTTAATGACTCTGGACACTATATCCAACAGTGGTGACGGCGACGACACGTGGTGATGGCGGTGATGTTGAGTTGTAGTGGTGCCGACAACGACTAGTGATTATGGTGGTGGTGGCGGGGCACGACGAAAGGTGGTGGAGGTGCCGTAGGAGGCAATATTGGTGGCGACGGGCAATAGATGCGGCGACAGTGACGGGTTGATGGTGGTGGCGGCGACGGTGATGACAGGTAGAGGTGGCAGTGACAACGATGGATGGTGGTGGCTATCTATATTTAGAGGGTTACTATTCATTTCTATTATAGAGAGTAAAATAGAGAGTTCATTGAAGATGTTTTAGAAAGTAAAATAGAGGGTTCATTGGAGATGGTCTAAAGATGGTAGAAAGGAATTGAATTATTTGCTATAACCTAAGGAATTTACATTCCATCATTTGTGGAATTCAAATTCCTTATTAAAACTCAAAAGATAAACCAAGTACATAAAAGAAATTTGGTCAATGAAATTGACCATTTTAATTTCGTTGAATTCCAACGAACCAAACACCAGATCAAATGCATAATTTATTCCAAAAATGATAACATTTAACTAAGTCAAAATTATTTGTGAAAGAGAGAGAATACGAGTTAGGAGGGGTTATGTAACCTATAATTATACATCACTAAAATTGTGTAATTTTTTATTATGAAAGAAAAGAGGTTATTGGTAAAAATTGATCTAGAAAGGCCTTATTTCGTTTCGTTCATGTTCTTCATTTCCTTTTTATCGTAAAAATACGGAACCCTACTAAAAAGATGTTTTTTTGAAATTTTTAGGTTAAAAATATATTTTTTTTTAACTTTCTACCCTAATGTCCTTCCAATAATTTTTCGTCCGGGACCCATCAACCAACAAAATGTTTCGAAATCAACCAAAAAACCAAAACTACTTTCGAAATCGACTAAAAAACCAAGACAAAGCCCTCAAAATCAACAAAAAAAAACTTAAAAATCTACCAAAAGAACTTTAAAAAGGCTTCGAAAAGTTGGATTTAGGCTGAAAATATATCGGGCAATTTTATAAACATTTAAGCTACCTTAAAAGACACCCCGATAGAAAAACAATTCCTAGACACGCCACTGAAATTCATCCCTTGAAAATTTTGTCTTTTGATCTTTGGAATTTGTTTTTATTGGTTACGGTTTTTGATTTTCTTTTTGGTTAATTGTAACATCGGCGGTGGAGATTGGTTGATGGTGACGGTGGTGGTAGTCATGCTATTGGTTGATAATGACGGTGGTTATGGCCATGCACTCATGCTATTGGTTAAACATTTTCATTTATATTTTCTTTTATTTAATCGTGGTGGAGATGGGGTGGTTGATAGGTGGCGGTGAAGAGTGGTTGTGGGGTTGTTGTTGGTGGTGATGGGAGGTAAAGGAGGTGAGGATATTGAAAATTTTAAAATAATATTTAAATTAAATAAATAATAAAATTATACAAATAATTAAGAGAGTGAAGTACCGATATAATCCCTATATTATGGAGAAAACTACGAATAGGTCCTTATAGTACGTTTACTTGTGGTATTCATTTTATAACAAGTATAATTCCTGACCAATGTTCAAAAATGCATTGCCATGACAAGCACCATGGCATGATATGACGCAAGATACATGTAATGAAATGACCCAGATTGTCTATGTAAGACATGACTCACGCCATAGTGTTTTGAGTTGCAGTATGGCTTGTTATGGTGCGTGTTTTTGTATAAGACATGATCTTTTTTTAAATAAATTAGTTATTTTTTTATTTTATTTTCTTCTGTGTTTTTACATTTTTAACTTTAAATTTTACATTATTATAGATTTATATAAACACATCACTTATAATTTCACAAAAGTGGTTCCTGGTCGCTAATTTTGTTTACTTTTTGTTACAGTAAGAAGTATTCGAGTTTTTACAAAATTTTATTTTCTTAATAAGAAAAACATATAATTTTATTTTAAAATATAACAAATTTTCTTATTCAATGAAATTTTTTATAATTAAATAAAATACAAAATAGTTCTGTCATATAAAAAAAATTATTAAAGATTTTTGATAAAGAAAAAACAAAAATGTCATTTTTAACGAAAAAATAAACAAAGTTAACGAATAAGAAAAATTTTCAGAGTAAAACGAAAACCACAAAAATGATTTATATACTTGTCAAAGTTAAAGTCCCAATTTTTAAACTTTTACTAATTCAAAGACCAAAATTAAAGTTTATTTTTTTAAACTAAAAAATATAAACCGCAATTTTAGAAAAAAAGAGGTTATTCCATTTAAAATATTTAAAAAAATAAAAACAATTGTAGATTTTATTTATAAAAATCCCAATAAATACGAAAGCCGGCATTACCCAATTAGAATAAGTCTCTCTCGCCCCC